>CM060316.1:106423068-106530568 GCA_030674155.1 Stramonita haemastoma
GGTGGAATCAGACACCATCTTCGTCATGGAGAAGCGGCTGACCAGCTCCAAGGAGCGCCTGACCTTCCTATCGGACCACGCCCAGTTCTCCCCTGCGGAGGTGCGCCTCAACGCCCAGGTGTTCATGTGGCATGGCCGCATGCCGGCCGTGTTTGAGGAGCACAAGCTGATCATGTCCGAGAAGAGGAAGCAGTACGAGGAGTCGCTCAAAGTGAGTGGCTGCTTTCGTCGTCTTTTTGGCTTTGATTCATTTATGTTTTGTCGTCTTTTTGCTTCGATTCATTTATTTATTTGAAAAAGGATCTGTGTTGTTTGAGATTGTTTCTTGCTGTGACAAACTCTTAGTTTGATCATTTGTTACTCTCCTTTAAAAAAGGAGAAAATCCTCGAAAGTTGGCATGTGGATGCTTTGATGGTGGGCTGAAACAAAAATGGTTGCATTTGCAAAATCTCACCATTAGTGAACCTCAGAGCTGTAGCCAAGGAACAAAAAAAAATTTTGTTTAAAATAAGGAGAAAAAATTCATCTAAAGTTGGAGTATGGCTGCCTATATGATGAGTTACTTGAAAACAGTTAGGCACATAAACTCCTTGTCCAGTGTGTATTTACGGTCTCAGGGTGATTCTCCGGTGGGTTGAGTGAGGCAGAGTGCATATTCAGAGTGACCCCTAGAGTGTTAAGCTAGGGAATGCCCAACTACAGCAAGAAGAAACCAGGTCTGTCAGTTCAAAGGTCATTGATTCAAGATCAGGAACTCAGCTTCTGCTGGAGTACTGTTTTTGTCAATTCTCAGAAAGTGTCTGCCCCATCTCAAGCTAGAGGCTGTTGTGTGTATTAATCAAGCATATTATCAACTTACCTGAATATGAGTTCTATACCTGCTTACTTGGGAGACCTCTGTATATTGTCCTGTATCACCAAATTTTGTGCTGTGTCACCAAATTTGTCTGAAAATGTCCACAGTGACCACAGTGAAAGCCAAGTCTTGTTCCTGCAGACACACACACAGAGAACAGATCATATTCCTCCTCTGTTTTCAGCAAATAATCACAGACTGTGACCAGTGTAAAAGCCAAGTCTTGTTCCTGCAGACACACACAACACACACACACACACACACACACACACACACACACACACACACACACACACACACACACACACACATACAGAGAAGATCACACTCCTCCTCTGTTTTCAGCAAATTCACAGACTGTGACCAGAGCTAAAGCCAAGTCTTGTTCCTGCAGACACACACACACACACACAGATGATCACACTCCTCCCCTCTGTTTTCAGCTGCGCCGTGAGCGCTTCACAGAGGAGCTGGAGAGCTACGCCAAGCAGATGGAGGAGTTCCAGGGCTTTGGGGACATGCAGGAGATCCAGCGCTACCTCAAGAAGTCCCAGGGCCTGGACACCAAGCTGCAGGCTGCTGCAGATAAGGTGGGGCTGGCTGCAGTGGGTGTATGGCTGTAGTGGGTGTATGGCTGTAGTGGGTGTAGTGGGTGTATGGCTGTAGTGGGTGTAGGGCTGTAGTGGGTGTAGTGGGTGTATGGCTGTAGTGGGTGTATGGTTGTAGTGGGTGGCTGGCTGTAGTGGGTGTATGGCTGTAGTGGGTGTATGGCTGTAGTGGGTGTAGTGGGTGTATGGCTGTAGTGGGTGTATGGCTGCAGTGGGTGTAGTGGGTATATGGCTGCAGTGGGTGGCTGGCTGCTACCTGTGTGTAGAATCAGAATCAGAATCAGAATCAGAAAACTTTATTGCCATTAAGTCAGAACGAGACTTATTTGACACCAAACGTAAACGTATTTAACATTCTTAAAAGATGTAGATTCTTACATATGTAATGTATCTATGTTCTTGCTCTTCTGGAAAAAGAATCATGCACATATTTGATCATATCTAGCAGACAGTCCTCGTTGTTGAAAAACTTACTCAGATTCTTGTAGTTATTCATATTATTCATTTCCTTAATATTGACATTAGATAGAAATTTTTTTCTTAAATCATCATATAATGTACAAACATCAAGTAAGTGATACTCGTCTTCTTTTTTGTTACACCATTTGCATTTTCTTTCTTCTTTTGGTATATTCATATATCTCCCTTGCTCTATCATTAAATCATGGGAGCTGGTGCGAAATCTGCTGAATAGGCGCCTATAATTTTCATTCCTGCATATCAAAAGATACGGCTCCAATCTGTAAACATGTGAAACAGAGTTGTAAAAATTCAGCTTAGAAAATAACTTTTTTTGTTGATTCCAAAACAGTCTGTATAATTCTTCAAGTTTTGTTTTTATAGCATAGCATAATCTTTTCATATTTAATGTACTATGATTATTCCACACATGCTTGAATCCAATCTTATGAATTATTGTTTTGATTATATAAATCCATATACATGTGTGTGTGTGAGTGTCAAGTCAAAGTCAAACTGAGTGTGTGTGTGTGTGTGTGTGTGTGTGCGTGCGTGCGTGCATGCGTGCGTGCGTGCGTGTGTGTGTATGCGTACATGAGTATTGACTGTGTGTATGCAATTGCATAAGCATGTGTGCATTTTAGTATGTTTAGTGTGGTTGTTCCTGTGTGGGGTAGGGGGGTGGGTGGGGGGAGGAGGAGGGGCTGCATAGGGGATGGGGGTTGTTTGCTGTGTCAGTGCATGCTGAATAAAGCAAAATTCTCTCACCATAATTTGGAGTTTACAACTACAAACGCAAAATACTTTATTATTATTTCGACTGGAGAAATTCATGAGTAGAGATGTGAGCAGCTGAGTGCGCTGTGGTGTGCAGATTGAAGCCTTCAACCTGGAGGAGGAGGCGTTTGGCTGGCAGACGACAGCCTACCCTCAGCGCATGTCCATCATCAACACCCTCAAGCCCTACCTCAACCTCTACGAGCTGACCGTCGACTTCAACAACAAATACAAGTAAGGGATCCCACTTGATGGGAAAAATGTCTTGCCTCATCTGAAATGTTGACTTGTGTTTTGAAATGAGGTATTCTGGGTTTTTTATAAAAATAAAAAAAAAGTAAGTGTTGCATGGTAGGTACGATAGAACACGTGCCAATCATGTTTGGCTGTCATGTTCAATAATGACCTCCAAAACAGCAGAGGAGGCAGCTGCTGTTTTGGAAATTGGGCAGAAATTTGTTGATAGTGGAGATGCCTTGCCCACAGTACATCCCCACTCTCTCAGCCAAGAGGGCATACAGACAGTCAGTGTTGGAGATGTTCTCCAAAGGCCAACTAGCCCCAGGGCTGCAGCATGTAAGGACTGTGCGAGTCAAGCCTCCTAGTCAGAGAGTCATAGTCAATCACTAAAGACTAATCTGTAAAGTGGAATTCCATGAGTGGGAAAGCCACTGATCGTACAGCCTCTCACTTTGCTGTTGCCCCCAGATTCAATGGTTTAATCAAGAACTTTGATAAAGCCCAGGTGCTGAAAGCAAAAACACATGCTAAACGTCACTCATTTCAGCAAGAGTTGACAAGGCTTGAAAGTTCTTTACAGAAAACATCTGAATATTCTTTTATATCGAGGATAATGGAATACGCACTCTTATGCTTTTTTACATCAAGTCCCCGTGTGTACCCACAGGACACTAACCCCCCCCCCCTCCTCAACCCACAGGAGACTAAGTGTTGTGTGTTGGCTGTGGTGCAGGGACTGGATGGACGGTCCCATGGGCAACATCGACCCTGACCACGTGGAACAGGAGGTGGGCAACTTCTGGCGAGGCCTGTACAAGCTGGAGAAGGGCTTTGAGGGCATCGCCTCCCCCAAGAAGATTGCCGGCAAGGTGAGACCTGGGCTAGTGCTAGTGGTGGTGGAGAGATATCAGCTACAACAAGAAAGAAGAGAGAGGGGGGAGAGGGAGGGAGAGAGAGAGAGAGAGAGAGGGGGGGGGGGAGAAGGGGAAAGGGAGGGAGAAAGAGAAAGAAGAGTGAACACTGAAGAAATTTAATATACATCAGCTTTGGGCCACAATACATGGGGTTTGGGGACGAATCGAGAGAATTAGAGAGAGAGAGAGAGAGAGAGAGAGAGAGAGACGCAGATGCTGAAGAGAGAGAGAGTGTATGTGTGTGTGCACGTGTGCGTGTGTCAAATCAAATCAAATCAAATTTTTTATTTCCAGATGGTACATTGAATAAGCATTGATTTGCTTTTTTACATCAAGCCATAGTGGTAGATAGATATCATGTGTGCGTGTGTGTGTTTGCAAGTATGTGTGTGTGTGCGCATGTGTGTGTCTGCATGTGTGTGTGTGTGCATGCATGCATGCACACGTGTGTGTGCATGCGTGTGTGCAAGTATATGTGTGCATGTAAGTATGTGTGTGTGTGGCTATTCAAAAAAAACAAAAAGAACCTTCACTTCTCCTCTCTGCTAACCCAGGACTGAAACGTACCCTCACACACTGTTGTTGCCCAGGTGAAAGCCAAGGTGGAGGAGTTCAAGGAGCACATGCCCCTGGTGCAGACCCTCTTCAACCCGGGTCTGCGGGATCGCCACTGGGAGAAGATCTCCGATGTGGTGGGCTTCGCCATCAAGCCCGACGACTCCTCTTGCCTGAGCAAGTTTGTGGACATGAACCTGGACCCCTACATCCCCAAGTTTGAGACCATCTCCGAGGCGGCCAGCAAGGAGTTTGCCCTGGAGAAGGCTCTGGAGGGCATGAAGAAGGAATGGGCGCCGGTGAGTACCTTCCTTCCGCACAGGGCTTTTTTTTGTGTGTAGAAATGTCGTTGTACAGAGGGCTTTTTTTGTGTGTGCAGAAATGTCCTTCTACAGATAGCTTTTTTTTTATTGCAAAAATGTAGTGGTGTGGAAAAGCTCTTGCTCTGAGAAACAGCTTTATTAAAAATGGAAAATTTTATGGTATAGCTTGATGCTTTTCAGAAATGAAGCAATTTCCTTGACATTCTGACTAGAAGACAGGAATCAGTCTGATGCTTACTGTGTTTATCATGACTGATATCTGCTAACTAGTTCTGATTAGAATCAGTTCCTGTGTAGACCCTTGTGCTGCACTGGAATAGAGAGTGAAACTACAAACGTGCAAATGGGGACTTCAACAACATACAGTTGTGTGTTGTGTCCGATATTTGTGACGCTCCACCACGAAATGAGTCGCTTAGCACATTACCCAATTTTGCGCTAGGAGCCTTTAAAGGCAGGTGGGGGTCAAGTTGTCAATTTTGTGATTTTGATTGATTATTAAACTAGATCTGTTTATTTATCTTATAATGAAATATCAAGGTATCATTTTCATTCCTTTTGCTTTTAAATGTGTTTTGAAAATACCAAAGCCCTTATTCTGACAACCTGTTACTAAAATAAACTTGCCCGTTTCTCATTTTGTCACATCCTGCAGTCTATCATTTCAATTTGTAATAATGTTGCACAGAATTGTCCGATTTTCAATCTGTTTTTTGTATTTGATAGCCACTTTATTGCACATTAATAACATGTCAATAACTAAAAATTGACCTCATGTGCACTCCGTCTCATTATGTGGTGGAGCGTCACATTTGCTTTTGAAGCATATATCATTGATAGTGATAGTTTTCAAAATAATAATATGGTGTTGTCTTCTTCCAGATGGAGTTCACCATCATCCCGTACCGTGAGACAGGCACCCACATTCTGTCATCCATTGACGACATTCAGCAGCTGCTTGATGACCACATTGTCAAGACACAGACCATGCGGGGATCCCCCTTCATCCAGCCCTTTGAGGCAGACATGAAGTGAGTAACACTTGCAGTGGTTCTCTTTTTCCTTGCCTTGTTGGAGAAGGGACTTAGATACAGTACTCCCTGCAGAGGACTATGTTTTTAGATCGCTTACAACTCAGCAGCAGAATCACGTCTTTTCTGTCTTACTTTTCACATTTAAAAACATTTTGTGTATATTGGTACACTCCTGAGAAAGAATATTTCTGCTGAAATAGCTCTAACTAAAACTACTTTACTTGTATGCTAAGGAGGGGCATGTTTCTTCAGGGTCTGAAGGCTCATCTTTATTATCTGGAATGTCTTGGAATCTAGGATGTAGTAATCCCCTTCCAGTTCCAGCCATCAAGAAGTAGAGCTGGTGTTGCCCCAAGATTATTTGTGTGAGGTTTTGAGGTCAGTGTAGAGCCTTTCTGGCATGTCTGGATGTGGAATTATGCAGAGTGTAGCTGTTGTTGAACTTAGCCACTTTTTGCACTGAGATATTACCTTTGTTGGTCGGGGGGCTGTTGGCGAAGCTAGCACATACTGCCTTCAGTGCAGAAAAACTGCATAAGTCCTTTGCACTTTCCATGGATTTGCTCCATTTCTTCAGGTTCTGTTGATATACTTCCTTATTGTCACCAAAGTTGGAATTTTTTCTTCATATTGATGAGCGATATGCATTTCATTTGTTGAAATAACCCTGCATTGTCATGTGTTGTCACTGTTGTGAATGTTTGCACTGTGTTTGGATGGTTGTGCATTCATAGACTCCATTTATATGACAGCAAAATGAACAAAGATTCTCGTGAGAACTGGTGAGTGTTGCATGGATCCCAGTCTGGACAGTGCCAGTGTGTTCTGGGCTGCACAGACTGAATATTTCTTCTTTTTTCCAATATGAGCACACAGTCAGTCTCCGTGTATTTGCAGCAACATGAATGGAACATTTTCTGTAACTTTTTTCTTCTTCTTTTTAAAAATCTTTTTCCTTCTCTTTCCATTTTTGGGGGAAGAAATCACTAGTTCATGTGAAAATGTCGTATTGAATCAGAAGTAAGTCACCTTCATACTTCTTTTTTTTTTAAACTAGGAAGAATTGGTAGAAGTGTAAGAATGTTATTCAAAGAGTTGATAGAAGAAACAAAAATGAAGTTAGGTGAAAATGCACGATGCTTGTGCGGTTCTGTTGAATATGTAGAGATGTTTGAAGCAAGTCAGTTGAAGAGAATGTATGTATTGTAGATGAAGTGTTGTGTGATAAAAAGAGAAGTACTGAGCTGCTTGAAGGCTGGGGTTCATTCAGAGAAAACTAGTGAGGATGTACAGTGCAGACCATTGCATGCCAAAGCTGTGAACTCTTGGTGCCATTAATACTGGGGACACAAGTATATGAGGGCTAACATCTGCACTGATTACTTTCAACTTTGGGGACTTACTATCTTGCGCTACAGAGGGAAGAGTTTATGCAACTTTTTAATATATTGATACATGTGTGTTTACTATTGTCTTCTCTGTGTATTCTTGAGCGATTGAGAGCATTGTATTTCCTTGTTTGAAACGTGTGTCTGTGTATATGTCATCATCTTTGTGTTGTGTATGGAGATAGCACACATGGATGTAGAATGGTTCTTGGTGACAGCATGGGCAATGAGATGATCACACTTGTCATGAATGGCCTGGAAAAAACCTCCTAAGTTAGACACCCTCTTCAGTAGTTTGTGCTGTTTTCCTGGTCATTTGAAGACATTGACATGAACTGCATCTTGAATCTCACTGGAAGCGTCGGGTCACTGTGTATGAATGTATGTAAATGGTGCCGTCTTTTCTTGCTTGTGAGGACGTGAGCAGACTGTTTCTTCTTTTAAAGTGTGAGGACACGTTGCATGTCAGTTTATCTTTTTTCTTCTACCAAGTATCGGGACACATTTTACCTGTGCTTTCCTTTTCCTTTCTTCAGTACTGCATGGAGACATTGTCTTTGTTTTCAACATGGTAAGCCTATCGTATGGCTTTTTTTTTTTTAATCCATTCTCTTTACTTAGATTGCTCACATGCAAGAAAAACATTTTCTGGAAGGTTCAAAATGGACAGCTATTTCATTGCTTAAAGTGTTTTGTGAAATCAAGAAACTATTTTGATTTTCTATAATTATTTTGAGTGTGTGTGTGTGTGTGTGTGTGTGTGTGTGTGTGTGTGTGTGTGTGTGTGTGTGTGTGTGTGTGTGAGTGTGTGTGTGTGTGTGTGTATAAGTATATACATATAGATATATACCTTGTAAGCAGAACTTTTTCATTGATATAAACTAAAGCTTCACTTCATTTTCTCCAGTTTTTTTTATACAGATCTTGAACAATATTTTTATTCTTGTTCAAAGCAAAGACACATGAAATGAACATGTTTGTCTCTTTGTTCATGTGTGTATACTTCCCAGCACCCTCCTATCCCCTTACCCTCAAACACATGCATGCACACAAGCATGCATACACATGCATGCACGCATGCACTCACCACGCACACACACAACTTATTCACTGAGTTCAAACTTGAAACGCCATAAAAAAAGAACCTACAAAAGCTGTGTTGGCTGCAACATAAGGCAGTGAATGTTTTATGTGTTTTCATAGTGCCAGCCCAGTCTGTATCATTTTTGGGGGGCTGGGTATAAATCAGAACAGTTTTCAAGGAAAAAACTGAAGCAGTTGAGTGAAGGTAGACTGCTTGCCAAATGGTTAATGCAGCTCTCTAGGATGGGATGGGGTAGCTTCAGTGATTAGAGCATTTGCTCTCCCTAAGCTAAGGTTAGGCAGCGTTGAGCATTGTTACCAAATGGATGGGTGACCGCTTGCACGCCTTAGCTACAGTACATTCCCTCAGTTCACCCAGCTGTAAATGGATACCTGCCCTCTTTAGGGTCAGGAAAGGTAAAGCAGCAAAGGAGAAGAGATGGGCACTGCCCTCAATATGCTGGCCCCTGGAGAAGCTGAGGTCTCTAACACCTCATTCCCCAATAACTGCATAGGCTGTGGGAACACCTTTACCGTTTTTTTTCATAGGATGTGAGAAGTTTATAGTTAGAACTTTGTCTCAAAACAGGATCTCACCTTTAGTCCTTTATACCTTGAGTGGTGGCTTCAGTTCTATGCTGTTTTGCTTTTTTATTGAAAATTGAGGACCTGGCTGTTGCATGAACCAAGTATACACAAATATAAAAAAAAGAGGAAAACAGAACAAGAGAGTTGTCACTGGCAACATTGGGAAGAAAAGTCCACTCTCACAAGAGGGAATACGTAGAGGAACAAACAAAAACAAAAAAAGAAGAATTATAATAAATTACAGAAACCAGGATGATATGCTTTCCTCATGGAGAGACCACAGGTGACCCAGAAATTATGATGCGGGTACACTGTATGGTTGTTTGCTTGCCTCAGTGTTCAGTTGCAAAGTGCAGCAGAATCGGTAAATGCTGAAGTGATGAGAACCAGTTTGTGGTCTTTGGTATTACTGCATTTTTGGTTTTTATTATTATTATTGATGGTACATACATATATGAATAGTGTTTCTTTAGTTTGCAGATTCTTTTTGTTTTATGTTTAGATAGTCATTTTCAAATTTGAAGGAGGTTTTTGTGTGTGTTGTTTTGGTTCTTTGTGGGTTTTTTTTAATTCAGTAACTAACAAAGATTAGGGAAACAAAGATTAGGAATTATGTGTATTTGTTTTGCTTTAGCATAGATGAATACAGCTTTAATGAGTGTGTGTGTGTGTGTGTGTGTGTGTGTGTGTGTGTGTGTGTGTGTGTGTGTGTGTGTGTGTGTGTGTGTGGTGCGCTGCGCGGTGCGCGTGTGTATGTGTATGTGTGTGCGTGTTTCTGCACATGCAGAAATAGAATAGAGAGAGTGGCTCTGAGAGCATGAGTATTCATTTATGTGCACTATTGTGTGTTGCGCTTACATTATGTAGTGAATTAAATTTATTAGCCATTTATCAGTGAATCCACACAACTCCATGACTTATGTATGTGCTTAATTAGTCACACATTGTTTTCACACACACACACACACACACACACACACACACACACACACACACACACACACACACACACACACACACACACACACACACACACACACACACTACACACACTCACACACACACCCTGTTTTAGGGTCGTCTGGTATCACTTAAAGTGGAAAGACGTTAAAATTGAAGACTTACTTACTTACACACACCACCACACCACACACACACACACACACACACACACACACACACACACACACACACACACACACACACACACACACCACACACACCACTCACACACACCACACACCACACCACCACACACACACACACAACCACCACACACACACACACACACACACACACACACACACACACACACACCACACACACACACACACACACACACACACCACCACCACCACCCCACCACCACCACCCGCCCACACCCCACACCACACCACCACACCCCCCACACCACACAAACAAAATTTAACCTAACCCCTGCCTGCCTGCCTGCTTGCCCCAGGGAGTGGGAGGGGAAGCTGATGATGCTGCAGGACATCCTGGACGAGTGGCTGAAGGTGCAGGCCACCTGGCTGTACCTAGAGCCCATCTTCTCCTCCCCGGACATCATGGCCCAGATGCCGGAGGAGGGGCGGCGCTTCTCCACCGTGGACAAGAACTGGCGCGACATCATGAAGTCGGCCATCGTGGACAAGCACGTGCTGGCCATCCTCAACATCGACAAGATCCTGGAGCGCCTCAAGAAGTCCAACGAGCTCTTGGAGCTCATCCAGAAGGTGAGTAAGGGGAGGGAGGGGGGGGGGGGGGGGAGAAAGGGGGGGGGGTGACTGGGGGGGGGAGGTGGGGGGTGTGTGGGGGGGGGGGTAGGTGTGTGTGTGTCTCTGTTTAGTTTAGTTTATTCTTTTATACCGAGGATAATCCAACGAGCTGAGCTCTTGGAGTTGATCCAGAAGGTGAATGGGATGTGTGGTGTGTGTGGGTGGGTGGGGAGGGGGTGTGTTTGTTTGTTTGTTGTGTGGTGGTGTGGGTGAGTGTGTGCATGCATGCATGTGTGCATGCATGTGTGTGTGTGTGTGAAAATGGAGTTTGAAAAGGAGAAAAAGTCTTGATTTTCAGTGGAATTGGATTCAAAAATTGATGCATTTGGTGTATTGTAGAGGACATGTAAATGCTACATGAAATGATTCATAGTATGCTCCTTAATAAGAACTTAAGTCTCTTGAAAAAAATATATTGGAAGGGATTCAAAAAAAGCTTTTTGAACTTTTATCAGTGTCATTCACTTTTTTCAGTTTTACTTTGACATAAAGTAAAGTAGTTGTAGAAAAAAAATGTAAACACTTTACTCCTCAACATCTAAAGAAGGTATTGAGGCATCAGCACCTCATAGACTGTTTATTCCCAGGCCCCGTAATAATCTCTACAAGTCAGGCCTTGCTTATTTAGGAAGAACATTATTGAATAATCTACCTCCCTTTTTACAGTCAGCTCCTTGAAAACAAACATTTAAGAAACTTAGGAAGACGAATCTGATGGACAAATTGTGAGTCCGCTTTTTTATGTTTGAGGTTACCTTAAATCTCATCTGGTTGCTTGTAAATTGTTATTCTTACAATTTTTTCATTTCTTTTCATTATATGTCTGTCTGAATTAATCGATGTCATGCTGTCTTAATTTCATCTTTCATATCTTTCATTGTGAAGTCTGGATTTTAAACGTTTCCTTTCATTGTGCTCTTTTTAACGTAGATTGACATTGTCTTTTGAATGTTTTTACAAGTCAATTTTCTTGATTTTTTTTTTGTGGAGGCAGGATGATAAATAATAGTATAAACTTAAACTTTTACCCTGAATAAAGAGAAATTTGACTTGACATGACTTGACTTGACTTGACTGACTTGACTTGACCTGACCTGACTGACTTGACCTGACCTGACCTGACTTGACCTGACCTGACTTGACATGGTCTGTGTGCAGGGTCTGAACGAGTACCTAGAGAAGAAGCGTCTGTACTTCCCCCGCTTCTTCTTCTTGTCCAATGATGAACTGCTGGAGATCCTGTCTGAAACCAAGGACCCCACAAGGTCAGCATGAACAAGCAAGCATCTCTCGGTCAGAATGAAGGGGGGGGGGGGGGGGGGGGGGGATGAAGTGGTTGAGGAGGTGTGGATGATTTGTTGTTGTCTTTGTCTCCTTACTTTGGGCTTATTTTTCAGATACTGCCTGAAAGAATGTAGTGTTAAAAAAACAAGATTTATTGTATTCTTTGCATTTTTACCTCTTCTGTTTTTCTTCTCTTTTCTCATCTTGTCTTCTTCTCCTTTTTCTTCTTCTTTTTCTTCATAATGTTTTTTCTCCTCATGTATCCTCAGAATTTTTCTTAAAGCTGTAACAGAAGTATGTATTCCAGACACCAGAGATAATATGCAAAGCAGAAAAATCTTTATAACACTTCAGCATAATTGAATGGGAATCACACCAGTCAACTTGAAATGGGAACTAAACCAGTAAACTTGAAATAGGAACAACATCAGTTAACTTGAAATGGGAACTACACCAGTCCACTTGAAACAGGAACCATACCAGTAAACTTCAGATGGAAGCCACATCAGTCAACTTGTCTCTTTTGCTTTATGTGGGCATGGTGCAGCCTTCCTTGAAAAAATGCATTGAAGACTTTCACAAACTGGAGTTTACAGATGTGCTGAACATATTAGTCTTTTTTAAGGACTTTTGATAAAATTTAAGATGATAATGAATATATTGGTGAAACAGGTTCTTCTTTTTGCTGAAAATAGGAAGCATCATATTGCAGCTTTGGAGCAAAACCTCCCTTGAAGAAATGCTTTGAGGACACTGAGAGCTAGAGTTCACAGATGGGCTGGTCATCTTAAAAAGCCTTTTCTTTCTTTCTTTTTTTTTAAAAGCCTTTTTTTCTGTTTAAAAAAAAAAAAAGAATTCTCAGTAAAATCCCAATGTGGAACACACACACCAAACTTGTCTCTTATTGCTGAAAATACCCAGCTTCATTCATACAAGTGTTGTGTGTGTGTGTGCAGGGTGCAGCCTCACCTGAAGAAGTGCTTTGAAGGCATCGCCAAGCTGGAGTTCACAGACGTGCTGGACATCACGCACATGAAGAGCAGTGAGGGGGAGGTGGTGCAGCTCCGGGACGTCATCTCCACCTCCAAGGCGCGCGGCCAGGTGGAAAAATGGCTGCTGGAGCTGGAGTCGGACATGATCTCCTCCCTGCATAAGGTAGGTTACACTTCTCTCTCCCTGTACATAGTGTTGGTTGTGTTTTTGTTTTCTTTTTGTTTTTTCCTCTTCTTTTTATTTGTTTTGTTTGCTTAAGTTAGATGCACTGGACCCTGAATTTGTCAGGCATCTGATGGCAGCACAACACATGTTTGCTCATATGAAAGACAACAATAGCTGCTGCCTAAATGTTCAGAGAAGGAGAAGAACTTTTGTTTGTCTAAGGTGGGCTACACTTCTCTCTCCATCTTGGTTTCTGTGAGTTCTTTAAATTTTTGTTTTTGTCTGATATGATTTTCTGTCTACATAAGGTGGGCTGCACTTGTTTCTCAGTGTTGGGTTTGTTTAGGGGTTTGTTTGGGGTTTTTTTTGGGGGGGGAGTTTTTGTTGTTGTGTTTTTGGTTTGCTAGTCTGATGCGATTTTCTCTCTGCATAACCCAGATTGCACTTCATTCTTCACACTCACACAAACTATAAAGAACCTCACTTTCAACAAATCTCAGACCTCCCCCTTTTCCTATCGAGAAATTCCTATCAAGACACATTTATTTGAAACCTAAGATTTTCGCCTTCTGTTTCCATCTCTTATCTGTCCCTGCCTTCATAATAAATCTGAAATCCCGTTCACCCTTGGAAAGTGTATAACCTTTATTAGTGTGTGCGTGAGGGTGTGTTTGTTTGTGTGCATGCGTGTGTGTGTGTGTGTGTGTGTGTGTGGTGTGTGTGTGTGTGTGTGTGTGTGTGTGTGTGTGTGTGTGTGCATGTGTGCACATTCGAATTTGTTAAAATTGTTGTTGATTGCTTGTGTTTTGTATAGGTCGAATTAATTCCATGTATTAGTATTATTATTAGTATTATTATAAGAAATCTCAACACTCCCCCTTTTCCTATCAACAAATCTCAAACCTCCCCCTTTAACCTGTTCTGACACCCCTCCTCTCTGCATAAGGTGGGCTGTACTTATTTCTCAGCGTTGGGGTGTTTTTTTGTTGGTTTTTGTTTGGGGGGGGGGGGGGGGGGGGGGGGGCAGAGGTTTTTGTTGTTGTTGTTTCTGGTTTGTTAGTCTTTTTTCTCTGCAAAAGGCAGGCTGCACTTCATTCTTCACACTCACACAAAAATTAAAGACCCTTACTTTCAAGAAAGCTACAGCCTCCCCCCTTAATCCTATCTTGACCCCCCCCCCTTGCAGGTGATCGGGGAGTCACTGGACGCCTACACCAAGACGCCGCGCGACCAGTGGGTGCAGCAGTGGCCGGGGCAGGCGGTGCTGTGCGTGGGGCAGAAGTACTGGACCACCTACGTGCACGAGTCCATCCGCAAGGGGCAGGATGCCATGGAGGAGTACCTGCAGGTGAACAACAAGCAGATCGACCAGATTGTGGCCATGGTGCGCGGCAAGCTCTCCAAGCAGAACCGCGTCACGCTGCAGGCCATGATCGTGCTGGAGGTGCACGCCCGTGACGTGCTGGCCGAGCTGTGCAGGGAAGAGGTCTCCTCCGAGCTGGACTTCAACTGGCTCTCCCAGCTCAGATACTATTGGGAGGTAAGGGTTTTTTTGGCGGGGAGTTTGGTGAGGGGGGATGTGGGGTGGTGGGGTGTGTGTGGTGGTTGGGGTTGGGGATAGGGGGGGATTGGGGTGGGGGTGTGTGGTTGTGGGAGGGGGTGTGTGTGGGGTGTGTGAGGGTGAGGGAGGGGTGGTTTGGGTGTGTATATGTGTGTGTGTGTGTGTGTGTGTGTGTGTGTGTGTGTGTGTGTATGTGTGTGTGTGTGTGTGTGTGTGAGTGAGTGAGTGAGTGAGTGAATGTGTGAGTGAGTGAGTGAGTGATTGAAGGAGTGAGTGAGTGAAGGAGAGAGAGAGAGTGTGTGTGTGTGTGTGCGTGCGCGCGTGCGTGCGTGTGTGCATGCGTGCGTGTTTTTGTGTGAAATACTTCTTTTTCTAAATTACTGATGACCAGGCTTACAGCACTCAGATGTGGAGGAATCAAAATTTTGTTGTTCCTTGCCTGCCTGGAGAAGTATGTCTATTCAAGCTGCCGAGCACAGCTTGCTTACATTATGTTTATATGACTGAGTGTTTGTTGTGTGGCATTGTTCAGGACACCCAGATGGTGACCCGCATGATCAACTCCATGCTGAAGTACGGCTATGAGTACCTGGGCAACAGTGGCCGTCTGGTTATCACACCTCTGACTGACAGGTGTTACAGGTGAGTTGGGCTTGTTTGTTGCTGTGTTCATATATGTGTGTGTGTCTCTGTGTGTGTGCGTGTATGGGTGTTTGTGGGGGGGGGGGGGGTGTATGTTGTGTGTGTGGGGTGAGTGTATTTGTGTGTGTGTGTGTGTGTGTATGTGTGTGGGTGTGTGTGTGTGTGTGTGTTGTGTGTGTGTGTTTGTGTGAGTGTGTGTATATTTGTAACATCTGTATATTTGTACATGTGTGTGGAATCGAGTGATGCTGCTCTCAATGGAGAGGGCCTGTGGCAGTCCACATAATGCTGCCCTGCCAGATAATTGTTTCCTTGCAGTGGGTGTACTGCATTGAAACCTTGTCTGTGGAATCTGACAGTGGAGAGTGTGTGTGTGTGTGTGCTGCATTGAAACCTTGCCTATGGAATCTGACAGTGGAGAGTGTTGTGTGTGTGTGTGTGTTGTGTGTTGTGTGTGTGTGTGTGTGTGTGTGTGTGTGTGTGTTGTGTTGTTGCAGAACCCTGTTTGGAGCCCTTCACTTGCATCTGGGCGGGGCCCAGAGGGCCCTGCGGGGACTGGCAAGACAGAGACCACCAAGGATCTGGCCAAGGCCGTGGCCAAGCAGTGGTCGTCTTCAACTGCTCCGATGGGCTGGATTACATCGCCCTGGGCAAGTTCTTCAAGGTGGGGGATTTTTTTTTTGATTTTTTTTTTTATATTGAGGATTTTTTTATTTATTTTATTTTGTTTTATTCTTTTATATCAGGATAATGGAATAAACACTTGTGCGTTTTTTTTTTTTACATCCATCCCGTTGTTCGTTTTGTCAATCTTGTCATCTGTTTCCACCAGCACACAATGGCCTACTCTTATGAAAAGTGGAACAGGATTTAAAGTGTGAGTAGTAGTAGTAGTAGCTAGGAAATGATTTGAATAGTAGAACTTTAGTTAGCATGTTGATGTGTGCATGTGTTGACATTGTCCTAATTGTCTTTTTCATGATCACTGTCATCAGTCCTATGACCCAAGGTTTAGGGAAAGCAGGGAATGTATCTGTTTACCTCCCTGTCTATCATCAGCCTCATGGGCAGAGATCATCCTGTCTTGTGCTTGATAATGATTATGATTATTATTATCTTTTGCTGTCTGTTTTTCTTATGACTTTATGGGTCATTATGGTATAAGATGCTCATGACTGTTGCATAGGTTATGGGCTGGACAGCTGTATGACTTGAGTGATAACTGAATGGAATCATTTAAACTAAATGGTTAGGAAAACAAGGCAGGAGACTTTTATTGATATCAGAGTTGTTGTTTTTTAACATGTACGGGTATTATATGAGATGAATGTATGAGCACATGAAAGAGGAAACGAAATGGAAAATTGGAATTACTGCGTTAGTTGTTTTTGCTTGTTTTCTAGCCTACCAAAAAACCCAAGATGACACTCATCCCACCTGGGATTCATCGTAAGATTGCTGTCATTTGCTGACAGTAAATAAGCCAATGCCTAGCACAACCTTCATAGCAGTGTTGTGATGGCAGTTTTGTATGTGTGTGTATGAGTCTGTATTCTGATATTCGTGTGTTTTCAGGGTCTGGCATCGTGCGGAGCGTGGTCATGCTTTGATGAGTTCAACCGCATTGACCTGGAAGTGTTGTCGGTGGTGGCTCAGCAGTATTCTGACCATTCAGAGAGGTGAGGACCACTGGACACACACCCTGCATGGCCATACATAGGATCTCTTATTGGTTCTTTTTTATTTTTTAAATGGCAGATGCTATGGCTGAGTGGTTAAGACTGTTCAACTTCAGTCCTGTGGTTCCATGAAATCATTGTTCAAATCTTGGGTGGTACACACCACATGCACGCACGCACGCACGCACGCATGCACGCACTCACGCACACACAGACACACGCACAACACCACACTCACCACACACACACCACACCACACACACACACACACACACACACACACACACACACACACACACCACAACACACAAACAAAAAACTGGGAATAGATGTAAATTTAAAACAGAAACCCACATGAGTGCTCATTGCATTATCCTCAAAGTATAAAAATAGATAAACTGAATGAATGAATAAACTGTGTGTTTGTCTGTGTATCCAGGTATCAACTCGGGGTCGGACACTATGCTGTTTGAGGGCACAGAGATCAAACTGGACCCCACCTGCTCTGTCTTCATCACCATGAACCCTGGCTACGCCGGACGCTCTGACCTGCCCGATAACCTGAAGGTGCGTGAGGCTTCTTTCTCCCTTGTGCTCTTGTAACACAGTAGAGTGACATTAGCTCCCACCTCTACAACTCCCAGCTAAACAATAAGTTTTGAGAATGGAGCACAATCAGTATAGTGTGGAATGTGGCCTCTATAGAAAGGCCGTAGAAATTCTCTGTGTATGGCCTGTATAAAAACTGTAGAAATTCTTTGTGTATGGCCTGTATAGAAACTGTAGAAATTCTCTGTGTGTGGCCTGTATAGAAACTAGAAATTCTTTGTGTATAGCCTGTATAGAAATTGTAGAAATTCTCTATGTATGGCCTGTATAAAAACTGTAGAAATTCTCTGTGTATGGCCTGTATAAAAAAAAAACACTGTATGTAGGAAAAATTAATTCTTGTGTATGGCCTGTATAAAAAAAACTGTAGAAAATTATTACTTCTGTGTGGCCTGTATAAAAACTGTAGAAATTCTCTGTGTGTGGCCTCAATAAAAACTGTAGAAAATCTCTGTGTATGGCCTGTATAAAAACTGTAGAAATGGTTGATGGACACTAAATTCTTTGACACTCCCTGAAAGACACATTTGGGAAAAAACAACAACTTTAATTTAGGATCTACAAGGTTCCTACATGTATGTGTCGCTGTGTGCAGGCTCTAAAGTTTACGTTCATGACTGTATAAATTTTTATTCAGGATCTACAAAGTTCATGTTGATGTGTTGCTTTGTGCAGGCTCTAAAGTTTACAATCTTTGACTCTGTATAAATTTTTATTCAGGATCTACAAAGTTCATGTTGATGTGTTGCTTTGTGCAGGCTCTAAAGTTTACCTTCTTTGAATCTGTATAAATTTTTAGTCACGATCTACAAAGTTCATGTTCGTGTGTTGCTGTGTGCAGGCTCTGTTCCGTACAGTGGCCATGATGGTGCCAGACTACGCCCTGATTGCGGAGATCTCTCTGTACTCCTGTGGCTTCGTGCAAGCCCGTCCCCTGTCGGTGAAGATCGTGGCTGTGTACAGGCTGTGCTCAGAGCAGCTGTCCTCCCAGCACCACTACGATTACGGCATGAGGGCCGTCAAGTCTGTGCTGACCGCTGCAGGAAACCTCAAGGTCTGCTTCTTTTCTCTGCCTTATGTTTGGCTGTATCTCTTGATTCATGTTTTTTTTTATTAGTGGGCCTCTACCTCCTGTGGCTGTCTTACTGGCCTGTGCTCAATTTCTGGGCATTCTAGAAGTTCACACACAAAAAAGTTTCCTGGCTTTTTTTATGACTGTCATTTTTTTTTTAAGATTTTGGGTTTTTTCAGATTTTGGGGGGGGGGGGGGGGAGTGGGGGGCTGGTGTTGTGTTTGTCTTGCTTATTTCTTATTGGCTAAAAATGATGTAAGCAATTATTACTTCACAAAAGAAAAAACTTAACCGAGAGTGTTACATTATGCAAACAAGAAGAGAAAAGTTTGTGATAATCATGGCAATGGCATAGCCTGTTCATACATTTGTTTTGGCGCGGAATATGTCCTTGTCTTAGATCTTTATGCCCGTTTTTTGTTGGGGGGTTTTTGTGTGTTTTTTAAAAATTTCTTTACTCACTGTTTGTTTGTTTTGTGTGAGCATTTAATCTCACATAACAATAACCATACATGCAGTACAAACCAAATTCTAGATGTGTATTGCTTTTCTTGGACAGGTTGTGCTGTGGCCATGCTGTTATCCATGTAACTGGTGTGTGTGTGTGTGTGTGTGTGTGTGTGTGTGGTGTGTGTGTGTGTGTGTGTGTGTGGTGGTGTGGGGCATATGTGTGCATGTGTGTGTATGTGTTGACAGCTGAAATATCCCGAGGAAGACGAAAACATCCTGATGTTGCGTTCCATCATCGATGTCAACCTGCCCAAGTTCTTGAACCACGACCTGCCTCTGTTTGACGGCATCACCTCTGACCTGTTCCCCGGGGTGCAGCTGCCCACGCCTGACTACGAGGTGCTGAACGAGGCGGTGAAGGAGAACTGCGAGAAGATGAACCTGCAGTGCACCGACTTCTTCCTGGAGAAGATCCAGCAGGTAGCCTGCACACAGCCCATAGATTCAACATCACTCAGTCAGGAGTGCTCAATTTAGCGGCCCTTTCTTTGAACATAGTCCAAGTGTGGTCAGTTCTTGCTATAAATAGCACAAGCTAACCCCACCTAGGCTGGGATGGGATGGATTAATTAGCAGCTGAGAGGAGCTGAAAGTGGGGGAAACTGACAGCTGTGTACACCCTACACACATGTTTGTTGTCTTGTCTTCTGGAAACAGGTTCCTGACACAGCCCGCATGTTGTCCAACACCCTGTCTTGTAATGAGAAATGTTCTTCTTCACTTGAAGTATGAATAGTTATGGCTGAAGTTTTCATTCCCTGTCAATCCTAAAAAGTTGGAATGTGGCTACCTTCATGATGGACAAAAATGGTTGTACACGCAAAACCTCACCAATTGTGAACCTTGGAGCTCTAGGTGAGGGACATAGGGAAAATCCCTGTCAGAGTGTGTTGACAAAGTGCTGTTGTGAAGACATCTCCTCTGCAGAATGAGACAGGTCTGCCTGCCTCCTCCAGTCTGCAGTGACACCAGCTTTGCCCAGTGAAGGGTTGAAAGCGTGTGCCCTTTGCATTCAGAGACTGGTTGTTTTGCAGGGTATCTTCTAGGTCGTCCTGACTTTGCTTCAGGAGATTTTGGCTTCATTGCCTTAGATATCTACATTTTTGTAGATTTTGTATGCAAAGTTTCTGCAATGTTTGTCTTTGTCACTTATTTGCTTTATTTATTTGTTTGATCTATATTGTGATCATTGTGCTGGTAGCTGACTGCCACCTGATAGATGTATTATTTTAAAAAGTAAAGGGATTTGGTTTTTTGTTTGTAAATTAAAGAAGAAAAATGAAAGAAACACTGATTTTCAGATCCAGTGAAACTGACTCCCTAGAGGATGAGGAAGCAACATTTTGATGGTTTTATGTTATGCAATTATTCACTTGCTGCTGTTCATATTCCTTACAGCATACAATTAGCTCACAGCGCAATCCATAGTTCACAGTCAATCAGTTGTTTTCTTTTATTGATCTCTGAAATGGTTGACCAGTCAGTATGTTAAAAAAAAAGGTAGGCAGTAGGTTTCAAAAAGCAGTTTTGAAAGCGCAATAACACTTTTGTATGTGTATGGTTATGAATTATTTGATGTTCTACTGCCTGTAGCATTATAATTTGTTTGTAATAGATATATCTTCCTAACTTTTATTTTAATGAAATAAACTCATAAGAAGCCAGGAAGAGCAAGAAGATATAGATAGTTTAGTGCATTTCCATTTTTTAAACAAAACAAACTCAGGAAATCATGACGAGGAAGAAGATATAGACAGTTTAGTGTATTACCATCTTTTCTAGAAAACAAACTTGTAAGAAACCATAAAGAACAAGCAGATGTGTGGTACTGAGCACTGTGGGTGTGATGGCGTGCCTTTCAGATCTACGAGATGATGATTGTGCGTCACGGCTTCATGATTGTGGGAGAGCCTCTGGGAGGCAAGACCTCGGCCTACAGGACACTGGCTGGAGCCCTGGGTGACATCAACGAAAAGGTGGGGCTGGGTGCTAGTCTTATGGGCTGAGTGAAGGATGGCATGATTTTTTAGAGCTGACAAAAGCCCCATGTGTATGGGCCTCTTTACAACACTGGGAAAGAAGGAAACTTTAGAGAGATGCTGGACATGGGGAGGAAGTGTTACTGATAACAGCCATGCATACATCCACGCATGCACACACACACACATGCATGCATCCATGCACGCACACACGCACGCACACACACACACCACACGTACTCACACACACACTCACACATACAGGCACACGCATGTATACACACACACTCACATACACACATGCACACACACAAAAAATACACTTCAAATTTTAGCATGTGTGTGTGTGTGTGTGCGCACATTTATGCAAGATGCAAAATACAATTCATTGTTCATCTATATTCAGAAAAAAACATCTCTTGACTGAGTAAAAGCACAGCAGTGACAAACTGAAATGGCCATTCCCTGTTTCCACATCCCTCTCTGTCTGTATGTCTCCAATCCCTGTCTGCCTTCCTCTCTCCTGCACACTTTTCCATCTCCCAGCTTTCTCATCCAAACTGACACTTTTTCCTGACAAGTTAAAAAGCTGATATTTTCTGAAACTTTTCTTTTTCAACTTTTTGATGAAATGCGGGTACATACTGAGTACATGGCACACTCTTTCATCCCTGTGACTTTTTCATTTAGACTGACGTAACTTTTTTGTGACAAGTTAAGCCGATGTTCCCTGAATCTTTTCTTTAACAACTTTTTCCTGAAACCTGGGTACATATTGAGTACACTGCACTGTCTCCCATCCCCATACTTTCTCATCTAGACTGACACTTTTGTTGTGGAAAGCTCAGCCAACATTTCTTCATATTGTCCTTTTTCACATCATAGTTGATGACAGGAAATTCTGAAAATCTGATCTAAAAAACAAAACAAACAAAAAAAACAACATCAAAAAACAAAAAACAAAAACAAACAAAAAGAGAGAGAAAGATAAGAAAAAGAACAAAAAAATACTGTCCTTATACAACTTGATCCCACCATGTGGACACACACACACACACATACACACACACACACACACACACACACACACACACACAAACACACACACGCACACACACACACACACACACACACACACACACACACACACACACACATGCACACACACACACACACATACACACAAGCTAAAATTTGTAGTGTATTTTTTTTATAGATATACTTAACAAAATGCACATGTGGCTATATCCACCTGAGCACATGAAGAGTGTAGCGGTGTGGGTGTGTGTGCCTGCAGGGCCTGATGGATGAGAACAAGGTGCAGATCACCGTCATCAACCCCAAGGCCATCACCATGGGACAGCTGTACGGCTGCTTTGACCCTGTCTCCCATGAGTGGTCAGACGGCATCCTGGCCGTCAGCTACAGGGCTTTTGCCACCTCCACCGTGAGTACTGGTGACATGACATGACATGACATGACACGGCATCCTGGCCGTCAGCTACAGGGCTTTCACCACCTCCACCGTGAGTACTGGTGACATGACATGATATGACATGACATGACACGGCATCTGGCCGTCAGCTACAGGGCTTTCGCCACCTCCACCGTGAGTACTGGTGACATGACATGATATGACATGACATGACACGGCATCCTGGCTGTCAGCTACAGGGCTTTTGCCACCTCCACCGTGAGTACTGGTGACATGACATGACATGACATGATGGTAGAAGGGCCACTTGGTCCTAGAAGGAAGGGTGGAGGAAGGGAGGGAGGGGTCACAGGATGAAATGACAATGTGATGGGCACTGGAGTAAATGATGATGTGGTGGGCACTGGAATAAATGATGATATGATGGGCACTGGAATAAATGAGGATGATGTGGTGGGCACTGGAATAAATGAGGATGATGTGGTGGGCACTGGAATAAATGAGGATGATGTGGTGGGCACTGGAATAAATGAGGATGATGTGATGGGCACTGGAGTAAATGAGGATGATGTGGTGGGCACTGGAGTAAATGAGGATGATGTGGTGGGCACTGGAGTAAATGAGGATGATGTGGTGGGCACTGGAGTAAATGAGGATGATTTGGTGGGCACTGGAATAAATGAGGATGATGTGGTGGGCACTGGAGTAAATGAGGATGATGTGGTGGGCACTGGAGTAAATGAGGATGTGATGGCCACTGGAGTAAATGAGGATGTGATGGCCACTGGAGTAAATGAGGATGTGATGGCCACTGGAGTAAATGAGGATGTGATGGCCACTGGAGTAAATGAGGATGATGTGGTGGGCCCCGGAGTAAATGAGGATGATTTGGTGGGCACTCGAATAAATGAGGATGATAAGATGGGCACTGGAATAAATAAGGATGTGATGGGCACTGGAATAAATGATGATTTAATGGGCACTTGATAAAATGACAGCTCAATAGGCACTTGATAAAATTACAATATGATAGGCATTCAATGAAATTATGATATAATGGGCACTTGACGAAACGACAGTTTATTGGACCTTTAAGGGGGACCGCGGCATAGGTTTTCACCAAAAAAAAATTAAAAATGACTTTTGGGATTATGGTTGCATTTGGTCAAGTAATGTGTCAACTTTGCATTTCTGTCACTCATTTTGTTTGTTTTGACCGATTTCATTGCAAATAAAATCATTTTCTGAGGTAGGGGTGGGTGAATTTAGAGCAATTGTGGCCCAAAAACGCGAAATTTGCTTCAGTTTGGAGATCGTCGCGCTTGCCGACCAGTTTCGCTACCCCCCCTTCTTTGGTATCAATGTGAAGGTCATTCACTGACCTACTTTCTGACATCACCTCTCAATGGATAATTTCACTCACGGAAACACACGAAGAGTAAATCCGAAGGAACCCGAGAGGCATTTTCTACAGGCATACAGTTGAGTCGAAGTCTCTGATTGGCTTGTGGCCGTAAAAAAATAGCTGATTGGTTCTAAGAGTCATGTGACTTTTATCCAAGATGGCGGATGTTTACATCTCGAGTCTGTCCGATGCACGTATTCGACCGGTTTTCAGCCAAAGTTTTTTACTGAAAGTCTCAAAAATGCCAAAATATGCCGAAAACAAGTGTTGGACTACCAATGCCTTTGGTAGAAAGAATAAAAAACAGAAGAAACGGAAAATAGACTGACGATCGCTGGCTGGAGTGGTGACCTAGTTTTGCTGTGCCATGCACATCAACTCGCGATGTTGCCGATAACCACTCGCTTACTTCACTGATGCGAAAATTGAAGTTTTTCTCCGAAAAAACGTGTGTCAGTGGCTGACAGCGACACTAGTTTTGATTAAGACTCGATGCGCAAGAAAAATAAACCGATCCGCGGGCCCGCAACTTCAAAAACGACAGAACATCATCAGTGATGTGTCACTTTTGGAAAGTTGGATGACAACATAAAGGTGCACTCCGTGAAATTACAAACTGCAAGCGAAGTTTGAAATAGCTACATTTTCCATCGATTTATTACTGTTTTGGGAACATAGTGGGGCACTTTTTTTCCCAATAAGTTATGTGTTGTTGGGACTTAGCAGGAATGCAGTAGTTCCTGAATTTCTGGTTTGCAGTCTACTCTTTGACAAGGGCTATTCAGTATACACTTTTTTCCCATATTCTCAGTTTTATTTTTTATTCAGTTGTTTGTGTTTTCAGAGGCAGTTTTAAGTTTAATGATAATTCACAAAAGAATTGTTTTTACTGAGTTTGACACAGTGAATGGTGTTAGAAAAGAAAAACCTTCACCCATAATTTTTCTTCTCTGCCCCCCCTTTTTAAATTTTTTTTTTTTTTTTTTAAACTTTCTCCTGTATTTTCCACAATCACACAGTTGTTTTGCATTCTGTTTTGCATCCTCACACATCTTAGTTATCACATTATCAACAATGTATTCAAAGCTGAGATGAAGAAGACAGTCAGCCTGCAGTCTGGAGGCGAGATACTTTTCCAGCAATATTGTGCTTGCTGGACTGGATTTTGTGGCAGTGAGCAATGCAGAAGTGTTTGTAGATAAATCAGACATTCTCAGAGTGAAAACAGCCACTAGAAAATCATCTGATAGGGCCAAAGAGAAGAGGAAAAAAAAAAAAGAAAGTGTAATGCATGCGAACATGAACATAGCCAAGCAGGCAAAGGGGGGGTGTATGCCCCAGGAGCCTCCTGAAAAATTTATTCTATGAGAAAAGCTGTTTCTAATCACTCAGTAGTGTTGGCCTATTGTTATTTTACCATGCATAATTTTTTGGTAATGTTTAAACATGATTTTCATTGATTAAATTGTTAACTAAATCTTTACGGGCATTTTTCTCAAAACATGGTTTTTCGGCCGCATCTGTTATTTGGCCCACCTGTAACTTCTAACCTAATAAAAATAATCCAATGAAATTTGGTATGCTGGTGTAGAAATGTGTGCTGAGTGCAATGAGACAGTTTGAACACTGTAGCTATTATAGTTTTTCAATACCATGAGATAAAAATTAAAAACCTGGAGCAAAATTTTTTGGGCATTTTTGAAAAAAAAAAGAAAAATATATTTTATGAACTAAACTATATTTTTTTGTGATCATTGCACACAGTGATGTCAAATCAAACAGGAAAAATGATAAACTTCATTGTGTATAGCATATTTTGAAAGCAGCAGATGGGCCAAACACTGACCCCTATTTTTTTGGAAAAATTATCACATTATCATATCTGTTGGACTTACATACTTCAAACTTTGCACAGATAGCTTTATTAATGCACTTAGTATGTGTACCAAATTTCATGAAGATATCTTTAGTAGTTTTGAGAAACAAAAATTTGTAAAAGTGACGCAGTGGTCCACCTTAATGAAATCATGATTTGTTACTCTCTGGATAAAGTGAAGGTGTCATGGGTACTTGATAAGATGATGATGCAACAGGCGCTTGACCAAACAACAGTGTAATGATCACTTCAGGAAACAGTAATATAATTGGCACTTGATGAAAACGGTCACAGAACAAACTACTCATACCAAACTAACACTTATCAATAATTGCTGGTTGAACTGCATCTTAACATGACCACTGCAAGCATTTAAAAAAAAACACACAAAAAACACACACACAACAATGAAAACTACTTCAAGCCTCTATTTCAATATCAAGTCTTTGTACCCCCCACCCTCTTTTCCCTACAGACCCCTCATCAGGCATCTCCATACCAATTTTACTGGCATCTCCACTATAATAATCAGTGAAAACTACTTCAAGCCTCTATTTCAATATCAAAATCTTTGTTACCCCCCCCCCCCCTACAGACCCCAGACCGCAAGTGGCTGCTGTTTGACGGGCCTGTGGATGCCATCTGGATCGAGAACATGAACACGGTGCTGGACGACAACAAGAAGCTGTGTCTGATGAGCGGCGAGATCATCCAGCTGGCCCCCACCACCAACCTCATGTTCGAACCCATGGACCTGGAGGCTGCCTCCCCCGCCACGGTGAGCACCACGTCGAGGGTCACTGTGTCTCTGTGTGTGTGTGTGTGGGGGGGGGGGGGAGAGAGGGGTGGGTGGGGGGCGTCCTGTGTGTGTGTGTGTCAGTGCGCACGCGTGTATGTGTGTGTGTGTGTGAGCATGCCATGGGTCACCCAGCTGCTCTTTGCTGGGGATAGATTGGGGGGCCTTTACTCAACACAAGGTTTCCATTCTTGCTGAGCTCGCCTTAGGACACCTGTGTTACCTTATGAGTCACCTTTTCAAACTCCCCGCCTGACATGGATGAGTGGCATATTAGAGTGTGTGTGTGCTAAAGGGCTAACAGACATGAAAAGGACCAACCAACTTGTCAGATTTAGATAAAAATGGAAGGGATGGATTGGGGGAGGGGGGGGGGGTGTTAAAGAAGGCTTAACTTGAAGACTAATGTGCTTTTGGGGTTTTTTTCTGTGAAATGCCTGTCATATGTTGGCACAACTTGAAGGTTTAATGTGGTTTGGGTTTATTCTGTAAAATGTCTGCCATGTGAGTCACAAAGACATGGACCCACAGTGACAGGATGCACAGCTGATGCCTGGTGCTGTGTGTGTGTGCAGGTGTCTCGCTGTGGCATGATCTACATGGAGCCCTCCACGCTGGGGTGGCGCCCTCTGGTCAAGTCCTGGCTGAACACCATGCCCACCACCCTGACCGAAATGCACAAGTCCACCATCAACGACCTGTTTGAACGCTTCATCGACCCCTGCCTTGTCCTCGTTCGCAAACACCTCAAGGTAAGGCTGCCTCTTCAGTCACCGGAAGGCTTGCAAAATCTGAGATCATGTCATTTCTTCCTGTTCCCTCGTTGGGATGCAGGGGGACTGTTAGAATTAAAAGCATTTTTCAGTGTGTGTGTGTATTTGTATATATCTGTGAACCTTGTACCCTGCATTTTATTTATTTATTTTTATTAATGGGATAAGCATTCATATATGAGTATGTGTAAACACACACACACATTCACACATAGAAGCACACAGCAGTAGTGGTGTACACAAACGCTGATTTCTGTGCTTGCCCCTACAGGAGCTGTCGCCCACCACGGACTCCAACCTGGTGAAGTCAACGATGAACCTGACGGACTGCCTGATGGACGAGTTCCAGGACGAAGGTGTCGTGGCTCAGCTGGAGGAGCGCGAAATTGTCACCTGGCTAGAGGTCAGTGCTTGTTTTGTCTGTTTGTTTCTTTGTACATCATGTTCGACGATGACCTCCAGAGGCAGCTGCTGTTTTGGAAACTGGGCAGAAATTTGATTATAGTGGAGGTGCCTTGCCCACAGCACACCCCCACTCTCTCAGCCAAGAGGGCATAAGGACAGTCAGCATTAGAGGTGTTCTCCAAAGGCCAACCATCCCCCAGGGCTGCAGACTGTGCAAGTCAAGCCTCCTAGTCAGTCATATTCGATCACTAAAGACAAAGCTGTAAGGTGGAATTCCATGAGAGGGAAAGCCACTGATCATACAGCCTGTCACTTTGTTGTTGCCCCCAGCATCAGTGGTTTAATCCAGAAGTGTGATAAAGCCACTGATCATACAGCCTGTCACTTTGTTGTTGCCCCAGCATCAGTGGTTTAATCCAGAAGTGTGATAAGCCACTGATCATACAGCCTGTCACTTTGTTGTTGCCCCAGCATCAGTGGTTTAATCCAGAAGTGTGATAAAGCCCAGGCACTGCTGCAGTGAAGGCCTGGATCCCTCTTCCAACAGAGGTCTCCATGGAGATGTGTCATTGAGAAAAGCATCTCAACACTTTCAGCATAGCTGATGAACAAGTAGGGCTTCTTTCATGAAGTGTTAAGAATTCCAAACCACAGAGAATATGGTAGCAACGTAAAGTTATTTATTGGTGTAAAATAATCTTTTATTCCAGCATGATAATCAGCATACCAGCCTCTGCAGCGCATTTAAACGGACACCAAAAGAATCTGGTGAATGTATCCAATGTAGCTGAAAGATGCAGAGGAAGGGGAATAGCAACCGGGCCTCATTTCATAGCAAAGAGCAGATCTTTTAGATCATGCTATATCCAGTTATGATGTCTTGTGCACTGGGTCCTATGTCATAAAAACAAACTGGCAGACATTGCACAGATGATGATCTGGGATGACAGTTGCTGTTTCAGAATGACTTTTCCCATAGTCATGGACAAGAAGGAAAGATGTAAGATGACTCTGACTGCTCTCAGGAAATGAAATTCATGATTGGGCGGGATAGCCTGGTGGTTAGAGTATTGCACTCATGATCTGATGGCCCAGGATCAAGCCACCACCCAGGTGCCTGATAGGGATTTTACCCTGAAGTTAGCATCAGTGCTGACTCCACTCCCCCATAAGTCCTTTTAGATGAGACTTTAAACCAAGGCCCTGAGTGCAAACGCATGCAGAACATTTTGCACACAGGTTAAAAACCCATTCTTTTTCACGTTAAAACCCATTCAGAACAGTATTAAAAACACATGCACACAGGTGTCATGTTTACACCATCTGTGAAGTTGGAATGTGACTCCTTTAACTTTGGGTAAAAAAAAAAAAAAAAGGTTGAAATTCATTATATTCATCACAAGCTAAAATCAGGAAAGGGAAGAAAATGTGAGTTCCCTCATGAAGTGTACTTTCTAGGATTCAAGAGTAAAACATAGTTTGATGTTAACGTGAAAGGCTGCACTAGTAGTGCACAAATGTCCATTGATAGAGAAGTGTGTATTTTCAGATGCTACAGCAGAAAATAAAAGACAGGCTGGTATCATTAGTGTACACTGCCTGAATTGATGACTGCAAGAGGGTATCATTATGAAGGCAGTACCATTGCATGCTGCATTAAAGCTTTTGTTTTTGACTGTGGAGAGCATCGACTTGTAGCTGTGTCATATACTTGTTCATACTATGATTCTTCACTGTTACAGAGCATCTTTTTCACTGTTACAGAGCATCTTTTTCACTGTTAAAGAGCATCTTTTTCACTGTTACATCTGTTTCACTGTTACATTTTCTTCACTGTTACAGAGCATCTTTTTCACTGTTACAGAGCATCTTTTTCACTGTAAGAGCATTCCTGTTCTTTTTCACTGTTACATTGTTCACTGTTACATTTTCTTCACTGTTACAGAGCATCTTTTTCACTGTTACCATTCATGTATCGCACTGTTACATTTTCTTCACTGTTACAGAGATCTTTTTCACTGTGACATCTGTTCCACTGTTACATTTTCTTCACTGTTACAGAGCATCTTTTTCACTGTGACATCTGTTCCACTGTTACATTTTCTTCACTGTTACAGAGCATCTTTTTCACTGTGACATCTGTTCCACTGTTACATTTTCTTCACTGTTACAGAGCATCTTTTTCACTGTGACATCTGTTCCACTGTTACATTTTCTTCACTTTTTTACTGATGCACTTCCTTTTTTCCACTGTTGACATCTGTTCCACTGTTACATTTTCTTCACTGTTACAGAGCATCTTTTTCATTACATCTGTTCACGTTCTGTTTTCACTGGTTTTCATTTATTTTTCACTGTTACAGAGCATCTTTTTCTTCGCCCTCACCTGGGCCTGTGGTGGCAGCACGGATGACAAGAGCCGAATAAAGTTTGACAAGCTGCTTCGTGAACTCATTGCTGTGAGTCATTCTGTTTGCTGGAATCTTCATGTAGAGTATGGATTTATAAGAGCAGAAAAAATCAAAATCTTCCTCAAGCTAAAAGATTGGCTACTGATGGTAGGCTGTTGAGTATAAACTTATGCTAACAAGAATTGGATATGTACACAAGAAGTATTCAGTTTTTCTATTTTCAGTTTCCTAACAAGGTGTGTGTTGCTTGTGGAAATGTTCCATATACCTTGCACATATATATATGTCTAGAGATCCACTAAACTGATAATCTATTTCAGAATATTTTACCAGCATAAATTTCAGTATAGACACACTGATACAGAGACAAACTGAGAGATGCATGTATGTAGATGTAAAGTTGGTATTGTTTTCTTGGTATTTGTGTTTGATGTGCTAAGGGTATTATGCTGTACAAAAATGATTACTTGCTACCTGTAATGTGAACAGACAAAGTGCACCAGTAATAGGTACAGCAGAAGTTTGTTTATGTCCACTTCTTAACTTTTGCTCCAAAATGAATGGGAAAGAAAATATTTGAAAAATGATCATTTATCTCAACATGTTTTGTGAAGGTTATTATGATATAAGCACTGAATGTGCACAGTTTGTTATGAGGCAAAAACCTCTCACCTCCTTCTTAAACTCATTTTCCCTACTTGTCAAACCATCAAAGTATGGGGGGGGGGGGGGGGTTTGGTAGTGGGTGGGGGGGGGGTCGGAGGAGAGAAATGTATGAAATATGGCCAAGACCCCTAGCAGGGAGGGAGGGGAGGGGAGGGCTGTGTGTCACATACCAATCCTCTGCCCAGGCTGCAAGCTTGTCAGGTGCCCTGTGTGTGATGTAAACGATATGAATATACTATAAAATAGATGTGAAAGAATAAATAAAAATATGTGTGTGTGCCATGTCCAGGGAGGAATGACGGAGGAGACGAGGAGCATGCTGGCCATCCCTGAGCTGACAGAGCCGCCCATGAAACCCTACCTCAACCCCTTCCCCCCCAAGGGAAAAGTGTTCGACTACAGGTTTGTCAAAGAGGTACGGAAAGAAACTTTGTCAGAACATAATTATATTCCATGGTTATCAAGTCTGTATTGTATGAGAAAACTTCATCTGAACGTATCTTCCATGCTTATCAAGTGTGTACTGTATGAAGAACAAACTATGTTGCATCATGAAGAACTACATATGTTTCATGGTTATCAAGTCTTATGAAGAAACTTCATCTGAACATATGTTTCATGGTTATCAAGTCTTTATGAAGAAACTTCATCTGAACATATGTTTCATGGTTATCAAGTCTGTATGAAGAAACTTCATCTGAACATATGTTTCATGGTTATCAAGTCTGTATGAAGAAACTTCATCTGAACATATGGTTTCATCTTATGAGACTTATCAAGTTCGTATATCTGTATGAAGAAACTTCATCTGAACATATGTTTCATGGTTATCAAGTCTGTATGAAGAAACTTCATCTGAACATATGTTTCATGGTTATCAAGCCTGTACCGTATGAAGAAATTTCATCTGAACATATGTTTTATTATTATCAAGTCTATATTGTATGATGTGCTTGCTTATGTGTTTTTAAAGAATAAGATTTGTGTAGTAGAAGTACAGTGTATGAAATATAAGTTCACTTTACACTTAGAGACTTGTTTTGTGCTTGTCATAGCTAAGGTGAAACAGCTGGAGCCAGTATCTTAATTTGGTAATGGGGGCAGAGTTAAAAGAAAAGAAAAGTATCTGATGCTAAAAAGTCAGTACATTATTGACAACTTTAGCTCATAATTTGCCGGCAGTGTTCTTCAAGTGACATGGCATGTCACTGGTGCACTTTCCTTATTCTACATCTTGATGTATATCCATTGGGTCCAATGAAAAATGATGCTTGTAACATTTATAAGCTGGTGAGTTATTTTATAAATATATTCTTACAGATTGAAGGTAATGACATAAAAAAAACAATGGAGGAATGAAGAAGTGTGCTCTTTCTCACAGGGGGCAGGAAATTGGGTGCCCTGGTGAGTTATTCTATGAAGATATTCTTACAGATAGAAAGAAAGTTATCACATAAAAACCCAATGGAGAATGAACGTGTGTGCTCTTTCTCACAGGGGGCAGGAATTGGGTGCCCTGGTGAGTTATTCTATGAGATATTCTTACAGATAGAAAGAAAGTTATGACATAAAAACCCAATGGAGGAATGAACGTGTGTGCTCTTTCTCACAGGGGGCAGGAAAGTGGGTGCCCTGGGCCGAAGCCATCAAGGACACAGAGCCCATCGCCAAGGACGCCAGCTTCAACGAAATCATTGTGCCCACAGTGGACACTGTGAGGTACACCTACCTGTTGGACATCCTGGTCAGGCATGAGAAGCCCTGTCTCTTCGTCGGACCCACCGGCACTGGCAAGAGTTGCTACATCACCGTGAGTTGGGTCCCCCCCCCCACCCCCACCCCCCCCCCCACCACACACACACTGTGCTAACACATAGACAGAAGGAAAGATGTGAGGTTTTCAGAAAACACACTTTATCTACCATTATATGAATGTTTGTAATTCTTTACTAGCTTTTCTGTGTCACACCAAAAATACAATACATCCAACAAGAAAAATTCAGATAATGTAAAATGCACTTAATCCTTATCATTGACATTTCTGCCAGAATTTTTTTTTTTCCTGACCATTCGGATTTAAGCCAGTCATTTTATTGTTGTTGTTTTTTTTTAAATACACGAAACACATCTTTACAATATATTTTTTATCTTGTAGAAAAACAGGTTAAAGTGTTTGATTGGCAGTTCTAGCAACAGACAGGACACTGTCCTGGAGAGTCATGGCCCTTGAACATTCTTTTGTCTCTTGCTTCCATTGTGGAGTCTTTTCCCACCATAAGCATTGGGATTGTTTTTTTTCTTTTTAATTGTTTAAGATATTTCTGTGCATTTTCAGTACTTTCTGCCTGTTGCTGTTCCTGGCTCAGAAACCGTGTGATGACAGTATGGGTCTGTGTTTTCCCTGTGTGCAGGACTTTTTGCTGAAGAGGCTGGACACCAATGTGTACAAACCCAACATCATCAACTTCTCCGCCCAGACCACAGCCAACCAGACCCAGAACATCATCATGTCCAAGCTGGACAAGCGTCGTAAAGGCGTCTATGGGCCGCCCCTCAACAAGAAAGCTGTGAGTCAATTTATTTTTTTATTTTTTTATTTTATATCAAAGATAATGGGATACGCACTCATGTGCTTTTTTTCATCCAGTCCCCATGTGTATGCAATTGTGTAAATATTGTCATCTGTTCCCACCAGCACACATTGGCCTACTCTTACAAAATGCGGAACAGGGTTTAACATATGCACAAGATGTTCTGCGTGCGTTCACACACGGGGCCTCGGTTTACAGTCTCATCTGAAAGAATTTTGGGGAGAGTGGAGTCAGCATTGATGTTAACTCCAGGGGAAAAATCCCCTCGAACGAGAATCGAACTCAGGTCGTCAAATGAATGAAGGGAGGCGGGTCCCTTTGGAGCTGTGCTGGGGTTCAGATTCAAATTCTTGTAGTCCACAGTGAGGTGGTGTGTTGGGCAATGTGCGGGTGATAAAAAAAAACAACAGTTTTGATGTTGTTGAAGAAAAAGCAGTTTTGTTGTTAGTGCTGTTGCTGGGTTTTTTTTAGTTATCAATAATTTCAGAAAACATTATTGAGGAAAAAGTAGTGGAGGAAAACAAGTGCAGGTAACCCTTTCAGAAAACTCTTGACACATTTAGGTGAAAATACCTTTGTATCACTCATTCTTTTGCTCAACCATCTGTCCCTTCCCTGCTTTACTTAGTCATGCTGTGTATGCTCTCAGGAACGATTCTTGTCTAGTTTCTCATTCAGAGACTGTGCCCACTCCCTTTCCCTCTGACAAACTCCTGCTTGCTGTCATGAATTATTCTCCTGTTCATAGCTTGACTGTTCAATAGCTGAACCCTCTTCACCAGCTGGGATTATGGTTTTGGATTAATTTCTTTGTTTGAGGGTAGATTGAAATTGTTTTAAATGATGCACATTTTAAGCCATTAAGGTAACTATAACCATTTTTTTTAGACTGATGGTGTTTAATATCTATATTTAAAAAACATCAAGATCCTATGCAAGTTTTTTCCTCTCTCATAAATACTTAAAACTGTCCAACCAATTTTTTTTTTTAATTCAAATGCCTGTTTTTAATAGGTTAGTTTGTCTAGACTCTAAATGATCATTTTAACATTTTATGTGGAGGGTTTTCTTTTCTGCATAAAGGCCTAAAATCATCAATATCAAATAAATAAATGCAATTTAAAAAAAAAATGCAATGTTAAACATACATGAGGGTTTTTTTTTTGGGGGTTGGGGGGGGGGGGGTTTGGGGGGGGGGGGGTTGTTACTTTAATAGTGGGCTAAAACAGTCGCATTCACAAAATCTCACCATTGGTAAACCTCAAAACTCAACAACAACAAAAAACAAGAAAAAAGAAAAAAATCCCCCTCTTTCTCTCTCTCCTTCATGCTAAACTCTCCACCTATCATCTCTCTTCGATCTGTCAGACAGTAGATAGCAATTTGTGCATACCTGAACATCCATCGAGACTACGGCTCGCCTCTTCTCCTCAGTGCTGCGCTTTGGCATGACCTGTAACATCCTGATGCGGTGCCATCAACTGGACTCATCGTGGGCCATGGCCCCCATACACTCTCTCTCACTGTCACTGTGGTGCTGCCAGCTGGTTCTGGCTCGACCTTCTGTGTGCTGTCTATCACAGTCTGGCTGTCTGCTGTCCTCGTCCGTTCTGTCCGTCGTCCGCCATGGCCTTCTCTCCTCTCTCTCTCTCTCTCTCTTCCTTCTCCTCTTCTCTCTTCTCTCTCTCTCTCATCCTCGTCTCGTCTTCTCTCTCTTCTCTCTCTCTCTCTCTCTTTCTCTCTCTTCTCTCTCTCTCTCTCTCTCTCTCTCTCTCTCTCTCTCTCTCTCTCCTCTCCTCTCTCTCTCTCTCTCTCTCTCTCTCTCTCCTCTCTCTCTCTCTCTCTCTCTCTCTCTCTCTCTCTCTCTCTCTCTCTCTCTCTCTTCTCTCTCTCTCTCTCTTCTCTCTCTCTCTCTCTTCTCTCTCTCTCTCTCTCTCTCTCCTCTCTCTCTCTCTCTCTCTCTCTCTCTCTCTCTCTCTCTCTCTCTCTCTCTCTCTCTCTTCTCTCTCTCTCTCTCTCTCTCTCTCTCTCTCTCTCTCTCTCTCTCTCTTCTTCTCATGTCTCTCTCCTCTGGTCTGTAGGCAAGCATGTGAGGGAGAAGGGTCTACATATATCATAGTAGTTTGGGTTGGGTGGGTAGATGGTTTGTTGGTTGGTTGATTGTTTGGGTGGGTAGTGGGGATTGGTTGGGTAGGTGGTAGATGGGTAGATGGTTTGGTTGGTTGGTTCATTATTTGGGTGGGTGGACTGGTTGGTTGGTTGATTGTTTGGGTGGATGGATTGGTTGATGTGTTGGACTGGGTGTATTGGTTGGTTATTTGATTGATCTGTGGGTTGGATCGGTTAGCTGATTGGGGTGGTTGGTTGGTTTAGTGATTGGTAGATTATCTCCTTATAGATGTTTGGGATGTTTTTTTGTTAAGCACCCATGGCTGTGCATTAGCTCACAAAGTGTGCCGTATAAATCTCCATAATGAAATTTGTAATGTTGTTGATACTGAGGATGGAAATGATCATAATGGTGTGTGTGTCTGTGTCTGAGTGTGTGTGTGCCTGCCTGCCTGCGTGCGTGTGTGTGTGTGCATGTATGCATGCGTTCGTGTGTGTGTGTGTGTGTGTGTGGGGGGGATGCGTGCGTGCAGTGTGGGGTGGTGTGTTGTGGTGTTTTAGGGGGTGGTCGCAACCCTGTGACTCCTCGTTTCCTGCGTCACCTGAACACCATCACCATCAACGAGTTTGATGACGAAACCATGACCACCATCTTCCGCAACATCATGGAATGGCACATTTCTGCCAAGTACGACTTTCCTTTGCTTCACAATCATTCTTCTCACTGCCTTTTTTTTTTTTTTTTTGCATAATTTTTTTGGGGGGTAGATAATATTCATCATTAAATGCTCAGACAGCAACTCATTGTTCACAGTGCACAAATCCAGCATCACTCAGTAAGGCCTTGTCAAGAGTGCTAAACTTAGTGCACTCCTTCCTTTTACCTAGTCCATGTGTGGTCAGCTCCTGCTATAAGTAGCACCAGCTGGCCACAGATACGCTGGGATGGGAGATGGGATAATCAGCAGCTGAGAGGAGCTGAAAGTGGAGGAAACTGACAGCTGTGTGTTGTACGTCGCATGAATGAAAATGTGTTGCTCTGCTGTTAAGCACCTGACAAGTCAGGCCCAGTGCATCTGACCTTTGTGTAGGAGAGAATTGTTTTTAAGTGTGCAAAAAAAAAAAAAAAAACAGAAAAAGAAGGAGAGTGGACCCAGAAGGCAGAAAAGGAATGGTGTGGGTTTGCTGTGTGGTAGACAGAGGCTCAAGCAATGAGTACATCACTGATAGGGTTAACACTACGTCAACACATACAAAATGGCATGGTTTGCTGTGTTCAGAGGCTCTAGCAAGGAGTACATCACTGATAGGTACACTCGTCAACACATTACACAGGATGGGTTTGCTGTGTGGTGCACAGGGGCTTCAGCAACGAGTTCAAGCCGTGCGTGGACCAGATCGTGCAGGGCACGCTGATGATCTACAAGGAGGCCATCGTCAACCTGCTGCCCACGCCCATGAAGTCCCACTACCTCTTCAACCTGCGCGACTTTGCCCGCGTCATCCAGGGCATCCTGCTCTCCTGCCCCGACACCACCGAGGACCCGTCCTGTCTGAAGAGGCTCTGGGTCCATGAGGTCAGTGTGGACACCAGTGCTCTCTGGGGGGTTGTAGGTTGAAGGGTCGTGGTGATTTCTTTTTTCTTTTTTCTTTTTTTTTTGATATATTTTTTTTAGTGTTTTCTTTTTATTATCTTTTTACAATGTATGAGGGACCCTTACATATTGTCCCCTTACCCCTCACGCATGCACACACACGCACACATGCATGCACGCACACACACACACGCACACATGCATGCACGCACACACACACACACGCACTGCACGCACCACACACACACACACACACACACACACACACACACACACACACCACACACAACTACCTCTCCTGGTCCATCACCTTGTATAAATTGCTGTTGGAGGGACTGGCTGAGTTTGTAGGATGTTTGATGCTTACTCCAAGAATCACAGGATTTACTTTCTGTGTTTACAGCCAAGTTGCAAGAGACTTTCTTTTTCTTTTCAGTTGTGACAGGGCGGTAATTAGATTACTTCCCATGCAATCGGAACTGCTGTGGATCTAAATTTAAATCCACACCTGCGAATTGTGCGACATTCTGTATCATTGGGGGGTGATTGAAAACCGTCCATTGCATGCACTTTGCCCATAGTGGTAAAATATTGTATTTATGCAGCCTCTTTTTAGAAGCCACATTCCCACTGTCTGACCGTGCTGTCGTCGCTGAGAAGTTGTACAGAGACGCAGCAGATCAAATATCTGCACTCTGTTACACAGTTAACAGGTGTGTAGACTGCTCCTCTTCTGCTCCTTGGGTCCAGACAGGGCTACTTGTATGAGCAATCTTCCCTCCATGTTTATAATTTGGTAGGGGAGTGGGGTGTTGTTTTAGGGTAGGGGTTTTTATTCCTCAGCTAGAGCTCGGAGGTTCACCGATGGTGAGATTTTGTGTATGTGACAGTTTTTGCCCACCATGAAGGTAGCCGCATTCCAACTTCGGGTGTATGCTGGGTATGTTTGTGTTTCCATGACCCACTGAACGCTGACATGAAATATTGGATAATTAATGTGCATATTTGATTTTCTGCGTGCATATATACACGAGAAGGCACTGGCAGGACTGCACTTGAAGTTAGCCTGGGAGATAATGATGCCACCAAGGTTCGAACCTATGACTTCATGACCCATGGGATTGATATCAAATGGCTTTAACCACTCGGCTATATTATCCATCATGATTTTTGTATGGATACATTTTGTAACAAAGGAGCTGTATCGTGGTTTGCTCATGGGAAAGAGGCTTTTAAAAAAAAAAAAGAATTCTTTTATATCAAGGATAATGGAATAAGCACTCATGCGCTTTTTTTTTTACATCCAGCCCCCGCGTGTATGCTATTTTGAAAATCTTGTCATCAATTTCTAGGCATTTTATTTTATTTTATTTTATCTTATTGAGAATAATAGAATAAGCACTCACATGCTTTTTTTCACACAGTACCCGTGTGTATGCAGTTGTGTAAATATTGTCATCTGTTCCCACCAGCACACAATGGCCCACTCTTACGAAAAGCGGAACAGGATTTAACATGTGTGCAAGATGTTCTTCGTGCGTTCACACATGGGGCCTCAGTTTACAGTCTCATCCGGACTTTTGGGGAGAGCGGAGTCAGCACTGATGTTTAACTCCAGGAGAAAAATCCCCTCGACCGGGAATCGAACTCGGGTCGTCAAATTGCCAGCGCAATGTTCTGACCACTAGGCTATCCCGTCCTCCCCCCTGTGTGTGTGAAGGTGTTCCGCGTCTTCTACGACCGTCTGGTGGACGACGGGGACCGGGCGTGGCTGTTCACCAACAGCCAGGTGGTGATCAAGGAGAAGATGCGCGACGACTTTGACCAGCTCTTCGCCCACCTGGACTTTGACAGCGACGGCAAGGTGGTGGAGGACGACATCCGCAGCCTCATCTACTGCGACTTCTCCGACCCCAAGTCGGATGCCAAGAACTACGTGGAGGTGCGCGACCTGGAGAAGCTGCGCGTGGTGGCTGAGGGCTACCTGGAGGAGTTCAACAACCTCAGCAAGAAACCCATGAACCTCGTGCTCTTCAGGTGAGGGGGGTGAGAGGGGGTGAGGGGAGAGAGGGGAGAGAGAGAGAGAAAGGCTACCTGGAGGAGTTCAACAACCTCAGCAAGAAACCCATGAACCTCGTGCTCTTCAGGTGAGGGGGAGGGAGGGGGGTGAGAGGGAGGAGAGAGAGGGAGGGGGGGGGAGGGAGGGAGAGAGAGAGAGGGAGAAACCCATGAACCTCATGCTCTTCAGGTGAGGGGGAGATGGAGAGAGAGAGAGAGAGGGAGAAAACCCATGAACCTCGTGCTCTTCAGGTGAGGGGGAGATGGAGAGAGAGGGAGAAACCCATGAACCTCATGCTCTTCAGGTGAGGGGGAGATGGAGTGAGAGAGAGAAACCCATGAACCTCATGCTCTTCAGGTGAGGGGGAGATGGAGAGAGAGAGGGAGAAACCCATGAACCTCATGCTCTTCAGGTGAGGGGAGATGGAGAGAGAGAGAGAAACCCATGAACCTCGTGCTCTTCAGGTGAGGGGGAGATGGAGAGAGAGAGGGAGAAACCCATGAACCTCATGCTCTTCAGGTGAGGGGGAGGGAGAGAGAGGGGGGGGGAGGGAGGAGAGACAGGGGATTTGATTTGATTTGATTTGATTCTTTTATATCAAGGATAATGGAATAAGCACTCTTGTGCTTTTTTACATCCAGTCCCTGTGTGTATGCAGTTTTGTAAATGTCATCTGTTCCCACCGGCACATGATGGCCTACTCTTACAAAAAGCGGAAGATGTTCTGCGTGCATTCGCACATGGGCCTCGGTTAAAAGTCTCATCCAAGGGACTTTTGGGGAGAGTGGAGTCAGCACTGTGTTAACACCAGGAGAAAAATTCCCTCGACCGGACTCAAACCCGGGTCGTCAAATTGCCAATGCAATGTTCTGACCACTAGGATATCCATCCCCATATATATATATATATATATATATATATATATATATATATATATATATATATAATATATATATATACACACATACATACGTGTGCTATTGACATGGACAAGGTGAGATATCCCATGTCTTCAATTTCTACATACAGTGCCACAGTTTTCTGTATAAAGATTTCATGGTACTGTTCGTGTGTTAATGTCTTCTTCTTTGTTGAACACTCAGACAGCAACTATTGTCTGTCATATGTGCAAAAATGTGCTGCACTGCCGTTAAGAGCTTGTCAAGTCAGGCCCAGCACATCAGACTTTTGATGTAGTTTTAATGTCTAAATGCTTCCTTGATCTACACCTCTACTTGGTCAGAGCACTGTATATTGATTGATCAGAAACCTATTTTTGGAGGGGGGGAGGGGAGGGATTTTACATCAGGTGTCCATATGGATTGATTATCTTTTTGTGTGTGTGAACAGATTTGCCATTGAGCATGTGTCGCGTATTGCCCGCATCATCAAGCAGCCAGGAGTCACGCTCTGCTGGTGGGGTTGGTGGCTCAGGGCGCCAGTCCTTGACACGCCTGGCCGCACACATGGCTGACTACGACCTCTTCCAGGTAATGGCCGTGCCAGACTCGGCACGGGAAAACAGGTCACTAAAAAGTTGTCCCAAAAGTCATCTTTGCATGTGATATATATATCATATATCTATATATATTATATATATATATATATATATATATATATATATATATATATATATATATATATATATATATAATATACTGTATACACAAAAATGTAGTTACACATGAAAACAAATGCTCGCGCACACATACACAGGCACCATGCACATGAGAACAGATGAAAAAATTTACAAACCTGCATACACTCGGGGACTGGATGTAAAAAAGCACATGAGCGCTTATTCCATTATCCTCAAAATAAAAGAACATAATTTATATTTTCAATTCACATACAGCACAACAAGCAACAAGAGAACAGACAGAGGAAAGGCCTCAAGCTACAGTCTATCTCAGCCTCACCTGTAGTAAGGACTTCATCATGCCGCTGTCTGTCAACAGGTGGAGATCTCCAAGAGCTACACCTCCCTGGAGTGGCGGGAGGATCTGAAGCGAATTCTGCGCAAGTCCACTGAAACTGACAACCATGCTGTTTTCCTGTTCTCCGACACCCAGGTAAGGCCTTCAGCTCTTTAACACAACACAACACAGACACAACACAACACACAACATCACAACACAAACACAACACAACACAACACAAAACAACACAAAAACAACCCTCAGTGTTTGTCTGCAGGTTGGCTAGGACAGACAAAAGGATCTTTATCTTCTCCATGTCGTTCAGTTAATTAACCATGTTTGGCCATCATTTCATGGCTTAAGTCATCTGACTTTGTGAACTCATTTTATTAGCTATTCATCAGAATTGTGTGACTGTCATTTCATGGCTTAGTCATCTGACGTTGTGTAACTCATTTTATTGCTATTCATCAGACATTGTGTGACTGTCATTTCATGGCTTAGTCATCTGACGTTGTGAACTAATTTATAGCTTTCATCTGACATTGTGTGAACCATCATGTTAGCCTGAGTGAACATTTAAGTGTCATTGTTGGTCTGCATTTTGTTTAGTCATCTGACGTTGTGTAACTCATTTTATTGCTATTCATCAGACATTGTGTGACTGTCATTTCATGGCTTAGTCATCTGACGTTGTGTAACTCATTTTATGCCTAGGATAAAGTTGAATGTTTGGGTCTGCATTTTGTTTTGTAAACCAGTTTACATTGCTTTCTCTTATTTTATGCCTAACCAGTTGTTGTTTAATCCCTTTTTTCATGGATAAGACCATTTTTCCTCTGATAGAATTAAATGTACTGCAGTTAATGAGCAGAAGATATTTATCCTGCTACTGTCTCAGAATCAAACGATGACTTGAGCTGTGGCATCCCAGTTTCAACTCCGACTGAACACCCAGTATTTTGGTATTGTGCATTGACCTGGAAGAGGCAGAATTGAATGTGTTGACTGTGTGATGGAGAATGTCGGGGTATGCAGAGAATTGAACCCCACATCCATCAGTAATGCTGACAATGTATATTGCAAGCTGCGAGACTATCTCTTCTGCGAAGAGGGTCAGACCGAAGAGGGAAAGGTACTACTGCACTCACACTCACACAGAGTGATACTTTGGATTCCAAAGGCATTCAGACTCACATGTGATCCAGTTTCTTTCTCTTTCACCTGTAACATTTGCCTTTTGTCTTCTTGTGCAGAATTGTACACTCACATTTGACACTATAGATTTTGTTTTTGTTGGGGCTTATATATGTATACCAGGGTGGTTTTCTTTTCTTTAGAAAAACTATTTGTTTGAAGCAGAGAACCTGTGTTGTGTACATTTTGTGAATCTGTCTGACTTTTGATGTCCTTTACTTTTTTATTTTCGTGAGTGCATGTCCTTAGTCACTGTTTCTTCTCTATTCACAGTTTTGATTCTTGTGTGAGGTGTGTGTGTGTGGTTGTGTTTGTATGTGTGCTGTGGCCTGTATGCATTGCATACATGTGCACACATGTGTATGGGTGCTTGTGTGTATGCATGCATGTGTTAGAACATTACCATACCTAAATTCCTATGCATGTGTGATTTTGCATATGACACCTTCAGAAACCACAAAACCTTTGAAAAAAAAGTGTGATCAGCATGTGCACACACACACACATGTACTTCTGCATGGACAGCCTCTGATGGCAATGCAATAAATGTGATGTCATGTGGAAGTCTCTCTGCTACATAAAGGGGCAGCAGAGAGACATCCAGAGTTTATGAACTGGATGTGGGCCGGCCTCCCTAGAGTGTAAGGAAGATAAAAGGCCTGAAACACTTGTTTGAAGGGGGCTTCTCTTCTGAAGACTCACTGCTGCCATGCTCTATGCGAGATTCTTACCACTGTGCCCAGCCACTAGCAGCCTTGTTAATCATGTTGTAAATGTACAAGCTGGCAAGTATCACTGAGCATGGGGCGAAGGATGTGTCTGGGGACTGAACTAACTCATGCTCCTCAGTTTGGAATATTGCAAGAAGTCATGTTTGCTTAATTGATTGCTTTCGTCTTGAAAATTGGGGGGGGTATGGACATATGTACACAGGCTTACATCTGTTTGATGATATCCTAGTAAGCATTTCGAATCAGAATATTTTAAAATACTTATCTGACCATACTCTGTATCCAAAAAAAAAGTTGATTATTGATAAACATATGTGATACTGTTAAAAAAGAGAATGCTTCACCTTTGGAAATTATTTGTGTATAACAATGGGGTTGCCTTCTGATAGAAATTGCAATCTTAGGTCAGTGGATTGATGGGATGATAACTGATTTATACATATGAATATATATATATGTATGTGTGTGTGTGTATATATATCTATCTATCTATATCTATGTATATATTGTATATATGTATGTATGTGTATATATATATATATATATATATATATATATATATATATATATATATATATATATATATATATATATATATATATACATATACATATATATATCTTGTGTCCAGAACTTTCACATTGTTTTCTCGTGTCAGTGCATTCAATGAAATAACCGCAGAGGGATATCAGAGAACTAGTATCTTCAGCACCCGAAAACTGTATGAGCATTTAGTTTGACAGAACAAGACCATGGTAAACAACTTCAGGTAGTACTGACCTGAATCTACATATTATATCATGATGGGACATTGTGTGAGAGGTGAAGTGACAAAGTCACCGCTGTCCATCTGCAGATCAAACAAGAGTCCTTCCTGGAGGACATCAACAATCTGCTGAATGCTGGTGAGGTGCCCAACCTCTTCGCCATTGACGAGAAGCAGGAGATCTGTGAGAAGATGAGACAAGTGGACAGGTAGGTCTGTCTGCCTCACTAGTGTGTGCAAGTCTTTTAGGGCTTAGGGCCTTTTTCTGGTTTTGCTGTTGTGTGTTTAAGGTTGGGGGGGGTTGCTTTTTTTTTTTTGGGGGGGGGGGGGGGGGGTTCCTGAGCTAGAGCTCTGAGATTCAAACCCATGATTTCATGGACCCATGGGATTGAAATCAAATGGTCCTAACCTCTTGGGTATAGTGTACGTCGGGGGGGGGGGAAGAGGGACAAACGGACATAGAAATTGATAGAGACTTGTCAGTAGATATATGCATGCACTGGCATATAACCTATAGATCTGAACTTGTAACTGTGTGTGTTTTATAAACTGAATTGTCTTTTAAGAATAATCTCTCTCTGAAAACATTAATGATGATATTGTCCACATAGTAATGAGAAGGTTGGCTGTGCAACAGTATTCAAGTCTGCCTGTTTTAGATATAATGAATGGACTTTTACCTCACCTCTTTCTTTTTCCTTTTAAAAAAAATGTTCACAGATATGGCTAAAAGAACAAAAACACTGTCTGAGACAAATATGAATGATATATAATTATCTTCATTATGTTATATAAAAGAAAGAAGGGAGTTTTTGTGTTTTTTAGCCTGCACTTTTTATGTAGCTACTTGCTAGCAGAGAATTGGGGGGGGGGGGGGGGGGGGGGTAGCACCACCACTACCACCACCCAGCATAATGTGGCTCAGCTGAAGATTGGCTGACTGGAGAAATCAGAAAACTGAAATGGTGTCATCATTAAAATTTGAAAGGAGTCAGTAAGAGGCAAAGTGGCAGGACAGTAAAAACATTCATCCGCTTAACAAGTAATCCGAGAGGTTCTGGGTTCAATACCCACCCAGCCTTGCTCTCTCTTCCCAGTTGATGAGAAAACTTAAATGAATATCAAAGTCCTTCAGATATGAAGTGCCAATGACTGTCCTATATGTAAACAAATTACACCAGAAAAGAGACTGACAGACAGCCTTGCCAAATGGACAAGAAGAAACCAGGACCCAGGCTTGAACCCATGGCCACTGAAACTGGAGACCCATGCTGCAAAGTTTTGTGTGTGCAGCCCCCCCCCCCCCCCCCCCCCTGTGATCCTGGAGATCTAAGAGTCAAACTAATCATGGGTAAGGGTGCAAGGTGAATGATCACCATAAACAGCGCTGGCTTGCAGTGTGTGCCTTCATCTGCTTCAAAGCCTGAAGGTCTGGTTGTGGTATCTGATATGTATCTACCCCCCTTGTCTCAGAGTCTCTGTGGTTCCTGGTGTGTTTCAGACAAAGAGACAAGACCAAGCAGACGGATGGCTCCCCAGTGGCTCTCTTCAACCTGTTCATCCAGCGTGTGCGGGATCAGCTGCACATCGTCTTGGCCATGTCCCCCATTGGCGACGCTTTCCGCAACCGACTCCGAAAATTCCCCTCCCTGGTCAACTGCTGTACCATCGATTGGTTCCAGGTGAGGAACGCTTGTGTTACACATCATTATTTAGTGCACGTAAAAGAACCCATGGCAACAAGAGGGTTGTCCCTGGCAAAATTCTGTAGAAAAAAAGCCACTCTGATAGGGGAACAAATACAGTTGCAGACAAGGAAAAGAAATAAAATAATGGGTGGCGCTGCACTTATGGTGACATGCTTTCCCCATGGAGAGCAGCCTGAATTTCACGCAGAGAAATCTGCTGTGACATAAAAAGGTATATTAAAAAAAAGTTGTGTGCTTGAAAGAACTAAACAAACAGAACATTTATATAGCTTTGGTGTGAGGCGGCGTTTGAGGTATGGACTTTTTCTTTTATACAGTAAAATGCTTCCTCTTATTCATCATTTAAATGTTAACTTTTGTTTTACAGTCTGTCTTTGCTAATAAGTGTTGTGGATTCTGAAGTTCATTTCTTCTTCCATAGATTGTACAGTCATGTCTGTCATTGTTAAATTGCTGTTTACACTTTGTTGTGTGGTAGTTATGATTTCTCAGTCATTTGGGGTTTGATATCAAATATCAGCTTGCAGCCTTGCCCTTCTTCTTTGTTTTCTTCCTTTTCTCTTTTCATTCCGTGTTTGATTTTTCTTTCTTAAATGGTCCTTATGTAGGGAGGGAGGAGGTGGTTTATAGATGTGTGATGGGATGGTAAGTAGATTATCTCCCATGTGATCAGAGCGCGACAATCGCAGCGTCGTCTTTCCATTTAGAGACACACCTGTGAATTGTGGATGCTCTGTTTCCTTGGGTAGTGGTCGAAAACCCTCCGTTGCATACAGTTTGCCTTCATGGTGAAATGTAGGATTTATGCAACCTCTTTTTAGAGGTCACATTCTAAACTGTCTGGCTGTGCCGTGTTCCCCAGGTTTAGTACAGAGATGGGATATTAAATATGTCCACTCTGCTACAGATGTTTTCCCTTTTAATTGGTCAGTGTTTTCCTCTTGTTATTGAGGTGTTCAGGGAGAGAACACAGGTCAGTGGTTTTTCCTGTCATTGAGGCAGAGAACACAGGTCAGTGTTTTTCCTCCTGTCATTGAGGCAGAGAACACAGGTCAGTGTTTTCCTCCTGTCATTGAGGCAGAGAACACAGGTCAGTGTTTTCCTCCTGTCATTGAGGCAGAGAACACAGGTCAGTGTTTTCCTCCTGTCATTGAGGCAGAGAACACAGGTCAGTGTTTTCCTCCTGTCATTGAGGCAGAGAACACAGGTCAGTGTTTTCCTCCTGTCATTGAGGCAGAGAACACAGGTCAGTGTTTTTCCTCCTGTCATTGAGGCAGAGAACACAGGTCAGTGTTTTTGCTCCTGTCATTGAGGCAGAGAACAGGTCAGTGGTTTTCTCCTGTCATTAGGCAGAGAACACAGGTCAGTGTTTTTCTCCTGTCATTGAGGCAGAGAACACATCAGTGTTTTCCTCTCTGTCATTGAGGCAGAGATACACAGGTCAGTGTTTTTCCCTCGGTCATTGAGGCAGAGAACGAGGTCAGGTGTTTTCCCCTTCCACTGAGCAGAGAACACAGGTCAGTGTTGTATTGGTTTTTTTTTCCTGTCACTGAGGCAGACAGGTCAGTGGTTTTTTCCGTCATTCAGGTGTTCAGTCAGAGAACACAGGTCAGTGTCTTCCTCCAGTCACTAAAGTATTCAAACAGACAGTCATTCATAGAACTCAACAACAACAGATGACGAATTCCTTCATCTCTCTTTCTCTCTGTATCCACCAGTCGTGGCCGGAGGACGCCCTGCAGGCGGTGGCCACGCGGTTCCTGGAGGAGATCGAGATGTCGGAGGACGAGCGCGACGGCTGCATCACCATGTGCAAGCACTTCCACACCTCCACCATCCTCCTCTCCAACCGCTTCACCCTGGAGCTGGAGCGCTACAACTACGTCACCCCCACCTCCTACCTGGAGCTCATCAACACCTTCAAGACCTTGCTGGACAAGAAGAGAGGGTGACCGCTGCGTTCTGTGTCTTCTGTCTGTCTGTCAATCTGTCTGTGTGAATGTCTGTGTGACTGTGTGTGTGTGTGTGTGTGTGGCTGGCTGGCTGTCTGTCTAACTGTGTGACTGTCTGTGTGACTGTCTGTGTGACTTTGTCTATCCGTCTGTCTATCTGTCTGTATGACTGTCTGTCTGTCTGTGTGACTGTCTGTCTATCCGTCTGTCTATCTGTCTGTCTATCCGTCTATCACTCTGTCTGTCTGTCTGTCTGACTGTCTGTTGTCTGTCTGTCTGACTGTCTGTCTCACCGTCTGTCTATCTGTCTGTCTGTCTGTCTGTCACTCTGTCTGTCTGTCTGACTGACTGACTGTCTGTCTGTCTCTGTGGTCCAGTAGTGGGTTCACACTCCTGATTGTATTCGAGAAACTGAAAATGTTTCTGTAAATTCTGTAATTTTAAAAGAAAAGGAGGGGGGGTAGAGGGTTGCTGGTGCTGCTCTTGTGGCAACGTGCTTTCCCCTGAGAGAGCAGCCCAAATTTTACACAGAGAAACTTGCTATGATTGGAAATGCGATACAATACAACACAACACAAAACAACAAATGCAGTACAACTCAATAAACACAATACAATACAACACAACACAACACATTACAAAACTTTACAATACAAACACCACACAATACAATGCAACACAACACAACACAATATAGTACACTGCAGCACAAAACAACACAACGTACTACAATACAATCCAATACAATACAACACAACACAGTATACACTGCAGCACAAAACAACACAACACACTACAACACAATATAACACACTACAAAACCAAAAGCACTCTACAGTGCAGTACACTACAGTGGTGTATATGTGTGTGTGTTGCAGAGAGGTGCTGAAGCAGAAGCGGCGTTACGAGGTGGGTCTGGAGAAGCTGGACTCAGCAGCCGGGCAGGTGACGGTGATGAAGAAAGAGCTGACCGACCTTCAACCCCAGCTGGTGGTGGCCTCCAAGGAGGTGTCCGAGATCATGGTGGTCATCGAGAAGGACTCCGTCGAGGTGGCCAAAGTGGAGAAGGTCAGTGCGGGACAAGTCTTTTTCTCTTCTTTTTATCGATGATCACACACACACATCCCTCTTCACTGTCCCCTTGTCTGTTCCTGTTGTTGTAAAGTAGAGAAGGTCAGTGGAGGACCGCTCTTTTTCTCTCTGTTTTTATCGATGATCACACACACATCCCTCTTCACTGTCCCCTTGTCTGTTCCTGTTGTTGTGCCTCATTCACCTTCTGTGAAATTACGTGTTGTGATTATTAACAATAGCCCCTACCCAGTGTAAGGGCTGGATGAAAAAGAAATATGTCAATACTTATTTCTGCCCATTGGGAATAAAGATTATCACTCGAATCTGTTTTTGTGCAGACTCAGTCAGCCTTGCTGAAAGCTTGTGTTAAGTAGAAGTTCAGCACTCCCCATGACCAACTTGGTTAAGGAACTGAAGCAGTGTCATGTAGCTGTTTGTTATCACACACACCCTTTCAATATCCTGTTCAAGGGAATTTTTCCCCATGGAGTTTAACATCAGTGCCAGCTCCACTTCCCCCTAAAGTCCTTGGGTGAGACTGTAAGTGGAGATTCTCTGTGCAAACGCACGCAGAACATCGTGCACACACATTAAGACCTGATCCACATTTTGGAAGAGTAAGCCATTGTGTGCCAGTGGGAATGGATGACAATATTTACAAAACCACATACATGCACACAGGGACTGGATGTTTAGAAAAGCACATAAGCGCTGCTTGTTCCATTATGCTCAAAATAAAAGAATAAAGCAAACGGAAAAATAAATCAGTATTTGGGTGTCTGATCCTGCACAGCCCACAAATCCAGCACACTTCAGTCAAGGGTCCAGGACTCAGTGCTAAAATCATCCCCTTCCTTTTACCAAGTCTAAGTGCAGTAAAAGTTTCTGCTATTATTAGCACCAACTGGGATGGGAGGGATAGCAGCTGAAAGGAGCTGAAAGTGGAGAAAACTGACAGCTATGCCTGTGGTTTGGCTTCATGGCCCTGTGTGGTTTGATCCCCATGCCAGGTGGTGAAAGCTGACGAGATCGTGGCCAACGAGCAGGCCAGCGCTGCCAAGGCCATCAAGGACGAGTGTGACGCCGATCTGTCGGAGGCTCTGCCCGCTCTGAACGCTGCCCTGTCTGCCCTGGACACCCTCACACCGGCCGTGAGTTGTCCTGTGTCTTTGAGACCTGTCTGTGTGTGTGTGTGTCTGTGTGTGTTGTCTGTGTGTGTGTGTGCGTGTGTGTGTGTGTACTGTGTGTGTGTGTGTTTGTGTGTGTGTATATGTGTGTGTGTGTGTGTGTGCGTGTATGTGTGGTGTGTGTATGTGTGTGTGTGTGTGTGTGTGCATATGTGTGTGTGTGTGCATATGTGTGTGTGTGTTGTGTACATGTGTGCATGTGCAAGTTTGTGGGAATGCTGAAATATGCATTCATCCCCATTGTCTGAATGCAGTTACCTTAATGGTGGGAAAAAAAACAGTCACACATGCCAAAGTCTCACTGGTGGTGAACCTAGGAGCTCTAGCCAAAGAACAAAAACAAGAAGACCCCCAAAAAATTTTTAACCCCAGAAATGTGCATTTGGTGCTTGAAGGACACAAGTCAGTGACTGATGAAAGTGATGGATGACGCTAGCAATGGCCACAGACTAACCAGTGTAAGTGAGTCTTCAATTTTAACGTCTTTCGTCTTAACGTCTTAAGTGTTGTGTGTGTGTGTACGTGTTGCTTCAGGACATCACGGTGGTGAAGAGCATGAAGAGTCCCCCAGCTGGAGTGAGGCTGGTGATGGAGGCCATCTGTGTGCTGAAGGGGCTGAAGGCAGAGAAGGTGCCCGACCCCAGTGGATCCGGGAAGAAGATTGAGGACTTCTGGCCTGTGTCCAAGAGGGTTCTTGGAGACATGAAGTTCCTGGAGAGCTTGCACGCTTTTGACAAGGTGAACCCCAAACCTTGTTTGTTGTTTGTATTCAAATTGTATGTGTGGTGATAAGTGACCCTGAAGTGACAGTGTTGTTTTGTTATTTGTATTGTGAGGAGTGACCCACAAGGGTGTGTGTTAGCAATGTGTTCATTTATGATGAGAAGTGAATGAAAACGTTTGTTGCCTGGTTTATCAGTTTGAGAGAATACACAAGTGTTTTTGTAGCTTCATTCAGGGTGAGGGAGAGTTGCAGATAGTTTTCGCTTGGTGAATTGATTTGTGGTGAGGAGTGATTGCAAGGGTAGTTGCTTGATGTATCAATTCAGGGGGGTGAATGATTATATGTATTTTTGTTGCTTCATGTAATGATTTTGTGGTGAGGAATGACAGCAGTCACTGTTTTAAAAGGAAACAGATTTAACCAGCAGAAAAGATCTGTTTGGTGACTGACAATCACAACAGGTAAGCCAGTGGATTGCTGATGCACTGCAAGGTTAAAAAGTCTTTTCAGGCGCTTAACAGGAGAACAACCCATTTTTGCTCTTGTATGGCAGACAACAATAGTTGCTGTCTGAACATTTGACAAAGAAAAAAACTTTTTATAACAGACTGTCTGCTATTCTTGCTATATAGGATAAATCTTCTTTTACTGCCAACATTGCCATAAAAAACATGGATTCCCTAGCTGCCTGCATTGTGACTGATAAGCTGTGTAGTTTTGAAACCTTAAAAAAAGCACGAAGGGGATGTGAAAGAAACTCTGTACCCATGTTTTGCGATACAGGACAACATCCCAGTGCCCGTCATGGCGACTATCCGCAAGAGGTACATGACCAACCCGGAGTTTGACCCTGACAAGGTGAAGAATGCCTCCACAGCCTGTGAGGGGCTGTGCAAGTGGGTGCGAGCCATGGAGGTGTACGACAGGTCAGTGCCACTCACACACTGACCCCCCCCCCCCCCCCCCCCCCCACCTCTTGTCCACGGGACTTTCATTGTCAATAATAATGATACATGGAATTTATGTACTGCTATGTCTTGCAAAAACAAATCAAAGTGCTTGTATTCGACCTATACAACACTCAAGCAATCAATGACGATTAATAGTTTTAGCAAATTTGAATATATACGCACACACATGAGCGCACACACACACACATGCACGCGCACACGCACGCGCCACACACACACACACACACACACACACACACACACACACACACACACACACACACACACACACACACACACACACACACAATTATTGCATGCTAATCAATGGAAATGAGGATGGTGTAATGATGCTTAGTATATCTGTGTTCTTTTTAGCATGTGTACAGTGTTGGCTGTCTGTATCATGAATGGTGGTGTATGACATTTCCTTTTTTTTTTAAGTGTGAGAGAAGTTTAAAGCTATGTCGATGTTTTGCTTTACAAGATTCAGCACTGTAAAAAAACTCCATGCATTATTATCATTGCATTATTATTTACTTACCCCGCACTAACACAAGTCTCACACTGTGATGTAAAGGTGAGAGAGGTAGAAACCTACCCCCCCTCACTAACACAAGTCTCTCAGTGTGATATAGTCACCAAAGTGGGAGGAAACTTTCCTCACTCACACACACACACACACACACACACACACACACACACACAACACACACACACAACACACACACACAGGAACCCCCCCCTCACACACACACACACACCTACCTAATCCTTCTGCTCCCTTCCCCCCACACACAGGGTGGCGAAAGTGGTGGCCCCCAAGAAGGAGTCCCTGAAGAAGGCCGAGGGAGAGCTGGCGGAGGCCATGGCCTCCCTGGAGGCCAAGAGGGCCTCCCTGCGGGAGGTGCAGGAGAAGCTGAACAAGCTGCAGGAGACCCTGGAGGCCAACAAGGCCAAGAAGGCCGAGCTGGAGAACCAGGTGGACCTCTGCTCCAAGAAACTGGCCCGCGCCGAACAGCTCATCGGGGGCCTGGGAGGGGAGAAAGACAGGTGAGAGGACTGAGAAAGAGAGAGGGGGGAGAAGAGAGGGGGGGGAGAGAGAGGGGGGGAGAGAGACAGAGAGAGAGAGGGGGGGTGAGGACAGAGAGAGAGAGAAAAGGGGGGGAGAGAGAGAGAGAGAGAAAGAGAAGAGAGAAAGACAGAGGGAAAGACAGCAGAGGACAGAGAGAGAAAGACAGAGAGAAAGACAGGTGAAGACAGAGAGAAAGACAGGTGAGAAGAGAGAGAGAGAGAGAAAGAGGAGGAGAGAAAGACAGGGGAGAAGAGAGAGAAAAGACAGGGGAGAAGAGAAAGACAGGGACAAGAGAAGACAGGGGAGGACAGAGAAAGACGGGATGACAGAGAGAGAAAGAGGGGAGGAGAGAAATACAGGTGATAAAAGAAAAACAGGGGAGATGGGTGGATAGGGGGCCTACGTTAGGCCCAGGAAGGCAAAAAAGGAGTTGAGGTGATAAAGTGATAGGGTTGGGAGGGGGGGGAGAGAAGAACTGACGGTGTGGTGTTGGTGATGTTGCAGATGGCAGCAAGCGGCCCGAGACCTGAGCAAGAAGTACATCAACCTGACAGGAGACGTGCTGGTCTCCTCCGGCATTGTGGCCTACCTGGGGGCCTTCACCTCTGCCTTCAGACATGTCAGTCACCCTCTGTCTGTCTGTCTGTCTCTGTCTATCTGTCTGTCTATCTCTGTCTGTCTGTCTGTTTGTCTATCTCTGTCTGTCTATCTCTCTATGTCTCTCTCTCTCTCTCTTCTCTCTCTCTCTCTCTCTCTCTCTGCTCTCTCTCTCTCTGTCTCTCTCTCTCTCTCTCTCTCTCTCTCTCTCTCTCTCTCTCTCTCTCTCTCTCTCTCTCTCTCTCTCTCTCTCTCTCTCTCTGTCCCTGTGCTGATAACTACAGTACTGTGTCCATCCACATTTGCCTGTAGCTGCTTTGCTTGGTGTCCATGATGTCTGTCTTCTCCACTTTTGCTGTACAGCAGGTTTTTGCCATTTTGCTGGTGGTGTCTGCAGTCAGTGGGCTGACCGTTTCATCCATTTTTTGTTGTTCCTTGGCCAGAGCTCTGAGGTTCACCCACGGTGAAATGTTGTGTATGCAGCTGTTTTTATCCACTGTTAATTAAGGTAGCCGCATTCCGACTTTGAGGGTTGTTGGCTGACTGACTTCTTCTTCCAAAATCTGTTGGGAGTTGTTGAGGAAAGTCAGTCAACCTGGTGGAGTTTGTCCCTCTTCAGACTGCACATTGCATGCTGGGTATGTGTCAGTCATCCACACCTCTGGCTGGAGTTGGTTTACTCATCATCTACCAAAGATATTCTGGTTTTGAAAGTGTCTGCAACCTGTTGGATAGCTTCCAAAGAATGTTCCAGGGATTAAAGTCAGAGCCAGAGTTTACTTAGGGGAGGAAATCCCGTAGAAAGACAGACAAGTGTGAGCAGAGAAGGACCCTTATCCACAGTGTCCTCAGTCAGTCCCCCAGTTCCATGCTGACCTCCAGCTGATCTGTCCTCCGATCCCCCCTGACCACTTCATCACAGTCACAAACCAGTTTTTATCTGTAAAGAATTTTTTTTTTAAAAAGGAAAGTTGGTATCACGAATGATACTTGCTATTTTAGAACAGTTCTGTTTCCATTCTCAGTAGCATGCTTATCAAGTTTTGGTCTCCAAATATTGCTGTGTTTATGCCAATTTTTTTTTTTTGGGGGGGGAGGGGGGGAGTTCTCATAAACAGTCTAAAATTTTGTTTGATATTTTGTGGGGGGTTTTCGGATGTAAATGTCTGTGGCATGGTTTCTTGATTATTGTACTATTGTGTCTCTGCGTTACTTTCATGTTTTTGTATAGTGTTGGGGTACACTCTATCTTTCTCAGTGTTACTGCAGCTCTTCTAATGTTAGTATGGCTGAATATAGGGGTAAGGATGCTGCAGCAGAGAACACTGAAGTAGGTATACCAGGTTTTGCGGAAACTGTCATTGTGCTTCTCTGTGTGTGGTGTGTGTGAAGGATGGTGCGGCCGAGTGGCTGAAGACGGTGATGGACAACGGCCTGCCCTGCTCCAATGACTTCTCCCTGACCAACACACTGGGTGAACCGGTCAAGATCCGAGCCTGGAACATTGCAGGCTTGCCCACGGACAGCTTCTCCACTGAGAACGGCATCATCATCAGGTGAGAGGAGTGCTGGCCCCTGAAGAAGCTGAGGTCTGACATCTCACTCCCATACAATCCCATAGGTTATGAGAATGGCTTTACTTTAATAATATGTGGTGATTGTTCTGACTATCTGCCTCATGCTTATGACTGGATAAAAACAACACAAGTGTAGGCTAAGGGTAGACAGTGTGTGCATCTCATACCTTCACTCTCTCTCTCTCTCTCTCTCTCTCTCTCTCTCTCTCTCTCTCTCTCTCTCTCTCTCTCTCTCTCTCTCTCTCTCTCTCTCTCCTCTCTCTCTCTCTCTCTCTCCCTCCATGGATATAAAATGTTTTAGGGATTGTTTAGTTAAGCTTCGTCTCGGCTTGCTACCAATTAATGGATCATCTTTCAGGAGAACTTTTAAGAAGGATACTGACTACATGTGTAAGTTGTGTAAGGTAGTGGAAGATGAAGAACATTTTATAAGAAATTGTATTCTGTATGAAAATCTAAGGTATAAGTACTTGGTCCCAATCGATCAACCATACGTAAATGTGTTGAAATATGGCTCTGTATTTACCATTCGTAGGCTAAGTTTATATCTTTTCAATGCCTTAAAAATAAGGCAGGATTTTGTTGAAAACTTGGAGACTTGACAAACAAATAACATCATTTAAAAGAGGTCAGTTTAATCTAAAAGGACACATGTTCACACTTGATATGTTTTAGCAGTTGCCATATATGTCATGAGGTTTCATTTTATTTTTGCATTATTTGCTTTGCTTTGCTATGCTTTGTTTACCCCATTCTTGGGGCTGGTGGCCTGAAGAATAAATCTTGTTCATGTTCATGTTCATGTTCTCTCTCTCTCTCTCTCTCTCTCTCTCTCTCTCTCTCTCTCTCTCTCTCTCTCTCTCTCTCTCTCCCTCTCCCTCTCCCTCTCTCCCTATGAACACACACACACCACAGCTGTCAATTTCCCCCAGTTTCAGCTCCTCTCAGCTGCTAATTATCCCATCCCATCCCATCTCAGTCCAGCTTTGGCCAGCTGGTGCTATTTTTATAGCAGGAGCTGACCAACACATAGACTAGGTAAAAGGAAGGAACTGGCTAAATTTAGCATTCTTGACTAGGCCTTACTTGGCCTAGGCCAAAAGTTGTGTCAGTTATTGATGTCAGCTCATTGCCAAGGCCTACACTAAAATGTTGTGATGTTGTAAAATGTTGTGTTGAGATTGCCTTCAGCCATGACAAGCTCTTAACAGAACAACTTGCACTCTCCTTCAAAGGAGAATAAATCCTCTGAAGTCGGAGTATGGCTGCCTATATGGCGAGGTACTTGAAACTAGTCATACACGCAAACTTCTCATTCAGTGTGCAATTTCAGTCTCACAGTGATTCCCAGGTGGGATTAGTGAGTCAGAGTGCACATTCTGGGTGACCCCCCAGAGTGTTAAGCTGGGGAACAACAACAACAACAACTAGGCCTTGCTGAGTGATGTTGGATTTGCGCTCTGTGATGCAGCAATTCCCGGCGGTGGCCACTGATGATTGACCCCCAGGGTCAGGCCAACAAGTGGATCAAGAACATGGAGAAGGCCAACAACCTGCACATTATCAAACTCTCCGACTCCGACTTTGTCCGCACCCTGGAGAACTGCATCCAGTTTGGAACGCCGGTCAGTAATCACCTACCTGTGCTTGTTGATAATAATAATAATACATGGAAAAAATAATAAAAAAAATAAAAATAATAATACATGGAATTTATATAGCGCTATTGCGCTGTTTGTTGACATGGTGTGGGTGTTTACTGCATGTGTGGGGGGTATTTTGTTGTTATTTTTTTTAGGTGGGGGGGGGTATGTGTGGGGATGGGTGTTTGTGTATTTAATTATATGTGTTTTTATTTATTTATTCTTTTATTCTTATTCATTTTTTTCATTTTAAGGTTAATGGAATAAACACTGGTACTTTTTTTTACATCCAGTTCACGTGTGTATGTAGTTTTGTAAATTTTGTCATCCATTCTGTTTGGTACACAATGGCCCACTCTTCAGAGAAGTCGAACAGGTTTTAACATGTGTTCAAGATGTTCTGCATGTGTTTGCATACTTGACCTTGGTTTATAGTCTCATCCGAAGGACTTTTGAGGGGAGTGGAGTCAGCTCTGATGTTAACTCCAGGGGAAAAACTCCCCTTGAATGGGATTCCTCTTTGTGTGTGTGTGTGTGTGTGTGTGTGTGTGTGTGTGTGTGTGCGTGCGTGCGTGCGTGCGTGCGTGCGTGCGTGCGTGCGTGCTGTGCGTGCTGGTGAGTGTATGTGTGTGTGTGTGTGTGTGTGTGTGTGTGTGTGTGTGTGTGGTGTGTGTGTGAGTGAGAGAGAGAGAGAGCATGTATGTGTTTGTATGTGTGAGCATAATGTGTATGTGTGTGTGTATGTGAGTATGAGTATATGTGTGTGTGTGTGTGTGTGTGTGTGTGCTTCATGCATATGCATGTATGTGCATTCAAGTTACTGATTTTGAAAATTCAAGTGATGAACTGCATCATTACCAGGCATTTCCCAGCCAGCTTGCTCCAGTGAACATACCAGTGAAACATATTGTTCCTGGATATTGCTAAGCTGACTCTCATCCCTAAAGTCATCAGTGAACTGCACTCTATTCATTCTGTTCTAAGTAACTAGCCCTGGTGCTACGAACTGTACTACACTGCAGTTGGTTCCAGTGACTGACCATGGTGGTGATTTCTGTGCTAGGTGTTGCTGGAGAACATAGGGGAGGAGCTGGACCCCATCCTGGAGTCGCTGCTGCTGAAGCAGACCTTCAAGCAGGCCGGCAGCGTCTGCATCAAGCTGGGAGACTCCACCATTGAGTACTCCCAGGACTTCAAGTTCTACATCACCACCAAGATGAGGAACCCCCACTACCTGCCGAGACTTCCGTGAAGGTAGCGTTTTCTCTACTGGGTACAGTAGAACACTGATATATTGAGATACTTTATTGTCTCAGAAATGCGAGAAATTCATGTGGGTTACAAGCAAAACAATCAGCAAGTAAACAGTGTCACATGAAATGGCACAAATCGATGTCACAGCTTTCAGCAGACCTTTTACTGTATTTATAAACTAAGAATGTAGAGATCTGTGCATTAAACAATGATGTGACCCATCTAATCTTAGTAATGTCTTGTTAGCCGGAAGAAATATTTCTTCTGCTGTTTTGTGAGCATTGCATGTGGTTGCATACTTGTAAGAACTGTAGCAGATTGTGCTAGTATTTATTTTAGGTGTGAAATGGTATTCAGTTTTCTTGTAGCTTCTTTTTTCAAAAGTGACTGAATTTTTGTTTTGTTAAATGTTTTCATTTCTTTCTCATTAACTGGCTTGTTATGATGCTGGTTCTTTGCAAATCCTAAAAATTCCATTCATGCTTCTGTGTATAAGAAATAGCAGACAAAAAAGCATGGTCCTGTTGACAGGTGACGTTGCTGAACTTGATGATGTTGTTGACAGGTGATGTTGCTGAACTTGATGATGTTGTTGACAGGTGACGTTGGTGAACTTGATGATGTTGTTGACAGGTGACGTTGGTGAACTTGATGATGTTGTTGACAGGTGACGTTGCTGAACTTGATGATGTTGTCGACAGGTGACGTTGCTGAACTTGATGATGTTATTGACAGGTGACATTGATGATGTTGTTGACAGGTGACGTTGCTGAACTTGATGATGTTGTTGACAGGTGACGGTGCTGAACTTGATGATGTTGTTGACAGGTGATGTTGCTGAACTTGATGATGTTGTTGACAGGTGACGTTGCTGAACTTGATGATATTGTTGACAGGTGACATTGATAATGTTGTTGACAGGTGACGTTGCTGAACTTCATGATCACCCCGGAGGGTCTGCAGGACCAGCTGCTGGGCATTGTGGTGGCCAAGGAACGCCCAGAACTGGAGGAGGAGAAGAACGCCCTCATTCTGCAGAGCGCTGAAAACAAACGGTCAGGCAACGGGACACCGCTTCTCTTTCGCAGTTTTTTTTTTTTAGGGTGTACATATTATTTTGTGGGGTGGTAGATAGGTGGGGGAGGGGGAGTGATTGTATGATGCCGTAACTTATGTGACATCTCACTGCTGCTTCCCTGAAGCTGTCTATTTTCTCATCATACATATATTATCCATACCTAAGCTCTGTCTGTTGCCACCTCTTAGCAGTATTGGGTTTTTGTATTTGTTACTTTATGTTTATGGGGAGGAGTCCTAAATGTTTGGCTGCATGAGGCCACCAATCAAAGAAACCCTGCCTGCTGCTGGGTCACTTCAGAGGCTTTTCCTGTCATCTACTTTGGGGAAAGCACTACCAGTCCCCCTCTGATGGCAATATAGCTTCTTTGTTAAACTAGGCTGAGTGAAAATGGATAGCATGGAGTGATGGCTGTATCACTTCTTTTTTTATTTTTTATAATAGTTCCTACCAGTCCACTATGTTGAATCTTTGTACATGAACCTGAGACAGGCCCAGGAGAAAGGACAAACTGAATGTTAAGTCACCCTGAAACGAGGACCTGGAATTCTAATAGATATGACCCGTCTTTCTGACCTACATGATGATCAGTGACGACAGTTTTGAGGATGATTCTGTGCAAGGCCAGCTTGGATTCGTTCAAAAACAATGATAAACACTTAGAGGATCACACATACTGTACAGTAGATGTCATCATTATTGTTCTGCATGTAATTGATGTTCAGTGATTGTAAGCTGCTGTAAACAAAGTTTTCACTGTCAATTTAGTTCTTTTTTTTTTTTTATTCTTGATAAAATAATATGTCTTTGCTAAATCTATTCTCATTTTTAAGCAAAGAAAGCAAGTCCTAGTTCTTTTTTTTTTTTGATTTGATGATGAAGCAAAAATAGCCTTTTGCTAAATCTCTCTCCTTTCTAATCAAAACCACCACACCCCTTGTTTCGACAGGCAACTGAAGGAGATTGAAGACAAGATCCTGGAGGTGCTGTCCTCCTCGGAAGGGAACATCCTGGAGGACGAGACCGCCATCAAGGTGCTGTCCTCCTCCAAGAAGCTGGCCAACGAGATCTCGAGAAGCAGGCCGTGGCCGAGGAGACAGAGAAGAAGATTGACGAGGCGCGCATGGGGTACACCAAGATCGCGGTGCACAGCACCATCCTGTTCTTCTCCATCGCGGACCTGGCCAACATCGAGCCCATGTACCAGTACTCCCTCACCTGGTTCATCAACCTCTTCAACCTCTCCATCGAGAATGCCGAGAAGTCCGACGACCTGGACACACGTCTGGGTCACCTGCACGACCACTTCACCTACTCCCTTTACACCAACGTCTGCATGTCGCTCTTTGAGAAGGACAAGGTAAGGTGGGGTGGGGGGGGGTGGGGGACACTGTCGGGGCTGACTTTTTACGATGAAGTTGTTTTTTTGTTTTTTGTTTGTTTGTTTTTTTGTTTTTTATGTTGTTGTGGTCATTGTTTGTTGGAAATAATTTGTTTGAAAACTGTATACACTGGATATATATATATAAAAAATCACATCCACATGAGAGTTCTCTCAGCATACACACAAGGACTGGAAGAAAAAAAGCACACAAGTGCTTATTCCATTATCCTCAATATAAAAGACTACATAAATAAATAAATAAACTGCTGGATTGATGGCTGGGTGGTGTATGTGTGTGTGTGCAGCTGCTGTTCTCCTTCCTGCTGTGCGTCAACATCCTGAAGCACCGCAACGAGGTCAATGAGGAGGAGTGGCGGTTCCTGCTGACGGGAGGCATCGGTCTGGACAACCCCCATTCCAACCCCACCACCTGGCTGCCCTCCAAGTCCTGGGATGAGCTGTGTCGCCTGGACGACGTCACCGTCTTTAAGGACATCCGCAAAAAGTTCATCACCCAGAAGGAGCAGTGGAGGGTCATCTACGACAGCGTCGTGAGTTTGAGTTTTCTATTCCCACTGCCTTGTTTTGTGGGTCGTTGTCGTCACCAGCCGTCAGTGTGGCACCTTGAGAGTCAGAATCAGGCACTTTGAGAATCAGAAGCAGGCACCTACAGAAGCAGAATCAAACTCTTACAGAATCAGAATCAGGTACCTTCAGAATCAGAATCAGGCACCTTGAGAGTCAGAATCGGGCACTTTGAGAATCAGAATCAGGCACTTTGAGAATCAGAATCAGGCACTTTGAGAATCAGAATCAGGCACTTTGAGAATCAGAATCAGGCACCTTCAGAATCAGAATCAGGCACCTTCAGAATCAGGCATTTTTGAGAATCAGAATCAGGCACTTTGAGAATCAGAATCAGGCACTTTGAGAATCAGAATCAGGCACTTTGAGAATCAGAATTAGGCACTTTGAGAATCGGAATCAGGCACCTAGAGAATCAGAATCAGGCATCTAGAGAGTCAGAATCAGGAACCTACAGAATCAAGCACCTAAAGAGTCAGAATCAGGCACCTAGAGAATCAGAATCAGGCATCTGTAGAATCAGGCACCTGTAGAATTGGGACCCATAGAATCAGGCACTTGTAGAATCAGGCTCCTGTAGAATCAGCGAAAGAATGGGGGGTGGTGGAGAGGGAACAAAGGCATTGTATTGTGTACAGTGAGTGACTTAGGAATGTATGACTTATAGAGGACATAAAATCTCAACACATGTAAGTATAATTGCAGCACTTGTGTAGTGTGTGTGCATGCATGCTTGTTTGTGTGTGTGTGTATGTGCGTGCATGCGTGTGCGTGCGTTCGTGTGTGTGTGTGTGTGTATGTGTGTGTGTTCATGCTTGCATGCATGCGTGCATGTGTGTGTGTGCGTGTGTGTCTCCATAATTTGACGTGCGCATATATGTAATTGCGCATGTTTTTATGAATTTTTTTTCTTTTTAATCTCAGGACATGGAGTGAAGTGAGTGACTGGTGAATAATTATATGAGTGGATCAAACCTGTTTATTACCTGATTTGTTGTTTGATGGTATGTTTTTTTCTCTCCAGGAGCCTCAACACGACCCTCTCCCCGGGGAATGGCAGACTCGCCTGGGCAGCTTCCAGCGTCTCCTGCTTCTTCGCTGCATCCGATCTGACAAGGTAGGCTGGTGCAGGCGGGGAGATCTGATAAATTGTAACCTTATAACTCCTGATAAATTGTTATTGATTGCTTGTGTGTTGTATAGGTCGAATGCAAGCGCTTTGATTTGTTTTTACGAGATATAGCGCTATATAAATTCCATGTATTATCATTATTATTATTATTATTATTGTTATCTTCACTTTGTTGCCAGCCTCTGTCTCGGTGCATGGGCTCTGTTGTGTTTGTCTGTGTGTTGTTCCAAGGTTTTCTGTTGCATCTTTGTGTTTTTTGGGTGTCTCTACAATGTTTTTGTGGCGTCTTTGTGTCACTCTAAAGTTCTGTTGTATGTGTGTGTGTCAGCCCAAGTTCTGTTGCATCTGCGTGTTGTCCGTTTGTGGCCTCTTAAGTTCTGTGGAATCTGTGTGTTGTTTGTGTGTCATTCCAAGGTTCTGTGGCAGCTTTGTGTTGTCTGTGTGTCACTCAAGAGGTTTGGTGCTATCTTTGTGTCACTCCAAGGTTCTGTGTCATCTTTGTTTTGTCTGTTTGCTATTCAAAAGGTTCTGTGGCATCTTTGTGTTGTGTGTTATTCAAAAGGTTCTATGGCATCTTTGTGTTGAAGTGTTATTCAAAAGGTTCTGTGATATCTTTGTGTTGGTGTGTTACTGGTTCTGTGACATCTTTGTGTTGTTGGTGTATTACTGGTTCTGTGACATCTTTGTGTTGGCTGTATGATATTCTAGAGGTTCTGTGTGATAATCTCATCTCCCCCCCCCCCCCCCCAACGTATTATTTATTGGCAGTAAGCTACATTTTTGTTTCATTCAAAGGCCTCTTTGGTGTATCTTCCAACCTACCTGTATGTTTGTCTTAGTGATCTGTTCTTACTGTTTGTAGTTTTCAGTTTTTTGGTTATGGTATGTGTATATTTCTTTTCCACAAAACAATGATTCAGTTGTGGTGGGTTTTTTTTGTTTGTTTGTTTGTCTAAAATATGGAGATGTGTGTATCAAATAAGAAAATTGTCCCACATCATTGAGTTTTGTTTTTGTTTTTGTTTTTTCCTGGGAAGTGAAATCCAGATGTTACTGTTAAAAGTTAAAGTCTGTCCCGAGCCTAAGGCTCATCAGGCGGTGCTTATCCGGTTTCTGTGGCGTTAAGCGACTGAGAGTCATAGACTCCCCCTGGATAGGACGCCAGTCTATCGCAGGGTTAACCCCCAACACAAGGTTGGTACCCCTTTTACACCTGGGTGGGGTGAGAAAATAGCCGTAAAGTGCCTTTTCCAAGGGCACAACGCAATAGCCGAAAGCTGGGATCGAACCGCAACCTTTAGATTACGAGTCCAACTCCCTAACCACTAGACTACAGCGGCGGCTGATGTTACTGTATGTCAGAGTATATGATGCAGTGCAACCATCTTCAGTTGTCATATTGTGGTTCATTGCAGCCAATACTTTCTGCATTGTTCACTTCACCTATTTTCCACTCTATATTTCATGGGTAGAAGGCACAACAGGTCAGTAAAACAGTTACGTTCTTCTTTGTTGAACACACAGCAACTATTGTCTGTCATATGAGCAAAAATGCATTGCGCTGCTATTGAGCACCTGACAAGTCAGGCCTAGTGCATCTGACTTCAGCATGGGAGAGAATTGTTATCTTTCAAGTCTTTTTTGAAAAAAGGCAGGAGAATGGACCAAGAACGCAAAAAATAGACAAGAAGGAGGTGACAGGAAGAAAAGGAACATGGCAGAAACAAAGAGAGGGACAGAAAAGAGGGAATTTCTGGCACAGAATTTCCAGAAGGTGGGATGCTATTTATACTGACAGGCTGTCGGCATCCCCTTAGGGAAAGACACATTCAAAATATTCTGATTTATCTCTTAGAAAAAACTTTTTTTTTTTAATCACCGCTATAGAGTCAGATTGCACATGAAGGAGGAATTTCCCCGGTGTTGTCATGGTGTCTGCTGTTCTTCTCCTTCCTCCTCCTCGCAGGTGATCCCAGCCATCCAGGACTTTGTGACCGAGAAGATTGGAAAGAAGTTCATCGAGCCGCCGCCCTTTGACCTGCCCAAGGCGTTTGGCGACAGCAACTGCTGTGCCCCCCTGCTGTTCGTGCTGTCCCCTGGTGGTGACCCCATGGCCGCCCTCCTCAAGTTCGCTGATGATCAGGTCAGGGACGGTCAGCTGTGTGACATGTCAGAGAGTGTCCTGTGTCATTGTTACAGCCAGCTCTTACACTTCTCACTGTGTGACATGTCAGAGAGAGAGTGTCCTGTGTCATTGTTACAGCCAGCTCTTACACTTCTCACATTACAGTTGTTACAGCCAGCTCTTACACTTCTCACGTTACAGTTGTTACAGCCAGCTCTTACACTTCTCACGTTACAGTTGTTACAGCCAACTCTTACACTTCTCACTGTGTGACATGTCAGAGAGAGAGTGTCCTGTGTCATTGTTACAGCCAGCTCTTACACTTCTTCACGTTACAGTTGTTACAGCCAGCTCTTACACTTCTTCACGTTACAGTTGTTACAGCCAGCTCTTATACTTCTCACATTACAGACTAAAGCCAAGTGGTGAGGTGCATGGTTTGAGCATTGAAAGTGCCTGGCTGGCTGGCTAATAATGGAAATTGGTTCAAGTTTGAGAGAACATAGAAGTTTCAAGTTTGATCAATGTGTGCTTTTTTCTGGTAGCGTCTTAGCTTCCTTCATGTGTCAATAGATTCTAGTCTGGTATCAGACTAACAAAATTATATTTTTTAAAAAGTTTTCTTCATTTGTCTGTGCATTTATGTTTAAGAAAAAAAATCTGATGGAGAATACAGGATATACAAATACTGTAGGTTATGAGAGTAACTTGTTCTTTATTTTGTGTCTGGTTAAATATTATTTTGCTGCTTGTCTTGAAAAAATTACTCCAAAAAGGTAATGCATGGTGCACAGAACATGATAATGCATAGTGCAGAAAACATGATAATGCATGATGCAGAGAAAGGGATTGCAAAATGATAATGCATGATGCAGAGAACATGATAATGCATGATGCAGAGAAAGGGATTGCAAAATGATAATGCATGATGCAGAGAACATGATAATGCATGATGCAGAGAAAGGGATTGCAAAATGATAATGCATGATGCAGAGAAAGGGATTGCAAAATGATAATGCATGGTGCAGAGAAAAGCATTGCAAAATGATAATGCATGGTGCACAGAACATGACAGTGCATGGTGCAGAGAAAAGCATTGCAAAATGATAATGCATGGTGCAGAGAAAAGCATTGCAAAATGATAATGCATGGTGCACAGAACATGACAGTGCATGGTGCAGAGAAAAGCATTGCAAAATGATAATGCATGGTGCAGAGAAAAGCATTGCAAAATGATAATGCATGGTGCAGAGAAAAGCATTGCAAAATGATAATGCATGGTGCACAGAACATGACAGTGCATGGTGCAGAGAAAAGCATTGCAAAATGATAATGCATGGTGCAGAGAAAAGCATTGCAAAATGATAATGCATGGTGCAGAGAAAAGCATTGCAAAATGATAATGCATGGTGCAGAGAAAAGCATTGCAAAATGGTGATCTGTTGTGCAGGGCTTTGGCGGATCAAAGTTCGACTCTCTGTCCCTGGGCCAAGGTCAAGGTCCCATCGCCCTGAAGATGATTGAGAAGGGGGTGAAGGAGGGGACATGGGTGATGCTGCAGAACTGCCATCTGGCCGCCTCCTGGATGCCCACGCTGGAGAAGATCTGTGAGGTGAGATGATGCTGTCTGTGGTGTTTGTAAGGAGGGAGTTTCCTACTGTTACATACATGAGCACACACATACAGATGCTTTTATGCATATACATAGATATATGCACACAAATATATGTGCGTGCCCATACACATACACCCTCATAAACACATTCAAGCATGTCCACATGCATGCATGTACACACTCGTTCATACACACACACACATACACAAACTCACACACACACACACACACACACACACACACACACACACACACACACACACACACACACACACACACACACACACACACACCTACCTCAAATCCCACAAATCTTGACAACAGCACACATGAAACAGCATATTTAAGGAGTCCTTAAAAATTATGCAAAGCTTAAACTGTTTCTTCAGACTTCAATCGTTGTTTGTTTTTTGTTGTTGCATGTGTGTAGTTGTGTTTTGGTGAGCATCCTTCACACGTGTATTGTTTGGCACCTCCAGGATTTGAACCCTGAGCAGACGCACCCAGACTTCCGCCTGTGGCTGACCAGCTACCCCTCCACCACCTTCCCTGTCTCCATTCTGCAGAACGGGGTCAAGATGACCAACGAGGCCCCGAAAGGGTTGCGCTTCAATGTCATCCGTTCCTACTACAATGACCCCATCAATGACCCCGAGTTCTTTGGCGCTTGCAACCAGCTTGTGAGTCCAAGTCAAGTCAAGTCAAGTGAAAAACAGTTTAATAATCCCATGAAAGGCAATTACAATACTGACAGGCATTTTTATAGGAATCATAATCTGGAAAGACACAAGAAAGCTACATTTTATATTGATTTAAACAATCCAAAATAACTTCAAATAAAAGTATCACATACACACACGCGTGCACATGCACAAACACACATACACACACACACACAAATGTAGGAATACAATGTTATTAAGACCATTGACTAGAAAAGATATATGAACTTATTATTTACGGATGCACACATGTACTCACACACACACACACATATGCACTCATGCATGCATGCACACGCATGCGCACCACACACACACATATGCACATACACATCAATGTATAATGCAATGTTATAAGATCATCGTCTAGAAAAGACATATAAACATACATACATACATACATACATACATACATACATACATACATACATACCTACCTACCTACCTACCTACCTACTACCTACCTACCTACCTACCTACCTACCTACCTACCTACATACCTACCTACCTACCTACCTACGTGTGTGTGTGTGTGTATAAACATATATACATGCACTCTCTCTCTCTCTCTCTCTCTCTCTCTCTCTCTCTCTCTCTCTCTCTCTCTCTCTCTCTCTCTCTCTCTCTCTCTCTCTCTCTCCCCCCCCCCCCTCTCTCCCCCTCTCTTCTTCCCCCCTCTCTGCCCCTCTCTCTCCCCCCTTATCTTCTCCTCCCCCCCTCTCTCTCTCTCTCTCTCAGTGATTTATTCACAAACACACACATGGTGCATGAAAACGACTGTATCTACAACCTATAAAACTGTCAACACACCTTTACTGAAGGCTGGCACAGCCAGAGTGGAGTACAGGCACTGACCTACCTGTGCTGTGTGTGTGTGTGCTGCTTTGCCCACAGGCCAACTTCCACAAGATGCTGTACGGCCTATGCTTCTTCCACGCCCTGGTTCAGGAGCGCAGGAAGTTTGGGCCCCTGGGCTGGAACATCCCCTACGAGTTCAACGAGACAGACCTGAGAATCAGCGTGCAGCAGCTGCAGATGTTCCTCAATGAGTACGAGGTCAGTGGCTGAGTGTGTGTCCTCAATGAGTGTGTGTCCTCATGAGTGTGAGGTTAGTGACTGAGTGTCCTTAATGAGTGTGTGTCCTCAGTAAGTATGAGGTCAGTGTCCCCAGTGAGTATGAGGTGAATGTCCTCAATGAGTGTGTGTCCTCAATGAGTATGAGGTCAGTGTCCACAGTGAGTGTGTGTCCTCAATGAGTGAGTGACCTCAATGAGTGTAAGGTGAGTGACCTCAATGAGTATGAGGTGAGTGACTTCAATGAGTATCAGGCAAGTGACCTCAGTAAGTATCATGTAAGTGTCCAGCAGAAGTTCCTCAGTGAATATGAGATGAGTGTGGAGAAAATTGCCTGGAATGAGTGTCTCAGTAATAACTGGACCTGGGCTCAATCCTGGGCCATCAGATTGCGAGCGCAATGCTTTAACCACTATGCCATCCCACCCCTATCTTTTTTTTTTTTGTTGGGATTTTTTTTTTGTATCCCATCTCTTGCCCACCAATCTTTGTCTCCCACCCTTTCTGTGATTTCTCTCTGTCTTTCTCCTCCATCATTTTTCATCATTCTACTTCCTGATTTGAAAGGGCAAAGTGATTTCAAAATCAGGTACACTATACCAATACATACTGATCATTGTGTTCTATGTCATCGTAGTCACTGTACAAAATGTGTTAAAAAGTTGATAACTGGTTTAAAGGGTAAAAAGGTAAAGGTGTCCCATAACCTGTGCGGTCATAGGAGAGCGAGGCATCAGAGACCTCAGCTTCTCAGGGAGCCAGCATACCGAGGGCGGCGCCCATATCCTCTCCCTCACTGCTTTACCTTCCCTGATCCTAAAGAAGGCAGGTACTCATTTAAAGCTTGGTGAACTTAGGGACTGTACTGAAGCCAAGGTATGCAAACAGTCACTAATCCACTTGGTAACCACACTCGATGCTGCTTAACATTGGCTGGGGGGGGGGGGGGGGGGGGGAGGGAAAGCGAGTGCTCTGACCACTGAGGTATCCGGTCCCCTCAAAAAACGTGTTCAGGAGCTTGATAATTGGTTTGGGGTCAATCAAAATATATAAAAAAGTGACTGTGTGTTGTTTGGCCCCCTGAAACAGGAGGTGCAGTACGACGCCTTGCGGTACCTGACCGGAGAGTGTAACTACGGGGGGCGTGTGACGGACGACTGGGACAGACGCACACTGCGCACCATCCTGGCCAAGTTCTACTGCAAAGACATTGTGGAGAAGGACGTCTACCACTTCGACGACAGCAAGATCTACTATGCTCCCCCTGAAGGAGAGGTAACAACTTTGTTTGTTTGTTGGTTTGTTTTATTAATGGAGAATTATTGACAATGTATGATTTTTTTTTTTCCAGTACTTCTGAGGCTACGTTTGTGATTCTATCACATCGTAGCTGATGACAGGAAATTCTGAAAATCTGATCTCAAAAAAAAAAAAAAAAAAATCATTTTTAATCCCATTTTTGATATTGTCTTTTTCACAACACGGATAGATAGATAAATTCCTGTGGATTGTGAGCAAATTAGTGGTATAAAAATGGGCCTTTATTTGAACAATTCATCACAGAAGGTAGTTCTATGCAGAGTTGATGTCTGAGGGTATATAACTTACACTACTGGAATACAGTAATTACTCGTCTTCACATTCGAATGCTAATCATTGATGTACACACACACACACTCACACACACACACACACACACACACACACACACACACACACACACACACACACACACACACACACACACACGCACGCAGAACATCTTGCGCACACGTTAAATCCTGTTCCGCTTTTCGTACGAGTAGGCCATCATGTGCCGGTGGGAACAGATGACAATATTTACAAAAAAACTGCATACACACGGGGATCGGATGAAAAAATGCACATGATTGCTTATTCTGTTATCCTCGATATAAAAGAATAAATAAAAGAATGAATAATAATAATAATAACACTCACACACACACACACACACACACACACACACACACACACACACAGACACTCACACAGACAGACACATACGCATGCACGGCTGCACACATGCACACACACACACACACACTCTCACACACAACATACACACACACACACACACACACACACACACACACACACACACACACACACACACACACACACACACACACATGAAGAAACAGTAAAGAAAGCCTGTGTTGGGTGTCACAGCTGGAGACCTACGTGGAGTACACACGAAGTCTGCCCATCAACCCCTCTCCCAACATCTTCGGCATGCACGACAACGCCGACATCACCAAGGACCAGAAGGAAACCCAGCACCTGTTTGACAACATCCTCCTGACTCAGGTATGTCCTCACCTCCTGCCACTGCCATTCCCTGTCTCTGTCTGTGTGGATGGGAGGGGGAGGAAGGGTGGGGGTTGAAACCAGGACGTTTGAGAATGATCTCCAGCAGAATGAGAACAAGAAAATGACATTTGTACCAGTCTTTGCAACTAACCCTCACCTAACTTACACCCAAGATTTCTTCAGTGCACAGAGTTACATGTTGGTTTTAAAATTTTAAAAAGCATCAAATTGTTGCTATGATTTTGTGGTGGGGTTTTTTGGTGTGTGTTTTTTTTGTTTTGTTTTTTAATCTTGATTCCTCAGCTAAAGCTCTTCAATTCACCAATTGTGAGATTTTGCTTAGACGACCATTTTGGCCCACTCTCAAGGTAGCCACATTTTGACTTTGGCATGTTAATGTTTTGATGAATAATGTCTGTTGGAGATTGTTTTCTTGGTGAATTCTATAGTGGCAGGAAGCATGTAGTTACTTTTCTAAGTTTTGATATCAGAACCAAATTAATCAGAAAAATTAATGACTGAAAGTCTGAATAATGAATGATCTCTTGATGCATGCATGATATTTATGATATATACTGACAACACCTGCAGAACTCAACTTCTGCTACAAAAAAAAAAGCAAAAATAACCCCACCTCAACTTTTGCCACATGGACACTAACTTACTGAGAGCATTTATTAATGTCACTGTTTTCTTTTTTCTCTCATTTTTTTTTTAGTTCTTTTTTTGTAAAATGTATTACCTGATTTAAAAAAAAAAAAAAACTTTTTTCCTGCACATCATTTGATTTATTGAAAGGTTCATCACATTATTGTTTTGTCAGCGTAAATGGCCTCTCTTCCAAAAGGCATAATGGGTTTTAACATGTGCACAATATGTTCTGCATGTGTTTGTTCACAGGGCCTTGTTTATAGTCTCATCCAAAGAACTTCTGGGGGAGTGGAATCCTTACTATAATTAACTCCAGGGGAAAAATCCCCTTGGGTAGGCGTCTTGTCTCAGTGGTAGCTTGAACTCTAGTTCATTCCCAGGCTATAAATCAAGCGCAACACTCTCAAGGCTAATCTTCCCCCGTTTATTTATTTAAATACCATCTACTTATTTGGTTAACCGATTTTATGCACACTTCTTTCTTCTTCAGTTTGTTCATTGGTTTGGGGGTGGGGAGATGTTTGGCGTGTAAATAATTTCAGAATGAAAGAATAGGTATTTGTATTTTGTTTTTTGTAGCATTATTTAACTGAATTGTTTTATTTTCACCTCATGGTGTGTGGTCATTTGATGCAACGCACCGTTATTGACATGTACATCATCACCTTCTTGTGGTCAGAGACGGGTAAGACAGGAAGATTTGGGGACACAGTTTGTTACTTTGAAGAGGAGTTTATGGTTTGGTTTGTTTGGGGGGGATGTTTTCACGTTCTGGCTTGGTGCTTTTTGTTTTAGGTTTGTTGATTTTGAATACCATTGACTTTTTTGGTTCGTTGATTTGCTGCATACTTCTTTCCTCATTTTGTTCTTTTTTATGTGAATGTTTACTGAATGAAGTTGCTGAATGAAAATAATGAGCAGTTGTATACATGTCATTTTATGTGGCATTATTGAACTAAACTGTTTTATTTTTACCTGGCGGTGTGCGGTCACTGCATTGCGTTTGATGCAACGTTGCATTATCGACATGTGCATCACCTTCGTGTGGTCAGAAACGGGGGGTAAGGCTAGCAGACTGAATGATGCTACTAATGCATTTGCAAGTACCTGTGGTGACGGGGACATTTTACCTGTGTGTTCTTTAGCTTTGCTACTGCTGCTAGTACTTTTCTCTGCTAATATATACATAATATTTATGCAGACTGATGAATCTGTGTATGGTGTATGGGTTGTCTTTCTGTATGAAAAAAGATTAGACTTTGGCGGTTTTGTAACAAACAGACACCCTTTTCGTTGACTTCTTTTCAACTTGTTAACGTTCATTTTCTTCTGATCTTTTTGGGACCTCTCATAGTCTTCTTTATATTCTGCTCATTTCATCTTGTTCTTTGTAGTTTTCCTTCTGCCTGCTTTGGTTTATGTTACTGGTACCAGATTTGTTATCTACTCTTCATTAATATCTCCTGTTTCATGGCTAATTTTCTTTTTGAATAATGTATGAATTTTTTTTCTATGCCATAACAAGCTGTAACATTGGGAAGGATACACCTGAGAAAGAGGAGGCAGGTGTTAAGCAGTGGTCTACTTTTGTGATCCTGATATATATGGTTTTTACCAGAGCTTGCAGTGCTAGAGTTTGACTGGTGATTGTGTGTCATGTCTTGCTTTTATAGGACTGTAGCCATCTTAGTTTGAACATGCCTCTAACATTTCTTCTTACCTGGTGGCGTGCTTTTTCTTCTTTCTTTCTCGCCTTGTGAATCTCCCTGTACCTTTTTTTTTTTTTAGTTTCTGTACTTTTTCTCTGTGTGTGTGTGTGTGTGTGTGTGTGTGTGTGTGTGTGTGTGTGTGTGTGTGTGTGTGTGTGTGTGTTTGTTGTGTGTGAGCTTGTGTGTGTGAGCTTGTGTGTGTGTGTGTGTGTGTGTGAGCTTGTGTGCGTGCTTGTTCACCTGTATGTGTGTGTATGCATAGGCATGCACACCTATGCTGATTTCTGTGTGATTTTGTCTCCATTCCTGTCAGGTGTAAAAGTGATGATCAGATCATTGCATCTGATGCTAGAAACCCCATTCTTCATCACTGTGTCTGTCTGTCCTTCACTGTCAGTACATGTTCAGACATGCAGTGTCTTCTTCCCCATGTTTGATGGAATCTCCCACTTCTGCTTCGTATTCTCCTGCTCACTTATACACCGTTAAACATGTCTGGAAAAAGTAGAGGCCTGTCCTTTCCAGCTCTTCTTGTGGGCCGTTCCACTTGGTTTCCTTGGTTATCTCTGTCGACCTCACAATCTTCCTCAGGAATCTCCCACCCATTTCCAATGCTGTTTAAAAGCTGTTCTCCTTTCCAGCTCTATGTTCTAGTTAAGGAATCGTTTGGTTGTTTTTTTTATAGTGTGCAAGATACATTGTTTTTATTTTATCTTATCAATTTTTATTCATTCCTTTGGCTTGAACTCCGAGGTTCACCAATGGTGAGATTTTGGGGGTATGTGACCATTGTTTCCCCCCACACACACTATTTAGGTAGCCACATTCTGACTTTGGGGGGATGGCTGTTTTTATTTTCATCCTGTAGATGTAGATGACTGTTTCCTCATCGTGGTTGTTTTGTCTTCTGTCACCGCCCCCTGGCTGCAGCCACCCGGATTCTTGGTAACTCTAATAATGAAGGCTCTGGAGAGAGAGGGAGTCTCGGGGGTGACCCTGTCTGCGCAGCAGAATCCACAATTGGTACCCTAGACTGACCAGTGGTCACTGCCTTTGTCACCAACAACACCCTCTCTTGGAGATAGGGATGGATAGATAGGGGCAGCACTGATCAAGATGTTTATCCTTGATATATAAAAGAATGAATAAATAAATATGATAAATAGACTTGACCACAAACATGGATAGAGGACTAGGTAGAGTGGCTTGTGTAAAAGTCCACAGATATTTAGCTAAACAAGGAATGTAGAAAGTATATATTTTTGATAAATCAGGAAATAGTTAATAAATTTTATTCATAAAAGTCAGCATGACTATGCAAGGAATTGAGAAAGTTTATGTAGAAAAGTCAGGAAAATGATAGTAAATGAAATCTGTTCATAAAAGTCAACAGATGCATCACTAAGCAATGAATGTGGAAAGTGTAACTATAGATAAGTCAGGGAAAAGTGCATGGATTTTTATTAATATAAGTGATTGCATGAGAAATGCTGATGAATTATTAGACTTTCATGAGTAATGTAACAATATCAAGAAAGTCTTAAGTGAAGTTGGGGATATTTTTTATGAAGAGTTTTTGTTATTCTTTGTAAACAAATTGACAATATTCCTCTTCTGTCAGGCTTACACGAACACACTCTAGACACAAATGTGAGCATTTGTGCTGAACAAAAACATGCGTGGACACACACACATGCACACATGCATGCACGCACACATGTACATATGCACAGTGCACGCTCACACGCATGTACACACACTCATTCACTCACTCACTCACTCAATCACACACACATGCACACAACAGGCATATATGCATACACTCACTCACACTCACACAAACACATGCACGTGTGTATGTGCACATACACACCCAAACATACTCTCTTACACATGCGCGCACGCCACACACACACACACACACACACACACACACACACACACACACACACACACACACACACACACACACACACACACAATCATGTAAGCATACCAATGCACATACATTTGAAACACAATACTTCTTCAATCCTGCTCTCTCTCTCTCTCTTCTCTCTCTCTCTCTCTCTCTCTCCTCTCTCTCTCTCTGTCTCTGTCTCTGTCTGTCTCTCTCTCTCTCTCTCTCTCTCTCTCTCTCTCTCTCTCTCCTCTCTCTCTCTCTCTCTCTCTCTCTCTCTCTCTCTCCTCCCCACCTCTCTCTCTCTCTCTCTCTCTCTCTCTCTCTCTCTCTCTCTCTCTCTCTCTCTCTCTCTCTCTCTCTCTCTCTGAGGATATTCACATCACACAAAAAGTACTAGCAGGTTAGTTAAAACACTCATGCGATACAATTTTAAACCAGGTACAGTAGCAAAAAAACCAAGAGAGGGTGTTGACGTGTGTCAATGTTGCTATGGAAGAAAAAAAAAAAAGAGCAAAGCTGGATGTGTTTTTGTGGCAGTGCAAATCTCCGTCAGTGTTAGCAGAGCAGCAGAGTGCTCTTGTGGTTTGGCGTGGCCATATTGTGCTGCAAGCGTGGGCAGACACCCGAGCTTTTGGTCTTTCAGCTTTCAGAGTATTTTTCTGTACTTCTTCACCCGTCCGGCCTCTAGAGCCACTGCACATATGTGGATGGTTGATTGATTCGTGAATCACAAATGAGGGCATCGTCATGTGTTTAAGACGTCACCCATTCGCTTTCTTTTTTTTTTTTTTTTTTTACTATCACTGTAACTGATTGTGTCACAAATTGCTGAATATGACTGCCCTCTATGTTTTCTCTGCTGCGGTAAGTCCAGAATTTCTTTGTTGTTTTCAGTGGGTTGTATATATATATGTATGTCACACATGAAATGGTGTTCATTTGTATGATGTTTCTTCTTGTGTCTTCCGTTTGTTTCTTCATGTCCACTTTTTCTCTAACAAAGCAGCCTGGCATGGTGAACTGTGATATCATGCAGCAGATATGTCGTTTGGAATGCTAGACAATGTCAGTGAGAATTCAAGTTTGTGATTCACCATCTGCAACGAGAGAGAAAGAGAAAGAGAGAGAGAGAGAGAGAGAGAGAGAGAGAGACAAGGCAAGGCAAGGCAAGGCAAGGCAAGGCAAGGCAAATTCTTTTATTCGAGGATAATAGATAAGCACACATGTGCTTTTTTACATCCAGTCCCTGCCCTTTTCAGGGATAACATCAAAATAAAAGATATTAAACAAGAAAACTATACGCAGTACCAAACAACATATAGAAATAAGTACACTGCATATAATAAGGTAAGAGAAATGCGACAGTACACTACATATAATAAGGTGAGAAAGGTGCACTCATTCAGAAGAGAAAATCAGAAGTCACAATAAAATAATTTGGATTATTGAAGAAGAAGAAAAGAAACGGAAAAAAACAAACAAACAAAAAACCAGAACAAAACAAACAAACAAACAAATAAACAAACAAAAAACAGACAAAAAACAAAACAAAACAAAAACCCAAACAAACAAACAAACAAAACAAACAAACAAAAAAACACCCCCCCCAAAAAAACACCAACAAACAAAAACAACAACAACAACAAAAACCGCTAATAAACAAAGAGCCAGCAGGAGCCAGCAGGAGAACATTATAATAAACAACTGAAACATCAGTCTACGTCCATATGTCTAAAGTTATACTAGTCATTTAAATCATACATTTGGATAAAAGGGGGAAAAAATAAATGATATTCTTATTTGAAGGGGGCGGGGGAGAATACTATAAAAAAAAAATTTAAAAACCCCATCCCAGATGTTTATAGAATTAGCAAAACATTTTTAGAAATTGGATAATGATTTCCACATACTCACATACTCTCCACACACAGACATACAGACACAGAGAGAGAGAGAGAGAGAGAGAGAGAGAGAGAGAGAGAGAGAGAGAGAGAGAGGGGAGAGAGAGAGAGAGAGAGAGAGAGAATAACAATGACAATGAGAGAGAGTAAACAGACAGAGACAGACAGACTAAACAGGCAGATGAGGGATGATGAGAGAGGGACAGACAGTTAGGGAGAGCAAATAGGGAAGGAACGAAAAATCAAGTTTGTATTTCTGTGAAAGACTTCATTTATAACCATCATAGTCTGTGAAGATTTTTTTTGCATGAAATTCAGGCTGTTTCCTTTAGAACAACATGTCCCACAGAGTAGCGTCTCTGCTTTTCTGGAGTTTTTGTTTGTTTATTTTTCATAGAAAACCCTTCTCTTCTCTGTTTGTATAGTTGTTCTCATATGGGAGTGACTTGTTTCTCTAGAATTTGGCCATGAACAGCTGTTTGGTTTGTTTTTTTTACCATAGGTTCTTTTAACTACATCAGATGCATGTTGCTTACAGAAGTCTGAGTTACCATCTCATGGGAAAGACTGGCACCATTGTAGTGAATGGAGAGAAAACCTTGTTTCATTCCAACATGAGGGTGTTGTTCAGATGGATCCAAACCATGGACACCCCCCCCCCCCCCCCCCCCCTCAGTCCTTTGCCATCCACCTTCACAGTCAGCAGAACAAACTGTGGACAGCAGTGGATAATGTTGTGCTCATGTAGATCAGGTTTGCCTATGAGGATATAGACAGTCTCACATTTTTCCAGACGATTATTTATACCAGGTAGACTTCAGACTAGTTGGTGGTGGTCATTTTCTGAGCTATCAAATCCACTTCAGAGCTAATAGCTTGTGTCAGCTTTGGAAAATCTGATCCTGTAGAATGGGATGAATGTCTGAATCAATTTGGTCGGCACTGAGTTTGTGTGACTGTGAAACTTGCTTGATGTATGAATGAAGTGATGACTCCCAACCTTTTTCTTTGCCTTGATAGATCACTGCTGTACCCAGAAACTGTTACAGAGCACAATCAAGGAGCGTGCATGCTTTTTTCTCTTGTGAATCCTTTTTCAATGGAACAAATGTATATCACCATTGAAGGATCTTTTGGGGTTTATGTATATCTTCACTCGCTGTGGATGTACACTGAGTGATAACTGTCTGTAGAAGTACAACGTAGATGTGCATGGGCTCTGAGGAGTGACTTGCCTTCTGTGTTGTCGGAATCTTGTTGGAGTATCTACACATTGCAGTAGACAGCACTAGGTGTAATAGTACACATCTGGCTGACTTGTCTTCTGTGTAGTAGGAATCATGTATCAGTATCTACACATTATTGTACACAGCACTGGGTGTGTTAGTACACATCTTGCTGCTTCACTACAGAAAGAGGTTGACATTAAAAAGAAGAAGAAAAAAAATATTCTCCCAGGTGTAGGAAAATGTCCCATGGCATAATGGATAGTGAATGTCTTTTTATACAGATGGCAGATGAAGATAGTTATTATTATATCTGTATGGATTTTATTCGCCTTTCGGTAATTTTTTTTTTTTTTTAATTGCCAGGGAATGAAAGTGAGCATTTTTTAAAAGTTTGTAATGCATTGTATATATGCATGCTGTTACCAGCTAGAGCACTTTTTGAACTTGGGTGGGGGTTTTTGCTTTATGAGTTAGACTAGTTACAGTCAGTTTGTGTTCTTTTTCCCAGTGTCATAGTGAGCCTTTTCATTTTAGTACATTTGATCAAGTGTTAGAGTTTATTTACAATTGATGAAAGAATTGTCATAAAATTGGTATTTTATCAGGTTTATTACCCTGTGTGTGTGTGTGTGTGTGTGTGTGTGTGTGTGTGTGTGTGTGTGTGTGTGTGTGTGTGTGTGTGTGTGTGGTTGTGAGGAAGAGAAAGAATGACTTTACTTTGATTTTATGAAAATCTGTTGCTTACTTTATTAAACTGACTTTACAACTCTGATTACTAACCAATCATTTATATGTAATGTATTATTCAGAATGCTCATTGCATTATGATGTATATACAAAAGTAGCAGTTTTGAATTTTATGCAGAGAATTATTTACTCTCAGACTATATGTACCTCTCTTGTGCATTATCTTGCTTTATAATCAATCATGTAGTTTGAAACTGTACACCTTTCAATTTTATAAGAACAATTCATACATAACCTTGTGGTGTGGATCAATGTTAGTGTGGGTAACATTGTAATGGAAAGAGAGTGGAGAGAAAGAGAAATGATGATATGATAATGATGATGGTGACAGTGATGCTGATCTTCATTTTCAGAGAGAATGCTGATGTATAATTATGGTGATGGCGATTTTGACAGAAAAGAGATGAATTATTTTTTGCCCCAAAAGAGAGAGAGAGAGAGAGAGAGAAAATTTGTCATGATATACTACATTATTGTGTAATATTAAGTGATCAACTGAAGTTACAGATCTCTTGTGTCATGCTTTTCAGTTATGTGCTTGAACTCTCTCATACCCATGTGTAGTTAGTGCAGGCGTAAAATAATGTTATTATGGACCTCTGCAGTAACATGATGCGTGACTATAATGAATGATGAGAGCCTGTTGTATGAGACCTGAAAGAATGGAAGTTGTTGTGTGAGACCTGAAAGAATGGAAGCCTGTTGTGTGAGACCTGAAAGAATGGAAGCCTGTTGTATGAGCCTGAAAGAATGGAAGACTGTTGTGTGAGACCTGAAAGAATGGAAGCTGTTGTGTGAGACCTGAAAGAATGAAGCCTGTTGTGTGAGACCTGAAAGAATGGAAGCCTGTTGTGTGAGACCTGAAAGCTTGTTAAGACCTGAAAGAACGAAACCCTGTTGTGTGAGCATGCACTGAAAGAGTGAAAGCCTGTTGGTAAGACCTGAAAACCTTGAAGTGAGACTGAAAGAATAAGAGCCTGTTGTGTGAGACCTGAAAGAATCAGAGTGAGCACTAAAAGATGAGAGTGAGCACTGAGAGAATGAAACCCTGCTGTATGAGCACGCACTGAAAGACCAAAAAACCCTCACCCCCCCTGACCCTCAACCTTCTTCTGGGGTGCAGGCCAAAGCGTCGTCAGGCGGGGCAAGTCCACGGACGATGTGGTGGACGAGGTAGCGCGGACATCCTGAGCAAGCTGCCCCCAGACTACGACACGGAGGCAGCCCTGCGCAAGTACCCCACCTCCTACAAGCAGAGCATGAACACCGTGCTGGTGCAGGAGATGGTGCGCTTCAACCGCCTCCTCATCACCGTGCGCAGCTCCCTCGTCAACATCCGCAAAGCCATCAAGGTCAGCGGGGGGGGAGGTGGGGGGGGGGGGGGGGTGGAGGAGGGGGGGGGGGTGTGGTGGGGTGTGGGTGGGAGGGGTGGGTGGGGTGGGTGTCTGTTGGGGGTGTTGAGGAGATTGATTTGATTTTATTTGATTTATTTATTCATTTATTTATTCTTTATATCGAGGATATGGATAGCACTCTTGTGCTATTTTACATCCAGTCCCATGTGTATGCAGTTTTTTGTAATCTTGTCACTGTTCCCACCGGCACACAGTGGGCTACTCTTGTGAAAGTGAACAGGAATTAATGTGTGTGCAAGATGTTATGATGCTGTCGTACACGGGCCTCGTTTACAGTCTCATCCGAAAGACTTTTGGGGAGAGTGGAGTCAGCACTGATGTCAACTCCAGGGAAAAATCCCTCGAACGGGAATCAAACCCGGGTCGTCAATTGCGGAGTACAGAGGTGTTTGAGGGTGGGGTGGGGTGTGATGCCGTCTGAGGGTGTTTAGGGAGATAGAGTCAGGATGCCGGAAGGGTTCTTGCTTTTGTCCTAGTTGTTGTTGATTTCTTAAAAGTGTAAATACGAGATACAGGAGGAAGGGGGGTGGGGGGGAGGAGAAAAAGGAGTAGGAGATCTGGGTGGTTCATGAGTATGTATGTTTAAATTTCTGCCATGCATGTGCTGCATTCATGTGCTTGTGCTCATGTGTGTGTGTATGTGTGCAGGGTCTGGTGGTGATGTCCTCAGACCTGGAGGAGGTGGTGGTCAGCATCCTGAAGGGCAAGATCCCCGGCATGTGGATGAAGGTCTCCTACCCCTCCCTCAAACCGCTGGGATCCTATGTCAACGACTTCATGGCCCGCCTCAAGTTCCTGCAGGTGAGGGAGGGAGGGAGGAGGAGAGGTGCAGTGACTCGGTCCCTCAGGCTCAGTCAGCCAGCACTCACCTGGGGTACAATCTAATCCTGATTTCATGCTCTGCAGCCAACTCCACTGTACTGCCTTGCCACCAAGATTTCTTCATTCAAATCCAGTTTGAAAACGCATCTTTTTAGAACTTCTTATAAACTTCAGTTTTGTGTGTGTGTGTGTGTGTGTGTGTGTGTGTGTGTGTGTGTGTGTGTGTGTGTGTGTGTGTGTGTGTGTGTGTTATGAACAGATAGATATGTAGTATTCACGTGGTATGCATACTCGTTTTGTGTCTGTTATTTTCGTTTCGGAGTTGATGTTTATGTACATTGTTTAAGCCACAATTTTTTTTTATTTCACTGTAGTGTATGAGTGGTATTGTGTTATGTCTTTGAGTGTATGGTTTTGACTTTTTGTGTTATTATGTAAAGCGCTTTGTGCTTCCCCTATAAAGGGGAAAGGACAGCGCTCAAAAAGTGCCCATCATATATCATTATTAATATCATCATCATTATCATTATTATCATCATCATTATCATTATTATCATCACTATCATCATCATCATAATCAATCACTGACGAATGTGTGTGGTGCCTGACAGGACTGGTACGACACTGGAGCTCCACCCACCTTCTGGCTGTCAGGATTCTTCTTCACTCAGGCTTTCCTGACGGGCGCGCAGCAGAACTACGCCCGCAAGTACACCATCCCCATCGACCTGCTGGCCTTTCGAGTATGACGTGCTGGATGAGAAGGACTACACCACCGCCCCTGATGACGGTCAGTGCTTTGATTGATTGATTGATTGATTTATTTATTCTTTTATATCGAGGATAATGGAATAAGCACTCGTGTGCTTTTTTACATCCTGTCCCCGTGTGTATGCAGTTTTGAAAATGTCATCTGTTCCCACCGGCACCCGATGGCCTACTCTTATGAAAAGCGGAACAGGATTTAACATGTGCGCAAGATGTTCTGCGTGCGTTCGCACACGGGGCCTCGGTTTAAAGTCTCATCGAAGGACTGGTGTGTGTGTGCTGGTGTGGGGGTGTCACTTCACTATTGTTACTGTTACATGGGGGACTTTTGTTCCAAGCTGACAACTGTCACAGTTCTACAAGACTTCACCTGATGACTGCCAGTGCTAGTGGTGTCACTTCCTTCAGATGACACCATAACCCAAGGTCACGTATCTGACAGATAAAAAAAGAAATTGTATATATCGAAACCTTTCCCTGGCATGTATCTTTATGAGCACTGTCTGGTACAAGTTGGTTGAAAAAAAAAAAAGGTGTATGACTTGCTGCTAAGAATCAGTACAGCAGACTTCAATGTTTTGGGTGTTTTTTTTTCTCTTTTATCAGTATAGTGGTGCTTATTTGGCTAAAGTGTTGGTCCGTGTTTATGAGAGAAGGAGAAGAAATAAAGAAAAGAAAGGGGGGAACAAAGAGGAACAGAGTTTTGGGTGGAGAAGAAAGGAGGTATGAAGTGCTTTACTCAGGAAGTAAACTGGAAAAAGTGATGCTCTATCATCTGCATGCAGCTGAAACAAAAAAAGCAGCACCAGTCAGCAAGCTTGACACTTGTGTTTATGTCACATCTTTGGAACTGTTTCATCAAAACAATAACCTTGTCAGTGAAAACAGATCTATGACAGTGACACAATTCTGTGTGAGTGACACAATTCTGTGTGAGTGACACAGTTCTGTGTGAGTGACACAGTTCTGTGTGAGTGACACAATTCTATGTGAGTGACTCAGTTCTGTGTGAGTGACAGCTCTGTGTGAGTGACACATTTCTGCAAGTTCATGAGTAAAAAAGCCTTACTGTGTTTGCACATGGAAAAGTCCTAACAGTTTGTATTGCAATCCTGAAGTGATGTTGAGCAGGTGGGGACATCAGACAGACGAGGACATACCTTTCATACAGCAAGTGTCTGTGTGTGGAAATGGGTAGGGAATGGATGTGTCCCTGAATGACATGATCTATGTGTGGCTGGTTGCAGGTGTCTATGTCTACGGCCTGTTCCTTGAGGGCACACGATGGGACCGGAAGCAGAAAGTCTTGGCCGAGTCTGAACCCAAGAAGTTGTTTGACGTCATGCCTCCGGTAAGTTCAGATATCCCTAAGTAACGAAAGTGACAGAGTTCAGTGTCACTTGACATGTCACCATGATGGTCAGTGTCACATTGATGGTCCTGTCACCATGATGGTTAGTGTCACTGTGATGGTTAGTGGTACTGTGATGGTCAGTGTCACTATGTCAGTGTCACCATGATGGTCAGTGTCACTATGTCAGTGTCACCGTGATGGTCAGTGTCACTATGTCAGTGTCACCGTGGTGGTCAGTGTCACTATGTCAGTGTCACCGTGATGGTCAGTGTCACTATGTCATGTCACTGTGATGGTCAGTGTCACCATGATGGTCCTGTCAATTGCCAGATGTTGACCAGTGGTTGTTTTTTTAATGTGTGTAAGCGTCATTCTGATGATGTGGTTGCTAGCATTCTTGGGCGTTATCTGTGAATGAGTTCTGTGTTCATGAGGATGTCAACAGTTTAATCACAACTATTTCCAAACTGCTTCTTCTACTTGTGTCTATACTGTCACGCCCCTGCCACCAGGGAAACAACATACACCCGCACGCACATGCATGCACACACACACACACACACACACACACACACACACCACCACACACACCACACACACACACACACACACACACACACCACACACACACACACACTCACACACACACACTCACACACACACACACACACACACACACACACACACACACACACACACACACACACACCACCACATTCTCCTGATGCTGAGTTAATGCTAACGATAACGTTACGATTATTTTATTTATGTGTTTGGTAGATTTCTTTAAATTCTGTTAGTCTTGCTTGTTAATAGGTATTTATTGTTTGTACTTGATTTGTTTGACGTCCGAATCACAAACTGTGCATGGACGTTAATTTAAAGACTACTACTACTACTACCAGCCGCCGCTGTAGTCTAGTGGTTAGGGCGTTGGACTCGTAATCTGAAGGTTGCTGGTTCGATCCCAGCTTTCGGCTATGGTGTTGTGCCCTTGGAAAAGGCACTTTATGGCTATTTTCTCACCCCACCCAGGTATAAAAGGGGTACCAACCTTGTGTTGGGGGTTAACCCTGCGATAGACTGGCGTCCTATCCAGGGGGGAGTCTATGACTCTAAGTCGCTTAACGCCACAGAAACTGGGATAAGCACTGGCCTGATGAGCCTTAGGCTCGGGACAGACTTTAACTTTTTTTTTTAAACTACTACTACCCAAAAGAGAACAACCTGCAGCCCCCTAACGGCTGGTTAGAGCTGACTGTCTCCACCCTCCCTCACTCACCTTGCTATCTGTCCTCCCTGCAGATGTGGCTGAAGCCGTGCAAGCGGTCAGACCTGGACGAGGGCAACTCGTACCGCTGCCCGGTGTACAAGACCAGCGAACGCAGAGGCACGCTGTCCACCACCGGCCACTCTACCAACTTTGTCATCGCTATGCAGATTCCCTCAGACAAACCACAAGAGCACTGGATCGGGCGAGGCGTGGCCCTGCTCTGTCAGCTGGATGATTAGTTCAGGGAGCGAAAAATGATCGGTGGAGGGAATCACTCTCTGCAGTGTTTTTTTCAGCAGCCCTTCCTCCCTTCCTTTCTGGGTGTCCTTCTCTCCTTTCAGTTACAGTCATGTCAGGCGCCTTGATTTTTTTTTGGTTTTCTTTTCTTAGCTTTTTTTTTTTTTTTAATGGATTGAATCCAAAAATGTTTTGTGGAAGTTTACCCAAATTTTCTTACTGAAACTCGATAGAAATCTGAACAAAATTCTCTCCTTATCCAGCTGACAGTTTTACCAAAGGGCTCTTTATTGGCAGTCTGATTCTGAGAACAGTGTCTGACTCGATGCGATATCTAATTTTTTTTTTTTTTTTTTTTACAGTGATAAGTAAACAAAGCAAAACTCAGTACAGGATTTTCTCTGTAGATTTCCGAACCACTGACATGCAAACCCTAGGACTGGAACATGTGGATGAAGTTAGCTATGGCCAGTTGTGTTGAAGAACAATTGACTGCAGAGTGTCAGGATCATTGCCCAGGAATGAAGGCAACTAAACTTTCTGTGACATCAGGTACAGCTGGTAAGTGGGAGTATTTTCTTGGGTAAAAGTTAACACTTCTTCCTCCATTCTTCAGAGTTAACAAACCTCTTTGCCATGCTAATGGTGAAAACAGTTGATGGCATATTCTTCAACATTCAGACTTATATACCTGAAGCAAGCAATTCCACTGAAGTGGTCATGTACATACAATTCTCATCTGTAAGCGTGTACAGAGATTCACTTCTCTAAGCCAACAAGGGTTTTTTTCTGAACCAGGTAACATTCTTTTACAAAAGAACCAACTTGTAAGGAGGTTTTTTCCCTCTTGTCTAAGGTCACAACTTTTAAGATCAAAACAATCAGACCATCTATTCACAGTTAGAGACCCATTGATATTTTAACATCTAAGCTGTGACCGTATCTCTTTCAAGATAGGAGACACTCATATCAGAATCTGCCAGTGGGTGTTGTGGTTTGGTTTGACCATTCTGAAGAAAGGGAATCTGCCTAGCGCCAGAGCCACATTTGTGAGGACTGAGTACTTACACTTCTGCTGTGTGAACATGAAGTGTGTTGGTTTGAAAAATATTAATCCATGCATGGCTGTGTATCTAGACTGTTGTGTGGTCCATGTCTTCTTGCGCATTCTCTCTTAGTCTTTTTCTTCCCCCTCTTTTGTGTGTTTCTGACCTCCTGTCTATATTCAGACTGATGTCGCTACAGCTCTCTCTTGATCCTTGTCTTACTATACTTATTTGGCTTTTATCTTGTGTAAAATATGGTTTTGTTGCAACTAGTGCTAAACACAGGTTGTTTTGTTGTTGTTGTTTTTTATTTGTTTACTGCTATTACATGTTTGAAAACAGACAGCTGATGTTTTTCTCCCCACTTATGCAAAACTGGCTGTAAAGAAACTTTATTATCTGCTTGTTGTGGATGGCAAGTTTACTGCTCACATTTATGTACTGGTCGTCTGTTTACACCATATGAGAAAATCGATTTTGAGAAATGATTTGTGTTGTTGTCGTTGTTGTTGTTGTTGCCAGTATATAGAAGACTAACTGCTTTGTATATACATAGAATGAAAGGGCACCCTTACTTATTTCATAGCTCTTTCACTTTTATAAAATACCGGTCTGTGATTAGAGCTGTATATTAAAAAAAAAAGCAACCATTTTTAAATGATAAAATTGTGTCTTTACTAATGGATAAGCATTTTGGCCATGATATTTCTATTCTGCCATAAAGCAAACATATCCAAGAAGTCATTAGGAAAGATGATGTATTAAAGATCTGAGAAACTGGACTCTTATCAAACACAGAGTTGATGTTATGAAAAATAACACATGTTTTATAATTACTTGTTTTTGAGAGATTTTCTATACAGAATTTCTCAAGACGTGTAGAGAAAAAAAAAATCGTTAGTCACAAAAAGTTTACAAAATGTTTTTTTGCTTTGTTGTTGTTATTGATACCATCTTATTTTAGTGATTACAATTCAAATTTACTGTAATATAATGATCAGTCTTGTGTAAACCTTCCCCCCCCCCCCTCGCCCCCCTCAGTCTTTATGACTGCGTTGATCAGATGTTATGTTTGTTGTCAATCACAAAACCAAAGATCACCAAAGATTATTTCACAAAAAAAGAACTCACATCTGAATGGACCTTTCAATTCACATACCAGTATTATCAACTCACAAAAATGTATCTGTATATGTTATTATCGTTGCCATTGCTTTTTGTGTAACACTGAGTTTTAGTGACTTTTTTTATGTCACATGGAACATTATATGTGTGTTCTATTTGCGTGCCAATCAATCAAAAAAAGGTTGTTTTATTATGTGTTGACATAGCTCACCATGTTTTATTCTGGATATTTTCTAGGTTGATATTCAGTTGTTCACTCATTTTGTCTAGTCCCAACAACATCCAGTATTATTTACATTTGTCTCCCGTTTTTGTCTTTAGTCTACATTTGTTGGATGCATTTGATGTTCTGTGTTTGTATAGAATTTATATACATTTGTTGATATGATTGTCCAAACTGTTCCCTCTACCGCCTGTTTTTATCAATTCTGTCCTATTTTCCCCTTCTTCTATAAGTTTAACTGTATGCTGCGTGATGGAAATGTGTCACGAAAACTTGCCAGAAACTTGAAATGCTCGATCAAATGAATGAGAAAAAAAAAATTGTATATTAAATTGTTGACTGCTGAAATTGTTAGCTTTGAAGCACATTTTTGTGTGTTTTATATATTATCTGTATCATATCATTTTTTGTTTTTTATTTCAACACAAACAATTGGAAATGCTTTATACATCTCTTTGGAGATCTGCATTGTGAGTTTTGGTGTGCTTTATGCTAAGTGAGGCTCAGATTTTTTAAAGATATTTTATGTGATAAAAAAAATCTTTTTTTCTGTGTAAATTGCAGAGTGAGTTGAATATCTGGAACACTGAATCTCATAAAATACAATTTTATCTTCTTTTTTTTAATCTGTAAAACATCATGGATTGTAAAATTACATATCTGTGCTAATCTTTCAGTGCTCTTTTGAGTATTGAAGGTGTGCTTGAAATCACCTTGTGTGGCAAAAGAAATGTTGACTTTCAGTGAGAGAAACACAATGTTTTACCTGATATTACAACTTGTGAAAAGATGTTAAATGAATTTGAACACAATGTTTTATGGACTCTGTGATAACTGAAGTACCTTAATTAAAGTCATTTATTTCACAGTACTTATGTAACTTTGCAACATTCCATTGTAGAATGATTTCAAAAAATTCCGTCCAGTCTTTAAATTGTTGCAGAAAAAGAAAATGAATGACTTCATCAAACACATCTTTGCTGTTTTTTAATTAAATTTTTCAAAGAATCTTTGTTGTTTTTTATCATTATTATGTGTGTGTGTGTGTGTGTGTGCATAGGTATAGATTTTATTGCATGGATGATATGGTGTGTGTGTGTGTGTGTGTGTAACTGTGTGTGTGTGTGTAACTGTGTGTGTGTGTGTGTAACTGTGTGTGGATGTGTCTGCATGTGTGTTATTAGAAGAAATATTGCTTTTGTGCTTATTTATTGGAAATAATATGCTTCTGCAGGAAAATCTAGGTTATTTTCAACTGGTTTCTTTTCTTTATAGTTCCACAATTTTTCTCTGCCCATCTTTATCGCTTGATCTTCACTTCGTTTCTTTAAGTGTTTCAGCATAAGTAGGATTGGCATACACTGCTGTCAAGCCACTGGTGTTTGTTTTTTTCAAATACCTAAAAGAGGTTTTGAATTTTCTTTTTTGTATATTAAATTCTCTGTCCACTTTTTCAGTTAGTACATCTGATTCCTGCCCTCTTCTCCTTTCTGTGGTCTTTTGTTTTAACGCCACTAATGTTACTCCTAGGACGTTTTCTTTTTCTTCTTCTGCCTTCCCTGCTCCTAGGACATCAATTTGTGATTGTTCATCCAGAACATGGAAGAAACTCCAGCCTCCAAGTACAGAGATTGCAGAGACCAACATACAGATAGTATTAAAAAGTTAAAGTCTGTCCCGAGCCTAAGGCTCATCAGGCCGGTGCTTATCCCGGTTTCTGTGGCGTTAAGCGACTAAGAGTCATAGACTCCCCCCTGGATAGGACGCCAGTCTATCGCAGGGTTAACCCCCAACACAAGGTTGGTACCCCTTTTACACCTGGGTGGGGTGAGAAAATAGCCGTAAAGTGCCTTTTCCAAGGGCACAACGCCATAGCCGAAAGCTGGGATCGAACCCGCAACCTTTAGATTACGAGTCCAATGCCCTAACCACTAGACTACAGCGGCGGCTACAGATAGTATACATAGCGAAAATGATCATAAGATTCGGCGTCCTTATTCCCTCATTTATATTGGCATAGTTCAGAAAAGAATCATTTCATTTTCTGTTGTTCAGTGAAAGGTAAAGGTGGTTTGTCATTGGGGAGCAAAATGTCAGGGACCTCAGCTTCTCTAGGGGGCCAGCATATTGAGGGTGGTGCCCATCTCTCCATCACTGCTTAACCTTCCCTGACCTTAATTAAAGAGGGCATGTACCCATTTACAACTGGGTTACTGAAGGCTACTGAAGCCAAGGCACATGAACGGTCACCTGTACACTTGGTAACCACGTTCAATGCTGATAAGCCTTAGCTTGGGGAAGTGAGTGCCCTGACCACTGAGCTATCTCATCCCCTCCCCTCAGGTGTTCAGTTCTGCTTATCAAAATCATGTTTTCCTACTGGGCACACTTGACAGCCTGCATGATGGTACGGGATAGCCTAGTGGTCAGAACATTGCGCTGGCAATTTGACAACCCAAGTTTGATTCCTGTTGGAGGGGATTTTTCCCTGGGAGTTGACATCAGTGCTGACTCCACTCTCCCCAAAAGTCTTTCAGATAAGACTGTAAACCGAGGCCCCGTGTGCGAATGCATGCAGAGCATCTTGCGCACATGTTAAATCATGTTCTGCTTTTTGTAAGAGTAGGCCATCGTGTGCTGGTGGGAACAGATGACACGATTTACAAAAAAAAACTGCATACACACGGGGACTGGATGAAAAAAAACACATGGGTGCTTATCCCATTATCCTTGATATAGAGGAATAAAATAAAATAAATAAACGATTGCTCTAGCCTTTGAACACTAGAAAATCAAAGCAATGACCCTGCCCTGTGTCAGCAACTGAGGCCTGTTTCTTCCTCGGCAGGCAGGGACAGCTTTCAGAAGACACACTTTATACAATGTTTTGGATATGTTGTTGTGCGTTCCCCAGCTTAACACTCTGGGGGTCTTTTACCTACAATGTGCACTCTGACTCACTCACCCCACCTAGGAACCACTGTGAGATTGAAATTGCACAGTTGCTGTTGTTGTTGTTGTTCCCCAGCTTAACACTGGGGGGTCACCCAGAATGTGCACTCTGACTCACTCAACCCACCTGGGAATCACTGTGAGATTGAAATTGCACATACTGAATGGGAAGTTTGCGTGTATGACTATTTTCAAGTACCTCGCCATATAGGCAGCCATACTCCAACTTCAGAGGAGTTTTGTATATATAGCTCTGCCTGCTTTGGGTTACGAGTGGCTAGGCAAGGTGAGAGAGCACTGAAATGATTTTTCCTGCCTGGTGAAGACATCATCAAACAAACACTCTAACTGAGTGGTTAAGACTGTGATTACAATCCCATGAGGTCATGGGTTCAAATCTCGGCAATGTGAAGACATCATCAAACAAACACTGTAACTGAGTGGTTAAGACTGTGGTTACAATCCCATGAGGTCATGGGTTCAAATCTCGGCAATGTCTGGTGAATAAAGGGTAGGGATTTTTACCATCTCCCAGGACAACTTCAGGCGCAAACCAGCTAGTGCCTTAATTCCTTTCGTATATATAAACATGCAAAAGATCAAATATGCACGTCCTTTGTGTATATAAACATGCAGAACTCAAACATGCACCTTACACATCCTGTAATTCATGTCGACATTGTGTAAGTTACAGAAACAGGAACATAACTAGCATACATTCCTGAAGGTGGTATGTGGCTACCTTCATGGTGGGCAAAAATGGTCGCATACACAAAAATCTCACCATTGGTGAACCTTGGAACTCTAGCAGAGGAGCGAAAAATAATCCGCCTATCGTAATGTTTTGTTAACAGAGTGGGGTAGGGGCAAAAAAGCATGCTTATTATTTGAAAATGGAGAGATGTTCCAACTGTTACCCTTTCTTTGATTTCTGTCATTTGAGCTAAAGATAAAACTCGCCTTTTTGCCTTTCTAGTAAAACTGCATGTAGGCCTACCAAGACTTGAAAATCAGTTGTCTGATAAGATGAAGAATACAAAGGGATAACATTACAGTCTTCAGTTGTGGAAAACACTAACATAGTCATGATTACCACCATACAAAGGGATAACATTACAGTCCTCAGTTGTAGAAAACACTGGCATAGTCATGATCGCCACCTGTGTCAAGCCTTCGTCATACTGCACACACTTTCACACTAACATACTGGATAAGAGTTCACACTTTTTCTATACTGGCACAAAGTACTACAGCATAATTATTATCACACCGTCCATCACAACAACAAAAATAGAATGAACTTTTTTTAACCGCTACATATTCAAGTTCTAGGAACTTCTACTGCAAATAACCTTACAAAAAGCTGTTTAAAAAAAAACAAAAACAAACAAGCAAAAAGAAACCTTTGTACATAATCATAAGTCAGCAAGCTACTAAAATGATAATTTAAATACCAATAACAGAAAAGCATTTGAGAGGCTAGGCCTTACTTAACGGACGACAAAATGTACAAATCTGCATACACTCGGGGACTCGATGTAAACAAACACAAGACTGCTTATTCCATTATCCTCGAAATAAAAGAATAAACAAGGTAAAATAAATAATGAGTATCTTGCCATTTTTAATGGAGGTGGAACAAACGCCTATCCTGCTGGTTCCCAGAGAACTTTGCCTTCCTTGACTGAAAGAAACGGACCTCTGGGGTATGAGCTTTTCAGATACCCCCTCATAATAACCAGTGTACAACACTGCGCGTGAATGTTCCTTTGACGCATTAAGCAAGATGTCAGAATATGATCCTGACAGAACTGCCATTTAGACATTAACTGCCGGGTGTCATTATCACTGAGCCGGCTCCTGTAGGCTAGTTCAGTGATTACATGGATGGGGGCGGATAGCCTAGTGGTCAGAACATTGCGCTGGCAATTTGACGACCCGGGTTCGAGTCCGGTCGAGGACATTTTCTTCCTGGAGTTAACATCAGTGCTGACTCCACTCTCCCCAAAAGTCCTTCGGATGAGACTTTAAACCGAGGCCCCGTGTGCGAACGCACGCAGAACATCTTGCGCACACGTTAAATCCTGTTCCGCTTTTCGTAAGAGTAGGCCATCGTGTGCCGGTGGGAACAGATGACAAGATTTACAAAACTGCATACACACGGGGACCGGATGAAAAAAAGCACATGATTGCTTATTCTGTTATCCTCGATATAAAAGAATAAATAAATAAATAAAATTACCAAGGGGGACGCATAGACTAGTGGTCAGAACATTGCGCCCGCAATTTGACGACCCAGGTTCGAGTCCGGTTGAGGAGATTTTTCTCCTGGAGTTACCATCAGTGCTGACTCCACTCTCCCAAAAGTCCTTCGGATGAGACTTTAAACCGAGGCCCCGTGTGCGAACGCACGCAGAACATCTTGCGCACACGTTAAATCCTGTTCAGCTTTTCGTAAGAGTAGGCCATTGCGTGCCGGTGTGAACAGATGACATGATTTACAAAAACTGCATACACGGGGGGACTGGATGTAAAAAATATATAAAAAAGCACATGAGTGCTTATTCCATTATCCTCGATATAAAAAAAAAATAATAATTTAATTTTAAAAAAAAATATAATAATAATAATAATAATTACAGATAGCTGATCATCACTCAGGGATAAGTTCATACATTTTGTGACAGTACGGCCAAAAGGGGACGGGGTAGCTCAGTGGTCAGACCACTCGCTTTCCCCCAGCCAGGTTAAGCAGCGTTGAGCGTGGTTGCCAATTGAATGGGTGACCGTTTGCCGCCTTGGCTACACTACAGTTCCCCCAGTTCACCCAGCTGTCAATGGGTACCTGCCCTTTCTGGGGTCGGGGAAGGTAAAGCAGCAGTTCTTGCAATGACGTCAGGAGCTCTTCATGTGGCCCTATTACGTTTTCATTTCTTCTTTGGTTATGTGATCTCTGTATGACATACCAAGAAGTGGATGGATGACCGGTTGCGCGCCATAGCTTCAGTTCAGTCCCCCATTTCATCCACGTGTAAATGGGTACATGTCCTCTTTAAGGACAAGGAAGGTAAAGCAGCGAGGGAAAGGAGATGGGCGCCCCCTAGAAAAGCTGAGGTCTTTGGCATATCTGTCCCCAACGACCGCATAGATGATGGGAGCACCTTTGCCTTTACCTGTCCCAATATACGGACACGGTAGCTGACACGGGTAGCTGGGGTTACCATGTCCGAATTATACATATAAATGTGTAGCCCTATATATAATTATATACATTATATATGTGTATGTAGACATATATATATATATATATATATATATATATATATATATATATATATATATATATGTGTGTGTGTGTGTGTGTGTGTGTGTGTGTGTGTGTGTGTGTGTGTGTGCGTGCGTGTGTGCGTGTGTGTACCTTGGGCCTACATCTAAATTAAGATGTCTGTGTTGGCCTACATGTCTACCTGGTTCACTGTGCCTACCATCAACGTAAACCTACACACACACACACACACACACACACACACACACACACACACGCACGCACGCACGCACGCACGCACGCACGCGCACGCACACACGCACGCACACACACACACACACACACACACACACACACACACACCAGAAACTGACATCAACAACATCAGAGGATCATGTCGTGCAAATCAGGAAATGAAACCCACTAAACTACAGAAAAACAGTGTCAGACACTCACGTCAATGAAGTTAGATCTAGCATTATAACATACGCGCGCGCGTACACACACACACACACACACACACACACACACACACACACACACAGTGTCGTCGATACACATGTCAGACATTCACACCAATGAAACGAGGCCTGGTATTACAACGCTCACTGTACAATTAAGAAGAAAGACAGCCTGCAAATCAATGGGCTCTAGGCTAAGACTACGGCGGATTGCAGTACACCAGAATTATGCTGTCACCCACAATGTAGCCTACTTTAGTTCTCTGCAAACAACAGAAACGGTCAGTGCAGAGCCAGATTACCTGGAGAAAGACTGGTCTCTGCTCTGTGGGCTTGTGAACGAACTGGACTTGAAGGTGAGACACAGGTAGATATGCGTACGTTTAGATCCATCTGCCTGTTACGTTCTCTGTGCGCATCTCCATTTGTGGGTGGGAAATTTAGATGGGAAACTACACACAAAATTTAGTGCTTTGGTGGGGAACTAGATCTATATTGAAATTTAGTGGGGGGAGGTCATAATATAACAACAAACCCTAACTGAAGCTTGTTCCAGAAAGTTTGCAATTGATTGGTTTCCGTACAAAAGAGTCAACTGACTTGATTTGATTGATTTATTCTTTTATATCGAGGATAATGGAATAAGCACTCTTGTGCTTTTTTACATCCAGTCCCCGTGTGTATGCAGTTTTGTAAATGTCATGAATCTGTTCCCACCGGAACAGAAGTAGAAAAAAAAGTCCGTGTTCTTTGCCGAGCGACACAGTTTTATTTGGTGAGGTTGTTTGGTTTTGCTTTGGTTTTGTTTTGTTGGTTGTTTCTTTTTAAACCTTTTGTTTGTTTTTCCTGTTTAGTTTGTACGGAGGCGCGTGAACGCGAGCGTGCGCACACGGGCATGTGTGTATGTGATCTTTTTTTTTCTTTTGTTTTCATCTTGCATGGGTGAGGAGCTGACTTTTAGATCATATCAATAATGTTCCCTTTTTTTTATAAAGAAAATTACGTGTAGCTTGTCTAACAATAGAGAGAAAGAGGGGGGGGGGGGGAGATGGAAGCTGAGACAGACATACCTGTGGAAGATAGATAGATAGATAGATACATACATAATACATAAGAGACAGAAGACAGACACTACAGACAGACACACAGACAGACAGACACACACACACACACACACACACACACACACACACAATATATATATATATATATATATATATATATATATATATATATATATATATATATATATATATATATATATGTACGTAGGTAGGCACCCGTCAGTCTCGGAAGACTATGGAGTTGCGCTCTAGTCTTTAGAGCGCAAAGACTGGGTAGGTAAGTATGGAGGGCAAGCTGTTACCCATGCAGCAGACCCCCCCCCCCCCCCCCCTCTCCACGCCACTGGAATGATCCATTGGAAAGGCAATGACCGATACGAATGGTTCCAGTACCGTAGCAGGAGCCACCAGAACGTTGCCAGATAACCTACAGCCCCGAGCCGCCCTGGAACTCCAACCCCCCCAATTTTTCATCAGGGATGGTGTCTAAACACGACACCTGTGTGCATGCTGGTTTTTATAATTTTGTCATCCGCTCCTACCGGCACACGATGGCAGTAGTGAGTAAGGTAGGATCCGACCCCCATGCAATAATTTTTTAGGGAGCAGCCCCGCCCCCCTCGCCCCTATAAGGGGCAAGGGAAAGAACTCGGGCAGGCCTGGGTGGCTGGTATCGATTTTGGTAGGGAAGGGGAAAAAAGGGGGTGGTGGTGGTAGGGCGTAGTAGGCAGTGGTGGCGCAATGTTAAGATGGAACCGAGATGGGTGATTTTTGCAGGAGGAAGGATGGTTATAGTGTCTGATCAGTCAAGGATGGATGGCATTCCGGTAGCACATCAATCCCAGTCCAGGCCACCAACGGGGGGGGGGGGGGGGGGGGGGGGGCATATGAAAACACATTTTGAATGGGACTTTAAGGTGATAAAGAAGATGTTTAAATCAAGAGGGGTTTTGTACTCACGCCTGTCCGCCTGGACCCGCCTCTTTACGTAGAAGAAGGAGAGGGCGTTTCTGTGTTGTTGGTAGGTGTAGATCGTCCCTCGTTTTGAAGCTTTTGTTGACACCGCCCTGGCTGGTCCGGGTTTTGAGGACTGGAGGTACCTGTCTTTGACCAAACGTTGTGTGTTTGCCTAGTCCTTTTGAGCTGTTTTTGTTGGTGTCCCCGAAGCAGTAGTACGTCTTGGAACAGAGCGCTACGATCCCGTCTCCTTTGTACTCGAGTTTAAACAGGCCCCGCGTGAATTTGTCCATTCGTTTTCTTTCCGAGCAGCACGGCGAGGGGTCCATGGTTCGTTTGTTTGTCTTAGCGGAGACGAACTCTTCGTGGTGCGCGTCGCAGGCTTCCGCGGGAAACCATTCCCGCATTTCGTGATAAAACGCCCGTTTCATGCGTGGACAGACCACCGTTTCCAGACTTTCTCCGCTCAGGGCCATGTACGAGAATCGGTGTCCATCTCGCAGAGTTGAAGTCCGCTCATCCACGAATTTGTCCACGCAGTCGTAGTAGAACTGGAGCATCCTTAGCTTGGCGTACTGGTAGACGAAGAACCCTATTTGGTTGGGCAAGGCCCAGGAGACGGAGGTCTTGTCGAGTTCTACTTCCGTCATGTCCTCGTCAGAGGGGTAAGTTTTTTGAAGAGAGGGTTGTTGACTGCCTTGTTCACGCCGACTTCGTTCAGGTAGCGCACGTCAGTGTGTTTGGCGAGGTTGGTGATGGTTTTGCCGTACGCGCTGTTGCCCAACAGTTTGAAGGAGTCTGCGAGGATGGTTTTGGACGGATCGAGATCTCCGTTTCGTCGGGCCTGCGTCACCTGTTGTCCAAACGTTTTGAAACAGGGTCTGGGGCGGTATTCAGCCACCTGCTGAACGTCCGTGACCCGCAGGCCGTGAGACAGGTACCATTTCAGCAAAGGCGTGGCCAGGAGGATGCCTTTTCCAAAGTAGCTGCCTACGAGCGTTCTTCTGGGCCAGGTCAGGAGCTTATGCGTCTCGGCGTACTCTTTCATGAAATCACCCGCGTCTTCTCGTCCTACGTCCGTATTTTTGAAGATGGGGGTCATCTCCTCAAAGCGGTCGCGGAGATGGTCGGGGACCTCGACGTCGCACTGGATTATGCGAAGAGACGTCCTCATTCTATGGCCTCCACGATGGCCGGGCCTGTGATCTTTTTTCGTCCGGCAAAGGGACTCTGGTAGGGAGGGAACTTTGCGTCCAGGAAGCGTGCTATGTCGAGGTCGACGCGTTTCTGAAGGGTCCAGTAGCATTCCCATTGCTCCACCAGGTCGACTTTGACCGTATTGAGAAGGTAGTCTCTGATGTCATCAGTCTCTGTTTTCAGTTGAACCATGGTCTTGCCGTTGACGGGGTTCGTGTCTCGGCCGCGGCTTAAATGACAATCGTGTCCGTGGAACAGGCATTCGTGGAACTGGTAAGCCGTCCTAGTACCGGCGTCCCACCCGTCCACCGGTATGCGACGACCCCCCAGGCGTTGTTCTGTGCGGTTGTATTTGTGGCGGAGGTGTTTGTTTTCGGTGTGCATAATCCATTCTAGCCACCCCCTCGCCATCTGGCCGTAGAAGTCCATGTTTTCCGCCCTAAAATTCTTCTCTTTTCTCCTTCGGACGGGGTGTTCCGTGGGCATGTCCTGGCTGAGAGCCCACAAATAGAGAGCGTTGGCGTCGTAACCTTCCAGACAACCAGTCCGTTCGTTCCCTCTCAGACGAGTGACTCCCTTTTCCTGGTACCGATGAAAAATGATGGAGGGTCCGCCTACCATCTGCTGTCGGAGGAGCTCGTGAAGGTCTTTATGTTTTTTGTTGATCAGGGAGAAGTACACATCTTCAGGGACAGTTTGGAACAAGTACTTGAGAGCCAGCCCTGGTATTCCGATGGCGTCTTTGAGCATGTCCAGGTTCAAGGAAGCGTACAGTTGTACTTGTTTTTCCAGGGCCTGAAGAAAGGGCTTCACGTCCAAGTTATTGTACCAAATGAGAAAGTCCCTCATTGTGGTCATACCGTTGGTCTTCCACACTCTTTGACAGTAGGCGTAATCCTCATCGCTGATGCCTTCGTTCTTGAGGCTGCTGAAGAAATCCTCCTTGGGTGGGAGATGATCCGTGTTCAACGTGTCCAGTCCCGTGACAAATTCGTAGGGAAAGAAGCCTTTCGTTTCTTCTATCCCGAACGCGGACAAGTATTAATATTTTGGCGTAGGATAAGCCGGGGCGATGTACAGAGTCGCGTCCAGAAATTTGAGGTTTTTAGTGCACACGTACTTGTATTGATTGTTGTTCTTGACCAGAAATCGGATAGGACCTTCTTCTTCTTCTTCTTCTTCTTCTTCTTCTTCTTTGCTGAATAGTCTGTGAAAGAAGTAAGGTTTGATCAGGTTTAAGTCATATTTTGAGCTGTTAAACCGATTACCGGAAGCTCCTTCAGATAGTCGTCCAAGATTTGTGTCAGCGTCTCGTGCTCAGTCAGTTGCGCGTAGACATCAGCAATATCGTCTCGGAGAAGGTCAAAAGCTGTATTGGATATTTTTTCCAGATAATCCACCATCTGATTGATCAAATCTTGAGGATCCCCCGACGACACGAAGCAAACTGGAGCGTGAAAGTCAGGGACGTTGGAACAGACGCTGACGGACATCGGGACGTGTCTGGATGTGTAGGCCTATATTGTTTTTGGGTCTTCACTGTTGACTTTGGGCAAATCGTCTTTCGATTGATACGCCTCAAAATCGTAGGTGGCTCTGTACGGGAATGTGTAGTCAACGTCCACCTCGATGCCGTGTTCCTGAAGTCTTTTTAGAGGCAATGAGGGGGAATGATAGACGCCCCCGGGATAATATTCAATGGTTCTTGGTCGGTTGCACTTGTTCGCGTGACGTCGAAGGGGAGAGTGTTTCTTGAAGAGCTTTCCGCATGGGTTGCATCCCAATGCGCAAGCGGCTTTGTTCACGTTCTCGATCAAACAAAAATGGTTCTTGTAGCATAAGAGAACCATGGTAGTAGAGTGGTCTGTTTTGCCGCGCCGAAGAGGGACCAGGCAGGGCGGCTTCCGGCTTTCGTCAAAACTGAAGACGTCCACGTTGACCTCGAACAGACCCTCGGCTTCGTCCAGGTCGAACAAGCGCAAGCCCGAAAACTCATCCTCAAGATCGTTCTCACCACGAGTCTCTAGCCACCTGTGAAATAATCGGAGGGTGGGTTTTTGCAGAGCATGTATAGACGCGCCTTGATGGAGAGCCAAACACCTGAAGAAACATACGTTGTCCTTGTAGTGGCCGGCGTGATGCTCATCCTTGTCCAGAGCCCTGATGCCCTGGTTATGTTTGATGAAATCCGGGATAGGGTGGTCGCAACAGCCTATGGGATACTCGTGAAGCGGTGTCACGTAAAAGCTGGTGGATGAAACAGAATGGACCGTCCATTTTGAATTCTGGCGCTGTTGTCTGGCGTGTTCTAAAACGTCCGTTTCGTTGATCTCGTCCAGAAAACGCTCGAGGTCCGAGCGGTTGTTGATCAAACGAGGTCTGTCGAAGACGCGGGCGTTGTTCTTTGAGGCGTGAAAAAACCTGTACTCCTCGTTGTCTCGATGATGAAGAATGAAAGAATGGCTCAAGTTAATCTTGAAGCGTTTGTCCTGTCTGTCAAAGACGTTCCTCAGTTTTTGGTCCCAGTCAGGGCTACTATCCTCCCAACAGAGGTTGTATAGAGACTCTCTTTTGCCTTCGTAATAATGGGATCTGATGGCCCCCAATTGCTCCTGTATACATCTCGAATCTGGGGGCGATATCCTCCTCCCTGTAATCCTGCTTTCCCAGCTCCAAATCCTTTTTCCTTTTCTTTTCTTCCCCTACAGAACAGTGCGGGATTTTCTTTTTCCTCTTTCCACCCTTCTTTTCTCTGTCTCTTCAGCCATTCTTCTTGTTCTTCTATTTTTTTCTAGAACTATATGTTGAGCCTCTTCCCTCCTCGCCTTTTTTGTTCTTTGTCTGATTCCTTCTCTTTCAATGTTTTGCTTGCTTCTTGTTGAATGAACTTGTACGTGTTTGTTTAAATGTTCTTTTCAGGAAAAACGCTTGTCGCAAGAGGCACAGGCAAACGCCTTAACTTTTTTATGTGTGTGCTGAATGTGACGATTCAAATTCCTTTTTCAGAAGGGAGTCGCATTCGGGCACGTGGACGGGCCACTGTCTATTATCTGTAATTAAAAAAGAAAAGAAAGTATATATATACTTCCTCCCTCAAAAAACACTATTCGTACATGAATTGAAACACGACAAACAGAGAGAGAGAAAGAGAGAAGAGAGAGAGAGAGAAGAGGAGACAACTTCGAGGATGATAAGACATGGTTTAATGTCGCTTAGGGTAGAATTAAAAATAAAACTAGAGTACCGAAATAGAGAGAGAGAGAGAGAGAGAGGAGAGAGAGAGAGAGAGAGAGAGAGAGAGAGAGAGGACTGCTTAGAAAACAGACTAACATCCAAAAAGACGGGCACACAAACAGTCAGATGCTGTGATAGTAGGGGGATGGTTTTCGGTCTGTTTTCTGTTGGTGAACAAACACTGTCAATATAAGGAACAAAGAGTTTTAAAGCAATTTTATATTCAGCCTTTTAAAATCTCTCTGTACCATAAATTGCCCAGTGAGTCCCTATCCGCACCTGCCGCTGGAAGGAGAGAAGGGGGGGTGGGAAGAGTGAAAGGGAGGAAAAGGAGATTTTTTTTTTCTCTTTTATTCAGTGGGTATTCGAGCGTGAGGGGGGAAACCCAAAAAGAGCCTTTCTCTGTTCCTCTTTTTTTCGTGCCCCCCCCCCCCCCTCCCCCTTTTCGTTATGTTAATCGTGTTCTGCATGACAGATGAGAAGAAAGAAAGATGTGTTCGCCTTGGTGGTTGTACCTTGTGAACAGTGTGGATTACTAGTACGTAAAGTACAATTTGTGTTGTGTTTTAGTTGGATTATTATTATTTTCATGTGGCGACCCTCTAACCCCCGAAGGAGAGTGAAAAAAAAAAGTGCTTTTGTCTTGAAGAGAGAGAGAGAGAGAGAGAGAGAGAGAGAGAGAGGAGAGAGAGAGAGAGAGAGAGAGAGGAGAGAGAGAGAGAGAATCGAAAAATAGCCATGTTTTGTGTTGTTTTTGTTTTCTTTGTTTGTCTCAGATAAAATTCATTGAAACCACAATGATGTCCTCTGTCTCTTTTGTAATGAATGAGTAGTTGTTGTTGTAACTGTACCTTTGTTGTGTGCTTTTGACGTTCACAACACGATGCACAACATAACACAACACCAAGCACAGCTCTTTTCTCTCTTCAGTGTTGTTGATGTGTATGGTTTTTTTTTATGTGGTGGTGTTCACTCAATCGAAAAAAACAGGAGATGTACAACAAAGATTTCATTTTCGAACTCAAAGTTTTTTTTTTACAACATTAAAGACAAACTTACTGGGGTGTTTGTTTTGTTTTTTAACAAATGGACAATTCATGACGTCGTTGTTGACGTTTTAGTAGATGGACATGTCTTTACCCCTTTTGTTTTATACTAATAAACAATACACAGACACACGACACACACACAAGCGCCTATTGTTGAATACAATAAACAAGCAACACGCAACACGCACACACACACACAGTTTGTTGTATACTAATGCGTACACACGCTTGCGCGACGCGAGCGCCACACACACACACACCACACACACACACACACACACACACACACACGCACACCCCCCCACACTCTCCTCCTCTCTCTCTCTCTCATAAAAGGGTGTAAGAGAAACAATCCAGTATTTTTGCATCGGAAATAAAAAAGCAGTACTCCCGCTAATACATAGAATAAGATGAGCTACCTGTGGCTGTGTTTGCTTTTCCTTTTTTCCTTTTTTTTTTTTTTTTTCTTTCTCCAACTATTCTGATTTGAACACGAGAGTTGCAATTGCTGGCTGTGTTTTAATCAAGCCGCTTTTTGCCTCAGAGGGCAGTCGGCATTACTCTGAGCGACAGCTGTTCTCTTCTACTTTGATACACGCCAAAGGTGACTCCCCACAACAATGCGTCTCCGGAAGAATACAGAGCTTCGCACCACTCGTCGCGACTGCCTTCTTGGGATCAATGGGAAATCGATCAAACCCTCCTCTGTTGCGTCGTCTCTCATCAGCAAGAGCGTGCTTGTTTGCGTGTTCAAAACTCGTCATAAGACAAGTAGATGATGATGTCTATTTTGTTGGTTTTGGCTACCGCATCAACCTCGGTCAAAAAAGACCCTATCATACCCCGAAAATGATCCCCATTGTCTTCGTCGTTTTCTTCCAGGGTGACCCGAGAATCGTTTTCGATCGTATGTTTGAGAAGGGGAAACAATCTTCTCCACCAGAACTCGTATAAGATCTGGCTGAGGGGGGAACGGTCGACCAGCAGTCGAGCTTTCTTTTTTTTTTTTCTCCCCATCGCGACAGTCAGCAGTTCTAGCCAGTAAGTATGACTGATGCGCTCTGACATGTGTCTAATGATGAAACACTCCAGTCTGGAAAATCCTCATCTTCATTTTTTTTTTTAAATGCGGGGTGGTTTTGTCTCCCTCCTGTGTACCCACATCTGCGAAAAGAAAACGGTACTCGTCTCCCAGCCCCCCCCCCCCCCCCCCCCCCCCTGTTTTTTTAAGTTCAGAAATAAAAGTCGTTTTGCCCGTAGCAGCTTGTCCATCCACGGTCTCGATTGACAGGATATTCCCCATGCCTACACCACACACACACGCGCACACACGCACAGCACGCACACCACGCACGCACCACACACACACACGCGCACGCACACACACACACACGCACGCACCCACACACACACGCACGCGCGCACACACACGCACACACACCCGCGCGCACACACACGACACACACAAAAACATTATTTCACTACATCCTTATACTGTAATACACATAAGAAAACCAGTATGTAACTCTACTAAGCAGTGCAGATATGCATAAAATACATAAACAGCTATATTATTAACAACAACAACAACAACAACAGACACACACACACACACACAAACAAACAACAAACAACATTAATTCACAACATCCTTATACGATTATACACATAAAAAATATTATGTAAGTCTACTAAGCAGCGCAGGTATGCATAAAATATATACAACTGTAATATTACTAACAACAAAGCACATCTATTCAGAATAAAATGAAAAAAAAGCACACAATCTTCATGTTCTTTCTTTCTTTCTTTCTTTCCTTATGGAATAAGTTGACTTTGCTTGAGTGGAAGAGCTTATTTTAGTCACGGTTCAGATTCATTCTACAACTTCTATTTTACAAAACAAGTCCTCACACATCCTGGTTGTGTGTGGTAGGATGGTAACAAAGACTCTTTGTTGTCCTGCTGTCATAACTAAGAATCAAGAAAAAATCTACACACACACACACACACACACACACACACACACACACACACACACACACACACACACACACACAGTTGATTACATTAAATAAAAGCATAGGCAAGCAAGCAAAGAAAAAAGGGTTTTTTTTATAAGACGATTATAATAGTGAGCACACCACACAGTTTTGTTTTTTCTTTGTAAGACATTAACACTCAATTTTTTTGTTTTGGAAGCAGCTTCTTAATTTTTTTTAAGGTGTTTTCCAGTTCGAAAAACTCTTGCACAGAGAGACAGACTCCTTTTTTAGTAGGATAAAGTTTGGTCTCGTCTTCATCTCCATTGACGTATCGTCTGATGTGAATCACGGGAGCGTCTTTTCACGTGGACACGGTCACATAAGTGGATCTGTCTCCTACAGGATAAGTCGTCCCCATACGCGGAGAGGACACGTGGGCGGTGCTGATCGTCAGAAGCCATTTTCTCCTATTCCTTTGGAAAGACAATGAAAGAAAGATAAAAAGAAATTGTTCAAAAGTTTGTTTATTCATCATCATTATTGTTCGGGTCTTCTTTTAGCAAAATACTTGCATACTCCTCGCTAGTTGCCTCTGCCACCAACTTGTACTGAATAGCACTTTTCATTTCTGATAAGATCAAATTATGTCCATGTTCCTAAACACTTCGTCCAAATATGCCAGCACAACTTCGTCCCACGCCAAAGTCACACAACTATGCCCTTCTTGGTTCCCTAAACCCTCTTTGCACCCCTCGCAGTTCGCAAAGGTCGCTTCTTCCAGACCTCGCACACCTTTCTTCATCAGAGGATCACAGCTTTCGTCCCTGAAACTGTTGTCGATTTTTTCGCGGGTAGCCGAACTTGTACAACCTCCTAGTCACATTCGTCCCGTTTGTAGCCAGTCAAGAAAATTTTATTTTTGGTAGAGAGTAAGTGCTTCAAAATTTTTGACTACACAAACTAGTAAATTGATCCTTCCCGATTACATTCCACTGGTGTTAACAAAAGTTTTATGAGGGGATTTTAATTAAAAACACTTTTTATGTCGAACTACTTTCTGTCGATTTCGCGAGCGGGCCGGAGTGTTTAGTCGCGCGCGCAGCCTTGTTTTCGGTCACTGGCTGTTTCAGTGTCAGACCCTGCTCGACGAATTAATCAGAGATAAACTTTCTTTGCTGACCATTATATAGCTGTAAATGGATGATCCAAAGTCCATATTGTTTGTGAATCTTGCTACAGTCACAGAAAGATTGAAAGTAATGAATAAAACATGTATGACAAATCCGCGGAGGAAGACAAAACGAAAGGCGTAGCAGACGCCACAGCACAGGTGTAAACAGACACATCCGCGCGCAGTAGTAAAGTTACTATAGGCCTACAGTTTGTTTTGTAAAATCGGAAGAAATTGTGTTTAAAATAATAGTTGTTTTGATAAGCAGTTGTGTGTGTGTGTGTGTGTGTGTGTGTGTGTGTGTGTGTGTGTGTGTGTGTGTGTGTGTGTGTGTGTGTGTAGGCCTAGTCAAAAAGATCTTTACTGAAAGTAAAACCTAAGTTTTCACAACGGTTTTCATTTTGCCCTCACAAAAATATTTTTTTAATGGATATAAAAACACATTAATAAAGGATAGGAAAACAAAACAGTCTTAATCTAGATACAAATAATGTAGTATAAAAAGGAAAGGAAACAGAGAAAATGTACTGTTCACAATATATCCGAAAGAAGACATCATGATATGCTTGATTCAGACAGAAAAATAGTGAAGAAAAACAAAATAACAAGGCTAGACATAACAGTTTATAAAACAAGCTACAGCCACAGAATAATCTAAAGAATAAAAGAAGTGGTCTTATGATCTATTCCTGTGTGTGTGTGTGTGTGTGTGTGTGTGTGTGTGTGTGTGTGTGTGTGTGTGTGTGTGTGTGTGTGTGTGTGTGTGTGTGTTGTTTGTTTGCTTGTGTGTGTGTGTGTGTGTGTGTGTGTGTGTGTGTGTGTGTGTGTGTGTGTGTGTGTGTGTGTGTGTGTGTGTGAATATAAGTGACACCTACATACTAACATGTTGGTCTGTTGCAAGAAATCATGGAACACATTTGTATCAACTGCAAGAACCCAGCACCACAAAAGCCACCTTGTGCAGTGACCCAGAAAGGCGCAATACGATCAATCATTGCAGTTGTCAGTTAAAAGACAACAAAGTTGCCTGTGTGAGGAACTCTGTACATAAGGAATGCCGTGCCATGTACGCCAATAAAACAGTTATTGATGCTAGAATTAAGGAGACCTAAGGACAAATCTTTCCTCGAAAAGCAGAAATTTGCAGTCAAGCATATAAAATAGAAAATGTTTGTTAGAATGATGCATACTGTGCACAACAGATGAAAGTTGAACTCTTAAAACACTATGGTGATGAAATTGCGTTTGCTCATTCCAATAACATAATTGATATCATATCACTCAGAACAACTCTACACTGTATTTTTGAGAAGTTCTACCAAGAGAAAAGAGAATCCAGTGCTAAAGATGAACAGATGTGTCTTACCAAAGCAGCAGTAACAATCATTTACAATGACATCAAGTTACTGGTTTCTGCAAAACAGCTATCCTGATGCAGACAGCATTGCCAGTTACAGTTTCTGAAATCTTGATGCAAGTCACCAACAAATCTAAAGGGAATTAAAAAGTATCAGCAATTAGGTGAGGCATCATCCAGTGCTCCTGGCCCAACACTATCATCACACCTGTACAGATTGGGCTTGCTGCACAAGTGCATCAACTGTTTAGTTCCTGGTTTATAGTTAACGTAAGTATTAATTGCTCAGGCAAGCAAACAAAGCAGTACTTGCCAATCATATCTGGTCAGCCACAAAACAGCTGGGTGTTCAACTTGCAGATCATACTGCTTTGGTCATCAGTGGTGGTTCCCTTTTACATCGACTTGTCTGGCCTTGTGGAACAATAAACAACCATCTGGTGCAGATGTATAACAACTTCATGAACTGCATCTACAACAGGGATATTATTGTATTTGATGGCGATTGATTGCAGTGGACTGCTAACCAAAGATGCAGCTCATCTGAGAAGAAATGGTGGGATCACAGGACCTGTCATTATTTTGCTGGTAGCATGGTGCTGACTGAGTCCAGAAAGTGCTTTATAGCAAATCCAGCCAACAGACTGCACTTCATTCAACTGCTCGGTGAATGATTGACAACGTCTGGATTCAACACTGTATTGTAACCCCCCTCACAAAAACGTATTTTTGTGTTGGTGTGTTACTAAGCGAAGTGCAGTAACTCCCTTATAGAGTTGAGTGATGGCCCCATAAAAAGACATGCCTATCGGGATATTTCTGTTTTTTAAATCTCACTTCCTGCCTGGGCCTAGTGAGGGAAAGGAGCGTGACTGGACTCTGAGTCTGGATGCTCCTGATTAAGGTTTGGTTTCATTTTGTTAACTTTGTTTTTGATCAAACTATCTGTTTAAGCCAATTTCAGCTTAATTCAGAATAGTTTTGGAAGGTTCATGAAATTTATATGTTTGATTTAATTTCACAGGCTTTCAACCTGTGAATTAACAGTGAACTGTAAGTGATTGCTTTGAACAAAGAAAGCGTGGGGTAAATTTTGGCACCGTCATGGTCTTTGTTGTCAGATTAATTTTTGGTAGGATATTGTTCAGCTATTAAAATGCTGGGAATATTCTAGTGTGACTTTACACTACAAATATATGGGTGTGAAGGACTACTTAATTTTTGTAAGGGTTTTATCACTACGAATTCTGACGTATTTGTGATATATCATTTAGAAAAACCAAACAGTTGAAATGTCAGTGGGGGCATTAATTTAATTTGAGAGGCTTTTAGCCTGTGAACTACAGTGAGACCTAGTGGTTGTTTTGAACAAAGCATGTAATTTTTTCTGAGAGTTGAGTTCTTAACCAAACGTGGTCGAAATTAATTATGAGGCCAGATTTCTCCTCCGTTCATAAGATCATGAGTGGTGGTTTGGGTGTAGTCTTTCAGATGAAATAGCAGATTAAAGTTCCACTGTACAACAGCTATTTCAGCAAACGTCAAAGAACCCACAGGAACAAGGAAATTAACCAAGGCAAAAGTAGCCAATCTCTTAGAGGAAAAAACCAAAACGCAGACATGGAGAAAAAGACTAGCATTGAAGCAGTCTGATATCATGTGATGAGTTTACCCACAGAGAAAGCTGTTGTGATTAAAGAAAGGTTTATAAAATGCTGATAAAAGGAGTTATATGATATAGTACGATAGAAAATCATGAATGATCTATGGAAGACTTACTTTACCGTTATATTTGTTTCCATGGGACAGAGTTTTCCATTTTTGACCCACAAAGGACACCATACAGATGGCTGATGCTCGTGCCTCAGCAGTGCAAGGGATGCTGCTGCTGCTGCTGCTGCTGCTGTCACTAATGCTGTGTCTGAACCCAGCCAGAGGCCAAGATGTCTACTTTCCTGAGGCAGAAGCTGGTACTCATATCAACTCTGTGTCTGTCGTGGTAAGTGTACTTGTTGTTACAGTGTGTGTGTATGTGTGTGTGTGTGTGCTTGTGTGTGTGTGCTTGTGTTGTGTGTGTGTGTGTGTGTGTGTGTGTGTGTGTTGTGTGTGTGTGTGTGTGTGTTTTGTGTGTGTATTGTATGTGTGTGGCACGTACACACATGAACGCGTGTCCCGCCGCACAATGTGCTCACGTCCTGTAGATGGGTACAATGTCTTCACGTCTGATAGATGGGTACAATGTCTTCACGTCTGATAGATGGGTACAATGTCCTCACGTCTGATAGATGGGTACAATGTCCTCACGTCTTATAGATGGGAACAATGTCCTCACGTCTGATAGATGGGTACAATGTCCTCACGTCTGATAGATGGGTACAATGTCCGCACGTCTGAAAGATGGGTACAATGTCCTCACGCCTTATAGATGGGTAGTCTACAATGTCCTTCACGTCTTATAGATGGGTAGGCTACAATGTCCTCACGTCTTATAGATGGGTACAATGTCTTCACGTCTTATAGATGGGTAGTCTACAATGTCCTCACGCCTTATAGATGGGTAGTCTACAATGTCCTCACGTCTTATAGATGGGTAGGCTACAATGTCCTCACGTCTTATAGATGGGTAGTCTACAATGTCCTCACGTCTTATAGATGGGTACAATGTCCTCACGTCTTATAGATGGGTACAATGTCCTCACGTCTTATAGATGGGTAGTCTACAATGTCCTCACGTCTTATAGATGGGTACAATGTCCTCACGTCTTATAGATGGGTACAATGTCCT
>CM060316.1:106535568-106588068 GCA_030674155.1 Stramonita haemastoma
TTAGGGTGTGTGTGTGTGTTTGTCAATCAATCAATCAATCAAATTTTTATTTCCAGATGGTACATTGAGTAAGCAACAATTTGCTTTTTGTCCATCAAGCCATCTATCTAAAGAAAAGAAAAGAAAAAAATCAAAACAATAGCAAAATTCAAATCCAAAACAAAACAAAAAACCAACAAAAAACAAAGCAGAAAATCCCTAGCAAACAATAACGCCAACAAAAGAAAGAAAAGGGGAAAAAGCGAACAAACAAATAAAACAACAACAACAAACATTTCACCAACATTAATTTGCTAACATGATTTCAACAACTTTAAAATAAAATTTGCCTATAAATAATACAAGGCAACTACAATAACAAACAAAAGAGAAAAATTAAAAAATTTAAAAAACAAACAAAAAAACACTCAAAAGCCATACACACATATGCACATACACCCACACACCCACACACCCCTACACCTACACACACACACACACACACACACACACACACACACACACACACACACACACACACACACACACACACACACACACACACACACACACACACACGGTTTGCGCTCATCCACTCAGCTCGTATACTCGTAGGTACATGCACACATTTAAAGTCTTTTTAAAAATCATATAGTGTCAAAACAAAAAACAAACAAAACAAAACAAAACAAAACAACCCCCCCCCACAAAAAACAGCTTATATCAATTACAATGTAACCAAAAACCATTATTTAAGACTATAAAAAAAAATAATAATTAAAAAAAATAATAATAATAAATTAAATAATAATAAATAAATAAAATAAAATAAATTCTATAAGCAATTTATGTCAGATTACAATATCTCTATACTTCAATTCATACTTTATATTTTTAAAAGAAGATAAGGAAAAAAAACAACAAACACAACAATACCTTATAATAATACCCATCATCACTGAGAGGAAATAACATATACGCTAACAAACATACAATCAAACAAAAGAAAAACAAAACAAACAAACAAACAAAAAACACATAAAAACACACCAAAAAACAAACAATCAAACCAAAACATCAAAAAACCAATCCACACGGATTATATATTAGAAGGAAGAAAAAAAACAACAACTAAAGCAACAATACCATATGATAATACCCATCACCACTGAGTGGAAATAACATAACAAACATATGGGCATGCACACATTTAAAATTGTTTTTTTTAAAAATCATATGGTGTCAAACAAACAGCTTATATCAGTTACAATGTCACCAACCATTATTTAAGACTTAAAAAAAAAAATCCATGAAATGTCAATAAGCAACTTATGTCAGATTACATTATCTCCACACTTCAATTCATACTTATATGTTAGGAGGAAGAAAAGAAAAAACAAAACAAAACAAACAAAACAAAACAAAAAACAAACGCAACAATACCATATGATAATACCAATCTCCACTGAGAGGAAATAACATATACACTAACAAACATTCAAACTAACAAAAAAACTAACAAACAAACAAAAGCAACAGACAACCAAACAAACATAATAAACGAAAAAACCCAAACAAAACAAAACTAAAGCAAAAAAAACAAACAAAAAACAAACAAACAAACACAAAAAAACCCACACACTCAAAAAAGAAAAAAATTTGGAGGGGGGGTGGGAACAGGTGGGGAGGGGGTATCAAGGAGGAAGGGGGAAAAACACAAAAGGCAAACAGAAGAATTATAATAATGATTTATGATTATATTCATAAATAAAAATCCCTACACATATGAACAAAAAAACAAAAAAAACAAAAAAACAAACAAAAACAAAAAACAAACAAACAAAAAAACACAACAACAACCAGAACAAAAAAGTAAAGCTTTCCACTAATCAAATAATATAAATATGATAGTGCTAATAGTCCCATTAGTATAATTAATAAAATAAATTTTAAAAATCTTTATCCTGAAACTATTAAACTGGGTAAGTAACAAAAAAAATACATAGAAAAAAAATCCAATCTAGTCATCAGATCAGTAAACCACTCCTTTTGAATTTGCAGAATATACACGTGTTTACATACATCACTTATTCCCTATCCTGTTCAAAATTAGATTATAAAAAAAAACCCTTTCTCCACCTTTTCCCCCTTCCACATACATATATAGCAAGCAAAGTGTAGATTTTTCAGTCACAGTGAGCCACACGTGAAAGATTTTTCGGGGTGAGCAGAGAGTACCAATATCTTTAGTCTGTTCTAAGTATGGTTGATTGGATTGATGTGTAGTTCTTAAACATTTTTGCATAAGCGCATTAAGTGATTTTTCAACTGATTTTTTAACTGATTTTTATTTTTGATACATTTTAAATGTTTTGGGAGCTTGTTCCATAAATCACTACCTGAATATAGGAAGCTTGTTTTGTAAAGATTGTTTCTGGGTCTGGGAAATGTTAGTAGATGGTTATGCCTCTGTGTGTGTGTGTGTGTGTGTGTGTGTGTGTGTGTGTGTGTGTGTGTGTGTGTGTTTGGGGGGGGGGGGGGTGTTTAGGGTGTGTGTGTGTTGTGTGTGTGTGTGTGTGTGTGTGTGGTGTGTGTGTGAAAATCGAATCCAATTAAATCAAGTTTATCCAGTTTTTGCAAGTCATAGACCCTTATGAACACAGAATATGAAAAAGCAGCCATGAGGCTGTCGAGGGGATATAATACGGTAAGCACCGCAGTCTTTTGTTGTAGGCACCGAAGATCCACATGTTTCTGATCTTTAGACATTCGGTTAGCCTACTTAAACTGAGTGCCAAGTTCACAATGAAAGACCTACATGTTTCTGATCTTTAGACATTCAATGACATAAACTGAGTGCCAAGTTCACAATGAAAGACATACATGTATCTGATCTTTAGACATTCAATGACATAAACTGAGTGCCAAATTACACAATGAAAGACATACATGTATCTGATCTTTAGACATTCAATGACATAAACTGAGTGCCAAATTACACAATGAAAGACATACATGTTTCTGATCTTTAGACATTCAATAACATAAACTGAGTGCCAAGTTCACTATCAGTTTATCAGGAGGATTTGAGCACAGCATTTGAACCTTAAAGCCTGAAGGAAACCTTTGATAATAAAGGGGGATATAGTGATTACCCAAAGCTGCGTATCTTGGGCATACGAGCAAAAAACTGATACAAATCTTCGAAGGCAGATCTATCACTCTGAGCACAGTGAGGATTTACAGGCGTTTTCTTATAACGTGGAATTCCTTTCAGTGGCAGTGTATGACTTCTTAATAAGCAGAGTACATGGTCATGTTCAAAGAAAACGAGATGTCCTACATTAATTCGCTCTACAGATCCCACGATTGTCATCCAAATCATCTGGATACGACATCAGTGAGTCATGCCATTTCTGGCCATATGTGTACAAAAGTCTGGATTTGAAAGTTCTGAAGAAAAAAAAAACAACAGAAATATAATGCATTTCCCAGACATGTCCAAAACGCGCACGCGCGTGTGTTTGTATATGTATGTGTGTGTGTGTGTGTGCGCGCGCGCGCGTGCGCGTGCGTGCGTGCGTGCGTGCATAAGTTTGCATGTGTGTTTGTGTATGTGTGTGTATGTGTGTGTGACATGCAAGTGGTGTGCGTGCATGTGTGTGTGTTGTGTTTGCGTGAGTGTGTAAGTGTGTGCGTGCATGTGCACACGCACACTCGAGCACATACACATGATTGTGCGTGTATGTATGTATGTATCCACATTCACGCAGGCATGTAGTCTATAGGGCACTGTGGCGGTTAGTTAAAGTCTGTCCCGAGCCTAAGGCTCATGAGGCCGGTGCTTATCCCGGTTTCTGTGGCGTTAAGCGACTGAGAGTCATAGACTCCCCCTGGATAGAACGCCAGTCTATCGCAGGGTTAACCCCAACACAAGGTTGGTACCCCTTTTACACCTGGGTGGGGTGGGAAAATAGCCGTTAAAGTGCCTTTTCCAAGGGCACAACGCCATAGCCGACAGCTGGGATCGAACCCGCAACCTTTAGATTACGAGTCCAACGCCCTAACCACTAGACTACCGCGGCGGCTACTGTGGCGGTACCTTGTGATTTTCCCACAGAGTACAGCTACTACATGATCCCGGTACGCGTGGTGTTCAGATGGCTGCAGGAAGGGGACGAGGTGTACGTTACTGGGGACACGCCCAACTACTTCGGGGTCAACCTTCTATCCGGAGCTGCAGACCCTCATGCCGGCTAGTCCCACTGTAGACCCTCATGCCGGCAGTCCCACTGTAGACCCTCATGCCGGCAGTCCCACTGTAGACCCTCATGCCGGCTAGTCCCACTGTAGACCCTCATGCCGGCAGTCCCACTGTAGACCCTCATGCCGGCAGTCCCACTGTAGACCCTCATGCCGGCAGTCCCCTGTAGACCCTCATGCCGGCAGTCCCACTGTAGACCCTCATGCCGGCAGTCCCACTATAGACCCTCATGCCGGCAGCCTCATTCTTGCCGCCACTCAAGTGAACAGAAAAACAATTACTACGTCTTCCTTATAATGCATGCCTTTAAAACACAATCACACAACATCAGGTGTTCACCTATGTCATTAAAAAAAAAAATCCCTGGTGTGTCCTGATCAGTCAGGACACAATAGGGTTAAGATTGGGAAGGAGAATGCTTTAGTTAACCTAACATTTACCTATTATGCCTATCACTAAAGGTGAGATTCATGATGCAACCCCCACCCCCAGGCCCCACACCCTTGAACTGTTTTGTTTTTTTTAAAGGAAGAATGAGAAGAAAAAAAAGATGGTGCTTTGCCATCTGCATACGTTTGAGGCCCACTAAAAAGAATTGAAAAAATAAAATAATAAAATAATAAAAACCTCACCCCAGGCCATGTTTACACCTTGATTACAGCTATGTAATCCCACTCTTCTGAGATGTCATTTGTACAAAGTTAATGGCAAAGTTATAATCTATAATCTCTCTCTCTCTCTGTTATATTTGTTGTTGTTGGGGGTTTTTGGGTTGGTTGGTTGGTTGGTTTTTTGTTTGTTTTTTTGTTAGTTTTTTGGTGTGTTTTTTTTTTTAGGGGAGGGGGAAGGCTGCTTTTCCCTAATCAGAGCAAGGGCAGATGAAAAAAAGTATGTGCATGCTTACTCTGTTACCCGTGGAAAATAAAGATTATTCATTCATTCATTCTGTCTCTCTCTTTTTCCCCCACTCTCCGTGCGTGCTCTTATTGGGTGAGGTGCATTGTATTGAACAGGATATTCTCCTGCACATACAACTCTGGGAGAGGTCTGTCCACTGGCCTCAGCCTACACATTCTAACTTCAAAGCAGCTCATATTTTGCACAAGATGCATGCTGGGTAGGTTCATGTTTCTGTATTTCGCTGGATGCTGTATGAATTAGATAGTTTTAGCGCACACACTTGACTTTCTGCACGTTTATATACAAGAAGGAATCAAAGCATTGACAGGTCTGCATTTTACCGAGAGATTGTAAAACCCCCCACCCTGAATTCACTTGACGCCCAGCCAAGATTCGAACACTCAACTTCAGAGAGCTGTAGGATTGAAGATGAACAGTCTTAACCACTCAGCCATAGCATCCGACAGTCATAATCTCCCTTCTAATGTGTTTGTCGGGCAAAAAAATGTTCCTTCACTCCTCTCTAAATAGTTGAGCTCTCAGTGGGTGTTTTTCACCATGTTTTAATTCCAGTCATATGACTTCCACTTTTCTTACCACAAAATTTCTTGTCCAAATTTTTCTGTGAGTCTTTTTTTCTCTTTTTTTTAATAAAGATTTGGATATACTTTATATTTGAGAACATTAAACAAAGCCTTGAATTAACACTTTGTGTGTGTGCGTGTTTTTTTTTTTCTTTCTCTCTTTTTCTTGTCATCATTATCCTCATTGTTGTAGTAACTAATGTTATTGTCCTCATCAATATCAGCTGTATCATGTGATAGTCGTCTGCCCAGACTGAAAGAATTTTTTAAAAAAAGGTGATGGATATTGCACGCCTCGTTCTGGATGAGGACGACCAATCGATATCAGCCTGGCCCTATTTCTTTCTCTTCTTTTTTTTTCCAGCTCTTTTCTATCTTTGTATTCATTTATTCATTCATGCCTTCAATTTTTCTTATTCTCAAATCAGATATAAATTTTACTGAGACACCTGCTTGAAGGGATTTTTTTTCCTGGAGTTAACCTCAGTATTGACTCCACTCTGCCCATAGTCCTTCGGATGAGACTATATATTGAGTTCCATGTGCAAACACATGCAGAACATCTCACGCACACATTAAAAAAAGCCCATGCATGTGGCATTAGCTTTTCCAGAGTGCTAGTGTCATTTTTGCATAAAGGTGTCGATGTAGGCAGAAAATCCCTATAATATATGCAGAAACACATTTTGCACAGAAATTTGCCAGAGCAGATATATAGCCAAGGCACAATATACACCTGCTGGTGGAGCCTAGGCTGCATGCTGGGTATCTTCATGTTCCATACTCCCCAAACACTGGTGTGAATGAGAATTTATAGCACACGTTTCAATTTTTAATATAATTATATATTTATACATGTACTGTGAAAAAAGCAAACCTCTGACAAAATTGCATGCACTTCAAATAACCTGCAAACTGCTAGAACATCCTATATGAAAGTTGCACACACACATGCAAGCACACCACACACACACACACACACACACGCACACACACACACACACAGAAAGATAAAGAGATAGGGAGAGAGAGAGAGAAGAAAGACATCGTCCTTGTGTATCATTCAAATCCGATCCTGTTGTTTATAGCCCACCTGACCCACACAGCATCATACTCATGGATTACACCCGAACTCTTAACTGCTGTCTATGAGTTTAATTCATAGCTTCTATCTATCTTATACAAAACAATAATAATCACAGAGACATTGACTACAACATCAAAAGGACATCTAAACACTGTATCTAAAGTCACATTCACTGTCATCAAAAAATCAACAAGCAGCATAACAACAAGTGATAATAACATTCTGTACATATTCCTTTGTTTGCGTTACACTGAACTATTTTGCATTGTGCTGAATTGTATTTGTTGTACTGTGTCGTATACCACTTTCCACTCACAGCAGATTTCTAAGAATGAATAATTCAAGCTGCTGTCCAAAGGGAGAGAGGGTCACCACATGAGCAGCACCATTTTTTGTTGTTGTTGTTGTTGTTGAATTGTCCTGTCTGCTAATGTTTTTGTTTCCCTATATGAATGGTTTCTTTCTGCAAAATTTTGTTAGGGGCAACTGTCTTGCTGCCATGGGTTTTTTTTTCAAATGCTACTGGCATCTCATCTCATCTGAAAGACAAGTATCCAGACCATGACTCAAGGTCTAGTGGATGGGGAAAAATTCAGGGTTCAATCAGGATCAAACCTGCCACTTCTAGTTTCTATGCAGGTGCATTACCTCTGACCACCTGTCCACATATGTGCCATACCACATCTGCCATGGTATCACCTGGCAGATAAATCTGACCAGCCCATTACAAAATGAACCTGCAGTTACCTCACATCAAACAGCATTAACACAATGACAATCTCAAATTACTTAGCTTTGAATCTTTTCTTCCCTTCTCTTGTTCCCTAATTAGGTGGGTGGGGTGCACAGTGCCTGGTTTTCTCCTGTGCTTGTAGTAACTCTGCAGGAGGTCTGACTACTGGCTTTGGCCACCACATTCCAACTTCAGAGTAGCTCAATTCTTTGTACAGGATGCATGCTCGGTATACTTGTGTCTCCATAACCCATGGGATTTTGACATAAAATATGGTATCGTTGACATGCATATTTGATCTTCTGCATGAGTATATCTGCATGAAGGGAATTAAGGCACTTGCAGGTTTGCATTTTTTAAGCTGACCTGGGAAATGATACAAACCCCCATTCTTTATTCAACAAACACACTGATGAGATTCAAACCCAAGACTTCATGGACAGACAGGATTAAAATCTAACAGTCACAACCACTTGGCTATAGCATCCATCACTTCTGAATAATCTTTCCTTTAATGAACATCTATCTCACATGTCAGGTAATACAAACACAATGACAATCACAAAAACAATTTACTATAATGAACATCTTCTCACACGTAAAATAACATCACCTCACTGACAATCACAACTAACATAGCTTTGAATAATTTACTGTATAACAACAAACTTTATGTACACCTCAGCAAGCACGAAATTCCTTAAAAAAGAAGAAAAAAAGTTTTAACATTTTCGTTTTACAGTTTCCTTTAAGCCTCTTTTCAAACTGTATATGAATATGCCCAGTGTATGTGCAAACTTAAATTCTTTTTTTTTAATGTAACCTAAAAAGAAAAAAAAAATCACATAGTGATCCTTACTAATTTACATACTAAAGGAAAATTCACATAAATCATACCTCTAAACAAAGGGGCAGGATAGCCAAGTGGTTAGAGCATAACACTCATGATCTGATGGCCCGGGTTTGGGCCAGGACAGAAGCATCCATTCCAGGGGATTTTCCCCTGGAGATAACATCAGTGCCATCTCCACTCCCCTGAAAATTCTTCAGATGACACTATAGACCCAGGTCCAATGTGCAAATGCATGCAAAACATCTTGTGCAAACGTTTAAAACCTCTTCTGCTGTTCAGAAGCATAGGCCATTGCATGCTGGAAGCAACAGAGTCCAAAATGTTTAAAAACAAATGCATGCCGGTGTTGTTTTTAGACATCATTCTCAACGTCAGAATGTGGCTACCTTAATGGTGGGCAAAAGTGGAAGCATACAAAAAATCTCACCATTGGTGAACCTCGGAGCTCTAACCAAGGAATGAACCCCTCCCCCCTCTCTCTAACTGTTTCCATACATGATGTTTACACACAGAATCCTAACACCATTTTTTCACAAAATCAATTGCCATCAGAACCTATCTACAATAAAACATTGGTCTGCCACTTACAAGCCTTGTCCACTACAATACAGTAAAACACAGCACACTGTTATGGAACTGAACATACACGGCAATCTTATGATGGATCGGTGGTCTAGGTGGTAACGCGCCTTGCCTAGAAAGCAAAAAGTCCGGGTCGGAGTGTGCTGTGGTTCGTACCCCGTTTGGCCCTGAAACTTTTTCCCCATCTATTAGACCCTGAATAGTGGTCTGGGCGCTAGTTTTTCGGATGAGACGACAAACCGAGGTCCCGTGTGTTACACATCACTATTTAACGCACGTAAAAGAACCCACAGCAACAAGGGGGTTGATCCTGGCAAAATTCTGTAGAAAAAAGCCACTCTGATAGGGAAACAAATACAGTTGCATTCAGGAAAAAGAAAAAAAAAATGGGTAGGTGCTGCACTTGTGGTGATGCACTCTCCCTGGGGAGAGCAGCCCAAATTTCACATAGAGAAATCTGCTGTGACATAAAGTGGTACAAAATACAAAAATCAGTCCATATTTTCAAAGGCAGTCAAAGATATTTGACAGTGTGTGGTCAGTGACTTCCAAAATATGAGCAAAAGGGACAATCTAACTTTGATCGCTTTTACTTTTTCACCCGATTACAAAAATTAACAAATTTGCGAGACTGTATTTTCTTTCTTTTCTCTGAAACACACACACACACACACACAACACACACACATATATATATATATATATATATATATATATATATATATATATATATATATATATATATATATATATATATATATTATTAGTATATATATTATTTTATACACACACACACGCACACACACACACACACACACACACACACTTTCTTATAGAGATTCATCCCCTTCAAACGCTTTAAGAAGATGAGAAGATTCATAATACATTCTCTAACACCTCTCCCCTCTCCCCCCCTCTCTCTCTCTTAACATAACTGTTTTGTATTTTTCAAAAGTGTGTATCATGAAAAACCTAAACAAACAAAACTGTGAACACAAAAAATCTAATGAAAACAACTCCTACAGACACAGACAGGAAAGCTCTTTCTCTTGCAGACAAACACCCCCCCCCCCCCCCAGACATCCACCAGGAACTCACACCGACACTTCTAGCTAGATGACAAAAACAGATGACAAAAATGCACACAAAGGGGGACTGGATGTAAAAAAAAAAAAAAGAAAAAGAAAAAAGCAGATGAGTGCTTCTTCCATTATCCTCGATATAATAAAAAAAAATATATAAAAAAAAAGATGAAAATTTTAAGTTAAACACACATCCTAGAACTGCAGGGAGTGAGTCCTGAGCACCACCAGCTTGTAGAAGGCCACGGCCAGCAGCAGACAGTTGGTCAGCCGCTCCTGCCCCAGCGACTGCTCGCAGGAAAACTGCTCCCACAGGCCGGCCTCGATGCCCACGTCCGACACCAGGCTGCTCCTGCCCCCCCCCTCCCTCCCCATCCCCCGTTGAAGCTCCCTCACCAGGTGCTGCCCGCTCACCCTCTCCCCCCCCACCGCCAGCTTGAAGAAACGCATGACCGAGTTGGGCCTCAGGAAGTAGGCCCTGTGCTGACCTGTGGCGGCCAGGTCAGAGTTCAGCAAGGTCACCAGCATGGCTTCCAGGATGCGGATGTTGGTGAGGTAGGGGACCACGCGCAGGCTTGTGTAGCGGTAGATTTTGTTTTCAAACACGTACACCTCCGACTTGGGGAGCCTCTCCACCACCTGTGTCAACTGGAGAGAAAAGAGAAGTCTGGTTATTGAGTTATATGCATGGCAATATGTCTTCAACAAGAAAAAAAATCACACTTTTTCACAGGCGAACAAATTAATGAAAAATACAAGTCATGTGGGGTTAACCATCTATCAGAAATGCTACACAGCTGTCAGTGTCCCCCACTTTCAGCTCCTCTCAGCTGCTAATAATCCCATCCCAGCCCAGCCCAGATGGTGCTATTCATAGCAGGAACTGACAACACATGGACTAGGTAAAAAGAAGGAGCACGCTAAATTCAGCACTCTTGACTAGACTCTACTGAGTGATGTTGGATTTGTGCACTGTGGCTAGTCAATGAACAATGATTATTAATGCCACTGAGGATTTTCATGACGATATTACAGAAAACCACAAAAGTTTGAAGACTGTACTGTTTGCTTCATGCGACTTTCTCTATTTTCTCCTCCTCCTCCTCCTCCCCACACAACACTGAGCAAGTTAACTGTTGGTTTACTTGTGCCATGTTAAGATCAACTGTGATCTTTTGAGGACACTGTCCCCAATTTTAGTGACAGAATGTATTAAAAATTACTCTCACTTCTCCTTTTTGGCCCAGCCCAAAAGCTTTGTCAGTTATTCCTGTAAGGCAAGTGCCAAAGCCTACATGAAACTGCTGTTATGTCACACTGAAGATTGTCTTCAGCTACGACAAGCTCTTAGCATAAAAACCTGTTCTCTCCTTTGAGGAGGAAAAAATCCCCTGAATTAGGAGTATGGCTGCCTGAGTGGCAAAGTACTTTTTTTTTTTTTAATTCCTTGACTAGAGGTTCACCAATGGTGAAATTTTTGTGTATGTGACTGTTTTAGCCCACCATTAAGGTGGCCACACTCCAACTTTAGGAGGCAAGGTACTTGAAAACAGCCATACCTAAAAACTCTCTCATCCAGTGTGTATAATTTTACAATCTCACAATTCCCAGTTGGGGGGGGGGGGGGGGGGGGAAGATGAGTGAGTCAAAGTGCATATTCTGGTTTACCCCGAGAGTCTTACGCCAAGGAATACAGAATAATGATGAAGACAACAACAACTTCTCCTTAGACTTTTTATCCAGCCTCACTTGCTTACAAAGCAAACCAGCCACACTTCTCCACTGACCAAAGCCATCCATGACTTTACCTTGTCCAAGAACTGCACATGGTCGACACGCTGAAAAGGTTTCTCGAAGAGAGGAATCAAATCCCATGCCTCTAGAGTCAGGTCCCTTGACATCTGGGCGAAGGTCACACAGTCAGCTTGTAACTCCACCGTCACCAGTGACGTCAGATTCTGCAGACGTTTGATTAACACGTCATTAAAAAATCACTGACAGATGTCATGATTCACCTTTTCATTTTTATTCTTTTTTTTTTTTTTTTAAAAGGGCAAGGTTTACAAAACATTCATACAATTTATCTGTTGTTTATTTTTGTGCATTGTACAGCTGAAATTGCTTATGTCAAATTGTCATCAAGTTTTGCTGTGAGTGCATACCTGCTTCACATTCATCTCAATTCTCATACACATTTGTATACAGTGCAGCATGATAAAATGAGAACTGGAAGTTAAAAAATCTTTATTTCATTGAAAAATAAACACACACACACACACACACACACACACACACACACACACACACACACACACACACACACACACATATATATATATCTATATATATATATTGTTTGTTTCAAATATATGCCTTTAAGAAAATGTTACCATACTGTTTTATAACACAAAATAATAATTAAGAGTAACATGATTGATGCAATCGCACATAACAATTGTGTTTGTCTTCCTTTACACACACACACACACACACACACACACACACAACACACAAACACACAACACACACACACACACACACACACAACACCCCCCCCCCCTCCCCACACACACACCACACACACACACACACACACACACACACACACACACACACACCACACACACACACACACACTCCAAGAATCAAAACAACTACTTGTCAGTTGACACACCACGGTCATCATTCACACCTGCTGAAGGTGTTGGGGCAGGGGAGGGCTGGGCTTGACCGTCTCCATGTCCAGCTTCTCCCTCAGCTTCTGCACACTGACATAGTCCAGGCCCTTCATGGTGCTGCACAGCTTCTGCAAGCCCAGAATGCCTACGCCCGGCACCCTCAGGATTTCCGACAGGTTGCCAAACATGCCATTTCTCTCCCGATACTTCACCACCGCCAGTGCCTTCTGGTGGCTCAGCTGTTTGGTGAACTGCAGCTCCTCTGGTGTGCACTTGTTGAAGCACTCCAGAATGCGCGTTCTTTCGTCGTCCTTGAACATCTCATCCAGCACATGTTTGGAGGATGGCTTGGTGGTTAACTGCCGTACAGGGTTTCTCATAACGATCTGGTGAAGAAGAAGGAGAAAAAAATGACCAAAAAATCATTCACGTTATATGTCAGCTGTCTTTTAAAGAGTTTTCATTTCGGTTAGTTGATGTGTATTATTCATACTGTCTGGTCCATGGTTGAATGTCTATTTTTTGTTCCAGTGTATTTTTTAATAACTTGTGATTGTTATACTTTCACATTAGAATTGAATTATAAACATGTTCATTATGGAAAAAAAAAAATACTGTTAAGGTATACGGTGTACCAGGCCACATTTCTTTTTACTATATTAAATGCAAGGCAAAGTTAGGCAGGGCAATACAAAACACAAGGGTACAGCAGAAGCATTGTCTTTTGTGAGAAATGCAAAGATCTGCTTGAAAACAAATCTATATAAGATATTCTGAGCACAACCAATTGATATCAAGTCACAAATACACTGACCTAAGCTATAGCATTTATCTGATAATATATTCTTTGAAATATCTAAAGGCAAAAATGTGAATATCAATCTAATGTACATATCTATAAGGCATGTCATACTCATCCACATACGCAGAAACACACACACATCCACATACATGGAAACACAGACACATACACAATGACACACACACACACACACACACACACACACACACACACACACACACACACACACACACATGCATACCCAAAACTTCAATAATCCCTGGCTCTGTTGCTGCTGGGATTTTTTGTTTTTCTTCTCTACTCAGATAAATTTCCAAACGCAATCTCCATCCGCCACCTTCAATCTTGGGGCTTTTCAGTGTGTTTGTTTTCACAGATGGTTTAGCAAAGCTTACACCAAGACTACTATGTTCTGAAATAATCAACATATTTTTGTCTTTACAAACAAAATCTCATCTGTATTTTCATATGGGAGGGGGAAGGGGAGAAGGGGAGGTAGAGTGCATGGAAATCTTGCCTTCCAAAGTGAAAGTTGCATGCTTGAAGTTGGAATGGAATACTGAGCCAGGATGGCCTCCCAGTGACCTATCAACCTACTACCAGTTTAAAACATTTCCACACTTTTTAGTTATACACTGCCCTACCTCAGTCCCTTGCAGTTTATAATACTAATTCTGCTTAAAACAGATTCTGATCTGATGTATAAAAATAAAATAAATGGGTGGCATAAACATGGCAACTGCAGCAGCAACAGCAGCAGTAATAGTAGTACTAGTATGTAGAGTACTAGTAGTATGTGGTAGTAGTAATAGTACATTTTGGACTAGCTCAAGTGTAAGCCTCCGCGCTTATTGAATTCCCCATCCATGATAATCATTTCCTTTACATGGTCGCTGTATCATACACACTGAATGAATTAATGTCCCTGCAGAGATTTCCGATTTTGACAATTATATAGATGCCACACGTTCTTGATAAATCACATGCCCCTTTTGTTGTTTCAGTCACCTTGATGAGTAATTGTAAAATTGAAAATAAAAATGCTCCGTGTTTTCCCTGTTATCAAGTTATTACTAGCACGCTGTGCTTGAGTGCAGTAGACTGTCAGCAGACTGGATAGATTTTTACTGTTGTACGAGTTGGCATCGGAAATTTTACATCTGACAAACTCAGGGGAAAGTTTGCAATACTTACTGAGGTCATATATCTCAGCTTCTGCATCCCAACTGCCATTTCGATCAAACATATGCTTCTGAACGCATACAAAATACTATGTGACCTTCCTTCGCGATGTGTGTGGGCTAGTCTTCGCTAGAATTCCCACTTTCTGTTTCAGGTCTGCTACCCGGAAACGGAAATATTTTAATAACCTAGCCTAATCTTTTTTATTAGCGAGTTTCGAAAAAGCAGGTTCCTATAAATCTATGTTTTTTCAACAAAATATGAAATGTAGCACTAAATTCAATTAATTTAGAATTAAAAGTTTCAGAATTCTTAACCCAACCACTTAGAAATTATAAGAAAAGAAAAAAACCCAGCAGTATCCCGTGTCAGTTAAAGAGACATAATCTCTCAAACAGTGCTAAAGTGCACTTGTTATATTTGTTACTTCCCCTACCTCCTCACGGTGATAGTCCTCATCATAGGCATTAATTTTTTTTAATTTTTTTATTTGTTTTATTTATTTTATTCTTTTATATCGAGGGCAATGGAATAAGCACCCATGTGCTTTTGTCATCTAGTCCCCGTGTGTGCCATCTGTTCCCACCAGCACACAATGGCCTACTCTTACGAAAAGCGGAACAGAATTTAACGTGTGCGCAAGATGTTCTGTGTGCGTTCGCACACGGGGCCTCGGTTTACAGTCTCATCATCATGAATGTGATCAGTAGGCTATGACCTGTATATATATCACACTCGAAGTGGGCAGGATAGCCTAATGATTAGAGCTTTGACGCCGGTTCCAGGGAATTTTCCCCTGGAGTTTTTACCCAGTACCGACCAACTCCACTCCCCGAAAGAACATTGGGATGAGACTGTAAACCGCGATCCGGTGTGCGAACGCTTACAAAACATCTTGCGCACAAGTCAAAACCCCTTCTGCCTTCTGAAAGAGTAGGCCATTGCATGCCGGCAGGAACGCAAGACATTTTTTTAAAACCCGCTTTCTGGTGTCGTGCTAAGACATCATTCCCCAAGTCAGAATGCGGCTACCTTGATGGTTGGCAAAGGTCGCATTCCTGAAAATCTCACCATTGGTGAATCGCAGAGCTCTAACCAAGGAATGGGCAACACACACACACACACACACACACCACACACACACACACACACACACACACACACACACACACACACACACACACACACACAGGGAGGGGGGGGGGGGGTAGCCTAGTGGTCAGAACATTGCGCTCGCAATTTGATGACCTGGGTTCGATTCCCGTTCGAGGGGATTTTCCCCCTGAAATTAACATTAGTGCTGACCCCACTCTCCCAAAAAGTCCTTCGGATGAGACTATAAACCGAGGCCCCGAGTGCGAACGCACGCAGAACATCTTGCGCACACGTTAAATCCTGTTCCACTTTTCATAAGAGTTAGGCCATCGTGTGCCGGTGGGAACAGATGACAGAATTTACAAAACTGCATACACACAGGGACTAGATGTAAAAAAAAAAAAAAAAAAAAAAAGCACATGAGTGCCTATTCCATTATCTTCGATATAAAAGAATAAATAAATAAATAAATACACGCACACACACACACACACACACACACACACACACACACACACACACACACACACACACACACACACACACACACACACACACACACACACACACAGGGCAGGGATTATGAATGTTTGCCAATTGAAATCATGCACAGAAGGAAGATGGCAGGACGGTTTAGACATTCACCTGCCTAACAAGTAAACAGTGAGGTTCTGAGCTCGATTCCCAGCCTTGCCCATTCTTCCCATTTTGATGGGAAAATCGAACTAAAATGTCAAGTCTTTCGGGGGAGACTCTAAACCAGTCAGATGCATGTCCTTACGGACTTGTGCACGTTAACAGAACCTAGGACAGTTGAAAATCGGAAAGAGCAAGAGAGGTACCTCCCGACTGTCCTGGTAAAATTGATCGTCACATACGCAAAAATTCGCACTATTGGTGAACTTCAGGGCTCCAGCCGAGGAACGGAGACAACAAGAAAAAAAATCCATCAAACTTGAGAGTACCAAACAATCTAACCAGAAAACCTAATAACTATAGACAAGTCCTGTTATTCAGAGCACTCGCTTCCCAGAGCACTGCCTTTCCCCAAGTCAAGTTTAGCAGCGTCGAGCGTGGTTACCAGTTGGATGGGTGACCGTTTGCGCGTCTTGGCTTCAGTACAGTACCCCCCCCCCCCCCCCCCCAGTTCACCCAGCTGTAAGTGGGTAGGCTACCTGCCCTCTTTAGGGTCAGGGAAGATAAAGCAGCTAGGGAGAGGAGATGGGCGCCACCCTCAATATGCTGGCCCCTAGAGAAGCTGAGGTCTCTGATGCCTCGCTCCACTAAGACCGCCTAGGTTATGGGACACCTTTACCTACCTGCTAGTCTGTCGCACACTTTGAACGGTTTTCCCCTTCATTTCTTTTCACTGGTCTGTGAATGGTATTCAAATAATTATCTGAACATCCAGCTATATTACAGACGAAAACTACTACATCCTACCCTCGTACTGTGATGTGGTTAGTCATGTGTTGCTTTTTTCTTGCGAAACCCGAGTGCTTTGAAAGGACTACAAAACTGAGGACAAGTTCCAAACATTAAAGAGATTTCTGAGGGATGTATCAGTGAAGAACTACTGCCTTGAAGCTCATGGAGGACCTCTATGGCAATGGCGTGTGCCGCATGAAGACTTTCTTCTGCATGAAATTCCTAAGGGTATGTCCCCCTTAATTAATGGGATGGAGAGAGACAGGAAAGGGGAGGGAGGATGGGGGCGGACTCGTGAAGAACAAATGAGGGCAGAAGAGGGAAGCGGGTTGCAGGGAAGAGGTGTTGTCTTAGAAGCTTCCGTACCGGTTCTTATGAATCAGGACAGTGTGTGTGTGTGTGTGTGTGTGTGTGTGTGTGTGTGTGTGTGTGTGTGTGTGTGTGTGTGTGTGTGTGTGTGTGTGGAGGGGGGAGGGAGGTTAGTGAGTGTGCTGCGAGGCAATGACCACCAGTTTGATTGTTCTTCAGGTAATCTTTATCAGTCCTTCTGATTAGACTGTAAACCGACGTGTGCGAATGCACGCAGAACATCTTGCGCGCATCTTGCTATAAATCCTGATCCGCTTTTCGAAAGAGTAGGCCATAGTGTGCTGGTGGGAACAGATGACAAGATTTACAAAACTGCATATACATGGACTGGATGTAAAAAAAAATATAATAAAAAAAGCACATGAGTGCTTATTCCATTGTCCTCGATATAAAAGAATACATAAATAAATAAAAATAAATAACAATTAAATATATCATCCACCCTGCTGGTCACAAGTAGGCTACCCTAATAGTGAAATGTTGAGCGGAGTTTAACGTGTGCAAAGGATAGTTTGTATGTGTTTGCACCACTGAGCTATGATGATTTTGCAGGGTGCCTGTGGTTTTCATACAGAACTTTAGTGTATAAATTCAAAATCAAATAATTTTATTATCTCAAACAGATAAATTCATTTATGTTACGATGGACGCCGTAGCCGCGCAGGGTTAAGACCGTTTGACTTTCGTCCCCTGGGTCATGACGTCGTGGTTCGAATCTTGGCGGCGTTTGGTGAAATAAGGATGCGGATTTTTAAGATCTCCCAGATCAACGTCAAGTGCAGACCTGTCAGAGCCTAAATTCTCGTCGTGTAGGCCTATACATACACACGCAGAAGATCCAACTGTGCACGCTTAAGGTCCTGTAATTCATGTCAGCGTTCGGTGGGTTACAGAGTCACGAACATACCCAGCATACATCCCTGAATTCGGAATGCGGCTACCTTCGTAGTGGCCCATACGCAAAATCTCATCATTGGTGACCCTCGAACCTCTTGCCGAGGAACATGGGGAGGGTGGCTGGGGGTGGAGGAGGGGGTATGGGTTACGAGCAAAGGATTACACATCCAAGTCTCTTCTGAAGGCTGGAACATCCGAGAAAACCAGGCCAACGTCAACTTAATTAATGAGCCCAAAACTCGCTGTCTTGGCAACTGTGTAAGCACACTTTCCAAAATAAAGAATGACGACATTACGAGAATCAAACAGTATGCTTAATTTTTTTATAATAATGCGCAAACATTTTGTTTGTATTTCAAAGTTGAGACAACAGCCGATAGCTGAATATAAAGAATTACAAAATGGATAAGAAATGAAGGAGAGGGTTCTTTCTTTTACGACAACTGGGAACCAGACAACGCTTGCCAGCGTGTGATCATCCAACATGGCGGCCTCGTCAACAAGCGAAAATGCTGGCCTCCATACTACCGCTACCAATCCCTCGGCGCCTCTGCAAATTGTGGAAAACCCTGGAACAGAGGGCCAGGAATCGCGAGCTATGATAACCACACCGTTTGGGTCAGCCCCTGCGACTGGCATAGAGCACACTCTGTACACAGTAAGATGAAGCATCTAGCCCTAACTTAGTAACTATAACTGTATAACTACTAGTTAGTACTGGCAAAGCTTGCACAGTTGCAGTTACTCATTCACTTAAGTCTACTCAGAGCTGAATAAATTCCAAGTTGTCTGTTGTGCAGTTCTATTTTTTCTGGAAGTCGAAACATTGTCGAAGCATGACACAGTAACATATATATTATATGTTAAAACATTGTCCAAGCAGTAGGCCCTAATGGGTAACAATAACACTAAGTAACAGTCTAACACATAAGTTAGCAGTAGCCATGTAGGCCTACACGTAAATAATACCTGTTCAAAAAACTTTTTTGTTTGTGTTTTGTTTTGTGTGTTTTTAAGATGTGAATAGAAAACTTGCAGTCTTATTTAAGACATGTGGTCAAAACTGAAAAAAAAGCATAGCACTTAGCACTAGATAATCAAATCCTAGTATTATTTATCACAGTTAAAAAAAAAAGGAAAAACTGCATGTGAAAGTAATGCACAAGTAACTAACTCAATTGCGAGAACACATCATGGGTCATTACTTATCCATAGTAGCTAAAGCAAGTGCTGTTTATTCTGGGCTATAATTTAATCTAATTAACCTCCAAAATCAGTATGTATTTGATCACCGTGAGAAGTTATTCAGACAAAAAAGTCAATAAACCCATGTGAAAAGTACAATATTACAGCTTTATACGCATGTTTGGAGATTAAGCTTTTGTACTCAATGAAGCTGCCATTATGAGTACCAGTAATAGAAGTGATTTGTTCAGTACTGATAATGTGACACAGGTTAATGCTTGCAAAACATGTTGTGTGACAGTGGAGTTCCGGATATGTGGTGTCAAGTGACACAGGAAGTTTAACTGTAAGCAGCACTTCAAAATACAGTTTACGAGTACTGAAGTGGATCATTTCTAATCTCTGTTGTCTGGCCTCAGCTTCTCACAAAAACTCTCAGCGCTGGGCATGAACATTACAAACAAATATCAGATAACCCAGGGAAATGAGCATAGCAGTATTCAGCTTCTATTCAAAGCAGGTGGTGATGCTATGAAGCTGGCTTTCATGAGAGTATTCAGACTGTGAGTTTTGTGTGCAGAAAATGCTGAACCCCATGTTAATGACATGGTAAAGACTGTCATGGGCTCATCAAAAATTCTGGATAGAATTAACAAGTAAGTTGATCCAGTGAATGGTCAGCTAGGTATGTTACTGTTGACAAAATATTGTAGACACTTGAACTTGAAAAATCGTTGTGTGTGTGTGTGTGTGTGTGTGTGTGTGTGTGTGTGTGTGTGTGTGTGTGTGTGTGTGTGTTTACATGTGGTGGGGGTAGGGTGGGGAAGAGTGGTGTGTGCATGTTAGCATGTTTGACTTTGTGTCAAGTCGTCAGTCAGTCAGTGCAGTATACATAGTAGTCAGTCAGTTCAGTCAGTCAGTCAGTCAGTTCAGTCAGTCAGTCATCAGTCAGTCAGCTGTGTGTATGTGTGTGTGTGTGTGTGTGTTGTTGTGTTTCTGTGTGTGTGTTTCTGTGTGTGTGATGTATTGAAACTATTGTCTAGGAAGTAGTAGGGCTTACATAGAGTTATAAGCATTATTATTATCATCATTATCATCATTCATCATCATCATCATCATATCATCATCATCATCCAATATTATTGTTATATTTTATTATTTATTATTAATTATTATTATTATTATCATTATTGTTGACTTTGATTGTAGTTTTTGCTGCTGTTGTTGCTGTTATCAGCAGCACAGCAGCAGCGGCATCATCATCATCATCATCATCATCATCATTATCATCATCATCATTATCATCATTACTCTTCACCACAGGCAAATGGATGAGGAACGGGAGGAGAGGGTGAAAAGGAACCGCACAGAGCATATACCAGAGATCCTGAAAGGAAGGTGAGGCCTATTTTCATTTTCTCACTGCTTCTCCCTTACAATCCCGTTTCTTAACTTACCATTCTTTTCTCATCATTTTTCCCTATTCCCTTTCTTTTGTGATCTGACTTTTTCCATTTTGTTGACTCCTTGGCGAGTCATTAGGGCATTTCAGTGATAGTTTTTCAGGCAGTGTGGTGTGTCTGTAGGCTTGTTGAACCTGGTGGACCCCATCTCTCCACGAGCTGGCATCTTTCATAGGTTCTTTTTAGTGATGGAATGTGTATTCGAAGGAGTGTGTGTGTGTGTGTGTGTGTGTGTGTGTGTGTGTGTGTGTGTGTGTGTGTGTGTGTGTGTGTGTTTATTTTTGTGTGTGTGTGTTTATTTTTGTGTGTGTCACTGTGTGAATCACTGAATGTACTCATAGGCATACTAAATTCTATTAATTTTTGTATTACTTTGTTAAAAGTTTTGGTGATGAAAATCATTAGCTGGTTGTCTCCTTGAATGGAAACGTGTGTGTGTGTGTGTTGTGGGTGTGTGTGTGTGTATGTGTATGTGTGTGTGTGTGTGTGTGTGTGTGTGTGTGTGTGTGTGTGTGTGTGTGTTAGTGTGTGTTAGTGTGTTAGTGTGTGTGTGTGGTGTGTGTGTGTGTGTGTGTGCATGTGCATGTGTGAGTGGTGTGTGTGTGTGTGTGTGTGTGTGTGCATGTGTGAGTGGTGTGTGTGTGTGTGTGTGTGTGTGTGTGTATATGTATGTGAGAGAGAGAGACAGAGACAGACAGAGACAGACAGAGAGAGAGACAGACAGTCAGAGAGAGAGTGTGTGTGTGAGAGTGTGTGTGGAGAGAGAGAGAGAGAGAGAGAGAGAGAGAGAGAGAGAGAGAGAGAGAGAGAGAGAGAGAGTGTGTGTGTATGTGAGTGTGTTTGTGTGTATCATAAACAATTCTTTTTTTTTATCTTGGCAGTGGCCAGTCACCAGAAGCTGTGCTGAGAAAAGTGGAACAGCTGATATTTTTTGCACCAGATGAGGAAGACGGGGAAATTCAGCTACAGTAAGTGTTTTCACTTTCAGTGTTAGAGAACATGAAGAAAGAAAGACAGCAGCAAAAACACAGTTTCAAATATAGTTTAGTTTTGTGTGTTGTTTGTCTGATTAATCTAATCACTGCTATACCCAGTTTAGAGATGGCTATTTACCATGAGTATTATGGGATGGACAGAAATTTAGCCTGTTTCACTTTGCTGACTGTTGGCAATGCCATTGAATGTTGCTGCTCTTGAAGAGCGCATGCCAGACATATGTCCTCTATGTTTGTCGGAAATGTGTACAAAAAGAGTCAAGAAAATTTCTGTCTTAATGAAGCAAGTTGGGTTTTCTTTCTCTTAGAATAGGCCTCTAACACACCAGTACTTTTGGAAATAATTGCGTCCTGTGACCTGAAGAGAGTATCTGATACGAATAGACATTAGATAGCTTTTCCCCCCAAAAATGTATAGATGTTAAGAAATATGAGCATTTATGCTTGCAACTCAGTGTGTGTGTGTGCATGTGTATGTGTGGTGTGTGTGTGTGTGTGTGTGTGTGTGTGTGTGTGTGTGTGTGTGTGTGTGTGTGTTGTGCTCACATGTTTCTGAGTAGGGTTTTTTTTTTTATTTTGAGGGGGGAGAGGAGAAGGAAATCTGGGCTTTAGCCTTTTCTGTAATGTCATTAGCCAATAAAATATATAATTAATAATGCATGCACAGTAACTTCAGATGTCAACTCCTATCTATTCACACTTGTGATATTTCACTATTTTGTCCTGGTTCTGTGTTGTTGGTTGGTGTGTCTGTCTGTTTTCTCTGTCTCTGTCTCTGTCTCTGTCTCTGTCTCTGTCTCTCTCTCTCTCTCTCTCTCTCTCTCTCTCTCTCTCTCTCTCTCTCTCTCTCTCTCACACTGCTGACTGGTTTGAACTGCCACTGCCTGCAGGGATCACATACGCCTGCAGGAGCTGGACCCGGAGGGCAAGACGTCGGTGGTGGCCAACAGCCTGAAGGCCTACATGAGCCTGCTGCCTGAGGCAGAGCTGAAGAGGGTGGCCACCAAAATCAACACCGACTGCCAGCTCTGGCTCTCCAGGCTCTTCAGGTAGATACTAGTGGGATTGGTTAGGAAAATGTTAGTGTTCAGCGTTTTGTTAGTTTTTACAGCGTTTGTATTTTAGAGGGGGCTGAATAGCTCACTGCGCGCAAATTTAGAATAACTCAGTCAAGGGCCCAGCGCTAAAATGAACACACACCTTCATACTACTAAGTGCAAGTGTAGTCATTTTTGGCCACAATTAGCGCCAGCTGTGATGGGATGGAATGGATAGTAGCAAGAGTAGCTGGAAGTGGGGGAAAGTGACAGCTGTGAGCTAAGCAGTTAATAGTTTCACACTCATGACCTGACTGTGGCTGAGTGTGTGGGTTAGAAGCTCCGCTGGTGACTGTTCGAGAGGACTTTTACCCTGGAGTTAACATTGGTATTGACTCCATGAAAATCCTGTGGATGGGTCTGCAAATCATGGTTCCATGTGTGAATGCGTGCAGAAAGTCTTATGCATAGCTGAAATTGCCATCTGCCTTTCTTTGAAGAGTAGACCAGCTGTGGCTGGTTGGAATTTTTTTGCTCCTTTAAAAAAAATTAAAAAAAAAAAAAAAAAATTTTGAGATTAGATTTTCAGATTCTCCTGTCATCAGCTATTCTGTGATAGAATCACATATGCAGCCTTGGGAGTACTGGGCTGGTGGGATTGATGACACCAGTATGGACCCTACACAAGCATGGGCCACCAAGTTCAGCTTGCCCACAACACAGTGTATTTGTATACCACTTTAAGTCACAGCAGATTTCTCTGCGCAAAATTTACGCTGCTTTTTGCAGGGAGAGTACTTTACCACAACAGCAAAGCCATCCATTTTTTTCCCTTTTCAGTCTGCTTGTATATTTGTTTCCTTGTCAGAGTGGGTTTTTTTCTACAGAATTTTGCCAGGGACAACTATTATGTTACAGTGTTTTTTGGGGTTTTTTTTTAGGTAAGCTAAATGCATGTTGCACTTTGGGTCTTGGTTTATTGTCTTATTCAGAAGACCAGTACACAGACCACCACTCAAGGTTGTGGATAGGGAAAAAGTTTTGGGCACAAATGGGGATCGAACTAGACCAGGATTGAAGCCAGACTTTTTGCTGTCTAGACCACCAATCCACTGAAAACTTCAGTACAGTGCCCCAGTAACTGTTCCAGGAGTGAAGGGACAGGTCAAGTCAAGTCACACTGCTGTGCATAATTCCCTAATCGATGGCCTGAAAAATTAATACTGTTGTAGGTGGGGATAAATTTGATATGGGAGTTTATGAAGTCATCTGAATCTTTATGTGCAACCACAATGTTGGTCTATCATGAAATACAAATTTATGATGTTGTTTGATTCTCACAAGGGATACATGGTGATCTGTCATGGTTTATGAATTCACGAGGTTATCTTCTGTGAATCTCAGCAGGTGAAACATTACCTTGGTTTGCGATAGGTTTGAAGATGCCAGTGTGATGTATCACGAAGATGAGCGTGAGGGGCTGATGCGTATCTGCCGTCTGGCCCTGTATCTCCGCTACCCCAAGTACGCCACAGACGGCTTTGATGCGCTGTACTCCCGACCCCCTGTCTTCTACCTCAGTGCAGCCGCTGCACCAGACCTGGGCCAGTACCTGTGCCAGCAGGTAAGGGAGAAGAAGGGATGTGAAGGGGGGTTTCCCAGCTTCACCTCTCAGTGCCCCATGAAGGCTTTGGCTGTCAGGCTAGTGCTCCATAAAGTGCCTTGTGACAGATGCTGCCACTGGGACCATGATATATGATGATAGATGGATGGATGGGTGGGTGGATGGATAGGTGGATGGATGGATGGATCAGAATTTTTCATATACAATAATGTCTCTCTTTAGAGTTCTCCTGAGCTGTAGGATTCAGCCACATTCCAGATGTCAGTTTTGCTTTGTTGATTATTATTACCCTCATTTATCATCCCTGAACCAAAATTCTGTGCCTGGGAATCACTTGACTGTAAGCTCACTGTAAATGAGGAGATTGCTTGTATGACAGTTTTGTTTTTTTAAATACCTCACTGATCCCTGAAGTCAGAGTGTAGCTACCGTGATTTTCTTTAATGATTGTCATCTAATTGTGGACTTTTTTCTGTTGTCAGCTGGGTCTACCATTCTCCTGCATCTCCACTGTTCCATGCAATACGGTCTTTGGTGCCTGCAGGAAAATGGTGAGTAGCATCTTGTCTTGACTTGACTTAGCTTTTGCTTCAGCTTCTTGAGGCATCAGGGCTGTGTACTGAATTGTACAGGCAGTGTGTTGTGAGGACGTTGAAAGTGGCAGAGCCCATCCCACTGCAGGTAGTGTGCATGCTGGGTATGAGTGTGTCAGCCACTCCACTGGCCACAGGTTAAGTAGGCAGTGTTGGTGACCATGGTGTGTGGTGTTGGTGACCATGGTGTGTGGTGTTGGTGACCATGGTGTGTGGTGATAGTGACCAGGTGTGTGTGGTGTTAGTGACCATGGTGTGTGGTGATGGTGACCATGGTGTGTGGTGTTAGTGACCATGGTGTGTGGTGTTGGTGACCATGGTGTGTGGTGATGGTAACCATGGTGTGTGGTGATGGTGACCATGGTGTGTGGTGATGGTGACCATGGTGTGTGGTGATGGTGACCATGGTGTGTGGTGATGGTGACCATGGTGTGTGGTGATGGTGACCATGGTGTGTGGTGATGGTGACCATGGTGTGTGGTGTTAGTGACCATGGTGTGTGGTGATGGTGACCATGGTGTGTGGTGATGGTGACCATGGTGTGTGGTGATGGTGACCATGGTGTGTGGTGTTGATGACCATGGTGTGTGGTGTTGGTGACCATGGTGTGTGGTGATGGTGACCATGGTGTGTGGTGTTGCTGTGCAGGACGTGGCCATGCTGGAGAAGCTGATTCAGGATGATGTTGCTGCCGCCAAAACCCCGGTCCTCCTCCTGGCTTATGCTGGTCAGTGTCCCCTCTGTCTTTGTCTCTTTCTCTCTTTCTCCGTCTGTCTCTGTCTCTGTCTCTGTCTCTCTCTCTGTGTCTCTCTCTGTGTCTGTTTCTCTGTCTCTCTCTCTGTGTCTCTGTCTCTCTCTCTGTCTTTCTCTGTATGTCTCTCTCTGTGTCTCTGTCTCTGTCTCTGTGTGTGTGTGTGTTTCTCTGTGTGTGTGTGTGACTCTCTCTCTCTCTCTCTCTCTCTCTCTCTCTCTCTCTCTCTCTCTCTCTCTCTCCTCTCTCTCTCTCTCTCTCTCTCTCTCTCTCTCTGTGTGTCCTGATGACTGCTGTATGTGTGTGGAGAGTCTTTTAGGTCACCTCTGTGTCTATGTGTGTGTCTATGTTTGTGTGTGTGTTTGTGCGTGCGTGTGTGTGTGTGTGTGTGTGTGTGTGTGTGTGTGTGTGTGTGTGTGTGTGTGTGTGTGTGTGTGTGCGTGCGTGTGTGTGTGTATGAGTGAGTGAGTGTGTGTGGTCCAGATGGTACATTGTAAAAGCAACACATGTATGTATGCCAATTCATACTTTACAAAAAAGGGTTTTTTCTTCAAAATAATTTCTAAAAAAAAACCAACCCACAAGTTGAGTACAACTAATAGAAGTCACAAAATCTTACTGAAAATAAGTACAGTTAGGGAGGAAAACATAGTGAAGGGCGTTTGGGAGGAAAGACAGGGTGTGTATAAGCAAAGATGGGTAAAAAGTTTTTTTAGAGCAGTGGTGAGCAGGTATGAGGGAAGATAGTTAAAGATTAAATAGAGCCTTTTAGGAGTAGGCAAGAAGACTGAATGGAAAACATTTTTTGGGGGTAGATAAGCTTGTGTGCAAGCACAGGTAGTCACAGATTCAGTAAGGCATTTAGAGGGGATATAGCAGGCAAGTGTAGGCAAAGGTAGGCCCAGACTCAGTTGCTGCGCTGCAGCAGTGTAGTGAGACAGAGGGGTGATGTGCAGGTACACCAGTGGTGGGCCATGTGGACAACCTGCAGCGACTACAACAGATCTGTCAGGCCAACAGCATCTGGCTGCATGTGGAGGGGTAGGTCACTGTCTGTCCATCCGTCCTTCTATCTGGGGGGTTGGGGTGGGGAGTGATCTTTCAGTATGAGTAGGTGGCTAACCTAGAGATTAGAAAAGTAAAGCACAGGAAGTGTGTGTCAGTTGTTAAACTTTGTGGCTGAAAACTTGATTTAAATGTCTCACTTACAAGTGTTATCATTTTCAGACTGTTTTGGAATGTGACATCTAAAACAACAGCGCTCCCATTAAATGCTTTCAGTTATGTCTTATTGTTGTTGTCATAAACTGCACCATGTCATACAGTTGCAATCACAGTGTGTATTACTTTCTTATTCAAATAAAGAAAGCGAAAGAAAAGCAACTTCTAGAAGTGCATGCCTTCAAGTGTAGGCAGAGATATATATCAGGCATGTTGGAACACTAACTTCTGCTAAACACACCCATGGCGGTTCATGTTTCTTTTTGTTTAAGGGGTGTGAAGAGGGTCCTTTTGTGTTGCGGAGTCAGAAGAGTGTCTGTCTGTGTGCAGGAAATCTCTGGCCTCTCTGACGCTATTCTCTGAGCCATCCAGCTTGTCGTCTGCTGTGACAGGGGACAGCATCACCATCACCCCTGGTCCATGGCTGGGGATGCCTGGTCTCCCTTCTGCTGTATCCTTCACACATTTTATCACCCTTCCTCCCACTTCCCTCTGATCTATTCATGATGGTTATAGCCCCTCAGACCACAGAGGCCAAAATCAGCGCTGTCACCTTGTTCATGAATGTAGCTCAGATTAAAAGTGTGCTGCTTTATACATGCCAAAACGTCAAGGTTTCAACTTTCTTCTCTCTTTTCTGATTAAAACTATACAGCTACATACAAACTTATGATCAGATCAAGATTAAAGCTAGCAATTCAGTCATTTCTCATGTCAAGGCCTTAGCCAATCCTAAGGGGCATACTAGGGCAGTCGCCATGTAGTGGAGAAAACACCGAATCTAACTTGTGAATGTTAGGGTCTCCTTTATATTAGTAGCATTCTCATTTGAAAAAAAAATTATGCAAATGATATAACCATTAACAACGAATCATTTGCTGGAAATTGTATCATTTTCTGCCCTCATTTATTTATTTGATTACTGTTGTTTGTGTTTCTATCGCTTCAAGCAGGCTTTAACACTTTTTGCTTTTTATCTCAGTATGCAGAGCATTTTGCAGACCTGTTAAAACCTATCCATTCCCAAAGTTGGAATGGGGCTACCATAATGGTGGGCAAAAATGTCACATACACAAAAATCTTACCATTGGTGAGAACCTCAGAGCTTTAGTGGAAGAACAAAACCAAACCCCAAATCTGTTTACCTAGCGTAGCCAGCTATGGCCAGTGGGATGGATGGCACAGACATACCCAGCATGCACCCAACTACCTAGAGAGGGATGGGCTTCAACGGATTTAACTTGCAGCCCATGACTCGTGCGTGAAAACCTCAGCCCAGTACCCCCAAAGAACCACTAGTGAAGTCAATATACTGTACACTTGTCATTGACTGGCCTCAGACCCTGAGAGCCTACCGAAAGAAAGCAACTTCTGGAAGTGCATGCCTTCAAGTATAGGCAGATATATATATTGGTATACTGGTGGAAAATGGAAAATTCTGTATATTCTTGTCCTTGACCGGTCCCAGACCCTGTTCAAGCCCTCTGACCTGACGCTGACGCATGCAGCAGGGCTGAACACGTTCACCATCAGCCTGAAGCTGAACTGCCTGCCTGTGTGGATGTCCCTCCTCACCCTGGGACAGCAGGGATTTGTGGCCCGGGTCACCCACGCTCTGGACCTGGTCAGTCAGGGCCTAGCTGTGCTGTGCTGTGCTGTGCTGCCCCTCTGTGTGTGTGTGGGTGTGTGGTGGGGTTGTAGATTGGTGGAAAATGTGTCTTTTTATATTGGTGGAAAATGTGTCTTTTTATATTGGTGGAAAATGTGTCTTTTTATATTGGTGGACAATGTGTTTTTTTTAGATTGGTGGAAAATGTGTCTTTTTAGATTGGTGGAAAATGTGTCATTTTATATTGGTGGAAAATGTGTCTTTTTATATTGGTGGAAAATGTGTCTTTTTATATTGGTGGAAAATGTGTTCTTTATATTGGTGGAAAATGCGTCATTTTATATTGGTGGAAAATGTGTCTTTTTATATTGGCGGAAAATGTGTCTCTTTATATTGGTGGAAAATGTGTCTTTTTTTTTATTGGTGGAAAATGTATCTTTTAGATTGATGGAAATTTGTCTTTTATCTTGGTGGCAAATGTATCTTTTCGCTTTTTTTTTCCATTCTTGTGTTTTCTTTCTTCAAAGTGTTTGCATTGTGATCTGGAAAGAGATGGGTTCTCTGCCAGGTTTCAACTTTCCACAACACACTGCCTGAAAACTTCAGTAGTGCTGTGCCACAAAGACTCCTCAAGGAGTTGAGGGAGAAATCACATCATGATCTTGGAGATGGGGGAGGGAGGTATAGTTTAGTAGTCAGAGCATTGAGCTCATGATCTGACAACCCGCTTTCAGCCACCACCAAGGCACCTGTTCAAGGGGGCTTTCGCCTGGAGTTAACATCAGTACTGACTACACTCCCCTGAAAGCTTTTCAGATGGGACTATAAACAGAGATCATATGTGCAAATGCATGCAGAACATCTTGTGCACATGTTAAAACCCTTTCAGCCTTTTAGAAGAGTAGGCCATTGCATGCCTGTAGGAATGGATGACATGATTTTAAAAATGCCTGCACATTTGTACCGTGTTTAGACATCATTCCTGAAGTCAGAATGTGGCTACCTTAATTAATGGTGGCAAAAAGGGTAGCCAAATGGTGAACTATATTGGTGAACCTCGGAGCTCTAGTTGAGGAACAAACAAAAAAAGTCATGGTCTGCTGTAATTTTATATGTGTCTTAGAATAATACATTGAACATTTTCCAGTATTTTGTGCTACTGTCAATGTAGAATAATTAGCATTGTGCAATTTATACAATATGGATTTGCAAGTATATGTTGTTCTAAGATAAAATAGTTTTCAAATGGAATTTTAGGGTGTTTTTTTTTTAAAGAAACAATAAAACATAAAAAAGGTTTATGTTTAAACTGTTGCCAATATGTTGCAGGCAAAATTGATGTGTGACAAACTGGACCAGATCCCCAACATAACACAGATAGTAAGTATTGATGCTTAGGCTAGTGAACAAGGTCCTGTGCATTGGTTTATGAAAATCTAATGTTGAGTTTTGTTTTAAAGAAAGTATTTCAACTGAAAAGGTCTTTGTTTCTGGGAAGGTTTTCCCAGTAGTATTATCAGTCATGTTGAACATCTTGTACACTTGTCAGAATTGGAAAAGAGTAGTCCAGCAAGGGCTGGTGGGATGAATTACCCAAACATACCTGGCATGCATCCTGCTCCTTGGGAAGGATGGGCTCCACCAGGTTCAACTTTCTCACTACACACTACCAGAAGATTTTATTGCAGTGTCCAAAAGACTTTTCAAGGAGTTAAGGGAACAGTCATCAGTTATGTCACCTGTAGCATCAACATCTCAGGCACATTATTGGATTTTGTTTATTTCTCTTTCTGTTTTGTCTTCTTGTTTGTTGTAGTTGATAGTTTTCCTGAGATTTCTGTTACAAATTCATGTCCTCCAAAACCATTATAAAAATGAATATGTGATTTTTTTTCTTTGGCAGAGTCGTGAGAAGAAAGCCTCCACAAAGAATGGCGACAGCAGATCATTACTGCAGACCTTGCCCAAATCGGTCAGCCCTCTGGTGAGTGTTATTGAGTGTCTTTGCTTCAACTTTAGCCAGATTGATGTGTAAATGATCGCTGTGTCTGTGTGTCAGTTGTGGAGTTTAAGTGAACTGAAGATGACTCCATAAGGATATAGGGAAGGAGTCAGAGCCAGGTCATTTCTGTGTGTCTATGCATGTATGGAAAAAAAAAAGTTTTTGCAAAGATGTGGAGCTAAATAGTCTGAACCTTTTAAAGAAATTTCATAGCCTGATTCGTTTAAAGCTATTTTATGTCAGGAAAATAAAATTGCTGCATTGATGAACTGTTTCAGTTGGCATTTGAGATGGCCTGTCCTACCGTAGTGTTCCGCTACACTGCAGATTTTGGGGATGGTAAGAGTAACCATTGTTTATTGCTTATTTTTAATGTCTGACATTGCCTGTGTGTGTGTGTGTGTGTGTGTGTGTGTGTGTGTGTGTGTGTGTGTGTGTGTGTGCGTGCGTGTGTGCATGCGTGCGTGCGTGCGTGTGCATGTATGCCAACATGAAGTATTTGATTTGTGCTTGTGTATATTTGTTTGTAGGCCACACGAAGAGGCGCTTTGCTTGTATTGAATCCAGTCAAAGACAGAGAGAAAAAGTTGTTGTTTTTTATAACACAGTGAGATTTTATGTAAAGTTTACCAAACATAAATTTTGTAGTTATTTTTATGGTTTTTCTTTTTTTTTCAAATGAACTCTTGTTTTTATTTTCTCTCCCATGTTTGTCATGTTACCTAAAGAGAGTTTGATCACTGAAAAAAAAAATCCAACATAATTAAAGTGTATATGTTTGTTTGGCAGATGCTGCAATGCCTGCCTATGCTGCAAAACATAGTGAGGACCAGAACAGTGCTAGTGATGATGACTACCTTTACTTCAATGCTCTGAATATCTGGGTGAGTGCATATGCTGCAAAACACAGTAGTGAGGACCAGAAAAAAAAAGAATAGATAAATAAATAGATAGATAAGTAAATAAATAAAATAATTTTATGAAAAAAAGAGTAAAGACCAGACTAGTGCTAGTGATGATGACTACCTTTACTTCAATACTCTGAATATATGGGTGAACACCACTGCAGCACTGCTAGGGTAAGGTAAAGGTGTCCCATTACCTATATCAATTACATGGGGTTATTGAATTGGGAACAGTGATTTGTTATTGTATTTTTACATTTACATTAGTAATCATCAACAACAAAGAATTTATTTGTCTTTTTGTGTTTTCAGTCTTGTAGTATATCATAAAGCCTGTTTCATTTTCTGATTATTGGTACTGAATTTTTTCTCTGTTCCCCCCATGGGAATGCCAGGGGCCTGTCAGTATAAATAGTATTCCCACTTTCAGGAAATTCTGTGCTAGGAATTCCCTCTTTTCTATCCCTTTCTTTGTTTCTGCCTTGCTCCTTTTCTTTTTGTCTTCTCCTCCTTATGGATTTTATTCCTGTTTGGTCCTTTCTCATGCCCTTTTTATAGAAAGAATGAAAAGATAACTATTCTCACCCACAACCAAAGTTGGATACATTGGCCTGGCATGTCAGGCACTTTATGGCAGTGCAACACATTTTCACTCTATCACAGACAACAGTAGTTGCTGTCTGAGCATTCAAAGAAGTTGTTTACTGTGTGTCCTTTTGTAGTCATTGGTACTGTATTCTTCTTTTTTTCTTTTTTAAAAATTTTTATTTGATTTTTTTATATCGAGGATAATGGAGTAAGCACGCATGTGCCTTTTTACATCCAGTCCCCGTATGTATGCAGTTTTGTAGATCTTGTCATTTGTTCCCAACAGCACACAATTGCCTACTCTGTTTGTTGTTTGCTGTTTTGGTATTGTTGTTTATTCCTGGTTTCATGTTCAGGTCATGGCACTGTAGTCAAATCTCTGTGCAGCTACAAGAAGCTCTGTTTGTTGTTTGCTGTGTTGGTATTGTTGTTTATTCCTGGTTTCATGTTCTGGTCTTGGCACTGTAGTCAAATCTCTGTGCAGCTACAAGAAGCTCTGTTTGTTGTTTGCTGTGTTGGTATTGTTGTTTATTCCTGGTTTCATGTTCTGGTCTTGGCACTGTAGTCAATACTCTGTGCAGCTACAAGAAGCTCTGGAGACCAGTGACCCCAAAGTAGCTGTGGAGACAGTAGGGGTGGAGAAGGAGGGGGTGTGCATCAGATTCAGTCCCTTGGATACTGCTCAAGGTACTGCGTTTGTGGTGTAAATTTGTTATCGTCGTAACATTTTTGATTGTCTAATGAAATACAGAAAGGAAATAGTAGACATGCTTTTTCCACCAGTTACCAAGTGGCATAAAAAAAAGAACATGTCCATTTTGTGAAATGACTTTCTCTGTCAAGTAGTGTTTTTGGTTTTGTGTGTGGATGCGTGTCGGTTAACATTTTTAGTGTCACTCTTTTTAACAAATTTTGCTTTTTCATGGATTTTTGAGTGCATAGAAGCAAAAAACATCATGATCATGGCAATTGGTCTTTTTTTTTTTACTGTTTTGTTATTTAAGTTTTTTGGAAAAGGAAATTAAAACTTAAAAGATGACATACATTTTTTTTGCTGCTTTGTTTAAAAAGAATTCTTTCGATAGAAATTTTTTTTGATGTATAAAATATTTGTTAATGAGATCAAATATCACAACACCCCCCCCCCCCCCCCCCCCCCCCCCCCCCCCCCCCTTCTCGTTGTGAATATGCTTCAGTTTTCCTCAATCTGGTCATGATCTGGTCACGCTCCTTGATGTTCTGTTGAAGAAATAGAGGTTAAATCGTTGTTGATGTAGAAGCATTCTTTCTCATGTTCCATCTGATGCCAGTTTCCCTTTCCTTTGCAGCCATGAGCACCACAGGAAAGACATAGAAGAGTTTGTCAGCTCTTTGTCCTCAAACTTGGTGAGTTGCTACATTGTTGCAATTTTTTATGTTGAATATAAGAGGAATAAAGTTGTAGTATGGAATGGGAACAGAGTAATAAGAATAGTAGTAGTAGTAGTTGTAGTAGTAGTAGTAGTAGTAGTAGTAGTAGTAGTAGTAGTAGTAGTAGTAGTAGTAGGCACCCATCAGTCTTGGAAGACTATGGAGTTGTGCTCTAGTCTTTAGAGCGCAAAGCCTGGGCAAGTATGTATGGAGGGCAAGCTGTTACCCATGCAGCAGACCCCCCCTCTCCACGGCAATGGAATGATCCATTGGAAAGGCAATGACCGATACGAATGGTTCCAGTACCGTCGCAGGAGCCACCAGAATGTTGCCATATACCTACAGCCCTGAGCCGTTCTGGGACTCCAACTCCCCAATTTTTCCTCAAGGATGGTAGTACGTAGTATGTATGTATGTAGAATAAGAGTATTATAAACTCTATTTTGGGGGGTTTAGCCCTCTTGAAGTCATCAAAGCTCTGTACGAGAACGCAGAAAGTGCAGTTTTTATGAATAATCACGTGGGCGAGTTCTTCAAGACCACGGTTGGGGTTCGCCAGGGCTGCCTTCTCTCACCTGTACTCTTCAACCTCTTCCTCGAAAACATCATGACAGAGACACTGCAAAACCACCACACTTCCATCTCCATTGGTGGAAGACCCCTTTGCAACCTCAGATTTGCAGATGACATTGACCTCATGGGCAGCAGCAAACAAGAACTGCAAATCCTCACAGACAATTTAACAGATCGAGCGAGCGCATACGGCATGGAGGTCAGTACAGAGAAATCAAAGATCATGGTCAACAGCGCGAGTAATGACATCACGGAAATAAAGATGAATGGAGAAACACTAGAAGAGGTGAGCCAATTCAAATACTTAGGCTCCATCCTAACAAAAGATGGCACATCAAACAATGAAGTGAAAGCTCGCATTGCAACAGCAACATCTGCTCTAGTCAGACTCGAGAAGATCATCAGAAGCAACAACATCAGCTTCTGCACCAAATACCACCTTTACAAATCCCTCGTGATATCTATCCTCCTATATGGCTGTGAATCATGGACTCTGACAGCAGAGTTAGAGAGGAGAATCCAAGCATTCGAGAACAAGTGCCACAGAAGACTCCTCAAAATATCATACAAAGAACACAAGACCAATAACTATGTGAAAGAAGAAATCAAAAAGCGTGTGGGCCCCCAAGAGCCTTTGCTCTCCACCATAAAGAGGAGAAAGCTGATGTGGTTTGGTCACACCACACAAGACACAACACCCTAGCAAAAACCATCCTGCAAGGAACAGTCGAGGGCAAGAGAAGAAGAGGCTGCCAAAAGAAATCATGGTTGACAACATCAAAGACTGGACCGCCCAACCCCTGCAACACCTCCTACTAGCCACACAGGATCGTGAAGCATGGAAAAAGATCTCTGTTGCGTCTTCTCTCATGTCCCCCCTACGTCCTTTGGGACATGGGACTGAGTGAGTGAGTGAGTGAGCCCTCTTGCATTTGGATTCTCTGAACACAAACTGCCCCAAGATTTCGCATTCCATCACGAAATCAGGTCAGGCACACATGCTCGCTTCCCTTTTCCTCCTTCTAAGTACATACCAGCAGCTGTAATTACTTCCAGACACTCAACAGGGTTTCTCCTTCTAGCCTGATAGAGTTTTGATATGTGGTAGCAATTAGTGATGGTCACAGGGTGATGGAAATCTACTGTGTGTAAATCCGGCAAATCCCAGTTCGGGACTTGGGGGGGGGGGGGGGGGGGGGGGGGGGGGGGGGGGGGGGGGGGGGGGGGGGGGGGGGGGTAATTTTTCAATCCCGGCTAATCCCAGATTGGGACTAAGAGGGTGAAGCCGCAACAATGCTCTTCGGCTGTTTGAACGAATGTGGTCTTGAGCTGAATTTGTCTTTAACTTTTCTGGTCTAGTTTTTGGCAAGAAGATCAGTGTTTGTGGCTGATGATGCTGATTGTGCATACATTATTGATTCTTTTGTTTGTTTTTTTGTTCCTGGGCTACAGCTCTGAGGTTCACCTATGGTGAGATTTTGCATATGTGACTGCTTTTGCCCACCATCAAGGTAGCCGCATTCCAGCTTTGGGGATGTATACTGGCTAAGTTCATGTTTCTGCAACCCACCAAACACTGACATGAATTACGGGATCTTTAACTTGCAGATTTGATCTTCTGCATGTGTATATACATAAAGGGAGTTAAGGCATGGGCAGGTCTGCATTTGAAATTGACTTGGCAGATTGTAAAATCCCCACCTTTAATTCACCAGACTCCTCTGAGAATCAAACCCACATCTTCATGGACCCAAGATATTGAAGTTAAGCGGTCTTACCCACTTGTCTACCTGGTCCATGGTATAGTGTTTGATTTATCACTGTTACTGATGCTGCTTTTTGTGAATCTCCTGTGCCTAAGAAGATTGTGATGGTTTGATGAAGGAGGTCAGTACATTGGACTGTGCGCTGTTTGCAGCCGGTGCTGAACGCATCCACACGGAAGAGGAGGATGTTCCAGAAAGTGGTGCTGGCCCAGCCCAACCTCATCCTCATCACCCTGCCCAACTGGCCGGGGCTGGGAGCTGTCAGGTAAGACATGTTGTAACACACTACCTGTGGGTTTTTTTTTTTTTTTTTTTTTTTTTTTAATTGTAGCACACTGCCCATGTTTTGTTGGGGTTTTATGGTATCATACTGCCTTTGTGCAAAGGATATGCTGACTGCTGTATGAAAAGTGAAGGATGGAGCAACTTAGTGATCAGAGCATTGAGTCTGATGGTTATTGAAGGGACCAGTTCAAATCTCCGTTGAGGTGTGTATTTGAGGTGTGCTTAGAACTACTTTACCCCTTTTTTGCCACACAGCTAAAGGGTAATAATCAACATCATTAGAATACTGACTTTGGGATTAGGATTACATGTTGCTGCTCAGTAGTACTCCAAGGAGACTAAACACATCAGTGTGTATATTGGATAACTGATGTACAGTTGCAGAAAATTCCTGTCACTATGGGGGTGGCTTTTCTTGTCAGTGGATGGTTTCAGGCATTTAAGAGGCACAACAGGAAAACCCATCTCGAGCCTCTGAAAAGGTTAATGGAGTGAGATCTCCTACTACTTCTTCTTCCTCTTCCTCATTGAATGTGCAGACAGCAACGATTGTTGTCTGTCATAGTGTGAAAATGTGTTGCGCTGCCATCAAGCACCTGACAAGTCTGGCCCAGCATATCCAACTTTGGTGTGGGAGAGAATTATCTTTAAGTCTTTCTCAAAAAAAGGCAGGAGAATGGACCAAGAAGGCAGAAAATAAAAGGAGGTAACGAGAAGAAAAGGAACAAGGCAGAAACAATGAGAGGGATCTTTTTTTGTTGTTTCTCAGCTAGAGCTCTGAGGTTTGCCAATGGTAAGATTGTTCTGATTGTGACTATTTTTTCCCCACCATTTAGGTAGCAGGATTCTGACTTTGGGGATGGTGTCTAAACACGACACCTGTGTGCATGCATTTTTTTGGTCATCTGTTCCTACTGGCACAGAAGGGCATACTCTTCTGAGCAACATGTTTTTTAACATTTGTGCAAGATTTCTACATGCTTTTGTCCATGGTGCCTCGGTTCATAGTCTCATCCAAAGGACTTTAACATTTAGTTTGATTTTTTCATCAAACTGGGAAGAAAGGGCGAGGCTGGGAATCGAACCCAGAACCTCATGGTTTACTTGTTGGCAGGTGTATGTCTTAACCATCCCTCCACCTTCCTTCTTAGAGGGATGTGAAAGAGGGAATTCCTAGTAAGAATTTCCAGAAGGTGGAGATGCTATGTTTACTGAGTGAAAAGAGTGATATGTGATATACAAAAATAACAGGTAATGTTGAACAATAGTGACAAGATAAATAATGCCTGTGCCATGTGCTGTACAGCTACATACCTGAGATGTACCTGGGGAAGGAGGACCTGGATGAAGAGGAGCTGGAGGCTCTGGACAACCTCAACTATGACATCCTGCAGGAGCTGAAGGCCAAAGACACCGCCTTCTCCCTGGGTAAGTACCTTTGTCTGACATCCTGCAGGAGCTGAAGGCCAAAGACACCGCCTTCTCCCTGGGTAAGTACCTTTGTCTGGTCTGACATCCTGCAGGAGCTGAAGGCCAAAAGACACCGCCTTCTCCCTGGGTAAGTACCTTTGTCTGGTCTGACATCCTGCAGGAGCTGAAGGCCAAAGACACCGCCTTCTCCCTGGGTAAGTACCTTTGTCTGACATCCTGCAGGAGCTGAAGGCCAAAGACACCGCCTTCTCCCTGGGTAAGTACCTTTGTCTGGCCTGGGGGTCAATGGTTCACAGCTGACAGAAGTGGCTTTCTCACTGAATGAGAAGGAAAAAGAAGAAAAGAACAGAATCTGTTTTTTGAAAGATGTAGTTATTTTATTATGTCAGATCATTGTGGTATTTTTATGTACATTCTGTTGACATGATGGCAACATTTGTGAACAGGCTTATACTGGGCCTGTCAGTAACAAACATCATCCCCACCTTCAGGAAATTCTGTGCTGGGAATTCACTCCTTTCTATCCCTCTCTTGGTTTCTGCAATGCTCCTTTTCTTTCCGTCACCTACTTCCAGTCTATTTTCTGCCTTCTTGGTCCATTCTCCTGCCTTTTACTTAAAATATAATAATCGTCTCCCATGCTGGAAGTCAGCCGCCGCGGTAGTCGAGTGGTTAGGGCGTTGGACTCGTAATCTAAAGGTTGCGGGTTCGATCCCAGCTGTCGGCTATGGCGTTGTGCCCTTGGAAAAGGCACTTTACGGCTATTTTCTCACCCCACCCAGGTGTAAAAGGGTACCAACCTTGTGTTGGGGGTTAACCCTGCGATAGACTGGCGTCCTATCCAGGGGGGAGTCTATGACTCTCAGTCGCTTAGCGCCACAGAAACCGGGATAAGCACCGGCCTGATGAGCCTTAGGCTCGGGACAGACTTTAACTTTTTAACTTTAAAATGCTGGAAGTCAGATGCACTGGGCCTGATTCATCAGGTGCTTAACAGCAGCGCAAAGTATTTCATTCATATGACAAACAATAGTTGCTGTCTGAGTGTTCAACAAAGAAGAAAAAGAAGAAGAATTTGATTTTGTTTAGAACTCTCAGGGTGTGTATAATTAAGAAAGATAGTGTGTGGTGTGTGTGTGTGTGTGTGTGTGTGTGTGTGTGTGTGTGTGTGTGTGTATGGTAGTGTTGTTGTTGTGCGTTCCCCAGCTTAACACTTCGGGGGTAACCCAGAATGTGCACTCTCACTCACTCATCCCACCTGATAATCGATGTGAGATTGAAATTGCACACTGAATGAGAGAAGTTTGCGTGTATTTGACAGTTTTCAAGTACCTCGCCATATAGGTAGCCATACTCCGACTTCAGAGGTGTGTGTGTGTGTGTGTGTGTGTGTGTGTGTGTGTGTGTGTGTTGTGTGTGTGTGTGTGTGTGTGTGTGTGGTGTGCAGGGGAGACAGAGACTGGGCGGATCTGTGTGAAGTTTGGCCTGGTGACGGAGGACACTAACGTGGAGGAGCTGGTGGAACTGGTGCAGACTGTCGGCCAGGAGATTGAGGAGTCCTCCAAAGTCAGTACTGCTGGCTTACACCCCCCCCCCCCCCCCTCTCTGTATCTGTCTCTCTCTGTGTGTCTCTCTCTCTCTCTTTGTCTCTGTTTCTCTCTCTCTCTCTGTCTCTATGTGTGTGGGTGTCTCTCTGTCTCTCTCTCTCTCACTCTCTCTCTCTCTATTTATCTGTCTCTCTCCCTCTCCCTCTCTCTCCCTCTCTCTCTCTCTCTCTCTCTCTCTCTCTCTATCTCTCTCTCTCTCTCTCTCTCTCTCTCTCTCTCTCTCTCTCTCTCTCTCTTGTGTCTGTCTCTTTTCTCTGAAGACTTGTGTGACAGAATCTGCAAAAGAAAACAAATGCTAGCCCTCTGCACTGTGCGCACATTTCAGTTATGAATCATGGTATTTAAAGTGTGTATGTGTGTGTGTGTGTACACATCCCTGAAGTTGGAATGCAGCTACCTTCATGGTGGACAAAACAGTCACATACTGAAATTCTCACCATTGGTGAACCTGAGACCCTCTAACCAAGGAACAAACAAAAAAAAAACCCTCCCCGAACAAAAAAAACAACCTCCTTAGATAATTAAAAGGTTGCAGTTTGTATACATGTACATGGCCCCCCCCCCCCCCAAGCATTGAAACATATCTGAATAGGTATACCTCATACTGTTCTCCACAGCCTGTCATTTTGTGATTTTATCATGTTATCGTTTGTTTCACCTGTTTAATTCTTTTTGTGTGATTTTCATGTGTGTGTGGACAGTTCCTGGATAGCATGACAGAGATGATTCAGAAGGGGATCCAGGAAGCAAACCAGGAACTCCAGAAGGAGAATGAAAACAAGCTTATGCAAGAGGTGAGTGGTGTTTATGAGGAAATTGTTTGGTGTCAGTTTTTTTTGTTTTTTTTTTATTCCAGGAGGCCCAGAAAGTGGGGTGTGTATGTGTGTGTGTGTGTGTGTGTGTGTGTGTGTGTGTGTGTGTGTGTGTGTGTGTGTGTGTAAGAGAGTGATTGCCAAATAGTAGAAGCATACTCAATTTTATAAGTCAAAAGAATAATAAATCATCTAGTATTTTTACGGTGCACTCCATAGTATTTTAACGTCAAGAAATGCCGAAGTCATCATTTGTGTTGCATCATACTAATACTTTAAAAGCAAGCAAGCAGAACGGTCAAATGGTAAAATGTTTATGGCTTGTACTGAAAAAGCAAATACAGCATAAACCTCAGTTTTCCTTCATCACCACATAGGTTAAAGGATGGTTCTTGTAACTGATTAACTCCGTAGTCCCACCACCTGCCATTTCACAAAAAGGCTGTGTCAGTGTTGATTCTAGGGTGCGCCCTTGCGGGATTCCCGCATTTTTTTCAACTTTGCCGCAAAATAATGTGACCAGTGCGCCCTGGCAGACGCAAAAATACTGTGGATAGCGCATATTTGAACAAACAGGGCGCCCCGCAACTGCCGTTTGTATAGTTTCAAAATAGCGCTACATGTGTTGGTCATTACGTTGATACCCCAGGGACAGCAGGATGCACTGATTAGCGCCTACAGTCATCACAATCGTCACAAAGCGGCTGGTCTGACGTCATTTTCCTACTCATTTACATCATTTCTTCATTTTTTCAAAGGAGCCGTGTACTCCTCAAACAAGTGACGTCATTGTGACAGAGATCATTAGTGGAAGAAGCCGCGTCCCAGCAAGGTTCAAAACTGGCAGACCTAAGAATTTTCAAGGTGGTTTTTCAGATCTGGCTAGACAAGTAGCCCGTGCTTGGCAACAATGATGGCATAGGGTAGACTATCTGCTAGATATATCAAAAATGACTTTGACCCCCCCTCCCCCCCCCCCCTCTCTCTCTCTCTCTCTCTCTCTCTCTCTCTCTCTCTCTCTCTCTCTCTCTCTCTCTCTCTCTCTCTCTCTCCTCCCCCCCCTCCTTCTCCCACCTCCCCTCTCTCTCTCTGCATGGGAGGAAAAACAAGACTGATATTAGATTTCACCTCTTTTCTCATCTAGATCTGGATCTCTCTTTGACAGAAAATCTCTCTCTCTCTCTCTCTCTCTCTCTCTCTCTCTCTCTCTCTCTCTCTCTCTCTCTCTCTCTCTCTCTCTCTTTCCTTCCCTCCTGGGGAGGGGGAGGGGCAAGACTTTGATATTGGCTTTCACCTCTCTTCTCATCTAGATCTCTCTAACTCTGAAAGTGGAAATACAAAATTGACTCTCCTCTCTCTCTCTCTCTCTCTCTCCTCTCTCTCTCTCTCTCTCTCTCTCTCTCTCTCTCTCTCTCTCTCTTTCTCTCTGCTTTATGGGACTGGAGGAAAAGATAAGACTTAGATATTGGCTGTAATCCCTTTTCTCATCTAGATCTAAATCTAGTTCTCTCTCCAACTCTGAATGGAAATACAAAATGGACTTTAGACATCCATTCCTCCCTCCCCCTCCTCTCTCTCTCTCTCTCTCTCTCTCTCTCTCTCTCTCTTCTTCTCTCTCTCTCTCTCTCTCTCTCTCTCTCTCTCTCTCTCTCTCTCTCTTTCATATGATGTGGGGGGTGGGGGGTTAAAACTGATTTTTGCTCTTGCCTCTTTTTTCATCTAGATCTTGCTCTCTCTCCAACTCAAAATATGGAAATACAAATTTGACTTTGACTCTCTCTCTCTCTCTCCTTCCCTCCATCCCCCCTCTCTCTCCTTCCCTCCATCCCCCCTCTCTCTTTCTCCTCCCCCCTCTCTCTCTCTCTCTCTCTCTGTCTTGTATACAATGCATCTCCTCCTGTATCTATGAAGTATGTATCCCTCCACATCTGAATGTACCACAATCTCCCCCACCCTTTCTCTCTCTCTCTCTCCCCCCCCCCTCTCTCTCTTTCTCTTTCCTGTGTAAGAAAATCATTTTACAGACCAGCTGCAATACATAAGGTGTATATTAAATCCTGTCTGCCGACATACCATCCTGTTTGTTTGTTTCTCGTTCTTGAAAAATAGCAGAAATCAGAGCACTAAAGGTATTATGAGCAAATACTACTTACTACATGTCCCCTTTTTTATGAAGAGAAAAGGGGGTAGGGGGGCAAATGCCCCCATTTTTTCATTTCAGGGGGCCCTTGGGCCCCCTTTTTTGAAATCCTAGAATCAACGCTGCTGTGTGAAAAAGACCGCTGACTGGATCAGGCAGATGATGAGAATGATGGAATCAGACTTAATTCCTGCTACTTTTGCAGGTCAACAAAAATGTATTTTTTACAATGACTGAGTGGTGACTGAAGGCACTGTGGTGACTGAGTGGTGACTGAAGACACTATGAACACACTGTGTTGTGTGGTGGTCAGGGCGTGCTGAGGCAGATCCCCATGGTCAGCTCCATGCTGAACTGGCTGTCGCCCATCAAGGAGGAGGTGAAAGGTCGCAGCTTCCAGCTGACCTCGGGCCGGGTCGTGTCGACCCAGGACACCTACACCTACCACATGCAGGTGCAAGAGGAGGGCGCCCTCCCCCTCCCCCCCAGCAGACGCACCTCCCGCACCTCCTCCATCTCCAGCGCCACCTCGGCCCTGACGGAGGCGCAGGCAGGGGCGGCTAGCTCACTGCCCCCTGACCATATAGGGTGAGGCAATCTGGGCTTGGCTTTCTTAGCCTCCTGCGCTGTTCTGAACAGTGATTCATTTATTTTTATTTTTTATTATTTATTCTTTTATATCGAGGATAATGGAATAAGCACTCATGTGCTTTTTTTCATCCAGTCCCTGTGTGTATGCAGTTTTGTAAATATTGCCTTCTGTTCCCATTTATTATCATCACAGTGATGATGATAAATGTCTTTTATATAGTGCTATGGGGGTTGGATAGCTAAGTGGTCAGAGCGCTTGTTTTTCCCCAAGTCAAGTAAAGCAGCGTCAAGCATGGTTACCAGTTACCTTTACCTTACCTTATATAGTGCTATACCTTGTAAAAAGAAATCAAAGCATGCTTGCATTCAGCCTGTTCTTACACATAAAACCAATGATTAATGTTTCGGGCAAAATGTTTGGAAATGTTATTTGATATAAGGAAAATGCTTTCTTTTCAAAGATTTTTTTAATCAAGGAAAATTCTGTCAATGAGCATCTTTGCTATGCAGAGAATTTGTAAGTAAAACTCACAGTGTAGGACTTTCCTTGTTCATGACTGATTATGTACTGGATGTTGTGTAGGGATTTCACGAACATAGTCCTAAGAAATATAGAACCAATAGAAAAACTTCATAACAAAAATTAAGGTAACAAAACCACCAACAAAATATTTCCTGTGTATATATATATATATATATATTCTCACTTTTACAATGTATTTTTCCCCCAGAACAAAATCGGCACCACCACCTTCAAGCTAGCTGTGACCCAGATGTCTGTGCATGGACTGGAGGTGCAGCAGCCGGGTGTGTGCACACAGCCAGCCTTGCAGTGCATTGCATGTGTTCAGTCCCTGAAGCGTTGTGTGTTGTGTGTGGCATGGATGGAATGATGGGAGTGGTCCTGTGACATGAACTAGAGGGAGGGTTAGCCACATGTGGGACAGGATAGCTCAGCGGTCAGAGTGCTCGCTTTCCCCCAGCCAATGTACAGTTCCCCCAGTTCACCCAGCTGTAAATGGGTACCTGACCTCTTCAGGGTCAGGGAAGGTAAAGCAGCGAGGGAGAGGAGATGGGCGCCACCCTCAACATGCTGGCCCGTAGAGAAGCTGAGGTCTCTGATGCCTTGCTCCTCTACGACCACAAAGGTTATGGGACACCTTGACCTTACTTTTTTTTTTACCTTTAGGCACATGTCCAGGGTAGGATCTTTGGCCATATCATTCATTCACTGTTATTTATTGCACTACAGAGCTGTTCATCTCATGCATTATGTAGCCTAACAGTGTGGATGAATGGGCTGTGAATCAAAGTTGCTTTAGTGAATGTGTTGTAAAGAGTTTGTCATTGTATGTAATTTTGTGAATTTTTCATTGTCGTGCTTTTAAGCAAAACTGGGATTTAAAAAAAAGTTGCAGTTGTGTTTGTGTTATAAAGAATTTTGGTGATTGTACATAATTAAAAAAAAAAAATTTTTGAATTTTTCACTGTAAAGCTTTTCAGCGAAATGGGATTTTAAAAAGTTGCTGTTGAGTTTGTGTTGTAAAGAATTTCATTGATTGTATATGATTTTTGTAAATTTTTCAGTGTAAAGCTTTTAAGCAAAATGGGATCCAAAAAGCTACATAGTGTTTGTTTCGTAAAGAATTTCAGTGATTTTATTTTGTGAATTTTTCATTGTAAAACTTTTAAGCAAAACCGGGATCAAGCTTTTTTTTTTGTCTGTGATTGTTGTTTTATTCTGTGCCAAATTTTGGACAGTGGCAGTTATTCCAAAATAATATTGTTTGTAAATGTTATATATGCGCCACATTTCTTTCCATCCATCCATATGTTGCACTGTTGATAGTACTCTTAAATCTGGAGCATTCAGGGTGTTTTTTTTAAGGGAAATCCTGTCACTGTTTTTCTTCCATTTTAAAGCTTTATTCAGTAGCTTTGTCCTCATATGTGATGCTGTAGGTTAGTAAAGGTTGATAGAGGAGTTTTTACTGCACATACATGATAGAGTGTGTGAGTGAGTGTTATATATCACTGAAAGGTGTCAGATGTTGTAGTCATACATAGCATGCAAAGGCAGTAATATCAAACACGTGCTAGGTTAATGTAAACTGGGGCCCACCTGATAGGACTTTTCTCCAGTCCCCAATATTTTCAACAAAAACCAGCCAGTATGATAAGCTATATGGTTTGATGTGGCATTTCATATGAGTCAGTTGCTTGCTCTTATATATCTGTTTCTGCTTTATAAAGCTTGTGTGTGTGCATGTGTGTGTGTGTGTGTGTGTGTGTGTGTGTGTGTGTGTGTGTGTGTGTGTGTGTGTGTTGTGTATATGGTAACTTTATCCATAGCAATTTTCCAGAAAACTTGTTGAAAATGAACAAAACTATCGTTTCAAAAAAAGACAGAAATCCTACCTGCATATGTTGATTTTTTCTTGCTTCCATGATGATCCTCTCTCTGTGAGCTTCCAAACATTTCCTCTGTGAAATGGGGTGGCTCAGTATATATACAGCTGTAGCTGCTTCCAGGTTGAAGACAAGAGCATTGATACTTATCCAACGAAGACAGCGTTTGCTGATGTCTTTAGCAGAACGATCAGGCAGTTGCTGATTTTATAACCATCTGGTTTGCATTGGGTGTGTGATGGGAAACTGCAGTGCATACAAGTGCAAAGGAGTTGGTTTTCATGGCACAGTGTGTCAGCGCTGTACTCGTGTAAAGTCAAATGTAATGTCCACATAAGCTCTTCTGCTGCTGTGCGGTCCATATTGTAACCTCCTGTCATTGCCCACCCTGTTGGCAATAGGATTTGGATTGGTGGGTTTAGATAAGAAAATAAGGGTGTACAGCCACAATTTTTTCTACAAAAAAGTCTAAATTTTGATGAGAAAATTGCCTTGAAATCAATGGAAAGGAGCATGTGTTTAGAAGGCTTGTACTTATATATTGCAATGAAAACATGTCATATTGACATAGCTTTGAACCCTGTAAAGTACCAAGCCATTTATTTATCCTTTGGCAATTGAGGGGGGGGGGGAAACTTGAAACATCTTGTTGATGTACTCTGTAATGAAGATTTGAATGACTATCTCATCTCTGTGTTGATGTTATACGTTATGGCACAGGCATTTATAGATGCAGTGATCCATCTCAAAACTCGTTCACCTGGAGACAGAAATATTCATTTTCTAGTTAATATGTTGAATGAAGTTGGTATTCTTTTGTTGTTTACAGGAAGCAATCTTATTTTTCATTTTTGTTCATATGTTGTGAATATTGTTCGTAACTTCGAATCTCTACATATGTTATGTAAATTGGCCACTACAAAATCATAATCAAATTTCAAAATGAATCAAATACATCATCATATTCAAGTGACGGTGAATCAAATCATCCAAAATCTTCAACGTTGTCAAAACAATCCATATCAGGGTCCTTCAATGTAGAACACTTTGTTACAATGAACTACCACAGAGGATCATAGCTGTTCTGAGGTTTTTTTTTAAAACTGTGTGTGATCATACAGTTTTGAATTATAAAAAAGAAAAAAATCTCCAAGCCCTACAGTCTTCAAGTCTTTTCACTGTTGAAGGCAGTCAGTGGAAGTGGATATATAGATAGTAAATTGATATATGTGTAGATATATATATATAGAGAGAGAGAGATAGATAGACAGATAGATATATAAATAGAGGAAAAATCATGGAATAAGAGTCCCCAGGGCGGTTTGGGGCTGTATAGTGGCAACATTCTGGCGGCTCCTGTGATGGAACTGGAACTACTCATGTGGGCGATTACTTTTCCAATATATCATTCCAGCAGTGGCATGGAGAGGGGGGGTCTGCTGCATGGATAACAGCTTACCTTCCATACGTACTTCCCAACGCTTTGCACTCTAGAGCCTAGAGCGCAACTCCTTAGTCTTCTGAGACTGATAGATGCCCACTAGATTATACATACATACATACATACATACATACATACATACATACATACATACATACATACATACATACATACATACATACATACATACATACATACATACCATACATACCATACACACATACATACATACATATATGCAGTGGATACACTTAACAAAGTTATTTTCACTGCTCAGTAGAGCACTAGGCATTAAAAAACTTGTTTTAATAATAATAATAATAATGGAATTTATATAGCGCTCTATCTTGTAAAAACAAATCAAAGCGCTTGCATTCGACCTATACAACACACAAGCAATCAATAACAATTTATAGTTTTAGCAAATTCGAATGTACGCACACACGCGCACAGCATGCATGTGTGCCGCACACACACACACACACTTATAAAGGTTATACACTTTGGCAGTTTATAGTTTTGTGACTATATCATATTTATCTGTAATTTTTTTTGTAGGTAATTTGTTATGCTAGAAGGAATGAAACTAGAAAGTAAACCATCACTTGAGAAAGATCACACTGTGTGTACATGAGCTTTGTTTTGTTTGTGCCATTGATTTTCTGCTGTTTGTATTTTAAATATCTGGGCAACATTGTTTATTCTCTGTTGATATGTGTTGTTATGCTGTTTTATCTTGACAGTATTTTCAGTAAAGCAGTTGGCTGATACTCAGTTGACGATCTGTGGTGAAAACTGTGGTCATGGGTAAATGATGCCAAAGAAAAGGATTCCATGAAAATTAACTTTCATTACAAATGAGCAGTGTCACAAATGGACATCGTGAACAACTCTTTTCTTTTTTTTTTTTTTTTTTTACATAACCGTTTTGTTGGCAGTGTGCTTTAAAGTGATTAGTAAACACAAGTAGTTACTGCACAAAGCAAGACAGTGATTTTTCCGACACCAGTTGTCAAGGAACGGTGGAGAGAGGAAGAGAAGGGCAGGCAAACAGATGGTAAGACTGACTGTTGTGCAGATGGCAGAAACCTATTTCAGAAACCCAGGCTTTGGCATGCATTCAACACAAAAGGATCGAAACTGGTGAATAGTTCTTCAGTGTGGGATTTGTGATTGACATCCTTTGGGAGTGTATGCGCTGTGGATCAGGTGAAGAATAGAATCTCACGAATTTTCAAGACCATTAGATTTTTGCAGTATCAGAATAAAGAAGGATGAAGCAATTATATATACATACAAAATAAAAAGTATTTCTACAAATCAGACATGTACTTGCGCGCACATGTACATGCATTTACATGCACACACACACTGAGTGTAAAGGAGACTTTAAGGCTGGAACATTTTCACACACACACACACACACACACACACACACACACACACACACACACACACACATACATCAGCCTGCAAAGATGGGGGGGAATGGATGGTAATCAGCCAGAAGGAGCACTTGACATGACATATGATACAAGGAGTGTGGTATTTTGCCTGTACACAAAACTGTACAGAAGGGGACCAAGGTTTACGGAACATGACAATCGTGCAGTCAGCCAGTCTGTCTGTCTGTCTGTCTTTATGCATCCATCATTCATCCAAAGACAGTTCCATCCTTTTTTTTAACAGGTCAGGTAAATCTAGTTACTTACAGACATTCCCAGTCTCTTCTCCACACATGGCTGCTCTTGTCATCTGCACTGGGAAAGCCGTCCATCCATTTTCTCCTTAATTAGATTTGTTGTAACAAATTGTTCAGTTTTGTAGATTGTTGTATGAATTTTATTATATAGTGTACTCCACAGTGGGTCTGTATGAAAAGAACAAGTGTGTAGATTTACATCAGATGTGCTTGCAGTGACTATAAGGCAGAAAGGAGGGGGGGGTAATATTTTTTTAAAGTGAAGACTGGCAAAGCAATGTGCAATTCTTTACCCTGCAAAATAATCTCCACAGGGTGTCAGATGTGGTTGGACAAGAGAAATAAAGATATGAGATTAATGCATATGTTGTGATGATGATGTGTGTGTGTCTGCGAGCATGTGTGTATGTGTGTGTGAGAGTGTATGTGTAAGTGTCTGTGTGTGTGTGTGTGCGTGTGCGCGCGTGCACTCACGCGCGAGTGCATCTGTGTATATAAACAATGACAACAATGGTTGTTTTTTCTACCACCCATCAAACAAATCGAGTCTCTCAGAAGTCACTAGAAATAAGCACACACATACATGGGTATGCATGTTCATGCACATGTGAATACACGTGTGCCACATGACATGACACTGACAGCGTAGAATCACTAACCATCCCAAAGGATAGCTGGTCTAGCACTGATGACTGGGATGAAAGATTGCTTAGTGCTGGCTGTGCACTCTTTCATCCAAGTCATCAGCACAGCCTGGTTTATTAGCCTTAAGGAATGAAATGATTTATGTATTGTCAGTTAATGTTGTTGGGTTTGTTTTTTTCTGATGGACGATGTTAAGATATTTAAAGGTATTAGAAGGTGTTGGTTTTGAATCTGAAGTTGAAAGTTACCGGCGCCACTGAAACTGATTGAGGTGACAGTCCTGATATAGCTTTCGTGGTCGGTAGGGCCATAAACAAAATGATGCAGTATGGTAGCACAGCACTGCTGCTCTAGACTATCACAACAGACGTTCGCCAATCACAGAAGCAAGCCAGTTGGCCGGTCGGGCCCAGGGTTCAGCCAGCCCTCTTATCTTCAGTTGGTCCTCTAAGGATTCATCTGTGATTAACCCTTTCTGACAATAACAACCCCAACCCAGGCATTTTCCAATAATCGTACCATCATTGTAGTGTGGCCAAAGCCGTGGGGCCATAATTTAGACCTGTCCTCCCCAGACCGCAGTGGTTTGTTACAGCGGCTCTGTTGTCTTCATCAGTGGAATGCTTTGCAAAAAAAAAAGAAGAAAAAAAAGGATAATGCTTTGCTGTAGCCTGTCCTCTTTGCTTTCTGTGCTATAAGAAAAAGGATCTTTCCTGTAGAAACTTGCATAAATAAATATCAGTGCCTGTTTTGTTTTGTTTTATTTTTTCTTCATTCCCTAACTAGAGCTCCAAGATTCATAGATGGTGAGATTTTGCGTATTCAACCGTTTTTTTTTTCTCCAACATAGCCACACTCAGACTTTGGGAATACAGTTGGGAATTGAGCCTACAAATTTTGCCATGACAGTCGGGAGGTACGTGCATGCTCTCTCTGATTTTCAACTGTCATGGGTTCTTTTGACGTGCACAAGTCCGTAAGCATACTGGTCCAACTGGTGCAGAGTGTCTTCCCAAGGAGTTCACATTCAGTTTGATTTTCCCATCAAACTGGGAAGAAAGAGAGAGGCTGGGAATCGAACGCAGAACCTCATGGTTTACTTGTTAGGCAGGTGAACGTCTTAACCGTCCGAGATCCTGCCACCTTCCTTCCCATCAATACAGTTGAGTCTACAAGAGTCTACAAGTCTACATCTACAAGATGAGTCAAACGTTAACCAGAGCAATACCACACACCGAGATGAAGACCTCTCCACGGTTATCAAGAAGAGAAATCTAAAATGGTGTGGTCATGTGACAAGAGCAAACAACCTTCTCAAGATGATGAATTTTTGCAATGGACTGTCTAGATATGTAATGGGACAGAAAATTAGGGGACAACCTCACTGACTGGACTTAATAGAGCTGTGTTGAGACCCAGGCATTGGCACGTGATTGTAAAAAGCAAAAAACAAAAAGAAAGATGGTGTACTTGTCAAAGCATCACCCCCACAACCACTCTTGGTTAACTATCAGTATGTGACTAGAGTAGTATAATGTAGTGGTAAAAATTAGATCAGCCAAAAAGTGTTGCTTTTCCGTTGACAGGCAGGACTAAAGGGAAGCTTCCTAGTAAGAGAGTCATAGTCAATCAGTAAAGACTAAACTGTAAAGTGGAATTCCATGAGTAGGAAAGCCACTGGTCATACAGCCTCTCACTTCGCTGTTGCCCCCAGCGTCAATGGTTTGATCAAGAACTGCGATAAAGCCCCGGCAATGACGGTTCAAGGTCAAATCAAGTCTTTTGTGAAACTGAGAGCATCTGTTGCCAGTTGTAAAGACGATGTGTGACCAGAATACTCATAGACATAGGAAAACATTTTTAATGTTGGTCAAGTCAGAACCATTTCTGACTTAAAACGAAATTGATAATAAAAAAAAAGAAGCCTAACCTTAAAATGAACTTTTAAAATTTATGTGCACGTATTAAAAGATAAAACCCAGAAAACTTTAATATTCATCTGAGATTGCCATTGATTGGGGAGACAGACGGACATCAAAGAGACTCTACAAAGAAAGTGGGATTATCATTCTTATAAAAAAGAAAGAAAATAAAAGAAAGTAAGAAAAAAAACAGCGAGCTTGATTACTAGTGTTTTGTATTTTGTTTCTTGGTCATCATGTTTTGTTTTTGTTTAAGTTTTTTTTTTTTTTTGGTTATTCTTTTCTTTCTGTTCTTTTTCTAGCTGGCAGACCACTGACATAGCTTACCTTTTCCCCTCTCCAGCTTACAGGTGTGGGCTTGGCCTGTGCCCAGCACTGGAGAATTAGACACATCTGGACCTGGGGTTTGTTGTTGTTGTTGTTGTTGTAGTTACCCTGAAGGAGCCAGCCTGGAAGGCGGACATTAAAATGCAGTTCTAAAGCAAACCACACTACCTCAACCAGGCAAACTTCATCCTTAATTCTCTCTGTCTGTCTGTCTGTCTGTCTGTCTGTCTGTCTGTCTGTCTGTCTGTCTGTCTGTCTCTCTCTCTCTCTCTCTCTCTCTCTCTCTCTCTCTCTCTCTCTCTTCTCTTCTCTCTCTCTCTCTCTCCTCTCTCTCTCTCTATGTATATATATATATATATGTGTGTGTGTATGTATATTTGTATACATATATACATATATATGTGTCTCTGTATATCTGTGTCTGTGTGTCTGTGTGTCTGTGTGTCTGTCTCTCTCTCTCTTCTCTCTCTCTCTCTCTCTCTCTCTCTCTCTCTCTCTCTCTCATAAGAGATATTTTATTATCGTAAGTCATATCTTTGTAACTGATGTTGCTGCTGTATAATAATTCCTTTTGTTGTTATTACTGTTGTCTTAATCCAACAACAAAATACCAAAGCAGTTTGGCAACCCCCTTCATGTATGGGCCAATGGCCTTTTTGTGAATAAAGTTTTCGAGTTCTCTCTCTCTCTCTCTCCTCTCTCTCTTCTCTCTCTCTCTCTCTCTCTCTCTCTCTCTCCTCTCTCTCTCCTCTCTCTCTCTCTCTCTCTCTCTCTCCTCTCTCTCCCCTCTCTCTCTCTCTCTCTCTTTTCTCTCTCTCTCCCTCTGTCTCTCTCTCTCTCTCTCTCTCTCTCTCTCTCTCTCTCTCTCTCTCTCTCTCTCTCTCTCTCTCTCTCTCTCTCTCTCTCTCTCTCGGGGGACGGATAGCCTAGTGGTCAGAACATTGCGCTGGC
>CM060316.1:106593068-106623068 GCA_030674155.1 Stramonita haemastoma
AGAGAGAGAGAGAGAGAGAGAGAGAGAGAGAGAGAGAGAGGAGAGAGAGAGAGGAGAGAGGAGAGACAGAGAGAGACAGAGAGAGAAGAGAGAGACGAGAGAGACAGAGACCGACAGAGAGACAGAGACAGAGAGACAGAGACAGAGAGAAGAGGAGCGCTTCTATCAAAGGGAGACAAATTTTGCTCATAAATCTGCAATAATTGTCTGCAGGCGCGACCTTTGGGTGTAATAAATACGACTGACTGTCTATCCTTTTTTCCCTTCTTTTTTTTTGAGACTAAAGACAAGAGCAAATAGAAAGGGACATGGCTGGCCAGTGATGACTATGAAATGCACAGAAAAGAGAGAAGAAAAAAAAGAGGCAAGGGGGAGAGAATCAAAGACGAACAGAGAATGTTCTATTTATTTGGTCCAGACCCTAAAATGGAAAAAAAAGGTTAAAGGGATATATTAATAGTCCTCTGCTATAAGCCTTCAAGAGTCCACCGACTGGGCCAGACATAGCCATCCCACTGTCAGCGCCAGTGTTATCATAAATATGCTCACCAGCTGGCCAGACGTAATAAAACACGAGCACTTCTTTTGTCTGTCTGCCTATTCCAGTATCTATCTCTGTCCGATTTACAGGTACAGGCACAACTGGACTTTCATACGCAGAAAGGAATCCAGCTTTAACTCTTTTTTGTTTTTGTTTTTTACTTCTATAACGCATTTTTTAAAATACTTCTTCTTCAGGTCAGATCCAAACGTTAGCCAAATTTACCTTATTTTTCACTTTCGGTTACAGAGGATCCAACTATTAGATGAATCAGGAAATGACAAAAATCTAGGAAAAAGGAAACACAATCTTTAGCAAATGTCTATAGGCCTAATAGCCTTTATTGTGACAATTTGAGCAAGGACGAGATTTTCCATACCTTTCATACCGCGGCACAAAGAATTGAGCATGGCACCCTAAGACAGAAATTTATATCTTTTTATTTGTCTCATGTAACAAACAAACAAACAAACAAAACCCAGAATCGCTCTTACACGCATCAGTTCTTACAGCTCTTCTGAAAAAAACAACAACAAAAAACCCTGCCAGACGCCATATATAGACATGTTGGATTCTCATCTGCGCATTACTCGGGACCAAAGCACGCAATGTAGATCTGGAAATAACGCATAAAACATGTTTCCGAAGGGAATCTAGAATAAGTACATGGACAAAATTAATGGTTTTTGTCCTATGATAGTGCGTTGAAATACTGTGAATTAATGATGGATGCATGTCCACTAAACTTGTTCAGTTACGATTTTTGTCACTTGATATTTCGTAACCAAATCGGCCATATTCCTGAAGAGATGACAGAAATGAAACAATTTCTTCTTCTCACTCGTCGTCGAACATTCAGCAGCAACTATTCTTGTCTGCCATAAGAGCGAGGACATGTTGCGCTGCCGTTAAGCGCCTGACAAGTCAGACCCAGCACAATCCGATATCGGCGTGGGGGTGAAATAATGTGAATTTGTAAGCTGTGGAGAAAGCACTCCAGCACCTTAGAAATACCCAGAGTTTCCCAGCCACAGGGAGCAGCCAAATCTGCCTGCCTGTGTGTCCATTTTCTTTTGTTTGCTTGATTCACTATATTATCATAAGCAATGCTTATGTGACGCATTTATTCATTCATTAAGTGGTACACCGTAGTAAATACAGAAGAAATTCAATGCAAATTTTAGAATGTTTAAAATAACAATTTTGTTCTCAACAGTATTCACTTTAAAAAAACAAAAAAAAAAAAAAAAAAACACCCAGTATTTTCTCTTATTGCCATCCAAAGTCTCTGTTCGATTTGCCCAGTTTCAAATAAATAATAACAATTTGCCTTTTGATATAGCCTACTACGTTTGGGGGAATTCAAAGAAAGATAAGCTTACTGTACAAAATGCAACAATGGTAATATTGGTGACGAATTTCATTTCCTTTTTTATTTGTCCAATGTTTAATGAAACTCGTAAAAAAAATATCTTTACTAAAATATTACGCTAAACATCCAAACATTTTGAAGTAGGAACAACTCGTTTCTCCGTAAATGTGAAGTCTCTGTTCAATGTTGTTAAAATGATTGTTATGGGAAATAGCATGTAAACTTTGTTCAAAGAGTTTGATATGTGTAAACAGACAATTTCTTGTTCTACAGTATTGTTCAAATATTCAGTTACATGGTGCATGTATTTTGATCAGTTATAATTTTGTTCATTGATATTATGTAAAAATCCTCCATATCCCTAAAGGGATGACAGGAAATAAAGAATTTGAATTTTGAATGTTGCTACTGTCTTTCAAGGGGTCTAGCGACAATTCTCCACAATGCTGGACACCACTTTCTAAGACTGTTCTGAAAATGGCCGAAAAGCCAAACGGAAAAACAGCCCACTGCAGAGAGAGAAAGAGGAAGCAAAAGGTAGAAGCTTTTTAATAGGTAGGAACCGAAGATCAGACGGAGGGAGATCTGCTGCTATTTTGCCCTCTTATCTTTTTTTGTTTGTTTGTTTTACATCCAGTAATCACGTGTATGCAGTTTTAAAAAAAAAAATAAATGTTAGCTTTCGTTCCCACCAGCTCACAATGGCCTACTCTTCTGAAAGGCATTGTGTGTCCTCCATCCTTGCTACATGTGCAGCCCCGCGCTCACTCTAGTGTGCACACCCTGTAAGAGTAATACCCCATGTCCTCCCAAAATACAACAACTACAATTCAACAAAAGCCAAACACTTTTTTTTCTCTATAAATTGATATTGACCCAATTTCAAGACCAGGCACAAAACACCCCAGCCCCAGAGAGAGAGACAAGGCAAGGCAAGGCAAGGCAAAGTATTTATTCGAGGATAATAGATAAGCACTCGTGTGCTTTTTTACATCCAGTCCCCGCCCTTTTCAGGATACATCAAGATGAAAAGATACTAAACAATAAAACTTTACGCAGTACCAAACAACACACAAGAATAAGGACACTATATATGATAAGGTAATAAAAATGCACTCGATCAGAAGACAAAAATCAAAATGAGAGAGAGAGGGAGAGAGGGAGAGAGAGAGAGAGAGAGAGAGAGAGAGAGAGAGAAGAGAGAGAGAGAGAGAGAGAGAGAAGAGAGAGAGAGAGAGAGAGAGAGAGAGAAGAGAGAGAGCACCTAAGTCAAAAGATATCCCAACAGAAATTCGAATCCACACCCTCAGTTACCATTACATCACCAGTACGACACTCGTAACCACTGGGCTATGATGCTAAATCTAACCCTTTGATAGTATAGGTCAGCCATTTGATGGATCGACAACCGTACAGCCAGGGGGCACAGGGACAGCGGTGCTTCAATGACTGTTTAAAACTTACCATCAGATTTAACAACCTTTTCTTTTTCTTCATGTAGCAAGACCATGGAGCATATATATATTCACCCTGGAGACATAAGCAGCAATGTTTATTTTCAGATACCTACACTATTTTCATTTCAAGTCAACGGTGCTCAGTCCTTCCTTCCTTCCTTCTTTCCTTCCTTCCTTTCTTCCTTCCATCCAAATAATATGCATGACACTTGCCTCCTTTTCTCTCTTTCTTTTCTTGTCTTCAGAGATCAAAGTACAGGCCCCAATGTCTCACTGCAGTGGAGGCAGGTAAGTGAGGCAATAGAAGGAGGACTCAAAAAGAGGAGGGCAGGTAGGACAGTGTACAGATTGGACAGGAAAGGAAAGTCATCAGGCCTTTGGGATAGCTACGGCAGGCAGGCGGTGTGTGCTGTGTCCACTATCTTTCTTTTGCCCATTCTCCCTGTTGAATGGCTTTCGCAGAAAAGACAGAATCAAGCAAAAAGTATTAGAAGGAAAGTGGCAGGATGGTTAAGTCGTTCACAAGCCTAACAAGAGAACCGTAAGGTTCTGGGTTCGATTCCCAGCCTTTCCCCACTTTCTTTCTAGTTTGATGAAAAAATCGAAATAAATGTCAAAGTCCCTCAGATGAGACTTATAAACTAAGGCCCCGTGTGCGATTGCACATAGAACATCTTGCATGTACGTTAAAAAAAAACACCGTTCCACCTTTTGGAAGAGTTGGCCATTTCATGCCGACAGAAACAGATGACAAAACTTACACACACACACACACACACACACACACACACACACACACACACACACACACACACACAACACAACACAACACAACACAACACAACACAACACAACACAACACAACACATGATGAGACTTTAAACCGAGGCCCCGTGTGCGAACGCACGCAGAACATCTTGCGCACACGTTAAATCCTGTTCCGCTTTTCGTAAGAGTAGGCCATCGTGTGCCGGTGGGAACAGATGACAATATTTACAAAACTGCATACACACGGGGACCGGATGAAAAAAAGCACATGATTGCTTATTCTGTTATCCTCGATATAAAAGAATAAATAAATAAAATAAATAAAAATAAATAACACACACACAACACACACACACACACACACAACACAACACAACACAACACAACACAACACAACACAACACAACACAACACAACACACACACACACACACACACACACACACACACACACACACACACACACACACACACAACAAACACCACCAGACACGAAATCGCATGCACACAGGTGTGTTTAGACACAACCCCCGAAGTTGGAATGCACCTATCTGAATGGTTGGGGGTGGGGGGGTGGGGGAGAGGGGGGAACGGTTGCAGACACAAAAATCTCACCATTGATGAACCCCGGAACCCTAGCCGAGGACTAGAACAAAAATTATTATGTAAAGGCGCTTTTTCTGAAGACACCTGACCGGTATCAAAAACAGGTCCATTAATTGTCTGAACCCAGAAATGGGAGGGGACAGTTAGATGATGGTGGTAGTGGTGGTGGTATTGGTGATGATGATGGTGGTGGTGGTGGTATTGGTGATGATGGTGGGTGGTGGTGGTGGTGGTGGTATTGGTGATGATGGTGGCAGTGGTGGTGGTATTGGTGATGATGGTGGTGGTGTGGTGATGGTGGTGGTGGTGGTGATGATGGTGGTGGTAGGGGTGCTGGTGATGATGGTGAAGGCGGTGGTGGTATTGGTGATGATGGTAGTAGTGGTGGTGGTATTGGTGATGATGGTGGTGGTGGTGGTGGTATTGGTGATGATGGTGGCAGTGGATGGTATTGGTGATGAATGGTGGTGGTGGTGGGTGGTGATGATGGTGGCAGTGGTGGTGGTATTGGTGAATGATGGTGGTGTGTGGTGATGGTGGTGGTGTGGTGGTGGTGATGATGGTGGTGTAGGTGTGGTGATGATGGTGAAGGCGGTGGTGGTATTGGTGATGATGGTAGTAGTGGTGGTGGTATTGGTGATGGTGGTGGTGGTGATGATGATGGTGGTGGTAGTGGGGTGGTATTGGTGATGATGGTGGTGGTGATGATGATGGTGGTGGTAGTGGTGGTAGTATTGGTGATGGTGGTGGTGGTGGTGATGATGGTGGTGGTAGTGGTGGTGGTATTGGTGATGATGGTGGTGGTGTGGTGATACGGTGGTAGTGGTGGTGGTATTGGTGATGATGGTGGTGGTGTGGTGATGACGGTGGTAGTGGTGGTGGTATTGGTGATGATGGTGGTGGTGTGGTGATAATGGTGGTAGTGGCGGTGGTATTGGTGATGATGGTGGTGGTGTGGTGATGATGGTGGTAGTGGTGGTGGTATTGGTGATGATGGTGGTGGTGTGGTGATGATGGTGGTGGTGTGGTGATGATGGTGGTGATGATGGTGGTGGTGTGTGATGATGGTGGTGGTTGTGATGATGGTGGTGATGATGGTGGTGGTTGTGATGATGGTGGTGGTTGTGATGATGGTGGTGGTGTGGTGATGATGGTGATGGTGGTGGTGATGATGATGATGGCGGTGGTAGGGGTGATGGTGGGGGTGGTGGTAAAGGTGATGGTGGTGGTGATGTGATAGCGGTGGTGATGGTGGTGATGATGTGATGGTGGTGGCGATGTGGTGGTGATGGTGAATGTGTGGTGATTGGTGGTAGCCACTGTTGGCAAGGCTGACCACAGCAGTGGTGTTTATCATGCAGACAACCACCAAGGCCACAATAGGAACTGGACAGGGATTTGACTTTACCAAAAGAGAATGGCAAACTACATGGGTTAGTTGTGGTGTGAGTGTGCAGCAGTCTGCCATGTTTTCAATATTTGATAGAACTACATTGTCTAAGTACAGACCCAATTCAGCTGAAATGTAGATAACAGAAAAAGGCCTCCTTAGAAAGAATGGCAGAATATATTGCCCTCACGTTAAAACCTGTTCCGCTTTTTGAAAGAGAAGGCCATTGTGTGCCGGTTGGAACGGAGACAAAATTTAAAATTTACACACGGGGACTGGATTTAAAAAAGCACATGGGTACTTATTCCATTATCTCGAAGTCAATAAAAATAAATAAATAAATAAATAGCAAAAGCAAAAACTACTTCTATGGCTGCCGCTGCTACTTCTATTACTGTGACTGCGACTTTCTTTTTTTCTTTCATCCTCGAAACACTTACATACTGCTATATACTACATTACTACTACACTACTGCTGCTGCTGCTGCTGCTGCTGCTCTACTACTCTCTACTACTACTACTACTACTACTACTACTACTACTACTACTACTACTACAACTACTACTACTACTACTACTAGCTAGCTAGCTGCTGCTACTACTACTACTACTACTACTACTACTACTACTACTACTACTACTATACTACTACTACTACTACTACTACTACTACTACTACTACTACTATTGCTGCTGCTGCTGCTACTATTACTACTACTACTACTACTATACTACTATTAAACGTAGCTTTCTTGAGTTTATTCGAGATGATGATTCCTATCAATTATGTGCCTGTCAGTGTTGTAATTGCCTTAAATGAGATGATTCGAGTATTTTTCACTTGACTTGACTACTGCTAGCACTGCTATTCTACCACCACTGCCAGTTTTTGTTCCAACTACCATCATTCTCTCGACAAAATTGGGTGGCTGATCTTTATCTGCACTATGTCACGAAACGAAGACAAACACAAACGAACAAACAAACAAACAAACAAACAAACGAATAAAACCGCTTCTAAATCAGGTAACAGGGTGACAGTAAAAACACTACAAGCCAAAGATTCTCCAACCATTTTTTTGATAGGGGCAAAAACCGCGAGTAGCATAAAGTACGGATTTAACTCCCTTAAATAGACACTATTAGAATGGCATCGAAAATGGGGTCAGTATTTGGAGAGAAAAAAGTGTATGGGTTGTATCGAGTGGTTGTTCTTATCTCTTTTTTTTTTTGGGGGGGGGGCATGAAAAATTGCACTTTAGGGTGCACACACTATTATAAGAGTGAGTGCTGGGATGGACAATCGGCAAGCATGGAGGGAGGACACACGAATGCCTCTCGGATCAGTAGGCCATTGTAAGTCGGTGGGATCGGGTGATGTATTTACAAAACCGCACACACTCGGGGACTGGATTGTCTACAGCACATGAGTGCTTATTCATTATCCTCGAAATAAAAGGAAAAGGAAAGAGAGAGAGAGAGAGAGAGAGAGAGAGAGAGAGAGGAGAGAGAGAGAGAGAGAAGAAGAGAGAGAGAGAGAGAGAGAGGAGGGGGTGGGGTGGAGAGACAGACAGAGAGACACACAGACAGACAGGGATAAATATAGACAGAGATACAGAGAAAGATACAGACAGAGAGACAGAAAAAGATATAGACCCTTGAAATAAAAAGAAAAAAGAAAGAGATAGAGGGGGGGGGGGGGGGGTGAGAGAAGACAGAGAGAGACACACACACAGACAGACAAAGATGATATAGACAGAGAGACAGAGACATAGAAAGATATAGACAGAGACAGACTTAGAGAAAAAGAGAAACGAGAGAGAAAGCGAACGACAGAGAAACACGCAGACAGACTGACAAACGAATAGAGACAAATAAGAAAGAAGAAAAAGGAAGACAAAAAAACGAAAAAGAGGCGGGATAATCCGGCAATGAAAGACATGATTCAATATTAATCGACAATTCAGCCAGACTTTTGACAAGAAAAATCTGCCGTAAAAACGAGGCTTAGCGGCAGGTGAAGGTGATTTTGCCCAGTAGGGCTGTCTGTCTTGGATATAACCCTCTCCTTTCATTTGATCCGATTACATCATCTACAGGGGCCCCGCGGATTTAGCTTGAAAAAAATTAGGCCTTCTCACACACACACGCATGGACACATGCACACCATTACCCATGCACGCACGCATGCACGCACGCGGTGCGTGCACGTGGGGCGCGCACACAACACACAGACACAACAGACACACAGACACAGACACAGACACAGACACACACACACACACACACACACACACACACACACACACACACACACACACACACACACACACACACACACACACACACACACAAGTATTTGTAACTGTGATTTGATTAAGAAAAACTATAAAACTGCGAAAATATTTGCTGCCTATAATGCACAGGCATGTAGATAACATACAGCTTGCTGTATGCATTACTTGTAAGAACCTCTCAGGGACTAACGCCGTACATTTTTTCAAGCGAATAATAGAGAGAAAGCAATGTTAAAGCTATTATTAATGGCTAATTCTTTAATAATGAAAACGGAAAACTTCTCGATGGATAGCCTTTTCTCGTTGCAATTTGGAGGCTCGAATATACTTCAGACATTACCTTTATCAAACCACAATATATAAAGAATCTCTCAGTAATTAATGTTATGGATATGAGAATCCATGAAGTCAGCCGGGCGACCGAAAGCAGGAGGAGCAGAAGTGTTTCAGCATCATTAGCCGCAGAGGCCAGCACCACACCACACCCAGTCCTGCTGACAGGTGAGACAGGTGAGACAGGTGAGTCCACGCAGACAGCGGTTAGTGACCTTTCCAACACCTTTCATGGTCTAAAACTGGCGTTAAACGTGACACCTGCCGGGCATTCCAAAGGGAAAGAGGACTCGCAGAATCGATTTTTTTTAAAAGAGTGTGTAGGTTATATAAAGTTTTCACCTTGTAAAATTTTATATAATTTTTGTTGTTGTTGTTCTTCGTTCATAACTCCGAGGTTCACCTATGGTGAGATTTAGCGTATGCGACCGACCTTCCGACCTCGGGATGGTGTCTAAACACGACACCTGTGTGCATGCGGCTTTAAAAAAATGTCATCCGTTAGCTACTACCGGCACGAAACGGCCTGCTCTTGCAACCCGCGAATATGTGTTTTTAACGTGTGCTTTAGATGTTCTGTGTGCGTTGTGAACACGGAGCCCTCAGTTTATTGTCTCATCCAGATGACTTTTTGGGGAGAGGAGTCAGAACTGATGTCAACGTCAAGGGAAAACTCCCTAACACGGGCGCCTCCCATGGGGGCGCAATCCCTGGTCGCCAGATAACGAGTGCAATGTTCTAACCGCCAGCGTCCCCCCTCCACACCCACCCACCTGTCCTTTCTTAGTATACAAACCAGAGATTTTGAATATTTGTGTGCTGAGAAGTTTTAAAACCTGCATGTCAGTTATTCGTCTCTCGATTTTCTGCCCAGTCAATGACTTTTTTTAATTGTCAAAACATGAATATAAACTTCATTTCAAGACCTATTTAAGTTAAAATGTTGGTTAAGAATTACTGTATAGCGGTAAGATTCTTTAATAGTTTCTTCTTATGTTTGAAGACTAGAATAACTGGGTTTTCCCTCCACAGTAATGAAAAAGAACCACTGATGAATTATACATGGCTGAATGACGAAAAAAAAATCTTGGGAAATTGGGTTAGGTCCTGAATGATTTACAAGCATAATCCGAGTTAAGGGACCCTTAGCCGAGTGGTTAGACCGTTCGACTTCAATCCGTGTTATCTTTGTTTATAATGTAGTGGTGTGCGGGTGTGTGGGATCGTTCAGTGGTCAGAGCATTTGCTTTTGCCAAGCAGCATTGATGTGGTTACCATGAAGTTGGATGACCATGTAAGAGCCTTGGCTTCAACACAGTCCCCCAGTTCACCTAGCTGTCAATGGATATGTCCTCTTAGGGTCAGGGAAGGTAAAGCAGCGAGGGAGAGGAGATGGGTGCCACCCTCAGTATGTAACCCTTGGAGAAGCTGACATCTCTGACATCTCACTCTCCAACGACCGCATAGCTTATGGGAACACCTTTTTTTTTTTAAATCTACCTTATGTAGTGTAGTGTAGTGTATGTAGTGTAGTGTAGTGTAGTGTAGATGTAGTGTATGTAGTGTAGTAGTGTGTAGTGTGTATCAGTCTAGTCTAGTCTATAGAGCCAGTCTATTAGTTCGTAGCCATTTCCGACCATAATAAATTTCTTTCAGGATATTCGAGTTACTTCTTCCCGGAAAGAGCGCATCCCTGCAGGGCAGTGCCACCCATTTAAAAGCTTTTTTTCTAATCAACTTTTCCACAGACTAACATAACCTACTTTCCACCTGTTGGTCCGCTTTCTTTTCTGTTCTTTTTCCTCTTCTGTAATTTCATCCTCTGGGGGATTTTATTTCTGGACAAAGTATACTGAGGTCTTATCATTCTGGAATATTTTGGCATCATGCTCTGATTTACATCTTTAAAAATGTTTTTTAAAATCTTTCTAATTTGCTTATATGCATTCTTTTAAAATAATCTGTCTCCTCTAATATGATATCATTGTAGTAAAATTTGTTAAACTGAAGCAAGCAAGCAAGCAAGCAAACACACACACACACACACACACACACACACACACACACACACACACACACACACACACACACACACACACACAACACACACACACACCAACGCACGACACCACACACACACACACACACACACACACACACACCACACACACACACACACACACACACAGAGAACATGAACATGAACAAAAGAACATGAATATGAACAAGATTTATTCTTCAGGCCACCAGCCCCAAGAATGGGGTAAACAAAGCTTAGCAAAGCAAAGCAAATAATGCAAAAACAAAATAAAACCTCATGACATATATGGCAACTGCCAAAACATATCAAGTGCGAACATCTGTCCTTTCAAATTAGACTGACGAGAGAGGGGAGAGAGAGAGAGAGAGAGAGAGAGAGAGAGAGAGAGAGAGAGAGAGAGAGAGAGAGAGAGAGACAGAGAGACAGAGAGACAGAGAGAGACAGACAGACAGACAGACAGACAGACACACAGACACACAGAGGCAGAGAGAGACAGAGAGGACCACACAGATGTTTGAGCTCAAGTCCTCGGACTCCCCTAACTGGTTAATGTCTACACAGGTCCTACGTCAGCGTTAAAAATAACTGAAATGTTTTTCCCTGCTGCTGACTCCGCATTGTCAGGAGTCTGTCTGCACTGACTGTCCGCAGTCTGGCATGTATGTGTGTATTCAGGCACAATGCCCCGAGGTCAAGTGTTCACACCTAAGGCCCATTAAGGCTGTTGAGCAAACGTCCACAATGGTACAGCCACACTGTCTTTGTCTTTGACACATGACTTTCCAGAATGCTTTCCCAGAAGAAAAAAAAAGTCGGTAAGCATTTTGGAAAATCCTGAAAAAAGTGTAGATTTTTTTCTGTGCGAGAGAACTCTACTATAAGTGGTTTTTTTTATATTTTGACTGGACGGTTTCTTACATGGTGTGTGTGTGTGTGTGTGTGTGTGTGTGTGTGTGTGTGTGTGTGTGTGTGTGTGTGTGTGTGTGTGTGTGTGTGTGTGTGTGTGTGTTTTCTAATTAAAATCATATTCATTAAGCAATGTGATGTGAACACACACACATACACATACACGCGCGCGCATGCTCACTCAGAGGCAGAGACATACAGACAGACAGACAAAGACCGAACCGTTAACTGAAAACTTGACAGAAAAGCATAGGAATGACAAAATAAGAGACCGTCATCAGCTGCCTAACTAGCTAGAAGATCGACAGATGCTGACAGATGCAGACAGATGCAGGCTTGATAATTAGCACTGACAAAATGGTGACTGTCGCCACACATTTATTTATTTATTTATTTATTTATTTATTCTTTTATATCGGGATAACAGAATAAGCAGTCATGTGTCTTTTTTTCATCCGGTCCCCGTGTGTATGCAGTTTTGTAAATATTGTCATCTGTTCCCACCGCACACGATGGCCTACTCTTTACGAAAAGCGGAACAGGATTTAACGTGTGCGCAAGATGTTCTGCGTGCGTTCGCACACGGGGCCTCGATTTAAAGTCTCATCCGAAGGACTTTTGGGAGAGTGGAGTCAGCACTGATGTTAACTCCAAAAGAAAATCTCCTCGACCGGACTCGAACCCGGTCTTCAAATTGCCAGCGCAATGTTCTGACCACTAGGCTATCCGCCCCCCTACCACACTCAAGGCCATCAGCTGTAGTAGACTTAGGTCTATCTGGTCCTGAGGAAGAAAATGCCTATACTGTGCTTTTGGTCACCGCTGGTTTCTGTATAAACTGTTGTGATAGACTGTTCGTGATAGCTCTCTGCCTCTGTCTGTCTCTCTGTCTCTGTTTTTCTCTATCTGTCTGTATGTACTCTCTCTCTCCTCTCTCTGCCTCCTCTCTCTGTCTCTCTGTCTCTGTCTCTCTGTCTCTTCTCCTTCTCTCTTCTCTTCTCTCTCTCTTCCTCTCTTCTCTCCTTCTCTCTCTCTCTCTCTCTCTCTCTCTCTCTCTCTCTGTTTTCTTCATTTCTTTTTTTCATTTTTCCCCTTTTAGTTGTTTTGTGACCAAGTCCGAAGTACAATAAACCATTCAGAGTTTCAGAGTTTATCTCTCTGTCTGTCCTGCTCTTTTCCCTTTCGCTCTAGTCTCTCTCTCTCTCTCTCTCATCTCTCTCTCCTCGTCTCCTCTCTCTCTTGCATGCGCGTGTGTGTATGTGCTCTATGTGTGTTGGGGGGTGGGGGGGAGGGTGGGGGGTGGGGGTGGAGATAGAGATAGGGAAAAAGAGAGACAGAGACACAGAGAGATACGATAAAGACAGAGACACACAGAGAGAGAAAAACGAGAGAGAGAGAGACAAAGACATAGACAAATTAAAGACAAAGAGAGAGAGAGAGAGAGGAGAGAGAGAGAGAGAGAGAGAGAGAGAGAGAGAGAGAGAGAGAGAGAGAGAGAGAGAGAGAGAGAGAGAGAGATTTGATTGATTTGATTTATTCTTTTATATCGAGGATAATGGAATAAGCACTCTTGTGCTTTTTTACATCCTGTCCCCGTGTGTATGCAGTTTTGTAAATGTTATCTGTTCCCACCGGCACGCGATGGCCTACTCTTACGAAAAGCGGAACAGGATTTAACGTGTGCGCAAGATGTTCTGCGTGCGTTCGCACACGGGGCCTCGGTTTAAAGTCTCATCCGAAGGACTTGTGGGGAGAGTGGAATCAGCACTGATGTTAACTCCAGGAGAAAAATCTCCTCGACCAGATTCGAACCCGGTCTTCAAATTGCCAGCGCAATGTTCTGACCACTAGGCTATTCGTCCCCCAGAGTGAGAGAGAGTGAGAGAGAGTGAGAGGACAGAGACAGACAGAAACAGACAGACAGACAGACAGACAGAGAGACAGACAGAGATGCGTGCATATCACTTGTATAAAACCTTGAGGTGGAATGAAAGCCGGAGTCAGATGTCCCTGTGGAGATCTGGTTACAAATAGCGGCACAACTTTTCCTATGGTCACACGATATCGGCCTTTCAGATATGACAGCGGCAGGAGAGGAAGAAGCAAGATTTACGAGATGGACACAAGGAAATTCACATAATTGCTTCACAAAATATATCCCATTCCAATACTTTACGCGCACGATCACGCACACACACTTTTGTGCACACAAACACATACACAGAAGCAAACATGCACGCACAGGCAACGCATGCAGGCACATACACACATACCCACACGCAGGCACGCACGCACACACAAGAGAAAACTTGAAAACTGTTTATTCAAAGAGGGTAATAGAATAAGGAACACACCCAACAAGCAAACCCAAACCCCACGATATACATGAAAAGTTACCAAATGTACACAATATGAAAATAGATCATGAAAATCATTTCTAACAAACAAACGAATACTAAATATCAAGGGTAAAGAAAAAAGAGATCAATTTCAAGATTCATGTGAGAGAGACAGAGAGACAGAGACAGATAGACAGACAAAACAGACAGAAGATAGACAGAGTTACACATGCTTACGTAGCGGGTGTTTCTATTTCCAAAACTGCTTAACCTTGCAAGGAAAATGAAAAGTTAATATAAAGACTTGAGCATCCATAAACAAACGACTGCAAATGATCAACGAATATTGTATTGATAACGTTTGTCACGATTATAATGTGTATTAAGTTAAAGTTAAAGTCTGTCCCGAGCCTAAGGCTCATCAGGCCGGTGCTTATCCCGGTTTCTGTGGCGTTAAGCGACTGAGAGTCATAGACTCCCCCCTGGATAGGACGCCAGTCTATCGCAGGGTTAACCCTCAACACAAGGTTGGTACCCCTTTTACACCTGGGTGGGGTGAGAAAATAGCCGTAAAGTGCCTTTTCCAAGGGCACAACGCCATAGCCGAAAGCTGGGATCGAACCCGAAACCTTTAGATTACGAGTCCAACACCCTAACCACTAGACTACAGTGGCGGCTATAATGTGTATTGGTAACGACAAAATAAATGTTTTTCAAAATGGGTTTTTTTTTAATGTTTTAAGAAAATCATCCAGAGTGGCAAGAGTTATGTAACTAGAGAATACCTTTAAAAACCCTGGGATGCTGGGGGCTTATTAACATAAATAGCATCCCCACCTTCTGAAAATTGTGTGCTAGGAATTCCCTCTTTCACTATCCCTTTATTTGTTTCTGTCTTATTTCTTTTTTCCTATCAATTCCTTGTCTATTTTCTGCTGTCTAGGTCCATTCTCCTGCCTTTTTTTTTCCAGAAAGACTTGCTTTTAAACGATAGCAATTTTCTCCCACATCGAAGTTCGATGTGCTGGGCCTGACTTGTCAGGCGCTTAACGGCAGCGTAACGCTTTTACACTCATATGACAGAAAACAGTAGTTGCTGTCTGTGCGATCGAAGAAGAAGAAGAAGAAAGAAGAAGAAGAAGAAAGAAGAAGAAGAAGAAGAAGAAGAAGAAGAAGAAGAAGAAGAAGAAGAAGAAGAAGAAGAAGAAGAAGAAGAAGAAGAAGAAGAAGAAGAAGGGAAATATGAAATATTATTTTCTCTCGTCCACTAGCACTACAGCTAAGTTAAGGTCAGTAGCAGCAAACTAGGGATTTTAATCGCTAAAAGAGGTCACCCTCTCCCCCTTCCCAATGCTATAAGTGAAAGGTTAATAACTCGAACGTTGGATTAGAAAAACAGCTATAAAATATTATTTGTAAGTTCTGACCTTTGTCTGAAGCAAACTTCTTCAGCTATACGATTGAACCATCTCTTTCACATCTTCTTCAATTATTGATTGGACCATCTCTTTCACATCTTCTTCAATTATTAATTGGACCATCTCTTTCACATCTTCTTCAATTATTGATTGAGCCATCTCTTTCACATCTTCTTCAATTATTGATTGAGCCATCTCTTTCACATATTCTATTGACTGAACCATCTCTTTCACATCATCTTCTATTGATTGAACCATCTCTTTCACATCATCTTCTATTGACTGAACCATCTCTTTCACATCATCTTCTATTGACTGAACCATCTCTTTCACATCATCTTCTATTGACTGAACCATCTCTTTCACATCATCTTCTATTGACTGATCATCTATTGATTAAACCATCTCTTTCACATCATCTTCTATTGACTGAACCATCTCTGTCACATCATCTATTGATTGAACCATCTCTTTCACATCATCTTCTATTGACTGAACCATCTCTTTCACATCATCTTCTATTGACTGAACCATCTCTTTCACATCATCTTCTATTGACTGAACCATCTCTTTCACATCATCTTCTATTGACTGAACCATCTCTTTCACATCATCTTCTATTGACTGAACCATCTCTTTCACATCATCTTCTATTGACTGAACCATCTCTGTCACATCATCTTCTATTGATTGAACCATCTCTGTCACATCTTTTTCTATTGACTGAACCATCTCTTTCACATCATCTTCTATTGACTGAACCATCTCTTTCACATCATCTTCTATTGACTGAACCATCTCTTTCACATCATCTTCTATTGACTGAACCATCTCTTTCACATCATCTTCTATTGACTGAACCATCTCTTTCACATCTTCTTCAGCTATTGACTGAACCATCTCTTTCACATCATCTTCTATTGATTGAACCATCTCTGTCACATCTTTTTCTATTGACTGAACCATCTCTTTCACATCATCTTCTATTGACTGAACCATCTCTTTCACATCATCTTCTATTGACTGAACCATCTCTTTCACATCATCTTCTATTGATTGAACCATCTCTGTCACATCTTTTTCTATTGACTGAACCACTCTTTCACATCTTCTATTGACTAAACCATCTCTTTCACATCTTCTTCAGCTATTGACTGAACGATCTCTTTCACATCTTCTTCAGCTATTGACTGAACCATCTCTTTCACATCATCTTCTATTGACTGAACCATCTCTTTCACATCATCTTCTATTGACTGAACCATCTCTGTCACATCTTCTTCAGCTATTGACTGAACCATCTCTTTCACATCTTCTATTGACTGAACCATCTCTTTCACATCATCTTCTATTGACTGAACCACTCTTTCACATCTTCTATTGACTGAACCATCTTTTTCACATCTTCTTCAGCTATTGACTGAACCATCTCTTTCACATCATCTTCTATTGACTGAACCATCTCTTTCACATCATCTTCTATTGACTGAACCATCTCTTTCACATCTTCTTCAGCTATTGACTGAACCATCTCTTTCACATCATCTTCTATTGACTGAACCATCTCTTTCACATCATCTTCTATTGACTGAACCATCTCTTTCACATCTACTTCAGCTATTGACCGAACCATCTCTTTCACATCATCTTCTATTGACTGAACCATCTCTTTCACATCATCTTCTATTGACTGAACCATCTCTTTCACATCTTCTATTGACTGAACCATCTCTTTCACATCTTCTTCAGCTATTGACTGAACCATCTCTTTCACATCTTCTTCAGCTATTGACTGAACCATCTCTTTCACATCTTCTTCAGCTATTGACTGAACCATCTCTTTCACATCTTCTTCAGCTATTGACTGAACCATCTCTTTCACATCTTCTTCAGCTATTGACTGAACCATCTCTTTCACATCTTCTTCAGCTATTGACTGAACCATCTCTTTCACATCTTCTATTGACTGAACCATCTCTTTCACATCTTCTTCAGCTATTGACTGAACCATCTCTTTCACATCTTCTATTGACTGAACCATCTCTTTCACATCATCTTCTATTGACTGAACCATCTCTTTCACATCTTCTATTGACTGAACCACTCTGTCACATTTTCTTCAGCTATTGACTGAACCATCTCTTTCACATCTTCTATTGACTGAACCATCTCTTTCACATCATCTTCTATTGACTGAACGATCTCTTTCACATCATCTTCTATTGACTGAATCATCTCTTTCACATCTTCTATTGACTGAACCATCTCTTTCACATCTTCTTCAGCTATTGACTGAACCATCTCTTTCACATCATCTTCTATTGACTGAACCATCTCTTTCACATCATCTTCTATTGACTGAACCATCTCTTTCACATCTTCTATTGACTGAACCACTCTGTCACATCTTCTTCAGCTTGGCACCGGTGTTTCCTGCTGTCACCTTCAGCTTGGATGGGTGGGGAGGGGTGGGGGTGACCAGATGGTTATAGTGTTGTGCAATGACTGAGGATTCAGGTTCAAAGCTCTGCTGGATGGACGCTGTAGCCGAATGGATAAGACCGTTCGACTTCAATCCCATGGAAGAAAAGGAACAAGACAAAAACAAAGAGAGGGATAGAAAAGAGGGAATTCCCAGCACAGAATTTCCAGAGGGTGGGGGTGCTGGTTATACCGACAGGCCCCCGGCACCCCCACGGAGGGATTCGTGTTGATTTACGGATGAGAAAAGTAAAGGGACACAACTGATACCACAGGCCAAATCGATGGTCTTTATCCGTGTTCTGCAGACCTTTAGCTAGTCAGTATTATTTATGTCTTTCACCTTTAAAGTGTGCCGAAAGTGTCCGCTTAATTAGCAGAGTTTCCTAAATGCCAGTGTGTCAAAAATGATGGCGGAATATTGTCGTCTAGTTTTGATTCTTAAAGGCTTTTTTTTCATCACCATAATAAAGCACAAAAGTGTTTCTGAGTTCCAAAGGATTATTAGTGAGACAGAAACAGAGATTATTTAAATTATAAAAAAAAAACAACTTCCTAACACGTGAACCAAATGGGTTCACAGCGCGACAGAGTTCAAACGCACAACTTTCTGTCTCTGTCTCTGACTCTCTGGGGACTGGATGTTTTAAAAAAAAAAAAAAAAAAAAAAAAAACCACGCGAGTACTTATTTATTATGCTCGAAAAAAAAGAATTGATTTGATTTGATCTGACTTCATTTAATCTCTCTCTCTCTCTCTCTCTCTCTCTCTCTCCCTCTCTCTCTCTCTCTCTCTCTCTCTCTCTCTCTCTCTCTCTCTCTCTCTCTCTCTCTCTCTCTCTCTCTACTCTCTATCTCTCTATCTCTCTCTCTCTCTCCTCTGTCTGTCTGTCTGTCTGTCTGTCTGTCTATCTGTCTTGCCTTGTCACAAACTAGATTAAATGTCTGCCATTGAAAGTATGTCATGATAACAGTCATATATTCAGACAAAATGTGTCCTTTCTATAAGAATTATTGAAGACGAATAGAATTATATATATATTATATATATAATATATATATAATAAATAAATATATATATATATATATATTATATATATATATTATATATATATACACATATATTATTATATTCATGTATACAATCTAAGTAACATTTTTTACTTTCTTCATAGCGTGTCTCTTTTTTATCTCCGATACACGTTGTCTTCAACTTCAAATACATTTTATCCATAGAAAACAATGCTCAACTGGTACAACTGACAGAAATTCTGTCAATGTTTTATGCGATTGTCGACTCTGGTTCACCCTATAGCTAAGCAATTAATGATAAATTGTTTACTTTTTTTCGCTAATTTATTTATATTATTTCCTAAATATAAGGTAGCATCATCTCGAGCTATGATTGCGCTCTACAGCGCAAAGTAGTAAATAGTAGGAGGAACTTGAGCCGCCAGAACGTGCCATATACAGCACCGAAACACCCTGGGGACTTCCAGCTCCCTGATTTTTCCTCAGGGATGGTGTCTAAACACGACACCTATGTGCATGCTGATTTTTTTGTTTTTTTAATATTCATGTAATCCGCTCCTACGGACCGTGTCGTGTCGTGTCGTGTCGTGTCGTGTCGTGTCGTGTAGTGTCGTGTAGTGTCGTGTCGTGTCGTGTAGTGAAGATGTATAGTGCAATGTACTGAAGTGTATTAAATCAATCAGTCAGTCATCAATCAATCAATCAATCAATCAATTCAATCAATCAATCAATCAATCAATCAATCAATCAATCAATCAATCAATCAATCAATTTTATTCAGCTTTTGCAGGCCATAAGACCCATATGAACACAGAATATGAAAATGCAACCATGGAGAAGTCGAGGTGATATAATACAGTAAGCACGCAGTCTTTTGTTGCAGGCACCGAAAGACCTACATGTTTCTGATCTTTAGACATTCAGTTAGCCTACTAAACTGTGTGCCAAGTTCACAATGAAAGATCTACGTGTTTCTGATCTTTAGACATTCAATAACCTGCGGTCAAGTTCACAATCAGTTTGTCAGAAGGGTTTGAGCACAGCATCTGATTCTGAACCTTAAAGCCTGATGGAAACCTGTGATAATAAAGGGGGATATAACGCTTACGCAAAGCTACGTATATAAAATTAATGCAGTGTATTGTAATGTAGTGTAGTATAGTGCAGTGTAATGTAGTGCAGTGTAGTGTGGTGCAGTGTGTGCGTGTGGTGTGGTGCGGTGTGGTGTGGTGTGGTGTGGTGTGTGTAGTGTGTGTAGTGCAGTGCAGTGTAGTGCAGTGCAGTGCAGTGCAGCGCAGTGCAGTGTAGTGTGGTATGGTGCGGTGAGGTGAGGTGTGGTGTGGTGGAGAGGAGTGGAGTGGAATGGAGTAGAGTGGAGTGAGTGGAATGGAGTAGAGTGAGTGAGTGGATGAGTGAGTGGAGTGGAGTGTAGTGGAGTGTAGTGTAGTGTAGTGTAGTGTAGTGTAGTGTAGTGTAGTGTGGTGGGCGTGTAGTGTGGTGCGGTGTAGTGTGGTGCGGTGTAATGTAATGTGATGTAATGAATGCAATGCAATGCAATGCAGTGTGTCCTTGTCGCTGTAGAAAAGGAAGAACAAAGCTGTAGGAGCCATGTCTGAGGGAAGGGACTGCACTGACAGAGGTGAGGGGCTGAGGTAACAGTGCACAGCCCCTAACTGACATCCTCACATCCCTGTGTCTCCCATTGGGAACAGTGGACCACTACCCCGAAAATAAGAGAGAGAGATTTGATTTGATTTGATTTTATTCTTTTATATCGAGGATAATGGAATAAGCACTCTTGTGCTTTTTTTACATCCAGTCCCCGTGTGTATGTAGTTTTGTGAATGTCATCTGTTCCCACCGGCACACGATGGCCTACTCTTACGAAAGGTGGAACAGGATTTAACGTGTGCGCAAGATGTTCTGCGTGCGTTCGCAAACGGGGCCTCGGTTTAAAGTCTCATCCGAAGGACTTTCGGGGAGAGATGGAAACTCCAGGATAGCCGGGTCGTCAAATTGCCACAGACAGAAAGCTGGTTGCCAGATCGTGTAGTAGAAATGTGCCAGTCATTCAACACAGGCATCTTTCGATCTGTCCTACGGAGAGGAGAGAGAGAGAGAGAGAGAGAGAGAGAGAAGAGAGAGAGAGAGAGAGAGAGAGAGAGAGAGAGAGAGAGAGAGAGAGAGAGAGAGAGAGAGAGAGAGAGAGAGAGAGAGAGAGAGAGAGAGAGAAGAGAGAGAGAACACCATCAGACAGATAGACAAACAAGCAGACAAACAGACAAACAAGCAAACAAACATACAGAAAGCTGGTTGCAAGATCGTGTAGTAGAAATATGCCAGTCATTCAACACAGGCATCTTTCGATCTGCCCTACAGTTCTATCAGTACAACCTTCTCCACCAGACAGTCAGACAAAAATCCGGGGAGTAAAAAGAAAAACCTGGACATGTCAGCAATCATCTACCCCAAACACACCTACGTCACTTTGTGGTCAGTGGTCTAGAGGTAGCCCACCCACCTGCCTAGAAACAGACAAATCCAGGTTCCATCCCCGTTTGTGCCTGAAACTTTTCCCCCGTCCTTAAGACCGTGAGTGATGGCCTGGGTACAAGTCTTTCGGATGAGACGATAAACCGAGGTTCCTTGTGCATCACGCATTCAGTGCACATACAATCTCCCCCAGCAAGATTGTCCCTGGCAACATTCTGTAGAAAAAAAACTACTTTCATAGGGAAACGAATATACATGCAGACAGGAAAATTAAAAAATCATAACGGGTGGCGCTGTTCTTGTGGCGACGGACTGTCCTCGGGGAGAGCAGAGTTACGGCAGAGAAATCTCCGTGACGTACAGTGGTATACCATCCCCCCAAAAATACACCCATCCCGTATTTGTACCCACACAAGCATGAACCAGGTCTAAATTAATATCCACGGGTATGGAAAACAACATGGGAAATGGTTCTCAGTTTAGTTCAGAAAACAAATTCAAGTGGATGGAACCGAAACGCTTAACCATCAGTTCCATTTCCTCAACTGCCTGAGGGCTAAATATTGGCCATGCAAACAGCTGTGTGCGGTCATAAACCCCAAACTCTGCTGCCAGCCATACCTTTCCTTTTTTCCCAGGGCAACTGACTATAGCTGGTCTGCGTGTTAAGTATTGGTTGCGGCCCTGTCCCCAGATCGAAAAGGAATTACAATAATAACGTAACGGAAGTAAGTCCTAAGCTTGGTGGACTTCCTGGACCAATACATCTGTGTTAGTCTCTCCTCCGCCATCATCATCATCATCATCATCTCTCTCTCTCTCTCTCTCTCTCTCTCTCTCTCTCTCTCTCTCTTCCTCTCTCTCTCTCCTCTCTCTCTCTTGGAACAGATGACATTTATAGAGCTGCATACACACGGGACTGGACGTAAAAAAGCACAGAGTGCTTATTCCATTATCCTCGTATGAAAGAATCAATCAAATCAATCTAATCTCTCTCTCTCTCTCTCTCTCTCTCTCTCTCTCTCTTCTCTCTCTCTCTCTCTCTCTCTCTCTCTCTCTCTCTCTCTCTCTCTCTCTCTCTCTCTTCGATTTTATTTTTTTGTGAGAGCATGTGTAAGAAGCTTTGTGCTTATCCATTTACTCTCAATAAACATTTCGAGTTCGAGTTCGAGTTCAGTTCGAGTTCTCTCTCTCTCTCTCTCTCTCTCTCTCTCTCTCTCTCTCTCTCTCTCTCTCTCTCTCTCTATCTCTCTCTCTCACACACACACACACACACACACACACACACACACACACACACACACTGTGAACTAACGAGCAGTTTGTTTCAGACGAAGACCAGCAGTGTCCCATTTCAATTAGGGGCTGGCTGTCTGCTATTACTCCACCCAGACACGCTGATCAGTTATATTATGCCCACACCCTCACAGCACGAAAACACCTCCTTCGTCTGTCAGCCTTGCCTTCCAGGGGAGACCAAAATACCCACTGACCGGACCCAAATTGTCTCCCATGGATATGGAGAGAGGCACAACTCAGTTAAAGAAAACTAGACGATTACGCCAGACGGTTTTATTCAGCCCGTAGAGTTGGACCAGAATGAAAATGAAGGAATTGAGCTGATTTTGGAGGACTCTAAAGTTATTCTTACACACTTCTGCTGTCGTCTCCATAACGCATATTGTATTTGTAGAGCAGATCAAGTTTGGTGGAAATGTTTGTACCTGGGGTAAGGATGTTTACAAGCCGCCGCTGTAGTCTAGGGGTTAGGGCGTTGGACTCGTAATCTAAAGGTTTCGGGTTCGATCCCAGCTTTCGGCTATGGCGTTGTGCCCTTGGAAAAGGCACTTTACGGCTATTTTCTCACCCCACCCAGGTGTAAAAGGGGTACCAACCTTATGTTGAGGGTTAACCCTGCGATAGACTGGCGTCCTATCCAGTCTATGACTCTAAGTCGCTTAACACCACAGAAACCGGGAGAAGCACCGGCCTGATGAGCCTTAGGCTCCGGACAACTTTAACTTTAAGGATATTTGCATATTATTTGTGATAGCTATTTCCAAATAATGTTGATAATTCTAACAAGGCTTGAATATGCACTTTAAAGAGAACCTCAAGTCAAAATTGAGGTCTGTGTGCGGGCAGTGCCCTAAGCATAAACTGTCATTCTATGTAAAATATTCACAGACACCCGCGGTTCTGCTACTGAAACAGGTTACATCAGGCTACGCAAAAACATCGTCGATGCTAATCAGATGCCCCAGGGCCTTTTTTAAATAATAAAAAAAGATATAATCAGGAAGATTGACCAAAGGCCAAGATCAAACTACAGCACTCAGGTTGCTCTTTTGTCTCTTTGTTCCTCGGCCAGAGCTCGAGGTTCACTAATTGTTAGATTTTTGTGTATGTATGCAACCATTTTCTTCCCCACCATTTAGGTAGCCACATTCTGACCTTGGTGATGGTATCTAAACACGACACCTATGTGCTTGCAGTTTAAAAAAAAAGGATTTTGTCATCCGTTCCGGGCAAAAAGTGGCCTATGCTTCTAAAAGGTGTGGCCTATGCTTCTAAAAGGTGGAACGGATTTTAGCATGTACGCAAGATGTAGGGCCTACTAGTGTTCGCACATGGGGAGTGAATGAACACAATATTTTTCTTTGCATATCTGCCACAACATTTGAAACAGTGAAACAACCCCTCACTTTTCCTCATACAGTTCCCTTACTTGATGAAGTCAAAAGCTATTCTGTAGTTTTATTCCACCCTGTGAGACAGTTTTTGCCATAGCTAGCCCCCAAAACCGCGTACGCAACAATCTAGTTTTAATGCACTGCCGAAATCAGACAAAAATATCTTATAGGTATTACACCTTCTTGTGGAAACTCAGAATAACTAGGTTAAGATTGGCTGAATCAAGAAATAATGGGAACGTAGTCTTGGAGTTGTTTTACACACACAACACACACACACACACACACACACACACACACTTAGAGAAACGTCCACTTCCGGTTCCGGTATCCTTGAAATACATTGTTCCCATAAATGATACATCAATTCTTTACCCAGACAGTAAAACCAACCCAGCTTTGATTTACTTTGCTACTACTGCAGGAGATCCAACACATTGAAGAAAACAGCCAAGTTTATAACACATGCCACGAACCTCCTCCATTAGCAGTGTCTGAGCTCCTGACAACAAAAGTTTCGAGGGGTGGCAGCCCTGTCTCCTAAAATGTTTTCACCCAGTGAAGCAGGGAGGAGGAAGAAGGCGCAGTGCACTGCAGGGTGGTGGTGGTGAGTACCACACTGAAAGAGTGACAGCCGTCTGCATCTCTTCTCCTGGCTTGGCGGGGAACAAGAAAAAGAAAGAGGAGACCGAGGAAGAAGTGGGAGGATAACACATCGCAGAGTTGACAGATTAGACAGTGAGTGAGACAGTCACAAGGAGAGGACAATTGGGAAGGAGCTTTGGTGCTGTACCATGAGATACATAATGATGAGCTGTTTTTTAAGCCTAGAACTTGATGATGATGATGATGATGATGTGGTGGTGGTGGTGGTGGTGGTGGTGGTGGTGGTGGTGGTGTGGTGTGATGATGATGATGATGATGATGAAATAAATGATTGTTGAATTGATGATGATGATGATGAATGATATTAACAGACGATGAGATGATGATGATGATCTTCCTTTGAGGCTTGCAGAATCTTTGACTCTTGTCTATCATTATATGATCGTTAGCGGTTTTCTTTCTTAATACATCATTGATAATATTATGGGACTCTATGGTATTAGTCTGCCTGGGATAAACACCACTACCAGTTTAGCAATTTGAACAAGTTTTCACGAACACAAAATATATGTCTGCATGGATTAGCCACTGAAAGGAGAGAAAAGATGATAGCTAGGTCTCTTGTAATGATTTATCACATGAATTTAGAATAAAAAAATTCCACCCAGGCTAGTTCCATGTGTGGTATATCGTGGATGTCCACATGCAAACCATTATCACTTAATGTGAATGGACTCTCAAGATATACACACACTAAATGCTCTCTGTCTCTCTTCTCTCTGTCTCCTCTGTCTGTCTCTCTCTCTCTCTCTCTCTCTCTCTCTCTCTCTCTCTCTCTCTCTCTCTCTCTCTCTCTCTCTCTTCTCGTGCTCGTTCTTCTGTCTAAATCCTTCTCTCTTTTCTTCTCTCTTCTCCTTCCTACTTCTCTCTCTCTGATCTTCTTCTCTCTCTCTCTCACCTCCTCTCACTCTCTCCCTCTCTCTCTCACTCTCTCCTCTCTAATATCGTGAGGAATAAGGTTTGTTGAGTACACATCTGTCTTTTTGTTTGAATAATTATATATATATATAATGGATCTTTTTTGACATTTTTAATCCAGGACATTTATGGTGATTGTTATGTGTTTTGTTGTTTTGGGTTGCTTTATTCCTGTTTTTAAATCATAGGTTAATTTTTCTGTTATGTGGTAGTTGTTTTATGTTATTGTATTTTGTTGTATGCTGTTTTTGGGGGTTGCTGTTTTCTTTCACAAGCTAGCAAAGAAAAGGAGGAGACAGAGAAAGACTGCAGAAGTAGCGCGGTACCTTTCTTCATCAATGTCCTTTTACTCTCCAGACACATCCACTACTGCTGTCTGATTTTGTTCACGCAACGCTTTTAAAACTGTCAATTGTGTAGGAGAGAGAGAGATAGAGAATAGAGAGTAGAGAGAGAGAGAGAAGAGAGAGAGAGAGAGAGAGAGAGAGAGAGAGAGAGAGAGACAGACAGACGACAGAGACAGACAGACGAGACAGAACAGACAGACACAGAGAGACACAGAGAGAGACGAGAGACACACGAGAGACAGAGAGACAGAGAAGCACAAGGCAGAAGTGGACTGGGTGGAAGGAGGGTGGTGGTACACAAACGTGACTGGAAAGACAGAGAGAAACAGCTGACAGAAAAAAAGCCAAGAACATGACAAAAAGGAGCCCACAGGAGGAGGTATATAAAAAAAAACAAGAGCAGGTCGGCTTCGGTGCTCAGCAGAAAGGGGACCAGAATAGAGATGAAAGGGAGGAGAGACAGAGCAAAAACCCCACTCCTCTTTAATGCCTCTGGTTTTGTTTCTGCTCTGTTCAGCTGGATTTCTTGCACTTGACACACATTCAAACCCCTGACTCTACTTGGAGGAAAAGGTTTTGAGGTTAGGCTGTCATGCCAGAATGAAGGCCATACTCAAAATCTTTAAGACAGAAATGTGTTCTAAAAGAAACAATTCGAGTTAGTATGATTTATGATTTTTTTTTGTGGATGAAGATTGTTGTATCAGTGTCTATAAACACTTCAAGGTGATGATGACAACATTGAATGTTATGCAGAGTTCAGTTTTAGAGAGAACAAAATGTGTATGGTCAATGTTTATACATGATGTATAAGAATAAGGTTTTTATGGTCAGGGTCTTTACATGTCACAGTCACTTTTTTTTCCAAACCAGTTTGATAAACATTCCACGTAACTGTATCAGTTCTACCACGTAAAAAAAGGTTGCCCACAATCTCTTCTCTCTTCTCTCTCTCTCTCTCTTTCTCTCTCTCTCTCTCTCCTCTCTCTCTCTCCTCTCTTTCTCTCTCTCTTCTTCTCTCTCTCTCTCTCTCTCTCTCTCTCTCTCTCTCTCTCTCTCTAGTCCTTCGGATGAGACTTTAAACCGAGGCCCCGTGTGCGAACGCATGCAGAACATCTTGCGCACACGTTAAATCCTGTTCCGCTCTTCGTAAGAGTAGGCCATCGTGTGCCGGTGGGAACAGATGACATTTACAAAACTGCATACACACGGGGACTGGATGTAAAAAAGCACAAGAGTGCTTATCCCATTATCCTCGATATAAAAGAATAAATCAAATCAAATCAAATCAAATCTCTCTCTCTTCTCTCTCCTCTCTCTCTCTCTCTCTCTCTCTCTCTCTCTCTCTCTCTCTCTCTCTCTCTCTCTCTCTCTCTCTCTCTCTCTCTCTCCGTCTCTGCCTTTGTCTGTCTGTCTCTGTCTCTGTCTGTCTGTCTGTCTTCTGTCTGTCTGTCTGCTCACTCTCTCTTCTCTCTCTCTCTCTCTTCTCTCTCTCTCTCTCTCTCTCTTCTCTCTCTCTCTCTCTCTCTCTTCTCTCTCTCTCTCTCTCTCTCTCTCTCTCTCCCCGCCAATTTCTATTTCATCAAACTGTTCATCTTCTCACTCATTTAGACCCGAGAAAACCTTAATACGCTAACAAAGCAATACTGTCTGTGGTATTTCTCTCTCTCTCTGCCCAGACACACCAGGCAATTTTCTCACCAAGTATTCTCTTATATCTCCTGTCAGCAGCAATCCCTGTGGTTAGCAGTAAGTGCTGACCTGGCTGGATATACAGCATTAACAGCGTGGTACTTAGAGAAGTCAGTGACATTTTCCCATTAATTGAACCAACAACAACAACAAAACAAAAGAAAAAGAAGAAAAAACCCGCAGACTCATTTCACTGCCTGGCTGTGAGTCACGAGGATCGAAATTGAAGTGATGGACGCTTAGCCGAGCGGTTAAGACCGTTCATCTTCAACCCCACAGGTCTAGAAGTCATGGGTTCGAATCTCGGCGGCGTCTGATGAATTAAAGGGGTAGTAGGAGATTTTTACCATCTTCCTCGTTAACTTCAAGCGCAGGCCTAGAACCTGCCAGCGCTTTTATTCCCTTTGTGTTTATACACATGCAGAAGACGAAATATTTACATGCAGAAGACGAAATATTTACATGCAGAAGACGAAATATTTACATGCAGAAGACGAAATATTAATTATACATGCAGAAGACGAATATTTAATCAAAGACGAATATTTACATGCAGAAGACGAAATATTTACATGCAGAAGATGAAATATTTACATGCGAAGATGAATATTTACATGCAGAAGACGAAATATTTACATGCAGAAGACTGAAATATTTACATGCAGAAGACGAAATATTTACATGCAGAAGACGAAAATATTTACATGCAGAAGGGATATAATAATATTTACATGCGAAGATGAAATATTTACATGCAGAAGATGAAATATTTACATGCAGAAGGTCGAAATATTTTACATGCAGAAGATGAAATATCTACATGCAGAAAATGAAATATTTACATGCAGAAGATGAAATATTTCCATAAAAATCATAAGTGTCAGCGTTTGATAGGCTACGGAAACATGAACACACTCAGCATACATCCCTAAAATCAGACTGTCCCTACCTTCATGGTGGGCAAAAACAGTCACACACACAAAATCTCACCATTGGTGAACCTAGGAACTCTAGCCCAGGAACGAGAAAGAAAAAGAAAAAAAAATGAAGCGAGGGGAATCTGAGACAGAAAAAGTAGCACTCTTGTATTTTTTTTTTTGTTACTTCTTGGAGTATTTTGTAGCCTTATTTTTGGTGTATTAGATATACTGATTCAGGACAGGAATATATGATACACAAGGGCTCTACCAGCAATAAGCTAACAACTGACAGAGATCTATGTGAATTTTGCCCCAAATCGGTCTCATCTTCGATGTCGTTTGAGGACGGAGTTTATTGTTTGTTGAATCTTCAACAAGACTGGTGTTCTTCCTCGGTTAGAGATACCAGGTTCACCAATGGTGACATTTTGCGTTACGGCCGTTTTTGCCCACCATGAAGGTAACCGCATTCCGACTCTGTGTGTGTGTGTGTGTGTGTGTTGTGTGTGTGTGTGTGTGTGTGTGTGGTGGTGCGTGCGTGGTGTGTGTGTGTGTGTGTGTGTGTCGTGCGTGCGTGCGTGTGTGTGTGTGTGTGTGTGTGTGTGTCGTGCGTCGTGTTTGTGTCGTGTGCTGTGTGTGTGTGTGTGTGTGTGTGTGTGTGTGTGTGTGTGTGTATGTGTTGTTGTGTGTGTTGTGTGTGTGTTGCTATTACAAGTTTGGTATTCAATTGTGAATGGTTGCCATGCGTGATGATGATATTGCGCTTTGATTTGTTTGCATTACAAGATTAGCGCTATATAATTCCATGTATATATTATTGTATTGTTATTGTTATGATGATATGAGATGTGATTAACGATGGATGATGTTCATTTTCACTGACATTGACAAAGGGAAATTTAAGTGCTATTTGCATCTTTGCAACGGCTTGTACACGAAGGAATTAAGGACATGGCAGTCAACTTGAAGTTGACCTGAAGATTGTAAATACCATTTATTCACCAGATGCGCTGGATTGAACCCACGATTTCACGCGCCCGTGGGATTGAAGTCGAACCATTCTAACCACTTGGCTATGGTGTCCGTCAAGCCCAAAATGAGACCATGGTGTCAGACATTTTTACCCCCCCCCCCCCCCCAAAAGAAAAGAAAAAAAAAATAATAAAAAAATAAGCAAAAACACCCGACATATTGTTGTACAGTACTGTTTTGTCCATATCCTAACTTAATACATCTCTGTATCAATAATTCAAACCTGATACTGCCCTGTACTTTTTTGTCTCACTGTCTGA
>CM060316.1:106628068-106630568 GCA_030674155.1 Stramonita haemastoma
AGAAGAATGCAAGAAGAATGCAAAGAAGATGCAAGAAATGCAAGAAGAAGCAAAGAAGAAGGAAAAGAAGAAGAAGAAAGAAGAAGAAGAAGAAGAAAAGGAAGAAGAAGAAGAAGAAGAAGAAGAAGAAGAAGATGATGATGATGAGATGATGATATGATGATGATGATGATGAACTGATGACGATGACGATGCGCTGCGACGACGACGACGACGCGACGACGCGATGAGATGAGATGACGACTGCAAAGAAGAACTTGATGATGATGATGATGATGATGATGAGATGATGATGATGATGATGATGATTGATGATTGCAAAGAGCTTGATGATGATGATGATGATGATGATGATGATGATGATGATGATGATGATGATGATGATGATGATGATGATGATGAAGAATGCAAGAAGAAGAGACACAGTGACTAACAGACAGGCTTCTATGACCTGAGCGGGAGAGAAAGCAGGTGAGTGCAGGCACTCTCTTACACAGGGAGATGGATGTCACCTGGCTTCTTCCCCCCCCCCCTTCTCCTCCTCCTCCTGTCCACACTGCCAAACGTCAGCCCTGGAATCACCTGAAAGACAGATCAGAAGGGAGGAGGGATCGTGTAGCAATTATGGGCCCTGCGGCCGTTAACCCAACCTAGTTCTCCCCCTTCTTGCTTGTGTGTGTGTGTGTGTGTGTGTGTGTGTGTGTGTGTGTGTGTGTGTGTGTGTGTGTGTGTGTGTGTGTGTGTGTGTGTGTGTGTGTGTGTAGTGTGTGTGTATGTGTGTGTGTGTGTGTGTAGGGCATGTGTGTGTATAGTGTGCGGGGTTGTGTATGTGCTTGCGTGTGCATATGTGTGTGTGTGCGCGCGCGCGTGCGTGCGTGCGTGAGCGCGCGCGTGCGCGCGTGTATTGAGGAGAGTGGAACTCTTGCCGGCTTCAACCCCCACCCCTTCTCTAGCATTAATCCCCAGACCAGTGTCCTAAAGTTGTCATCCCTAGCCATGGGGGTGACAGGAATGTGAACAGGGATCGACAGGGGATCATAGGCAGGGATCCTGACCACAAAATCCCCTGCCTTAGATGAACATGTTAAAGGGGACATCATATCCAAAAATCAGAAGGAAGGTGACAGGTACAGTTCAGAATTTCGCCTGCTTAAGAAGAGAGGTTCTGGGTTTGATTCTCATCATCATCCTTTCTTCCCAATTTGACGAAATAATCGAACTGACTGTCAAAGTCCTTCGGATGAAACTACAAAACGAGGCCCTGTGTGCAAATGCACGTAGAATATCCTGCACAAATGTAAAAAAAAAAAAAAAAAAAAAAAAAAAAAAAAAAAAGTTCCTCCTCTGGGAAGAGTAGACCATTAATTGTGCCGGTAGGAACGGATGAGAAAATTTGTATTGACAAAATTTAAAAACACAAGCACATTTGGGTCCGAAATCCAAGGCGCTAACCACTGCGCCATGGCGGCTGGCTCTTTAAACACTTCTGTCGAGGGGGCCATCTGGGCGAAGTCGAAATGTGGCTACCTAAATGGTAGGTGGGGAAAAAAAACGGTTGCATACGGAAAAATCTCACCAGTGGTGAAGCTAGGAGCTCTAGCCAAGGAACAGAGAGAAAAAGGAAATTTACTATCAGATGATCTTAAAGTTGTACTGACGATGACTGTGTAACTGTCATTATTGCACATGTTGCTGTTTGTTCATGTATTTTATAGTTTATATATTTTATTTATAATATATATTATTTATATTACATTTATGTTATTTTATATATTTTATAGTTTATAGTTTAAAGTCAGTTACATATATTTTTAGTTGACTTGTGCTCCCCCCCCCACTTCCCCCCCTCCCCCCACTCCCCAACTTCCTGAGTTCAGTGAGATAGTTTTGACATGGTGTCCCTGTAAACTGATTCGAGTTGTCATATCAGGCGGAATGTCTGTCCTCTTCATTTGTGTTGCTGCGTGAAGCAAAAAGAGAGAATATTCTAGGGGCTTTGCCACGCCTAGCCTGCCTCTGCCGCTGTCATTTCCATACAGACCCTGTACAGAACACACCACGCGCCCTGTGACAGGCAGTTTAAAGTCTGTCCCGAGCCTAAGGCTCATCAGGCCGGTGCTTATCCCGGTTTCTGTGGCGTTAAGCGACTGAGAGTCATAGACTCCCCCCCTGGATAGGACGCCAGTCTATCGCAAGGTTAACCCCCAACACAAGGTTGGTACCCCTTTTACACCTGGGTGGGGTGAGAAAATAGCCGTAAAGTGCCTTTTCCAAGGCACAACGCCATAGCCGAAAGCTGGGATCGAACCCGCAACTTTTAGATTACGAGTCCAACGCCCTAACCACTAGACTACAGCGGCGGCTATGACAAGGCAAGACAGCAGATTTCCAGGATTTCCTCTTCCTCAGCCTCCCCGCCACAAGCTTCGTGTGGAAGACAGGAGGAGTGTAACGTAAGACAGGAGACTTCCCTGCCCCCCGCTCGTTAAGCAACAAACAA
>CM060316.1:106635568-106640568 GCA_030674155.1 Stramonita haemastoma
CCCATCACAGTAATGATGATTACTATGCATGCCCTTTCTCTATGGGCCCACAATAGCCATAGATATGTATGTCTTCCTTTTTTTCTCTGGTGCAATCTGTCACAGCTTCTAACCAATGTGTGGAAACCTACAGGACACATTCAAATGCCATTAACGTGTTTGTGTGGGTGGTTTTCATCTTGTGATGTGTGCATGCTGATATTCAGATATTGTTGTATTGTGGTAATTTTTTCTGTTATATTTTGTTGTTTTCTGTTTTTCTGTATGGCTTGTAACCACATGAATTTTCTCTATTCGTGAAGAAAAGAATTTCAATTGAATTGAAATTGAATCTCTTTCCCTTCCATTTCACTGCCCATTTTTCTTCGGACGAACCATTCTTTACTCGTTCTACATTCATTCAAGAATGAAACTTAAATGCTTTATTGAATGGTGAATAATGCACAATAGAAAATTTTCTTCAGAGAGCTTTTACTTTTCTTGCTTATGAGGTATAGAATCTATTTATTTATCCAATCATTCACCTATTAGGTGGAAACCAAAAAAATTCAACAGGACTTCAAGAAAAGTCAATCGTGTGTCGACAATTTTTCTGTGGAGGTTATTGCGCGCTCCAAATATTCCCTATTTTTATTTGATTGTCCATTTATTTATTAATTCCTTCTTTTTTTTTTTTGCCTGAGTTCTGGTCATTTGTTCCATTCCATCTTTATGTCTGTGGATGCAGAGATGCAGGATGGAAGATGAAGGAGATGAGGTTTGAAGTGGGAGTAGAGAGAGAGAGAGAGAGGTGGAGAGAGAGATGAGAGTGAGAGAGAGGGAGAGAGAGAGGAGAGAGAGAGAGAGGAGGAGTGAGTTGTAGCGAGCGGAGGAGAGAAGAATCGAGAGAGTGCAACAACTGTGCATTGTTTGCGTCTTTTTTTATTTATTTTTTTTTGTTCCTCGGCTAAAATCAGAGGTTCACCATGGTGGAATTTTGCGCATGGAAACCAGTTTTTGCCCTACTCTAAGGTATAGCTATTCCGACTTCGGGATATTTTGGTCATTTGGAAACAGGCTTTACTGCCTACATTTATCTGTACTATAGTTTTTTCCCCGTGTGTATTCTTGCCCATCTCTTCTTCGTCGATAAGTTATCATTTTGTTGTTGTTGCTGTTGTTGGGTTTTTTCCTTTTGGGTTTTTTTTTTTGGGGGGGGTGGGGGGTTGTCATCTCTATCTCTCTCTCTCTCTCTTCTTCTCTAGTCTCTCTCTCTCTCTTCCTCCACCCCCCTCCTCCCACTGATGTCTAAAGCTAAAAGGTATCATCTTTCCCAGTCTTTCACAATTCTGTCTTTACACGAGTTTTAATTGCAGTGTTTCTCCACACATCGACAAAAATGTAAACAGTCACCATCTCCTATCCATCCATGCCACTCCCCTCCCCTTTCTCCTTCCTTCACTGGATTCCTACCGTCACAGGGACTCTTGCTCTCTCTCTCTGTGATAAGATTTCACTCTGAAATGCCAGGCCTGCGTGTCAGATACTCGTGACAAATTAAGCTCTTCAGGACATGTGACCGGTAGAGAGGACAAATATCGCTCAGAGAGAGAGAGAGGGGGGAGGAGGAGAGAGAGAGAGAGAGAGAGAGAAGAGAGAGAGAGAGGAGAGAGAGAGAGAGAGAGAGAGAGAGAGAGAGAGAGAGAGAGGAGAGAGAGAGAGAGAGAGAGAGATTAGACGGAAGGAAAGAGGAAAAGAGAGAAAAAGAGAGAAGAGAGAGAGCAGACAGAGACAGAAACTTAAACGTCCCTGGCATAACCTGATAAAAGTTTGTGTTTTTTTTTAAACCAAAAGGCAAAACAAAATAATCTTAAACGTTTGATGCCGATACCGATAGGCCAGCAACAATGTAAATGTCTGGCTGCTTGCCCGCATTGTTGAAAGCTCCCCTCATGAAGAAGAAAGCCAAGAGAGAAAGAAAGAAACCAGATCCTGGACAAAGGTGAGGAGACCTTCACGAGAAACATGTTTGTCTCCCTTGTGCATGCTCTCCTCTCTCCACCTTAGCCAGAAAGAAACGCGATATTCCAGATGTTCTCTCCAGAACGCCGCGAAACTTTACACCCTTTCGCCTCTTCTCTTTGCACCTGTCAATAAACAAGAGTGTGGGGGGGGAAGGAGGGGAGGGAGAAGGATCTGGTGTTGATCAACACCGTCTATCATAATTATCGCAGGTTCTGCCTGTTCTATCCTCTCATGTTCGCCTGTTAATGTCAAAAACAAAAAAGATTGGGGGGGGTGGGGGGGGGGATTTTTTTCTATCCTCTCATGTTTGCCTGTTAATGTCGGTTAAGGCTCGTTATTTTGTTGCGTCATCCGGCAGAAAGATAAATCTGGCTCAGGCCAAAAAGCTGTGTCGTTATTGATGTATCAGGAAAGTTTCAAGGCCTACGTTAAATTAATATGGTGTTGTTATGCTTTGAAATGTTTTGTTGAGATTGTCTTCATTCATGACACATGACAATCTTTTCTTTATGGACATTGTCTTCATTCGTAACAAATTCTTCACATAACAACATGAGTCATCCATGAAAGGAGACCAAAAGAAAAAAAAAGAGACCAGAAGCCAGAGAAAGAGACCTGCCATCCACCTGTCTATCTTCCTACCTGCCTGCCTATCTACCTGCCTTCCTGCCTATCTACTTTCCTTCCTGCCTTCCTATCTACCTGCCTTCCTGCCTATCTACTTTCCTTCCTGCCTTCCTATCTACCTGCCTTCCTGCCTATCTACCTTCCTTCCTGCCTTCCTATCTGCCTTCCTACCTACCTTCCTATCTACCTTCCTATCTTCCTACCTTCCTATCTACCTTCCTATCTGCCTTCCTATCTTCCTATTGTTACCACGCTATCTGCCCATACCTTCTATCTACTCTTCCTATCTGCTTATCTACCTGCCTATCTACCTCCTATCTCCTACCTTCCTATCTGCCTTCCTATCTGCCTGCCTTCCTATCTGCCTACCTATCTGCTACCTTCCTATCTACCTTCCTATCTGCCCTTCCATCTGCCTTCCTATCTGCCTCCTTCCATCTGCCTTCCTATCTGCTCCTACCTATCTGCCTACCTTCCTATCTCTACCTTCCTATCTGCTACTACCTTCCTATCTGCCTTCCTATCTGCCCTTCCTATCCCACCTTCCTATCTGCCTACCTTCCCATCTGCCTTCCTTCCCACTGCCTTCCTTCCCATCTGCCTACCTTCCTATCTACCTTCCTATCTACCTTCCTATCTACCTTCCTATCTACCTGCCTATCTACCCTTCCCATCTGCCTACCTTCCAGCTGCCTGCCTTCCTATCTGCCTCCTTCCCATCTGCCTTCCTTCCATCTGCCTTCCTTCCATCTGCCTTCCTTCCTATCTGCCTTCCTTCCCATCTGCCTTCTATCTACCTGCCTATCTACCTTCCATCTGCCTACCTTCCTATCTGCCTTCCCATCTGCCTACCTTCCATCTGCCTACCTTCCCATCTGCCTTCCTATCTGCCTACCTTCCTATCTGCCTATCCTTCCTATTGCTACCTTCCTATCTGCCTACCTTCCTATCTGCCTACCTTCCTATCTGCCTGCCTTCCTATCTACCTTCCATCTGCCTTCCTACTGCCTTACCTTCCTATCTGCCTACTTCCTATCTACCTTCCTATCTGCCTACCTTCCTATCTGTCTACCTTCCATCTACCTTCCATCTGCCTATCTACCTTCCCATCTGCCTATCTACCTTCCATCTGCCTTCCTATCTACCTTCCCATCTGCCTATCTACCTTCCATCTGCTATCTCTTCCTACTTCCTTGCCTATCTACCTTCCTATCTGCCTTCTCCTTCCTATCTACCTTCAATCTACTTCCTATCTGCCTTACCTTCCTACCTTCCTATCTACCTTCCTATCTACCTTCCTATCTACCTGCCTGCCAGCCTGCACCTGTCTTTGACGTCAGACTTGCCTTAATAACTCCTGACCTGGCAAAGAAGCGATCTGACGGCCATGCAGCTAAAAACTACACACTTCCAGCATAAAAACACGATTCCATTTCTACACTTCCAGCAGAAAAAACACGATTCCATTTCTACACTTCCAGCAGAAAAACACGATTCCATTTCTACACTTCCAGCAGAAAAACACGATTCCATTTCTACACTTCCAGCAGAAAAACACGATTCCATTTCTACACTTCCAGCAGAAAAAACACGATTTCATTTCTACACTTCCAGCAGAAAAACACGATTCCATTTCTACACTTCCAGCAGAAAAACACGATTCCATTTCTACACTTCCAGCAGAAAAACACGATTCCATTTCTACACTTCCAGCAGAAAAACACGATTCCATTTCTACACTTCCAGCAGAAAAACACGATTCCATTTCTACACTTCCAGCAGAAAAACACGATTCCATTTCTACACTTCAGCAGAAAAACACGATTCATTTCTACACTTCCAGCAGAAAACACAGATTCATTTCTACACTTCAGCAGAAAACACAGATTCCATTTCTACACTTCCAGAGAAAAACAATTCAATTTTACACTTCAGCAAAAAACAGATTCAATTTTACATTCTAGCTGAACACTATTGCGTTTACTAAATGAGTATAACATGACTGCTGTGCAAAATATAAAACTACCACTTAAATGCACACTGACCACAGACACGACACAGCACACACCAAAACAAAGCAACTTCAAACTCTGATGAGCAAGAAATAATAAGTCAGTGCAATTGACTGTACTGAAATAGTTGGACATTGATTAAGAAACCACAGATGCGTGGCTGCACCGCACACGCACACACACACACACACACAAAGAAACAAATGCATTATAGCTCATAGTTGATGAGCATTGTATATTATTGTAAGGAAATGTAAATCTTACAATATATCAGCATACCTTTTATTATTGTAAGGAAATGCCAATGCTACAATATATCAGCATATTGTTTATTATTGTAAGGAAATGTAAGATTGT
>CM060316.1:106645568-106655568 GCA_030674155.1 Stramonita haemastoma
GTTAAAAAATGTTCTTCAGTGGAAGATCAAAAAAGGATCTTTAGGGAGCCTGCAGTAAAATGTTTGTGCCTAATATCCGGGACATCTTGACACTTCAGGAGCAGATGCTTGATGGTTATTTTGCACATCACAAGTCACACACCATGGGGTTCTTCTCTCGCTTTTGGGCGAATGCGTACAAAATCACAAATGTAAAAGGGTTGTGTTACAATAATTGTTTTTTAAAATGTCAGCTACCTTCAAAATATATCACGCTGGTCTACAGCAATCAACATCAGATCACACATGACACGAATCACTACAATTGCATATACAGTTCAGAACACTTGATTATGAAACACATAGACTATTATGACAATGTTTTTAAAAAAAAAACCAGCAAAAAACCAAAGTGATTTTCCACCACACAGCACTTCGTGAGGCACCATTCTCCTTGAACACGAAGACAGTGTACACTGATGTAGACCATGGCATCAGCAGTTTTGTACAAGAAGACAGTCAGTGTATACCGATGTGGACGATGACATCAGCAGTTTTGTACAAGAAGACAGTCAGTGTATACCGATGTGGACGATGACATCAGCAGTTTTGTACAAGAAGACAGTCAGTGTATACCGATGTGGGCGATGACATCAGCAGTTTTGTACAAGAAGACAGTCAGTGTATACCGATGTGGACGATGACATCAGCAGTTTTGTACAAGAAGACAGTCAGTGTCAGTGTGTGACATGTCACCAGCAGTTGATGCCACCAGGCCACATCCACACAGCGCCAGCCCTGGTCTCTTGCAGGATGCAGTGCCCGGGGAGCACAACCATAGCCGACCACTCCCTCCCTGCCATGACTGCCTCATGGGGGTAGCACCGCCAAGAGATTTCTTACTGCCAAACCTTCAACACAAGATCAAGACAATGACTGGCTATTTTTCTGTGCTTTAGCTTAGCAAAAGTGGGTTCTGACAGTATTTTACATAATCATCTGTTCGTAACTATATCATTGTTGTCATAGCCATGTAGAGTTTATTCTTTGATATTTCATATCTTGTTGTTATACTCTACCTGCTATCATGGCTATGCACAGTTTATCTTTGATATGTTCATATCTTTGTTGTCAGACTCTACCTGCTACAGCTATGTACAGTTTATCTTTGAGTTTCATATGTCATGTACAGCTATGTACAGTTTATCTTTGGGTTTTATGTCATGCTGTGCACTGCCCCGCCGACCACAAAGGCCGTATTACGGCTGTCACCATTTTTAATTCCAAAGATAAGTCCTTCAGATGAGACTATAAACCGAGGCTCCATGTGCGAACGTACTCAGAACATCTTGTGTACGGGTTAAAAACCTGTTCCGCCTTTCGGAAGAGCAGGCCATTTCGTGCTGGTAGGAACGGATGACAAAAAAAAAAAAAAAACGAAACAAAAACACATCCACACAGGTGTCGTGTTTAGACACCATCCCCTTAAACGAAATGCGGCTATCTTTATGGTGGGTAAAAAAGGCCGCATACACAAAAACTCACCATTGATAAACCTCGGTGCTCTAACTGAGGAACGAAAAAAAAAATCAAAACACTCGCTTGAACATTTACTTCAGTTTGAACACAACAAGAATACTACTAATCCCTCCAATACAAAACACAGTCAACCTGAACAGCACACACCAGACGGTTAAAAAAAAAGAACCTAAATCACTTTAGTCCTAAACGTAAAATCAGGCCCAGCCGAGCTGGGGCCACCAGCCATTCCAATTCAGTTGTCATCCCCAGATCATAAAAAAGGGTGTATAAAACATAGCACACACGTCAAAGTCCTGAGAAATAAAAACGACATGTCTATGAATGAAATGCCAGGTGGACCAACAACAACAGTGCCGAAAGGACATCCAGCGCCCATCCCAGTGTTGACAGTCATTTCACTGCCTAGCCACCAGAACAAAATAGAACAGGCAAAATGTCATAGACTGTGTACAGAAGACACCAAAAAATGTTGTCAGACTTTTTTTTAATGGGAAGGCAGACGGTAAGCCGGAGAGAGGGCTGAGAGACAATAAAAAAGGAGAGAGAGATTAAATACAAGGGTTTTCTTCGCACAGAAAGATAATGAAAAAAAGGATAATAAAAAAAAAGTAGTATAGAAAGATAATGACAAAAAAGAAAGATTGGAAAAAAGGTTTTCTCGAACAGAAAGAGAGTGAAAAGAGAGAAAGAGAATGAAGAAAAGATATTCTCGCACAGAAAGACAATGGGAAAAAATAGAGAATGAGATACATGAAAAGGGTTTTCTCGCACAGAAAGATAATGAAAAGAGAGAAAGAGAATGAAGAAAAGATATTCTCGCACAGAAAGACAATGAGAAAAAATAGAGAATGAGATACATGAAAAGGGTTTTCTCGCACAGAAAGATAATGAAAAAAACAGAAAGTAAGAAGAAAAGAGTCTTCTCGTACCTTAACACATAGAACAGAACTCAGTTCAGGAAAACTCGAGGACATCACTGCAAAACCAGCCCAACCCGACATATCTCAACCCTAGCCCAATAAAAACCTAACCCAAATGAAGCCTGGTCCAACCCCACTCCAGCACAACCAAAACACAAAAAAAGTTAAAGTTAAAGTCTGTCCCGAGCCTAAGGCTCATCAGGCCGGTGCTTATCCCGGTTTATGTGGCGTTAAGCGACTGAGAGTCATAGACTTCCCCCTGGATAGGACGCCAGTCTGTCGCAGGGTTAACCCCCAACACAAGGTTGGTACCCCTTTTACACCTGGGTGGGGTGAGAAAATAGCCGTAAAGTGCCTTTTCCAAGGGCACAATGCCATAGCCGAAAGCTGGATCGAACCCGCAACCTTTAGATTACGAGTCCAACGCCCTAACCACTAGACTACAGCGGCAGCACAACAAAAACACAAAGCTAACTTAACAAAAACCAACGCAAACCCAACTCAAGCCAAACCAAACACAACACAACCCTAACTCAAGCCAAATCCAACCCAAACTCAAGCCAAACCCTACACAACCCAACCATAACTCAAGCCACACCCAGCCCTTGCTCAAGCCAAACACGACTCAGCCATATCTCAAGCCAAACCCAACCTAACTCAAGCCAAACCCAACACAATCCTAACTCTAGCCAAACCCAGCACAGCCCAACCATAACTCAAGCTAAAACCCAAAACAACCCAACCAAAACTCAAGCCAAACCCAACACAACCAATACTCGGCCAAACCCAACCATAACTCAAACGCAACCTAACCATAACTCAGCCAAACCCAACACAACCATAATTCAGTCAAATCCAACCATACGTCATAAACTCAAACCCAACCCAAACTCAAGCCAAACCCAACCATAACTCAAGCCAAACCCAACCATAACTATAACCAAACCTTAACTCAGCCAAATTCAACCCTAACTCAAGCCAAACCCTACCCTCACTCAAGCCAACCCAACCCTAACTCAAACCAAACCCTAAAACACAAGCCCAACCACCACACACCTCTACAACCTCAAACCCCACCCGACCCCTGGAAACCCAACCCGGCACCCCTTTCCCTCCCGCCCTAATAAGAGAGCACGTACCTTGACAGTGTTGTCCACAGCCCCGGAGAAGATTCGACCCCTGGACACTGCCAGACTAGCCACTGAGCCCTGGTGTCGCACCAACGTCTGCGTGCAAATCATGTTGTCCATGCTCCACACCTGTACACACACACACACACACACACACACACACACACACACACACACACACACACACACACACACACACACACACACACACACAGTGCTGGAATTAGACATCGTTTAAAACAAAGAGAACTCTAAAAAGTAGATAAATGCATCCTCAACAAACATATAAAGAGGATTTGCACACAAAAAAAGTACACTAAAACAAATGCACACACGCACACACTCCGCGCGCGCTCTATTGCTGTCATACGAGCGAAAATGAGTTGCGTTGCTGCTGCTGCTTAACGCACCTGACAAGTCAGGCCTAGGGTATCCGACTTCGGCACAGGAGAGAATTGTCATCTGTCAAGTCTTTCTGGGGGAAAAAAAAGGAGGCAGAATGGACCAAGAAGGCAGAAAATAGACACAAAAGTGGTAACAGGAAGAAAAGGAACAAGGCAGACACAAAGGAGGGATAGAAAAGAGGAATTCCTAGCACAGACTTTCCAGAAGGAGGGGATGTTATTTATACCGACAAGCCCCTGGCATCCCCATGGGAGAATGGAACTAGTAACAGAATACTCGATATACTAAGCGAACATCAAGCTTAGAATGTGTTCCCTGAGTAGCAAGCAGGGCTATGTTACGGCAATGGAAGATACGAGCAGCTTGAAAGACGGGAAGGGAAAAAATGGACTATGGTGGTTTCCGCAAAGGAAGGAGGGGGAGGGGAGGGGAGGGGAGGAGAGAGAGAGAGAGAGAGAGAGAGAGAGAGAGAGAGAGAGAGAGAGAGAGAGAGACAGACAGACAGACAGACAGACAGACAGACAGACAGACAGACAGACAGACAGACAGACAGACAGACAGAGACAGAGAGACAGAGAGAGATGGCGAAGGGGGGGAGGGGTAAGGGAGAAGAGAGAGAAAACCTCTCCCCCTAAAAAAAAATAAAAAAACACCAAGTAAACAGCAATCTTACACAAGAAGACAAATACTACATCATCAAAAACCAGAGTTCGGGATTAGACAGTACAATGAGCCATCAAACAAAAGAACCTTATATAAAAAAAAAAAAGGATGTAAATATAAACGATCAGAAAAAAGCCAGAAAGAAAAGAGCACCAAATAATGGAAAGGAAAGCGAAGAAATTGAGCAAAGAAAGACAAGAGATAAAGAAAGACAGAAAGGAGGGAAGGAAGAAGGGAAGGAAAAGAAACGAAGAAGAGAAGAAAAAAAAGAAGAGAAAACGGAAGGGAAGAAAATTCACAGAGAGAGAGAGAGAGAGAGAGAGAGAGAGAGAGAGAGAGAGAGAGAGAGAGAGAGAGAGAGAGAGAGAGAGAGAGAGAGAGAGAGAGAGAGAGAGAAAAGAAGACAGACAGACAGACAGACAGAGACAGACAGACAGACAGACAGAGACAGACAGACAGACAGACAGACAGAGAGAGACAGACAGACAGAGAGAGACAGACAGACAGAGAGAAACAGACAGAGAGAGTCAGAGAGAGAGAGAGAGAGAGAGAGAGAGAGAGAGAGAGAGAGAGAGAGAGAGAGAGAGAGAGAGAGAGAGAGAGAGGCAGGGGAGGGAAAGGCGACTGCTTACATCAAACAAAAAACAAAACCTTCAAATAAACCACTTCTGATTAACTCATTTCAAACAGTGGGACCCTTTTCCCTTCAAATATCGAGACCATTTGTATCACTTTTTACGTTTTATATATTTTTTTTAGGTCCACCAGTTTCCAATTTTGGGAATGAAAATAACCAAGTTTAGAGGAAAAAGCCGAAACACTGTCTTCCACAGACGCATCAGTAACACAAAAGACGAAAATTAATCACTCAATAAATAAAAATCAATTCGCTATTATGAAAAACAACGCCCACCATAATTTACAACGTATTTCGAGCTCGTATATAGCAGAAATTACCTCCTCAACAGATTTAATATCCCGTCCTTCACAGAATCTTAATGTCTAGAACTTTTACAATTTCACCACCAAGAACAAAAAAAAATTAATAGCTTCAGAAAAAAGTATAATGAAATACTTTCAATAAGAACATCATAAAAGATGCAAAATTACAAAATTAAAAAAAAACTTTTATCAATAAGAACACAATCTCAACTGATAACGTTCTAAAACATATAGAAGCAATAAGAAAGATTCAATGCGTTTTTTTAAATGAATAAGAACGACATGAAAGTTAAAACCTGAAGAATTTTTTTAAATGTTAGAAATACCCCCCAAAATCGACCTTCATTGGACACATTTACCCCAACGTTTGCTAAACGGCAACAATTATGGCCTTCTGGTGGCCTTCACTGCTACAACCTATTTCTTTGTAATGGCTACACATAGAAAAATAAATCTCCATGTCTGAAATCCGTATCTCTAACCTTGCTGCCCCGGAAGAGCCTAGGGGTAGGGGTCTAAGTGGTTATAACATCAAAATCGTATTCTGAGGGCAGAAAAGGAAGGGTTTTGAGTCTGCTGATGAGAACGTTCATACCCCCCCCCCCCCCTACCCCCACCCCATCCACCCCGAGTTAACCAGTACAGAATCTATTTTCCGGAAAGTCCTTCAAATAAGACTAGACAGCAAGACCCTGTATGTGATTACACGCAGAACGTCTTGCACACACGTCAAAGGCCTCATCCCACTGCTTGTAGAAAAGAAAGTCATGCAGAGCCGGTGGGAAGGATGTCACCAGTATACCCAGCATGCATGGACAGAGATGGGCTCCGCCAGGTTCAACACACTACAAGATCACGGTCTGAAGAAGTCAGTGTAGTATTCGAACGGCTCCTCAAGGAGTTATACAAGTCAAAACATCCTCTTTCCAAAACTTGACTTAGGCAGAGCAAAGAGTATCCAAAAAAACAACAACACCAAAGTGCAAATTCACGACCAGCACGCACCAACATTCATGTATCCATACACAGACACAGACACACACACAGACACACACACCACACACACACACACAATATACACCCCCCCTACACACACGCACACACACACACACACACACACACACACACACACACACACACACACACACACACACACACACACACACACACACACACACAGAACGGAGCTCTAGCAGGAAACGCACCCGTCTAGAAAGTCAAGAGGTCGCGGGTTTGGTTCTTGTCCGGAGTTAGGCTTACTGAAACCACTGGCCAAACTAAAATCCAAAACCAACAAACCACAACAATAATGACAAACAAAGAATAAAAGGAAGGAAGGAAGAAGCAAAGATGGAGATAAACGAAAAGAGAAGAAACAGATCAAAGAGACATAGAGCGAAACAAAAACCAATAAACAAAAACGGACGAACGAATAAACCAACCAACCAAACAAAAAAAACCCACACAAAAACCATAAAGATTATTTAATTCCGTACAACCCATTCAGCTCCTCTTAGCGTCATGTCAAAGAGTGTCTTTTCTTACGCTTTTATTGAAGTTTTTGTTTCTCTCTCTCTCTCTCTCTCTCTCTCTCTCTCTCTCTCCTCTCTCTCTCTCTCTCTCTCTCTCTCTCTCTCTCTCTCTCCCTCTCCCTCTCTCCTTTTCTTTGGTTTTTTGTTTGATTGTTGAGTTGTTTTTTTTTAATCTATTACCTTCTGAAAAATAAAATTTGTTTTAAAAAATTTGTTCAAAATTTGTTCTTCATCTCATTTTCTTATGCTCTGCCTGTTTTGTTTTCCCATTTTCTTACATTCTACTTTTTTATACTCCCCACCCCTCTCTCTTTCTCTTTTTTTGTTTGTTTATTTGTTGTTTTTTTCGAGGGCTGGATGTAAAAACAACAACAACAGGTAATGCATAATCTATTACCCTCTGAAAAATAAAACTTTTTTACAAAAATGTCTTCATAAATTTGTTCTTTCTCTCATTTTCTTATGCTCTCTCTCTCCTCTCTCTCTCTCCTCTCTCTCTCTCTCTCTCTCTTCTCTCTCTCTCTCTCTCTCTCTCTCTCTCTCTCTCTCTCTCGGCGTGCCTCTCTCACAAGGTAAACTTCTCTAGAATCTTAAGACTATTCTGCTGCATCCTTTGACATTTGAAATGAAAATCTAATAATGCGATGCCAGATCTTTGCTGATGTGATTGTTACATTATTCTTGATATGATCGTGCTATCATATTGATGTTGTACACAAACGGGATCCGCTCTTGATCGTACTATTGAATGTTTGTTCTTTCTCGTTTTCCTGGTGGTTAGAGAGAGTGGGGGTATCAAACAGGGTCTGTGGATGTGTGAGATGTGGAAATGTAGAATGTCATATCTGTATTTGTCTTATCATATATTGATCTGTTTATTTTTTTCTTTGTTATTTGAGAAAGATGTAGGAGAAAAAAAAAACACCTGCTTGTGGTTATTCTGTTCCCTCATTAAAACAAGATTCGTTCGTTTGTACGTTCTCTCGTATTTCTTTACACTCTCCTTGTGCCTCTCTCTCTCTCTCTCTCCTCTCTCTCTCTCTCTCTCTCTCTCTCTCTCTCTCTCTCTCTCTCTCTCTCTCTCTCTCCTCCCTCCCTCCCTCCCTCCCTCCCCCTCCCTGATGCCCTCTAAATGATATGTCTCAGGGGGCCGGCAGTTCACAGAGAACAAAGAATATGGCTGGCACCAACAGGCACCCAAGGCACCAGAGAAGGCCTGGCACTACACCGAAGCAACTTTAGTGGTGACCAATGCTTTTTCTCTTCCAATACAGTATGCACAGCACACCAGCTGTGAAAACAGTCAATGGCCACAGTCACAACCAATGCGCAGCTAAACTGAACGAAAAAGTTGTTTTTTGTGTGGTTTTGTTTTGTTTGGGGTTTTTGCTGTTGTTGTTGTTGTTTTTTTTTGTTTTTTTTTTGTTGTTGTTGTTGTTGTTTTGTTGTTTTTTTGGGGGGGGTTAAGGAGAGACCATTCCCGTAAAGCATTGTACATTGTCAGTACATTTGACTCTTAAGGTCCAACCAACTGACCGACCAAACGGACAAAAACAAAAAAATCTACAATTTGTTATAGGCGTAGAAAAGAAGCATACGATATCGAAGTTACCGTCATCATTTGGACAACCCCCCCTCTCCTCCAGCCCCCCCCCCCCCCCCCCCTCGGCTGGAGCTCCACGACTCATCAATGGAGAAATTTTGTGTATGCAAAACCAAACCATTATTAATTAAGGTAGCGGAATTCCAACTTTGGCGATGATGCGCGCATGCCTTTTTTTTCTATATAAATTTTGTCATCCATTCCTATCGGCACGCAATGGCCTACTCTTCCGAAAAGCGAAACCGGTTTTAACCTGTGTGCAAGATGTTCTGTGTGGTGCGGTTTGCACATAGAATCTCAGTTTATAGTCTCATTCGACGGCACCCATTGATCTACTCTTCCGAAAAGCGGAATGGGTTTTAACCTGTGTGCACGATGTTCTCAGTGCGGTTTGTACACGAAATTTCGGTCTATAGTCTCATCCGGAAGGACTATTTGGGGGAGGGGGAGGGTTGAAGTGACGTCAGCACTGACGTTAACTTCAGGGGAAAAAAATCCCCTTGAACGAACACAGCGAAGACTGGAACCCACGCCTTCAATAACCGTCTGATCAGAAGCAGGACATTCTTTTTCTTTCATTCTTTTTTTTTTTCTTCTTTTATTTCGAGGATAATGGTTAAACACTCTAACCACTAAGCTGTCCCCGCCACTTATCAAGAACCCTGACCACTACTCCAGTCTGCAACGTTACCACCTTGATCATGTCATCAAGCACATTTAAACCAAACCAAAAAAAACCCACCTCTAATCTCCCCCCGCTTAGTGTCAAACGGGCCTTTTGGACACACGATCAGCAGTGACCTACAAAAAAAACACATGCACACAAAACAACAAAAAATGCACTGATACGATGCATTAATCGTCGCCTGTCAGACGCCATCTTCAACAAAATTAATCCACTCCTGTGGAACCCCTCAGATTTGAGCTTTTTTTGTTTTGTTCTTTTTGTGTGTGTGTTGTTGCCCTTACTTCCTCGTGTAGCGGTAAAAACAGTGAAATAAGCTGCTAAAACACCGTGCCCATCACTTGAGGATCTGGTCTTCAGCCAGCAGAAGGAGGCTTTTAACTCTTCTTCACGTCAGCAACTTGCTTCCATGCCGATTAGGGATAATGGCGGGAAAAATGATAGACGTGGGTTTGTGAAGGGCTGTTGTTCAACAGCGATAGATTCCTCCCACATCACCCTGCCTCCTCTCTGTCTCCTCTGTTCTCTCTGTCTCTGTCTTTCTGTCTCTGACTCTGTCTCTGTCTCCCCCCCTCTCTCTGTCTCCCCCCCCCCCCTCT
>CM060316.1:106663068-106670198 GCA_030674155.1 Stramonita haemastoma
CTTAAGGACCTTTCAGGAGTGAACAAAACCCTGTCTCACACACCCACCCACCACTACTTTTACCCATGTTCCACCCGCTCCCCCACCCACCCACCCACACCTTTACCCCCTTCCGCGCGCACACATACTCCCCCCACCCCACACACTCCAACACCTATACCCCCCCCCCCCCACAAACACCCCCCCCCCCCCCCACCACGCACCCCTCACTCACAGACGCACATCAAACAAACACAGCCCCCCCCCCCCACACACACACACACACACCACCACCACAACAACAACAAACACAGCCCCTCCCCTCTCTCTCCCTCCCACCCCCCCCCCACACACACACACACCCACACCCACACACACACAACACATACAACACTACAACACACACACACACACACACACTACAAACACACAAGTCCCTTCAAAACCACTGCCCGTGCAGACAAGACAAGACAAGACAACCAGCCTTCTTCCTCCCCCCTCCCCCTACCACTAGGCTAGCTTGCCTATATAAAAAGCCGCACACCGCCACACAGTGCGAGATGAACTAATAGACACACACACCACACACGCACACACATGATACACAGGTTATAGTAGTCACTGACCAAGACTCTCTCTCTCTCTCTCTCCCTCCTCAAGGCATCAACACTCCACTCCTCATCCGACGCTGTTCCGACCACATCACCCACCACCCTCACCACCCAAACCTCTGGTTTCGAAACCTACTACTAGCACAAGTTGTGTGAAAGACTTTGGTCACGGAAAGAGAGAGGAGGACACAGGTTTATCATAGAACTACTACCAGTCAGTCTCTCGTCTGTCCATCCACTGACTACCTCTACCTGCCCAGCCATCACTCATTCTCACCTGTCCCGTTATTTTATTTTCTCCACCTGCCTCCTATTCTTTCTCGCATCCCAAGAAGTTTGTTTTTTTCCTGGCTTCTTTCGCACGCTCAACTTTGTGAAACTTTACACTTGTAAAAAAAAAAAAAGACTGTGGGAAGAGAGAGAGAACAAAACGAATTTTTCTTGAGCTTTTTTTTAACAGAAGTTGGTGAAAATAAGTGGAGAAAAAGAATAGCTTTGTGAAAAAAGCTGTTTTTGAAAAAAAGAGAGAGGTATACGTTATTTTGGAGATTTTTTTTTTAAGGGAGGCCTTGCTGGTGAGACTGTTGTTTGCCCATTTTTTTCGGTTCAAACTCTTCAGCTCTCTTTCTCTTCACTCCAAGTACCATCGTTGCCGTCATCACCATGAAGTCTTTGCTGGTTGTCCTCATCTTCGTCGCTACCCTCACATTCTGTGCCTCTGAAGGTAAGTGGCAATTTTCATCTTTTTCCCCCCCCGGGGGGGGGGGGAGGGGGAAAAAGGGGGGGGGGGGGGGGGGGGGGGGGGGGGGGGGGGGGGGGGGGGAAAACCCCCCCCCCCCGGGGGGGGGGGGGGGAAGGGGGGGGGGGGGGGGGGGGGGGGGGGGGGGGGGGGGGGGGGGGGGGGGGGGGGGGGGGGGGGGGGGGGGGGGGGGGGGGGGGGGGGGGGGGGGGGGGGGGGGGGGGGGGGTTTTTTTTGGGGGGGGGGGGGGGGGGGGGGGGGGGGGGGGGGGGGGGGAAAAGGGGGGGGTTGGGGGGTGGGGGGGGGGTGGGGGGGAGGGGGGGGGGGGGGGGGGGGAAAGGGGGGGGGAGGGGGGGGGGGGAGGGGGGGGGGGGGGGGGGGGGTGGGGGGGGGGGGGGGGGGGGGGGGGGGGGGGGGGGGGGGGGGGGGGGGGGGGGGGGGGAGGGGGGTGGGGGGGGGGGGGGGGGGGGGGGGGGGGGGGGGGGGGGGGGGGGGGGTTGGGGGGGGGGGGAGGGGGGGGGGGGGGGGGGGGGGGAGGGGGGGGGGGGGGGGGGGGGGGGGGGGGGGGGGGGGGGGGGGGGGGGGGGGGGGGGGGGGGGGGGGGGGGGGGGGGGGGGGGGGGGGGGGGGGGGGGGGGGGGGGTCCCCCCCCTCCTCTTTTTTAAAAAAATTTATCGTTTTAAAAATGAACGAAATTGTTTGGGCATGAAGTACACCATTCATCATATCTCTTATACTTAATTATTTTTTTAAAAAAAAAACGCGCAACCAATCTAATTTTGTAAATGTGTAATCCCTCCAAACGTTTGACGAGTTCTTCCCTAAAAAAATATTCTTCTGCGTTATGGCCTTTTTTCCCTTTGTGCAGGGGTTGGTGGCCCAATTGTAAAAACAAGTGCACTTTTGTGATTTGAAAAGAAACCCTGTAGGTTTTTTTTTTTTCACAAATAATCCTAGTCATAAATTTTTCTTTATTTAGCAAGCCAATAAATTTAAATGTTAACTCAAACAGGGGCCCCAAAAAAACTATTCGTGTTACTCCCTTCCCTCCTTCAACTCTGCTGTCAGATTGTAAACCATCCTTTTTTTAAACCCGTAGGGTTTTTTTTATCCAAAAATCATCGAAATTCTGTTTAGTTTCAGTCTGCGACATTAAATCTCAACATGGCATGAATCAACTCTCTCGTGACTCTCTTCTCTTTCTCTCTTCTCTTCTCTTCTTTTCTCTCTCTCTGTTCTTTTCCTTTCTTTCGGTTTTTTTATTTTTTATTTGTTTTTTTGTATTTTTTCTGTCTGTTTATTTTATTTAGTTTATAAAAATTTTTTTTTGGAGGGGGGGTTAGTCTATTATCTTAGGGTTGGGGGGCGGGTATTTTGTTACTTCGTATTCAATTTATATTTCCATATTATCTCAGTTAATTCTATTCATCAAACCGTGAATTTTAGAGTTAGCAACCAAAAGAAATCATCTTTTAAGTTTTTGTCCTCTTGTTGTTTTTGGTACCACCCCAGCCTGAAGGATATGACTGTGCTCTATAAATTAATCCAAAAATCGATGGTCGAGAGGAACTGCAACTTGTTTGGAAAGCGAGAGGTCGCTGGTTTGATTCCCGTCTGAGTCTGAGCTCTTCCCCCCATCCACCAGACCCTGAGAGGTGGTCTAGGGCGCTAGTCTTTTGGATAAGACAATAAACGTACATTTAGCGTATGTAAAAAGAAAAATCCATTGGGAAAAAGTGGCTGTGCCTGTTAAAGTTTTACAGGGGGAAAAGTCCACTTTCTTTGCGAAACAAATAACACTCGCAAACAGAAGAAGGCCACAAAAAACATGTGGCGCTGATTATGGCGACATGTTTTTAAACCTTGGGAAGGGCAGCCTGATTTTTTACGGGGCCGAAAAAAAATCTGCCGAAACCGAATGTGAAACACAATATGATACAATACCAAAATTAATAAGTCCAAGACAAGACCGATGCATTTATTTCGATAGTTTAACTTTGCTTGTGAATCTTTATTTATGTACATTTGTTAAATTCGTTCTTTCTCCTCTTTTAATTACTTCACTTACTTATCGCTATTTTTGTTAAATATTATACCACAAAGTTGCGATTCTGTCAGTTTGCTTCTACAGATGATCTTTTCACTCTTCAAAGTTTAAACAATCAGATCAGAGGGAAAACGTGCAAGGGTTTTCCTCTGCCCCCCCCCCCCCCCCCCCCCCCCCCAATCTGTGGTTACTTACGGATCAATCTTTTTTCTTTTTTTTTTGTATTTCGTTTATTTGAGTGTTTCCTAACAGATATAGTATAATGATAATACAACAGTTTCAGTATTGCTCAAGGCACATTACAAGGGTATAATCATAAAGACTACAACACTAACAATTGATGATAACTTAATAATACTAATCAGATGCTTTGGAAGTAGCACAAAAAAAGTAGCAAATCCACAAATGTCAAGTTAAAAATCCACACAGCCAGAAGTTCAAAAGTATACATGTATTCATTCATTCACCTACGCTTTAATTTAAAGGACAATGGAATAAGTATTCATGTAATTTTTACGGATCAATCATTTTGTGTGTCCTCGGCTAGAGCTCCAGGGTTCCCCCAAGGTGGATTTTGCGTATGAAACCATTTTTACCTACCACCAAGGTAGCCGCATTCCGACTTCGGGATCAATCTTCTAAAAAGGTTTGACAGGTTTGTCGCTGAAAGAATTCCTTTGTTTGCTCATTTTTTTTTGTTTGTGCATTTTTAATGCTGCTTTTGTTTTGCTTTTGAAGAAGGAGGGCAGAAGATTGCCAAAATCCACAAAATGAAAAAACAAACTGTAAAATTAAGAGAAACGGAAAGATGATAAGAGAGCAAGGAGATCCCCCCCACCCCCCCCACCCACACCAAAAAATCAAAAAACAGATAAAGAACACTACATAAAAAATAATGAAAAAAAAAAAAAGAAAGAAAAAAAAAAAAAAAGAGACAGAGAAGACAGACAACAGAACAGACAGACGGAACACACGAAATGCTAATTAAAAAAAATATTTAAAAAAAAACGTTCTGTTCTTCACCTGCCTTTATTCCCCTTGTATTCTTTCCTATAGATCTCAAAACCACTCGTAAAATCTTGCTTTGTAAAAAATTTTCTAATCTTCTTAATTTCCCAAGAATATTTTTTCAAGTCAAAATTGAATAACTTGTTAGAAGTAAAAGTCACTTACAAATTAAAAAAACAACAAACATTTTCTTTTGACTCGCACGCCCACGTGTTGGTGTGTGTTGTTGTTGTGTGTTGTGTGGTGGGTGTGTGTGGTGTTGTGTTGGGCGTGTGCGGTGCGTCCGTGCGGGCGTGCGTGCGTACGTGTGTGGTACTTCTGTTGGGGAAGGGGGGGGGGGGGGGGGGGGGCTCGAATTTTTGTGTAAGAGTCATTTTTATCATACATAACAATTTGACATTTGAAAGAATGCACAACTGTGAATTGTATGATGCCATACAGAGTTGCTTCACACACAACAACAAAAACACACACACACCCCACAAAACACACACACCACACACACACACACACACACACACAACCCCGCCCACCACAACAAGCAAGGCACGCACGCCCGCACGAATACCCCCATGTCAAACACTGTAGAAACTGACGGGACCATACTGATAAAAATCTTTACAAATATCAATGTCTTGACTAAAAAAGCTCTCACGGACTCGCAAGCTGACAAACTTGTCACCGTTTTATCAAACTTTCCCAAGATCAATATTTATCACACTGTTCAGTCTGCCTGTCTGCAAAACTTTCGCGCATTTCACGGGACCATTTAAACTCTGTACCCGAGTGACAGAGCTACCATTATGCGTGTGGGGGGATTTTCATGCGCTCTTTTAAATCAACTAACTTCGACTTTTTTGAAACTGTTCGTACAGATTTACTTATTTTTTCTTTTCTACCCCCCTAAACCCCACCATCCATCCCCCTTCGCATAAAGTGGTTGTTTTTTTTCAAAATAAAACGCATCTTTAATTAACATCGATCTGTGAAAAAAAAAGCAAAATACATACACGACCAAAGTCGATGTGCTGGGCCGACTTGTCAGAGCTTAACGGCATGCAACGGATTTTCGCTTGTAACAACAGCAATATCGCTGTCTGCGCGTTCCCAAACATGAAGACAGTAAAAGAAGTTCAAAAAAAAATTAAATTTTGACCCCCCCCCCCACCCCCCAACTACGAAAAAAGCCACCGCTACCAACAGCAAAAAAAAACGAAAAAGGGAGAAAAAGAAAAACCCACGCCTGATTTTAACGAAACCAAGGACGGGCAAATGACTCCTGAAAGTACCAAAAAGTTATCAATAATTGCAAAATAAGTTTTTTTTTCAGCTGTCAGGGGGGACGCATAAGCCCATATTAAGACAATTTTTTGATTTTAAAAAAAACCCCCTAAGCTTATGAAGGCATGATTAATTTTATTTTATTTTTAATTTTATTTTTAAATTTATTTTATACCACTTTATTCACGCAGATTTCCTGCGTGAAATTCGGGCTGCTCCCCCACCCCCCGGAGAAGCCGTTGCCACAAGTGCAGCAACCCTACCCTTTTTTTTTTCCCATCCTGTGTGCATTCTTTTTTTTTTTGTTTTGTTTTTTTTTTTGGGTTTTTCCAACTTGGCAACCAAACGCTATAATGTAGGAGGGGACCTCCCCGGTCAACTTGAAAATGCAGACCTGCCGGTGCCTTAAATTCCCTTCGTGACATACATATGCAGAAATCAAATATTAAGGCCTTAAAGATCCCGTATTCAAACAGCATTCGGTAGTTACAGAAACACAAGCTACCCAGTATACATCCGTAAAAAAAAAAAAAAAAAAAAAAAAAAAAAAGAAGCGCTCTGAATCGGTTTGAGGGCGTAAACAGCTTAGGGCCGGGGGCTGACCTCCTCATTACAAACAACAGGAAGACCAGCACTAGGCACCCCTCCTGGTAAGGGGAAAGGGAAAAAAAGAGAGAAAAAACATCATCACAAACACCAAAACCCTCCTTCACCTTTTCAAGAAAACACAGCCTAACATTTTTTTGAGTCATCACATCAGACTAAACAAATACGCTATGGAGCCACCCTTCGTGGAATTCAATTTATTGACGACGGACACTACACTGAGAATTAAGACGTATCGACTTTAAATCCCCGGGTCCCACGAAATCTGGGTTCGAATCCGGCGGTGTCCGGGGAATTGAGGGTGGGGGTTTTTACCATCTCCCAGGTCAACTTTAAGTGCAAAATTGCCAGTGCTTCGTTCCCTTTTTGGATAAATTCAACACATCGAAAATCAAACAAGCACGTTAAAGATCCCGTCCTTCATATCAGTGTTCGGTACTTTACGGAAACACGAAACATACCCGAATATACCCCTAAGTCGAATTGGCTACCTTAAACCCCACTTATTTCAAACCCAATTTTTTTTCCCCCTTCCGCTTTCCCTCTCTTACCTGTCCCTGCCTTAAAACATCCACCTCCAAATGCTTAAAAGTTTGTAGGGGGTGTGCGCCCGGGGCGTGCTGCTCATCGTGCGGCTGTTTTTTTGTATATTTGAATTTGGTTAAAACTGTAAATAGTTGTTGATTTGTGTTGTGTAGGGTCGAATAAAGCGCTTTGATTGTTTTTTACAAAAAGGCGCTACAACAAATTCCATGTATTATTATTATTATTACCCTTTTGGTGGACAAAAACGGTTTTTCATAAGCAAAATCTCACTACTGTGACCTCGGATTTTTTAGCCAAAGGGCGGGCAAAAAATT
>CM060316.1:106670298-106685298 GCA_030674155.1 Stramonita haemastoma
TGCGGAACTGCTAATGATGGTTAATATATATATATATATATATATATATATATATATATATAATATATACATACATATAATAGTATCAAGTATCAAGTGTCCATCGATGGAGGCCGCTATTTTCAATCCCTTCCCTTCAAATGGCAAGGACAGGACAGGACAGGCAGGGCAGGAAGGGCAGACACAATTTCTCACACGCGCACACCTTGAACGCCCACCCAGCACCCCTGCTGTGATCCTAGGGCGTTGATACAAGGAATACCACTGACTGCAGACAGAAGGAAGGAAGGAGGGATCCATGGATAGATGGCTTGAATCGTGATGTTTTCCTCCCAATATAGCACCTAGCTAGCTACACAGTTTCGATCTGACTTGTTTTGTTGTTGTTTTGTTGTTGTTGTTGTGTTGTTGTTGTTGTTTTTTCCAATTCTCAACGAGGTGAAAACCCTGACAAGGATTCCTGTGGTCGGTCGGCTGGAGGCTACGCTATAAACATCTCACGGCTGGATCGGATTGAAATAGGATCTTTTATTCGATTCGTTCTATACCGACAAATATAGGTGTGTTTTTTTCTGTTTTTCTTGTTGTTGATGATGTGTTGTTTTTGTTGTTTTTTGTTTTTGTTTTGTTGGTTCTTTGTGTGTGTGATTTATTGGGGTTTTTGTTGTTGGTGGTGTTTTTTGTTTTGTTTGTTTGTTGTTGTTTTTGTTGTTGTTGTTTGGTTGTTTTGTTTTTTTGGGGGGGGTTCTGTCGTCAAACACGAACGTTCAAGCAAAGGTAACAACTGTCTCGAATCTCTTCCAAATGAGAGGGGGGGGGGGGGGGGGGGAATCTGCGACAAACACAAAGAGATTCGAGACTTTTTTTCATTCCATACCGACAAATATAGGTTGTTCCCCCCCCCCCCCCTTGTTTTTGCTGTTGTTGTTGCACTTTTTTGTTTGGGGGGAGGGGGGGGGGGGGTCGTTGAACATGAACGTTCAGGCAAGTGTAGCAACGGTTTTGAATCTCTCCCACATGAAAAAAAAAGAAAAGAAAAAAAAAGCTACGACTAATACAAAACGAGTTCGAACTGGTAAATGTTCTTTTCAACATCTTGTCTTGAGGTCTAAGCGGTGAAAAAAAATAATATATGGACGATCTGTTATGACATGTGAGGTGGCTGACTTGACTACCCCCTGACTCCTCATGAAGTCTTTAGGGCACTGCACTGAATGACAGCTCATTGTTGTGGGTAAGTTGACTCCACCCCCCCCCCTCCCCTCTTCTACAGTAGCAAGGTGCCTACTTTTGTTTTTTTATTCAATAGTCATGTCTTCGGGAAAGATTGTCAATTATTTGATTATCTGTGAATACCAATGCTGCTGTGATTCTACTGAGTTATTTTTTGCCTGTCTTCGTCTGTGGTCATGGTAGGCATCGTTAGCCGCCGTGTGAATGTTCATGTTGTACTTGAGCACGAACGATATAAGCTACTGGCTTGTAGTTGCTATGCCGATTCAGATTATGTTCTTTGCCTTATAGATTCTATTTGTCCCATCCTTATTGAACGACTAAACCCTACCTCAACCAAACAGCTGAACTATCATAATAATACACCAAAGAATAAAATCATCTGGACGGACGCTATATCCGAGTGGTTACGACTGCTCGACTTCAATCCTTTGGGTTATAAGTCCTGGGTTCGAATCTCGGCGAAGTCTGGTGAATTAAAGGTGGGGATTTTTGCCATCTCCCACGTCAACTTCAAGTGTAGACCTGCCAATGCTTTAATTTTCTTCGTGTATATACACATGCAGAAGATCAAATATGCACGTCAAAGATCCCGTAATTCATGTCAGCGTTTGGTGGGTTACGGAAACACGAACATACCCAGTACACATCCCTGAAGTCAGAATGCGGCTACCTTAATGGTGGGTAAAAACGGTTGCATACACAAAATCTCACCATTGGTGAACCTTGTAGCCGAGGTATGAAAAAAAAAAAACATCCAGAATTATCACGCAGAATATAAGTGTATATAAAAAATCTCTGCTCAGACACGATGCACGGTCTTTTCAGAGTCTGGTATTACCGTAAAGGCTTACAGCTAAATTTGATCACAGAAATTAACTTTCTGTCGGCCTAAGTACATTTAATCTAAAATTATCCGTAACCCTGCGATATTTAAGTGGAATTAACTTCTTTTTTTTTAATCTAAGACTGCTCAAAACTGGGCAAAATAACAAAAATGTCATGTATCTTCATTTCCAGTAAAAATTAAAACAACAGGTGAAATCGTTGTGACATTTAACTTTCTTATTTTGGGAACGATCTCACGGAATTTCCGGAATTCCAAACCCTGAATTTAGTTAATGGACTTTTCACGAATCTGGCTATTTCTATTTCAGCAAAGTGTCCGTCATAAGTGACCTTTAGAAAAGCACGAGACTTGGAAATTTGTCACTAGGTTTTCTGTAATTATACACCACTCACGTCATCCACAATTATTATTTTTTTGTCAGTAACATATATTTACAAAAACATTGATTTTCTTCTTCGTCAAACACTCTAACAGCCACTATTGTTGTCTGTCATATGAGAGAAAATGGGTTGCGCTGCCGTTAAGCCCCTGACAAGTCAGGCCCACCGAATCCAACTTCAGCGTCAGAAAGATCTTTTAAGTCTTTCCTGAAAAAATGCAGGAGTTTAGACCAAAAAGACAGGAACTAGACAAGAAGGACGTGACAGGAAAATAAAAAAAGAAACAAAGCATAGACAAAGAGAGGGATAGAAAAGAGGTAATTTGTAGCACAGAATTTCCAGAAGGTCGGGATGCTATCTATACTGACAGGCCCCCGAGATCCCCAACGGAGAGAAAAAACATTAAACTGTTTTCGACACACTGTTTTTTTCCCCAAACAAATGCCTATGTAACAGATCTTCAGGTGACGAACAGATACCTGTGGCCAATGTCTGTCTCCCATTACTAAGTTGTATAACATCCTATACGCCTACGCTTTTGAAGGCATCCCGTTTTCTTCCATTCTCGTCAGTCTTAACCAATTTAATATAAGAATTTTGATTTTTTTTTTCGCTCCTCGGCTAGATTTCTAAGCTTTACCTATGGTGAGATTTTTGCATGTGTGACCGTTTTCGGACCCCACTACCACCACCACTTAGGCAGCTGCATTCCGACTTCGGGGATGGTGTCTAAACATGGCAAATGTGTGCATGCGTTTTTGTTTTTAAATTTTGCCATCTGTTCCTACCGGCACGAAATGGCCTACTCTTCCGAAAGGCGGAACGGGATTTAACGTGTGAGCAAGATGTTCTGCGTGGGTTTCGATTTTTATAGTCTCATCCGAATGACTGACATTAATTTCGATTTTTCGTCAAACTGGGAAGAAAAGGCGAGGAGGGGAACTGAACACAGAACCTCGCCGTTTACTTGTTAGGCAGGCGAACGTCTTAACCGTCCTGCCACCTTCCCTTTTAAGATTTAGATCACTAGATCTCTCTCTCTCTCTCTCTCACTCTCTCTCTCTCTCCTCTCTCTCTCTCTCTCACACACACACACACACACACACACACACACACACACACACACACACACCACACACGACGCACGCACGCACGCACGCAAACACACACACACACACACACGCACGCACGCACTCACGCACGCATGCACGCACGCGCAAACACAGAGAGAGAGAGGTGGGGGTGAAGGAGGGAGGGAGAGGGAGAGAGAATGACATTGGTTTATTGAGGTAAGCTTTCAAGCCAATTCACAAGGAGACATTGGTGAATGGACTGGGCATAAACATATTTAACTAAACAATTAACGAGACAGACCAATTCAATAAAGTCATGTGGTTTACAGCCCAGCCGACCACACAGGCCATATCGGGGCTAGAGGCTGTCACCTCGTAAACTTTTAAAGGGTCTGTCGTGGTGTGGAAATAAGACAGACAAACAGACAGACATACAGGCAGACAGGCAGACAGAGGTAGGGGAGAAAGAGTGAAGGAGGGGGAGGGAGGGGAGAGAGACAAACAGAGACAGAGACAGGAGACAGACAGACAGACAAAGAAAGAGACAGAGAGAAAAACTGACATCGCCTAATCAAGATAAGAGCATTAAGATTTACCTATGTGCGCACAAAACAATCAACACAATCTTTGAAAGATAAAAACTTAAAACAATAGAAATAAAATAAAAACGAAATAAACTGCACTAAATAATCATTTCCATTACGGAAAAGCTATATTTTCTGAGAAGGTACTGAGTACAGCAAGGTCTAAACACAATGCTTTTTGCCAAATATAAGATTTTCTTTGATTTACATCGTCAATATGAACGGGGAGGAGGGGGGAGGGGGGGGGTGGACTGTGGAGTGGGGAGGGGGGGTGATTGTGATGCGGGAGAGAGTAGGTGGCAAGAGAGATGGTGGTGGTGAAGGTGTGGGTGGTACAAGTGGTGATGATGAGGGGAAAAAAAAGAAGAAAAAAAACGAAGGCTGTTTAAAGAATGTGTCCTCTTTAGTCCCAGAGCAGAGGGCGCCAATTGACGTCACATACATATTTCTATCTGTCATCAGCATTATTATCGAAAACAGACGTCTGGCTGACACAAAAGAAAGCAAGAAACACACACAAACACATCATAGACAGGTACATGCGTACATGCATACAAAAAAATTTTAAAGGCTAGGGTTATACAACAAAAAAATCTTGCTCACATATTAGCAAATGTTCTTACCTTTAAACGCTTGATATCGAAGAATAGACAACTGTGTGGGTGTGGGATGGGGGGGGGGGTTCTTGTATACAAAGAGAGAGGGAGAGTTGGAGGGAGGGAGGGAGGGAGAGAGAGAGAGAGAGAGAGAGAGAGAGAGAGAGAGAGAGAGAGAGAGAGAGAGAGAGAGAGAGAGAGAGAGAGAAGTTGAACTCTGTGTGTGTGTGAGAGAGAGAGAGAGAGAGAGAGAGAGAGAGAGAGAGAGAGAGAGAGAGAAGAGAGAGAGAGAGAGAGAGAGAGAGAGAGAGAGAGAAAAGACAGAACAGACAGACAGACAGACAGACAGAGAGAGAAGACAGACAGACAGAGACAGACAGACAGACAGAGACAGACAGAGACAGACAGAGAGACAGAGATTGGGGGAGGGAGGGGGAGGTGTCAATCTGTATTGTATCGACCTGAGCTGTTACACATGTTTATAACCAACGACAACATGATGATGATTAGTGTCTGTCCTCAATGCGTGGCCGTGGAAGATTGAACCACCTGTGACCAGCAACATGGAGAGTGCGAACATACCCAGCATGCACCCTAATACCTGGAGAGGGATGGGCTCAACCAGGATCAACATGCCCAAGACATACTTGCCCTAAAAAAAAAGTCAGTGTAGTACCACGACATATCTCTTCTCTAAGTTAGGAGAGAAGTGGGATGAGGATGAAGTGAAGCTATGCGGGGAAGAGCAGGGTGACTGGGATATCCTAAAGGAGCAGAGGGGGTCCTATGTAGATGACGGTTCCCTGTGGATGACCACTGGCAACCTGGTTGTTGTCGGTTCAAGATGGTTTTTTTCTTTGTTCTGGGGTAATCTATGCTGTCTGTTGCTGGTTCAAGCTTGTTTGTTTGGGGTAATCTATGCTGGTTGCTGTTGGTTCAAGATTAATTGTTTGTTTGGGGTAATCTATGCTGGTTGCTGTTGGTTCAAGATTAATTGTTTGTTTTGGGTAATCTATGCTGGTTGCTGTTGGTTCAAGATTAATTGTTTGTTTTGGGTAATCTATGCTGGTTGTTGCTGGTTCAAGCTTGTTTGTTTGGGGTAATCTATGCTGGTTGCTGTTGGTTCAAGATTAATTGTTTGTTTGGGGTAATCTATGCTGGTTGTTGTTGGTTCAAGCTTGTTTGTTCTGGGTAATCTATGCTGGTTGTTGGTCAAGATTGTTTGTTCTGGGTAATCTATGCTGGTTGTTGGTCAAGATTGTTTGTTCTGGGTAATCTATGCTGGTTGTTGGTCAAGATTGTTTGTTCTGGGTAATCTATGCTGGTTGTTGGTCAAGATTGTTTGTTCTGGGTAATCTATGCTGGTTGTTGTCGGCTCAAGATTGTTTGGGGTAACTATGCTGGTTGTTGTCAGTTCAAGATTGTTTGTTCGGGGTAATCTATGGTGGTTATTGTTGGTTCAAGATTGTTTTGGGTAATCTACTGTTTGTCTATAGGGGGTGGAGTGGGATGTTGTTGTTTGGACAAGTTTGTTGATGAAGGACATACTAAGTTCTTCACTTTTCTCTTATTCGTAATCCATAAGTAAAGCTCTGTCCCACAAACTCCTAAGGTCTGGCGGTCATGATATCCCACTATCTATCCTTTCTCCTTTTCCTCTATAATTCCCTGACCGTGCTGAAAATGTCAAGCAGTGTGTCTCGGGTAAGCTGAACCAGGCGAAGCCCATCCACCTCCAGGCTGCATGCTGGGTATGCTGGTGTCATTCCTTCCACCATCCATAGCTGGCCCGCTCTTGTACACAAGATGGCCGGGCTTTGGTTAAACGTATGCACAAGATGACACGAGTGCGCTTAGATTAGTTTTCCGTTCATACTGTCCAAGATAATATGTTACTTTTTTATTTGTATTGTTTAATGTCCGCTGTGTGATTTTAAAATGCCCCTGATGAATTCTCAACTTGAGGTATCAAAGCATCCTTGAGTCTTAAGTCATGCGAAGGACTTCTAGGGAAATTCAATCGGATCCAGCATTAATCCTAGAGCAGGAAAAATCCCCTCAAACAAACTACTCAGCAACAAACGAACCCGCGTCTCAAATTTCTTTGATCACGAATTCAATGTTTAACTCGTTGTGTTATCCTAACCCCGCCCCCATTGATCCATATTCAGCGTCCATTAACATTTCGCTTCAAGCAATCTACACAGCAGGTAAGAAACTATTTTCAAACGGTTCAACTAATTACAGGAAACAAACTGTCTGAATACATGAGGTAAACCAAAGACGCAGATTATACTTTTACAGAACATCAGAATATCTATCGGCATCAGAATGGTTACGACGACCTTCTTTCTCATGAATTTGGAGTGATTTTGAAAATAGAGTGGGCGGATTTGACATGATTAGGCAGAGCACGATGACAGCCCACGTCTAAAAAAAAAAAAATGGCGGATGTCTCAACATTCATGACAGAGGGCCAGTGCAAGCCTGGTGATGAACATATACCACGCGATTTTTGACGCCTTTGATTTCATGATTTCAATTTGTCTTTTGATATTTGACACCGGCCTGTTCACAGTGCGAAGAGGGAAAGGAATCAGACTCCAAAGACAGGATCCGTAAACGTGCAACACAACAGCCGCCATTATTAATCATTCCAACGTTCAGGGCTGCTGCCTTAGCAAAGATACCCACAGAAAATGTTTTCCCCGCCTACCCCTACATCATAGGACAGAGTAGCCTTGCGGTTAGAACGCCCCACTCCTAAGCTGTCGAAACAGTCCCCGTGTGTATGTAGTTTTGTAAATGTCATCTGTTCCCACCGGCACATGATGGCCTACTCTTACAAAAAGCGGAACAGGATTTAACGTTGCGCAAGATGTTCTGCGTGCGTTCGCACACGGGGCCTCGGTTTAAAGTCTCATCCGAAAGACTTTTGGGGAAGTGGAGTCAGCACTGATGTTAACTCCAGGAGAAAAATCTCCTCCTCCTCCTGTGTGTGTGTGTGTGTGTGTGTGTGTGTGTGTGTGTGTGTGTGTGTGTGTGTGTGTGTGTGAGTGTGTGTGTGTGTGTGTGTGTCGCGCGCGCCTGTAAATGTATATCTGAGTGTGCAGGCGCGCGCGCGCGCACACACACACAAAACAGTTTAGGCAAGCATGTTTGTCTCTGAGTATATCCATCCACAACAGGCACTAATGACACTGACATGCAAGTGGTGAACGAAAGTGGGTGGGTGGGTTGCAGGCATGTCATACTCCAAGAATCTGCTTTCAAAAGGTTCTAATACGTAGCTTTGCTTTTTGGCCATTTTTATACTCGTTATGTGTTTAGTGATAACAGTATCTTTCATCCAATGACAGCATAATTATCATCTGTATATCTATCTATGAGTGTGTGTTTGTCTCTGTTTGTCTGTTGATTTTCTTCTCTTTCCGCTCTCTACACACACACACCACCACCACCACCACCAACACACACAACACACCACACACACACACACCACCACACACACACACGTTATGTGTAGCTCTTTTAGCACACTCCTCCCTCCCCCCTCCAACTGTTTTCTCCCCCCCCCCCCCCCCCCCCACCCAACCCCCCAAAACATGTCTTCTGGAAAGTGAAAATAACAGGGCATTCACAAGATTTTTTTTTTTTTTACAGTCTGGAGATGAGAGCAAAGATAATGACTGCCCGTATTCTTTAGCAGCAATTAAGAGCCCCAAGACACAGAAAGCCGCCCTCACACCATTATTTACTGGTGAATAAGACTCACCAGCGTTAAAGAGACTTGACTGGTTTCTCTCGGACGGTCACCATGTCATACCATCCCTACCCCTACCGCACTTTTCTGTTGGTCAATAGAATCAGAGATGAATTGTGGGCACATAACTGTATGTTTTGGGGTGGGTTTTTTAAAAAATTATCATTCTTTCTGTTTGTTTCGTTTTTGGTTTTGGGGGGCGTTTTTGTTTTGTTTTAGTTTGGTTTGGTTTTTGGGATTCTGTTTTGTTTTGTTAGACGGGTTTTTAAAAATATGTTTTTGTTACCTTCATTGCAAAGAAGCTATACCCTCCCCCCCCCCCCCCCCCCCCCCCCCCCAACACCCAAAGCGATCTCAGAAAGGGCACGTCTCTTACGTAATGTTTATTTTTACTCTTTTGTTTCTGGTTCACATCATCACCAGTCCGCCATCAGCCCAATTTTTTTCAGGTGGTTCACATCATCAGTGATTATCTGGTTCTCAGACAACTTGACAATATGCCATCCCCCCCCCCCCCCCCCCCCCCCCCCAGGCTGAAGAAAAAATCCCGTGACCTGTGAAGAAAACCATGAGGAGAGCAAACTCCAGCAGTGCAGGCAGTCAATCCTTCCCCAAACAAAGAAGCAGAGACAGACAAGCAAGCACACCCATTGCCACATCACTGGAGGAAAGTGGGCAAAAAAAAAATCGATGACACACTCAACTTTACCTTCGGCAAAATTGGGTGGGGGGGGGAAGACTGTTGGCCAGATTTAAAAAACACAATTTTTATATTTTTTTAATGGCAGAGGTTGACTTAACCACCACACTTGATATCCAAACTGATTCCGACCACAAAGTGAGTGTTTGCGTGGTTTAGAGCTTTCCAGAGCAAACCTCATTACCCTCCTCCTCCTCCTCACCTCATCACCATCATCATCAAAACGCCATGAAATCTTGATCAGCACGACAGCAGACACATCCATAACATCGTATAAAAAACAACAACAACAAACAAAAAACGGATGGAACTAGGCATTTCCTCCTCTTTAGATCTTCCCTGCCTATCCAAACTCCATTTTATTGCCACCCGCCAAAGGCTCCTCCAGTTATCAGATGCCCTGATGGGTAAACACTGCAATGACGGCGCTTTTAAGGGCTTTCGCAACAGCCACTTACCTCCACGTACACACGGCTTGGCTGCCAACATTCTACACTAAAGGGGAAAAACAGCATCAAAATGAAGCTCGGGGCTGGGGAAGGAGAGAAAATAAACTGCCAAATTCCCTTCAGAGAGCGGTGATGGGATGGACGAACAAAGGACGTGTGGGGAAAGATAGATGTGTGTATAGAAAGGGTGGAGTGCACGTGAAGAAAGATCCAATCCAATGATGTTGCTTAGAGCCCCGCCGACCGCACAGGCCATATCGGGGCTGTGAAGAGAGATAGTAGAGGGTTACAAAAGGGGGAAAAAAACCCGGTCACATAAGCAAATATATCACCATGGGTGAACCTCCATGTTCTAGCCGAGGAACGAAAAAACCCCAAACCTCTCATTTAAAAAAACAAATGATGACATGACTCCCTTCCACTCCTTTAGGAGTGGGGTACTATACTGCATAGACATCTTCAGGCAGTGTGTCGTCAGCATGTTGACCCTGGCGAAGATGGACAGTCTTCTACTTCTTCTTCGCAATTCTTCTTCTTCGCAATTCATCTTCGTTGTCGTCGTCGTACACTATGGAAGCAACTATTGTTGACTGTCATATGAGCGAAAAATGTGTTGAGCGCCATTAAGCGCTTGACATATCAGGCCCAGCGCATCCGACTTTGGCATGGGCTAGAATTGTTATTTATTTAGTCTTTTTTTCGAAAAAAGACAGGAGAATGGACCAAGAAGGCAGAAAATAGACGAGAAGGTGACATGAAGAAAAGGAATAAGTCAGAAACAAAGAGAATGATAGAAAAGAGGGAATTCCTATTACAGCATTTCCAGAAGGTGGGGATGCTATTTATACTGGCAGGCCCCCGGCATCCCCTTTGGGAGGCTGAACATATGATGTTAATGTTTTTGTCTCCTGGATGAATGTATGCACTTGGCACATGATGTTCTCTCCCTGCGAAATATTATACGTATACTAACAGCCATGGGCCTTTCTTGATTCCCAAACCTTTTCTGCCTTACAGAAATATTCAAATATCAGTGTAGTGTTGCTTTTTTTTTTTTTTTTTTGGTGTGGGGGTGGGGGAGGAGGGATGAGTATGCGTGAGCATACACGTTCACAAATTAACACAACTGAATGAATGTATGCGTGTGTGCAAGCACACACAGAGAGAGAGAGAGAGAGAGAGAGAGAGAGAGAGAGAGAGAGAGAGAGAGAGAGAGAGAGAATAGAGAGAGAGAGAAAGAGAGAGAGAGAGAGGGAGAGAGAGGGTGGGGAGAAAAAGAGAGAGACATAGACAGAGAGAGAGAGACATAGACAGACAGAGAGAGAGAGAGACAGAGGGAGAGAGAGACACACAGAGAGAGAGACAATGACAATGACAATGACAATGACAATGACAAAAGATTTATTGTGTTAGGTTTTTAAACCCATTCACAAAAGGGTAGTTGAGGAAAGGGACCGAAATCGAAAAGTACATCAGCAAAATTGAGAACTGTACAATATCAACGATTCTTCGCGATTGGAAGCCAAAACGCGGAATTGTTTATACATGGTTACACATGTGTGAATGTCACGGGTTATAACGATGTCGAAGCAGGATCCGAGGAGCTGTCACAGAGCGGCATTAGCGGTGTGGTTGTACTGCTGGCTGGTCACTGGACGTGTCCGGAAGTTTTCCGTCTTCAGCTGCTTTCAGAATTGACTCCAAGCCCCTGTCCATCGTGTTTTCAAATTTTTGTAAACGTTCCATTATCCTCCTACAGTCCTCGACGGACACAGTGTCGCTGTTTCGCGCTTGCTCGATCGCATTGGCACTTTCGGTACTGAATGGTTTTTTGTTGTTCTCTGTCTCATTTTCTGCAAAGTCGTGCCCCGTCAGTGTCATAGGAGACATTGCTGGAGTGTCGCTGCATACTGTCATGACATCTTCACTTTCGTTATCTCTGTCATAGTCAGAATCGTCACTCCAGTCCTTTAGCACCAAGTCACACGGCTGCACTGTCACTGACACAGGATCAACAACAGGCAAGCTTGACGGAGACGAGCTGGCTGGCCGTGTTGCACGTGGAAATTTAACAGCACAGCTAGGAGTGCCAGTGGGCGTGTCATCTATGGCCGTGTCCATAGCAGTTTCATTCTCCGCATTATAAAATAAACTAGGAGGTGTCGGCAAAAACAAACCTGAAGGGGAGACAGAATGTGCGTGTTGCTTTTTCATTAAACTGGCCTTGTGTGTCTCCACTCTCAATTTGTCCCTGGCAATTTGCACTGCCCCTTTCTTGCGGTACACGACACTGTCACTGTGGCTGTGTGTTGCCTGATGTTGGTGGGCTGGTGACAGGCGCAACACAATAACAGTCTGATGTTCTCGGCCGTCAATTTTGAAGGATGTTAAGGCCATTTCCTGCAGAAATGTATTTAGTACTGTTTCGAGAGAAGGAGGTAGTCCTGTGACGGGCATACTGAAGGCCTTTCTAGTAGAAAATAGAAAATTCCTCCACTCACTTTTCAAACCACGTCTTGCTGGTAGCCAAGCAAGGGACGCCACTCCCACAGAGAGAGAGAGAGACACAGAGAGAGAGAGACACACACACACAGAGGGGGAGAGAGAGAGAGAGAGAGAGAGAGAGAGAGAGAGAGAGAGAGAGAGAGAGAGAGAGAGTACACGAATGATCTACTCACAAAAAGACTACTGCCTTATCAACGAATGGGTTGTCAAACTAAATACAGCTAATAAATCAAGATAACAAGAGCCAATTAGTAACGAGACCTGTCAGTTACAGGTATGTATGTATGTGTATATATATATATATATATATATATATATATATATATATATATATATATATATATATACATACATATACATATATATATATATGAGTGAGGAGAGAGAGAGAGACAGAGAGAGAGACAGAGAGAGAGAGACAGAGAGAGAGACAGAGAGAGAGAGAGAGAGAGACAGAGAGAGAGAGAGAGAGAGAGAGAGAAGAGCAGTATTTATCACAGGTATTAGCCCCCCGCCCCCCTTCCAACCAAGAAAAAAATCTAAAACTCAGAACTCTCGATACTTTTGTTCCATTTTTTCTAACCATCATGAGTTCAAATCAGTCACCCATTTTTTACCTGCAGAAACCATTCCTTTGTGACTCAGTTTGCAAATGACAAGAAAGTCTAAAACCAAGGCAAGGGCAGCCTTTACAAAACAACAGACGTCATCGGGGGGGGGGGGGGGGGGGGTAACAATACGGCAGACAATCCTAAGAGTAAACAGGAAAAAACAAACAGAAGTGCTATTTTCAGACACACAGGAAGGCAAAAAATAGACATGACATGACCACCAGCTTCTACATTCATCAAGTTAATTCCACAAGATTTTTTCAATATAAAAGAAAATGAAGCTAAAAAAAACGCACACAGAAATTGCTATAAATATCAAAATGATATTCAAATTGCTTCAAACTGCAAAATAAACATAAATGTTCACACACTTTAACCTTTTTTCTTCTTCTATAAACTGATCTGATGACATCTTCCTCATGCAAGCGCTTTAAAGACTCGAACAACAGGACAATAAATACAACAGATCGGACAACAGGACAATAAATACAACAGATCAGCAACAGGACAATAAATACAACAGATCGGACAACAGGACAGTAAATACAACAGCATGGGCGGTGGTAAAAATCGATCAGACAACTGCCGTTCCCCACTGCACTATCCAGGACAGGCCCCCTCCACTCCACTGCTCAATGCTAAAGGCTGCTTCAGTTATCAGAGGCCCCGGAGGGAAAACACGACAATGATGACAGCCTGAAGGCTTTCAACACAGCCACTTACTTTCACCGACACAGAGCTGCATGCCCAGCAGTCTAAGCTTAAGGGGAAAACAGAACATGAACCTCGGGGAGGACGTGGTAAGAACAAACTGGCAAGTTGAGCTGCTTAAAGACAGCAGAGGAATGGGTAGAGTGGTGGTAGGGCTTATGTGCAGAAGACAGCCTAAAGAGGAAAGGGGTTACAAACGGATATGGGCTGTGCTTGTGCCGCACATAATTGTCCTCTTAGCTTATGTGGTGGGCAAACTCAAAGGTGAAGTTTTGCAGACTACAGTTTCATTTTCTTCTCTGTAGATCCGTTACTGGCACTTCATGAAGCTAACGCGTCTGCTGAGCATTACGAGAGGTTGTTAGATTATCAGGTGGCGCACTTTAAGATTTCCTTTAAAAAATACTTTTGTTCAGTTTTGTTATTTGACATATCAAACTTTTTAAGATCCTTCAAAGATTTTCATCAATGTTTCTCAGTTGTTACTGCAATTATATCATAATAAGCTTCTTTTTTTTTCAATCACACTGATAATTTTACAAAATTTAATAACATTCATACTTGTGCTTTCGTGTACACTGTTTATCAGCGTTGATTGTTTTAGTTTTGTTTTACACTAATCTGACCAGGAGCGGTGTGTTCTCACTCACTTTTTCCCATTCCATAACAATATAATATTACACAGCAGAAGAGAGTGGTTTGTGGTGTCGTGTCGACAACTGGATTACAGTTGTCAACTGCGCGAACCTGGTCCGAACGTAGCTGAGAATTATTTTTAAAATGCTTAGCACATCGTTTCATATCACACATATGAAAACACAACCCACAGTAATGGGACTGAACAGACCTTACATAAATTAATAAAGTCAGCCGAAACTGCGAATGTAAAACGAGTACTCCCTAACTTTCCAAGGAAATTCTGTTGTTTTACCGGATTCATACGCTCACAAAGAAATAAGAATTGTCAGATTTGGAATCGCTTGTCTTGTGATTTGCAGCCTGTGCATTGACAGCCCATCTGGTGAAGGAAAGGAGATGGTTGGTTTCCACAGCAAGTTTTCAGAAGTTCTTATCTCTGTTGAGCCTTTCCACTTTACAAAAACCACCTTACAATACAAGTCTTCCCCCTTCTCCCATTCTTCTTTGGTATACAGCTCAGAAATCTCTCACACGATTCATCCTACAATTGTGGGTGTTTTTTTTCCAGCCGAGAAAGAAATGAAAACCATGACATTCTATCTTGTGTAGTCTAAAGCAGCTAGGTCATTTGTCTACACCTTCATCTTTTGTTTTTATGGGAGTAATACACATATCTATCTTGCATAATCTTTCTACTACTTGGCTAGTTAATGCAACAGTAGACTAATCTCCCTCCCTTTCTACTGTTGCTTTCACCCTTATTTTGCTAGCTCTTTTTTGATTGAAGTGACACACTATAATTCCGATTATCCCGCCCTTTGCATATTTGTTATTCTGAAAGTTTTCGATGTTGGTTTGCAATATATATATATGCAAGATACGGCACGATTGTAACCTACAAAACGA
>CM060316.1:106690298-106692798 GCA_030674155.1 Stramonita haemastoma
GCACACGAGCAGCAGAGCACAACACAGACACAACAGCAGCAAGCAGACAACACACACAGACACAGAGGAGAAGAGAATCATTTACAGAAACGATTGCACAATGATTTCATACTGATTTCTTGTTACCCTCCCCCCCCACACACCACCACACACACACACCTAATTAAAAAAAATATACTAATAAAGTCAGACCATTAACAAAACAGTGAAAGGATATCTATTTCAAAGATTAGTGAAAATAACATCAAAATAAACGGAAAAATGTGCATGATGGTGCGTGCGTGCGTGCGTGCGTGCGCCCGTGCGTGCGTGCGTGCGTGCGTGTGAGTGAGTGAGTGAGTGATGAGTGAGTGAGTGAGTGGTGCGTGGTGGTGTGTGTGTGTCTGTGTGTCTGTGTGTGTGTGGAGCGTGCGTGCGTACGTGTGTGTGTGAGCGTGTGTGTGTGAGTGCACGCTGATGTGAGTGTGGTGTGTGTAGGGTGCGCGCGCGCCGCGGCGCGTTGGTGTGTGTGTGTGTGTGTGTGTGTGTGTTGTGTGTGTGTGCAGTGTCTTTTCTAGTCGTGTGTCTGTGTCTGTGGTTCTCTTCGCTTCATCTCCGTCTCTGATTCTCAATCCTCCATCCTTTTGTTCACACCCACTCCACATCATTTTCAGGACATCTCATTGCCACATGGGTTCTCATTCCCTTGTCAGAGGGGTGTTTCCCCCATTTTCTGTGTGTGTGTGTGTGCTTCCAAATTACATTTGTACTTGAGCAGCACGTGTGTGAGAGCGTGACTTCTGTTGCATAATGTAATAATGTGACAAAATTAAGTTTCAGCGTTGTGGTATGATATTCTGTGATGTAATGTGAGTGGTGTGTGTGTGTGTTAGTGTGTGTTAGTGTTTGTTAGTTTTGTTTGTTTGTGTGTTGTGGTGTTAGTGTGTTAGTGTGTGTGTGTTTGTGTGTGTTTTGGTGTGTGTGTGTGTCTGCATGAGTGTGAGTGTGCGTGTGTATATATGTGTGTGAGTGTTCCTGTCTGTTCGTAAGTCCGTCTACGGGATGTGTGTGGTTGGTGGGGGGGGGGGGTGGGGGGGGGGGGGGGGGGGGTGTGGGTGTGTGCGTGGTGGTGTGTGTGTGTGTGGTGTGTTGAGTGTGTCTGTGTGTGTGTGTGTGTGTGTCTGTGTGTGTGTGTGTGTGTGTGTGTGTGTGTGTGTGTGTGTGTGTGTGTGTGTGTGTGTGATCCTGTCTGTCCGTAAGTCCGTCTGTGGGGGAGTAGGTGGATGCGTGTGTGCAAGCTTGCAAGTTTGGAATGTTTTCGTTTATCCAGATTCCTATTTTGTTTGCTTGCTTTTGTTTTTTTTGTGTGTGTCTGTAAATTTCCCTCCAAACATTGTTTACGTAGAGCAGGTGCAGAGATCAGACTGCAATATGATTGTCTTAACCCCTGGCCTTTCACGACTTTGAAATATCCTTCCATCAGACCAGCGTTCTCTCTCTCTCTCTCTCTCTCTCTCTCTCTCTCTCTCTCTCTCTCTCTCTCTGTCTCTGTCTCTCTCTCTCTCTGTCCTCTCTCTCTCTCTCTCTATCTCTCTCTCTCTCTCTCTCTCTCTCTCTCTCTCTTCTCTCTCTCTCTCTCTCTCTCTCTCTCTCTTCCTCCCCCCCTCACTCTCCTTTCTCCTGTATCCCTCCCTTCCTAAGTCTCTCCTCGCCCAAAAAGAAATATTTGCAAAATGAATTATATTTGAGACTGATTGTGCTGGGTAAATCAGATTTTCTAAACTCTACACGAGTAATCCTTTTATTTAGCCAATGGCTTCTTTTAAAAGTCTTGGATGGTTTCATCCGGATGATCTGGTTGGGAAGGGAGTCGGAAGCAATAACTAGAACCATTAACATCTTAAGCCATTACCGCAGCTTCAAATAACACTGCAGCGAGAACAGGCGTTAACATTTCTCTTTCACACCCCATAAGTAACATATGCACTGAAAATCTATCAACTTATGGTACATTCAAAGTGCAACATTCTCAGAACCCTGAGCCTAGAAAATGGTTTTACCGAGTAGGAGACACACAGAGGAAGAAGACAGCTTTTTCTGGATAACTGTCAACGCCCGAAAATGGAAATTAATTTTCGTTCTTTGGCTAGAGCTCCGAGGTTTACCAATGGTGAAAATTTGCACATGCAACCGTTTTTACCCACCATGGAGGCAGACGCGTTCCACCATCGAGGGTAGATTGAACTGAATGTCGGCCCTACGATACCCCGCGGGTCCGAACATTGGTCAGGTTTCCATTCTAAAAGTGATTTTCCCTACAACCTCTCTACATACTGAACCGCCAGAAGCCGGGACCTCCACCACAGGGTGTTGTGGGCATGGGTGCTCCGTGCGCTGAGGCAAATTCTCTGGTTAATTAAACACGGTCTGAAAGCTTCTCCAGAACTACCTACGTACGTGCAAGTCAAACAACACCTCAACTTGTCATGTTTAAATACTCGACTACTGTGTTTACCAATCA
>CM060316.1:106697798-106700298 GCA_030674155.1 Stramonita haemastoma
ACTCTCTTGTTGCCGTAACGATTTTACGCGCGCTAAATGCACGTTGCACGTGGAACTTTGGTTGAGCGTCTAGCACCCAGACCACGACTCGAGGTCTAGTGGATTAGAGAAAATCGGGGAACTGATCCTGAGATCTCTCGCTTTCGAGACGGAATCTTTACCGCCAGACCACCAATCCGCCCTGAGCACATTGCATTTCCTTCACACAATACTGTACCATCCTTTGACATCCACCCCAACCCCTAACTTATAATACCCAAGTGCTGCTCTTGTGGCGAGGCCCTTTCCCTGGGAAGAGCAGCCTGAATTTCACGCAGAGGACTCGGCCGATACTGAAGGCGGTTTACGGTTTACTATAGTACAACATTTTCATTGAAGTGGGTGGGTATTGCCCCCTTCTCCTCCTGAAAACTGTTTTTCATAACGCCGAAGTCGGATGCGCTGGTCCTGACTTATCAGGCGTTTAACATCAGCGCAACGCATTTCGCTTATATGACAGACAACAATACTTGCTGTCTGGGCGTTCGATAATGAAGAAGATAACTTATTCACGAGTAGTCTGCAGGAGTCTCTCTATCTCTATCTCTCTGTCTCTCTCTCTCTCCCCCTCCCTCCCCCCCCTCTCTCTCTCTCTCTCTCTCTCTCTCTCTCTCTCTCTCTCTCTCTCTCTCTCTCTCTCTCTCTCTCTCTCTCTCTCTGTACAGCACAGTGTAATGCACACCATTACAGTAATGTGCAGTAATTTGACTATATTACATTTCACACCAGTGTATTATATAACAGTGCAGAACACTCTAGTAAGTTTCATTGTACTACGCTACGCAAAACAACATATAACTCCACACTACATAAAATGACACGACACAACACTTACACTCTCCTATACAGTACTTCCCAGGCTACATATGTGATTCTATTACATCATAGCTGATGACAGGAAACTCTGAAAATCTTATCTCAAAAAAAAAAAAAAAAAAAAAAAATAGACACACTCTACACTACACCACATTATTCCACACATGATAATACATTAAAATCATACTTTTTCTTCGTCGTCGAACACTCAGGCGGCAACTATTGTTGTCTGTCATGAGCGAAAATGCGGTGTGCTGCCTTTAAGCGCCTGACAAGTCAGGCCCAGCACACCCGACTTCGGCGTGGGGAGAATGTCATCTTTTAAGTCTTTAGGGAGAAAAGTCAGGAGAATGAATCAAGAAAGCACAAAACAGACAAGAAGGGGGTAACAGAAAGAAAAGGAACCAGTCAGAAACAAAGAGAGAAAAAGAAAAGAGGGAATTCCTATCAAAAAATTTCCAGAAGGTGGGGATGCTGTTCGTACTGACATGTCCCCGACATCCCCACAGAGGATTACTTAAAAAAAACGAAATGCAAAGCAATGTATAAATAATCTAACATTTACATTAATTTTGGGGTGCATAAACGACTGCATTTTAAACCTGTCCTTTTCTGTTGTTGTTTTTTAATAGTTTATTTGTTTTGTTCTCAAAACGAAATTCAAAGTAGTGTATTTATTTATCACTTACGTTAATTTTGGGAGAAAAAATCACTGCAGTTTAACTTTGGGTATTTGTGTGTGTGTTCTTTCTTGTGTTTTCTTTATCCACACAGAAGAAATGCCACATTCGTACAATATCCTGGCGCTACTTGCAACGTTATGAAACACGAAAGCTTCAAAGGCCAAACATTATCACTGCAAGATGATCAAATAAAAACCAATGATCTATACGATGTTATACCACTAAAAAAAAAAAAGCTTCAGATAAACACTGGGATCTTTTATATTTTGTTTCCTGGTGTGCTGGATTCTGCCTAAACATTTACCTTACTCTGTATAAACATTAACCTTTCTCGTAGCAATATTGATGTCTGCTCTTATCGGATTAGGTCTTTTTTGTTTAAAAACGTTTTTTCATTGTTGCAATACTGCGTGCCAACTCTAAACAATACTTTTTCCTAATTGATTTCTTCTTTTTTTGTTTTGATTTTAAGAGCCATTACAACTTCATCCGCACGCACAAATAAACTGACTACTAATATGATTAGCTAAAAGTGGTTTTTGTTCTTTTTGTTGTTGTTGCTGCTGTTAGTAATGATGAAGATTTGGGAGTGGAGTGTGTGTGTAGGGAGGGGGGGGGGGGCATTTACTGCTACTCGCCAACTACTGCTGCTGCTACCTCGATATAAGCACGTTTGTGGGAGTGAGTGAGTGAGTGAGTGTGAGTGAGTGAGTGAGTGAGAGAGGAGAGGAGAGAGAGAGAGAGAGAGAGAGAGAGAGAGAGAGAGAGAGAGAGAGAGAGAGAGAGAGAGAGAGAGAGAGAGAGAGAGAGAGAGAGAGAGAGGAGGAGGAAGAGGATTGAAGAGGGGCTAGAGATATTTCTGATATGTTTTATTTGTGTGTCATTCTCTACCCCTTCCCCCTCTCAACACAAGTCCATATGGACTCTTACTGTCTTAAATTCAACTTCTGTCTTAAATTCAA
>CM060316.1:106702927-106717927 GCA_030674155.1 Stramonita haemastoma
TTTTTTTGTGCAGTTAAGAAACAAATTTATCCCAAAATATTATCATAAAAATCCAAACGTTATCAAGTTCCATGAACTGTTTAGCTCTAGGAGGAAATCTTTGCTTATTAAAGTTACACAGTTTCTGAAAGAAATAATGAAAAAACACTAATTTGATATTTCTTCATAAATGATACTAGTGCATGTACTGTGGATACTCTTTCTTTTTTCTTTTTTATGCCATCCATTGTGTTAGGATTTTTGTTGTGAGTATTTTTCACACGCCCATATCTGCAAACATTGGTTTTGTTAAATTTCATGTACCCCTTGGGGGGTTTTCTTGAAATAAAATTTTGAATTGAAAAAATTGAATTATTACGATGTTAATCCTGATAAAGGAAGGGACATTTGTTAACATTTCTCTTTCACACCCCATACGTAACATATGCACTGAAAATCTACCAACTTATGGCAGATTCAAGGTGCAACGCTCTCAGAACTACTCTCAGAACCCTGAGCCTAGAAAATGGTTTTACTGAGTAGGAGACACACACACAGGAAGAAGACAGCTTTTTCTGGTCAACGCCCAAAAATGGAAAATAAACTTTTTTTGTCGTTCTTCGGCTAGAGCTCCGAGGTTTACCAATGGTGAAATTTTGCACATGCAACCATTTTTACCCACCATGGAGGCAGACGCATTCCAACATCGAGGGCAGATTGAACTGAATGTCGGCCCTACGATACCCCGCGGGTCCGAACATTGGTCAGGTTTCCATTCTAAAAGTGATTTTCCCTACAACCTTTTCTCTACATACTGAACCGCCAGAAGCCGGGACCTCCGCCACAGGGTGTTGTGGGCATGGGTGCTCCGTGTGCTGAGGCAAATTCTCTGGCTAAACGCCGTCTGAACGCTTCTCCAGAACTACCTAGGAACGTGCAAGTCAAACCACACTTCAAATTGTCATGTTTAAATACTCAACTACTGTGTTTACCAATCAATTTTCAGGTCACTACTGGAAATTTTTCTCAAACTATATATGAAAAAAAAATCCCCGAATCTAGGTACTATCTTCTCATGTTCAAGTGAAGGAAGAGCTAGCTCTGCCACCCCCCCGCCAACCTCTCATCTCACCCCCCTCCCTTTCTTTCCCGTGTATGCTGTATAGTAGAGATGTTGCTATTTAAAATGTTTGGTGATTCTGGTTGACATAGCAAGATGTCACTAAACTTGGAGTTTCGCACAGAGTAGTGGACCAATGCCGTGGGCACGAAGACTTTCCCCATTCAGGGTGTACACAAGCTGTGCCAAAGGCTGCAGCACGCGACTGGAGCTTCTGACTTAACGATGTCTTTCCAGCACTGACCGTACCTGCTGCGGTAAAAGCAGTCCATTTCCTCACTCTATGCAGCGAATTCAGTGTCTGGTTGAAAGCGGATCGTCCTAATGGAATACATGATTCTTCTATTGTAACTCATGGCAAAACCCTAACATTTTTTTATGCTTTAAACCCAGCAAAGGAACATCAGATACACAGGCCTTCATGTCTCGTCATGTAGCATAAGGAATTAAAGCATAGTGATAGTTTCAGCATTAAAGGAGGGGAGGTGGGGGGGGGGGGGGCTGGTATCATTGAGGGAAAAATGACCAAGTGGAAAATAATGAGGCTATCTTATTTGCTTGAAAACATGTAAGATGTTACAGAAAAGGTTAGGTAGTTCAGACACAATTATAGAAGGATGCCCCATCACACCACAGTGTCCATACTTCTGTTTAGCATTGCGTTAGAATTCGCCAAAATGTGCGTTGGCTCGTGTTTTTTTCTGGGTAAAATCCTCTGTTTACCTGACAGCCCACAGCCCTGGGTTTATCAAAGGCTGTAGATGCACAGAATACACATGAGTGCTTATTCCATTATCATCGAAATAAAAAGAAGAGTGAATAGATCAATAAATAAATGGCATCCACGATACAGCTACAGAACCCCTGGCAGACCGACAACCAGGTGGCTTGATGGCATGCAGAAACACAGGGGCATGACCTGGCACAGAGAGGCATGAGACAGGAACCCATGTAGGACTGCAATGGAGTTCCCCCTCCTGCAACGACACTCAGGTGCTCAGGTAGAGGACAGTGGGCACACCTTGGCTTACGAACAGCTGTCTTTCTGTATAGTGGTAACCCTATGCAGCAGTGTACTTTCGCTCCTTCGTCCTGGCTTTCTTCTCGATTTCATATTATTTCATATTGTTTAAAGCCCCAGTGATCATGAAGGCCCGTTCCACTTCAAAACTCGCGTCTATATTCCGTTCAAGTTCAAACTCAACAGATACTAGTTCCCTCAATTACCAAATAGCCTCAATCTGAAACAACTACAACAACAAACAATATGGAATGGCATATTGTCTTCACTTCTCTCTTCTTTCCAGAAAAAAACAATACCAGGCTGCACTGAGAATGGCAGACACTCTCCTTGATTTATCATCTCTCAATTACAAAACAGCATTACAGTGAACAAACGCCTGACAACGTAATCAAAAATACATATAAAAAGCCGTATGAGTAAATAACAATGCAGAATACATATCGTGCATTTACATTTTCTTTACCTGGTCGCCAAAACAAAACAATACACACACACACGCATGCACGCATGCACGCAAACACACACGCATGCACACGCACACTCACACACACACCACCACCACCACCACCACCACCACCACTACTACTACTACCACTACCACACCACCACCACCACCACCACCACCACCACCACCACCACCACTACTACTACTACTACTACTACTACTACTACTACTACTACTACTACTACCACCACTACTACTACTACTACTACTACTACTACTACTACTACTGCTACTACTACTACTACTACTACTACCCTACAATATCACACTACTAAACAAACAAAACCTGACATCCAGCCTGACGTCTAATATCACCTTTTGTGAAAGAGATATTATTATATGTAAAGCAGAAGACCACCAAACAAAACCTGACACATAAAACTGGCAAAATTTCGATGATTCAAAAACGTGAAAGCGAGCCATGGCAGAGGCCTCTTGTATCGTAACACAGATTTGGAGATTACCCCACTCTTTTCTGACAATCCCATTATCACTCTATTCTGGTCGTAATTGTTCTTCTGAATCTGTTCTTTGTGTCGTTACATAACAACGGGATGGCATTTTAATATGATTTAGGATCACGGAAACGTGTCATAAAGCACTTTTCTTGTCAGATTGTTACTACATCGTAACACACACTTTACCTGTCACGTTATCTCTTTTCGGAAATGAAGAAAGAGTTTCTAGCACGTAAACTGCACGAACCAGCCAAACTAGTTCTTCTTCATTGCCACTGATATCAGCAATCTTATTCTCTCTCTCTCTCTCTCTCTCTCTCTCTCTCTCTCTCTCTCTCTCTCTCTCTCTCTCTCCTCTCTCTCTCTCTCTCTCTCTCCCCGTTCTTCTGCAACAGCTCCGAGGTCCACCAATGGTGAGAACATCTTGCGCACACGTTAAATCCTGTTCCGCTTTTCGTAAGAGTAGGCCATCGTGTGCCGGGGAAACAGACGACATTTATAAAACTGCATACACACGGGGACTGGATGTAAAAAAGCACAAGAGTGCTTATTCCATTATCCTATATATAAAAGAATAAAGAAAAAAAAGAAAAAGATGTTGCCGATGCGTACATGACAGTTTGCCCATCATTAAGGTAGCTGCATTCCGACTTCGAGAATGATGCTAAGTCATATGACACGAGTATCCATGCACTTTTTCTTTATTATCGTTTTGCCATCCATTCCTATCGGTACGCAGTGACCTACTCTTCTTAAAGGCGGAACGGGTTTTAACATATGCACAGTATGTACACGGAACCTCGATTTAGAGTCCGATCCGACGACTTTCATCAGAGAGGTGGGAGTCGGTACTGATGGTAACTCCAGAAGGGGAAGATCCCCTCCAACAGGTGTCTTGGCGGGGGCTTGAACCCCGGCCGTCAGATCGCAAACTCAAGGCTCTAACACCTACTAGGCAATGCCCACCCACCCATCCGTCTCCCCACCCCAAGCGATCTTTCACACATTTCCTCTCTATATAGTCTAAAAAGTCGGTGGGTCGGTCAGCCATTATCTGTGTGACAATCACAGCTCTGTGAGAATAGGCGTCTGTGTCTATAAGGGCAAAAAAAAACACCTATACAAAAACAAATACAAATGTTTAAAAAGTCTGTCTGTGTCTGAAGCCATCTACAGGCCATCACCACAGTATTTTCCTTGTCCGTCATGGCATCACCATAGACTTTCCAGTTCAATCCATATCGGAGAGGAGACAGGGACGAGGGTAAGGTATGATGAACGGGAGGAAGAGCTAAGTCTAGCAGGCTACATGTAGTGGGGTCGACTGTTACTGCGGTCTGCTGCCCCGAAGATCGAATCTTAAAAGCGTTTTTGATGGGAAAAACCATTGTGACAGGAGTTTGCCATTGAAAGGGTGTAAAACGCGTCTGAGTTCAGTTTAACTTGGTCTGAGGCCGTACAGACAGAGAAATGGGGGCTTCCTGCCTGCCTGCCCCCCACCTCACTGTCTGTCTGTCTGTCTGTCTGTCTGTCTGTCTGTCTGTCTGTCTGTCTGTCTGTCTGTCTGTCTGTCTGTCTGTCTGTCTGTCTGTCTCTCTCTCTCTCTCTCTCTCTCTCTCTCTCTCTCTTTCCAAACAGCTGCCAGTCACCAAAGCAACACAATGGGTCTTCCATGCAATGCGTTCTGGGCATCATGCTTAATCCAGTTTCTCAATTTGTGTGTCATTTCCAAAGTGACCGTTTGTAAAACAAACACACACGCGCGCGCGCAAGGATGTACCACCAATATTTACACACACACACACACACACACACACACACACACACACACACACACACACAAACACACACACGCAACACAAACACACACATACACGCACGCGCGCTCACGCACGCACGCACGCACGCACGCGAGCGCGCGCACGCACGCACGCACACACACACACACACACACACACACACCACACACACACACACACACACACACACACACACACACACCTCCCCACTCAAAATTAATTATGATGACAACGGTTTATGCGATGGAACAAAATCCTATTTCCCAAAAAAAGGACGACAACGTGGAATTGCTCAAACGAATCTGGACAGGTCCTGATATTTCAAGGATTTGAGGAAAGCCCCTATGACATGATAGTTTTTTCCCCCGCCAATCCAACGTTTTGGGTTGGGTTTTTTTTTCTGAACCCGGCTTCTTAAAATTAATTAGCCAGTGGTGTCAGTGGTAATTTCTGTCAAAACCATACCTTTTTTACACGTTGAAACTGTAGCCTGACTGCCCTTTGATTTTATTAAAATACATGAAAGTTACTTTTCTTATTGAAACCAGTCACACGTGAGACTGTTTTGAAAACGGGTCAGAAATGTGGGAAGGTATATTTAATTAACTATTTCAGTTGTCAAACTTTTTTCCTGAATCTCTCTCTCTCTCTCTCTCTCTCTCTCTCTCTCTCTCTCTCTCTCTCTCTCTCCTCTCTCCCCCCACGACACACACACGTGTGCGCGCGCGTGCGCACGTGCGTGCGTGTGTGTGCGTGCGTGCGTGCGTGTGTGTGACGACACAGGATTTTGTCTCTGATACTTGTCATGTGCATCCAATCTAAACCTGCAGTGCATTGTATTGCATTGTATCGCATTGCATTGTGTTGTACTGCAGTGTATTGTATCGCATTGCATTGTGTTGTACTGCAATGTATTGTATTGCATTGCATTGCAATGTATTGCATTGCATTGCATTGTGCTGTATCATTTAATTTTGCATCTTATTGTATACCACTTCCATTCACAGCAGATTTTTCTACGTGAAATTCAGGCAGCTCTCCTAGCTCGAGGAGACAGCATTACTACAAGAGCAACACCACCTTACAAAAAATACCTGTCTGCGAGTGTATTGTTTCCCTACAAGAAGGGTTTCTTTCTACAAAACTTTACTGGGGACACAACTCTCTTGTTGCCGTAACGATTTTACGCGCGCTAAATGCACGTTGCATATGGAACTTTGGTTTAGCGTCTAGCACCCAGACCACGACTCAAGGTCTAGTCGATCAGAGAAAATCTTGGAACTGATCTTGAGATCTCTTGCTTTCTAGACGGAATCTTTACCGCCGAACCCCCAATCCACCTTGAGCACATAGCATTTCCTTCACTCAATACTGTACCATCCTTTGACATCCACCCCAACCCCTAACTTACAATACCCAAGTGCTGCTCTTGTGGCGAGGCGCTCTCCCCGGGAGAAAGCAGCCTGAATTTCACGCAGAGAACCCTGCCGAGACTGAAAGGCGGTTTACGGTTTACTATGGTATACCATTTTCATTTCATTTCATTTCATTTTCATTGGTATACCATTTCCATTCTCCTTTAGAAAACTATGTTTCATAACGCCGAAGTCGGATGCGCTGGGCCTGACTTGTCAGGTGTCTTAACGGCAGCGCAACGCATTTCGCTTACATGACAGACAACAATACTTGCTGTCTGAGCGTTCGACGATGAAGAAGATGATAACCTATCCACGAGTAGTCTGCAGGAGTCCTCCCTCCCTCCCTCCCTCCCTCCCTCTCTCTCTCTCTCTCTCTCTCTCCCTCCCTCCCTCCCTCCCTCCCTCTCTCCCTCTCTCTCTCTCTCTCTCTCTCTCTCTCTCTCTCTCTCTCTCTCTCTCTCTCTCTGAGTACGGTACAATGTAACGCACACCATTACGGCAATGTGCAGTAATCTGACTACATTACATTTGACACCAGTGTATTATATAACAGTGCAGAACACTCTAGTAAGTTTTATTGTACAACGCTACGCAAAACTACACACAACTCCACCCTACATGAAATGACACAACACAATACGACACCTACACTCTACACTACACCACATCATTCCACACTTCATTACATGATAATACATTAAAATCATACTTTTTCTTCGTCGTCGAACGCTCAGGCGGCAACTCTTCTTGTCTGTCATATGAGCGAAAATGCGTTGTCCTGCCTTTAAGCGCCTGACAAGTTAGGGCCAGCACACCCGACTTCCGTGTGGGAGAAAATATTCATCTTTTTAGTGTTTAGGGAGAAACGGCAGGAGAATGAATCAAGAAAGCACAAAACAGACAAGAAGGAGGTAACAGAAAGAAAAGGAACAAGTCAAAAACAAAGAGAGGGAAAGAAAAGAGGGAATTCCTATCACAGAATTTCCAGAAGGTGGGGATGCTGTTCGTACTGACATGTCCCCGGCATCCTCACAGAAGATTACTTTAAAAAAAAAAACGAAATGCAAAGCAATGTATAAATATCTAACATTTACATTAATTTTGGGGTGCATAAACGACTGCATTTTAAACCTGACCTTTTCTGTTGTTGTTTTTTAATAGTTTATTTGTTTTGTTCTCAAAACGAAATTCAAAGTAGTGTATTTATTTATCACTTACGTTAATTTTGGGGAGAAAAATCACTGCACTTTAACTTTGGGTTTTTGTGTGTGTGTGTTCTTTCTTGTGTTTTCTTTATCTACACAGAAGAAATGCCACATTCGTACAATATCCTGGCGCTACTTGCAACGTTATGAAACACGAAAGCTTCAAAGGCCAAACATTATCACTGCAAGATGATCAAAAAAACCCAATGATGTATACGATGTTATACCACTAAAGAAAAAGCTTCAGATAAACACTGGGATCTTTTATATATTTTGTTTCCTGGTGTGCTGGATTCTGCCTAAACATTTACCTTACTCTGTATAAACATTAACCTTTCTCGTAGCAATATTGATGTCTGCTCTTATCGGATTAGGTCTTTTTTGTTTAAAACGTTTTTTCATTGTTGCAATACTGCGTGCCAACTCTAAACAATACTTTTTCCTAATTGATTTCTTCTTTTTTTGTTTTGATTTTAAGAGCCATTACAACTTCATCCGCACGCACAAATAAACTGACTACTAATATGATTAGCTAAAAGTGGTTTTTGTTCTTTTTGTTGTTGTTGCTGCTGTTAGTAATGATGAAGATTTGGGAGTGGAGTGTGTGTGTAGGGAGGGGGGGGGGGGGGCATTTACTGCTACTGCCAACTACTACTGCTGCTACCTCGATATAAGCACGTTTGTGGGAGTGAGTGAGTGTGTGTGTGTGTGTGTGTGTGTGTGTGTGTGTGTGTGTGTGTGAGTGAGTGAGTGAGTGAGTGAGTGAGTGAGTGAGTGAGTGAGTGAGTGAGTGAGTGAGAGAGAGAGAGAGAGAGAGAGAGAGAGAGAGAGAGAGAGAGAGAGAGAGAGAGAGAGAGAGAGAGAGAGAGAGAGAGAGAGAGAGGAGAGGAGGAGGAAGAGGAGGATTGAAGAGGGGCTAGAGATATTTCTGATATGTTTTATTTGTGTATCATTCTCTCCCCCTCCCCCCTCTCAACCAAAGTCCATATGGACTCTTACTGTCTTAAATTCAACTTCTGTCAGTCAGTATCTTTACCGGGATTCGGCTCTCTTCACTTCTGGGACCTCAGTGCTAGAACATGTAACATCCACTAATTCTTTCAAAATCTGACAGCTATTCACAATGCGTGAACTAACCTGACCAGAAACTAAAGAGGACACTGCATCAACATGTACACACGGTGAGGTTTGTGTATCATTTTGTTTTCTTGGGGTTTTCCTCCTTTAAAAAAAAAAAGTCGTTTGTTTAAGAAAATGCATGCAGTGAAATGCTTTGCAATTTTCCATTCCCGTTGAATTTGTAAGTTATTTCTCTATGGATCGGTGGTCTAGAGGTAACGCACCTGCCTAGAAAGTGAAAATCCCGAGTTTGAATAGTCTGGTGGTTCAATCCCCGTTTGGGCCGGAAACTTTTTCTCCACTCATCAGACCATGAGTGGTGGTCTGGGTGCTAGTCTTTCAGATGCGACGACACACCGAGGTCCCGTGTGTTACACATATTTAGCACACGTAAAAGAATCTACAGCAACAATAGTTGTTCCCTCCAAATTTATGTTGAAGAAAGCCACTCTGACAGGGAAACAAATACAGTTGCAGATAGGAAAGAAAAAATAATGGATGGCGACACGCTCTCCCCGGGGAGAGCAGTCCGAATTTCATGTAGTGAAATCTGTGGTATACAATACAATGCAATAAATAAGCTAAATCACGGATGGCAATGGATTCTATTTCAATTTATCAGTGGTGTTGATTCGAGCTTAGGCCCTCATGAAAAAATAAAGAGTTTGCTGTGGCTGTTTAAAAAGAAATTGACACAAGCTCAAATTTCTTACCAAATCAAACATCCCACATTCTATTAAAAAAAAAAAAAAATATATATATATATAATATATATATATATATATATATATATATATATATATATATATATATATATATATATATATATGCACATTTACTTCTATCCAAAAAAATATGCAAGTGCGTTACTTCAATCACTTCTCACAGACGTTAAGTTGCTGAAACCATTGACCTTTTCTCAATCCACTCACCCACATTTCTCGAACTGGAAAGTAATCAATCATAAAACTAGTGCTGTCTATTTTTTTGGTAAGTTTTAACACTATGAATGCAACTTTTGGTTCAAAACAAATGTCTCGAGGGAAAAAGAAAAAACAACCATTTCCAAAATTTCCAATTTATGTTTAAGATTATGTCACTGTATATTGCGTGATTTTACAACACGTTTCTGCGAAAGGATCACAAAAGCACAGTTATTTTTCCTCACCGCCGCTATTTCAAACTTGCGTTTTTACTCTTTTTTTAAAAATCAAGAATGCTATATCCGTCTCATAAGATGTTATCTTTAGTTAGACCAAAGCAGAAGACAAAAAAAACCACCAAGAATTCAGTTCTTTGAGGAGTCTGAGTAACTAAGGTTTTCTTTCTGGCAGGAGAAAAACATGCAATGCACTATCCAAATCTTCGTCGAACGCTCAGACAGCAACCATCGTCTAACATATGAGTGAAAATGCGCTGGGCTGCCGTTAAGCGCCTGACAAGACAGGCCCAGCGTATCCGACTTTGGCATGGGAGAAAATGGTTACATTTACAGAGTTAATGGGGGGGAAAGGGCTAGAGAATGGACCAATAGTGTGGGAAATAGGCAAGAAAGAGGTGACAGGGAGAAAAGGAACAAGGCACAAAGACAGGGATAGAGAAGAGGGAATGCCCAATACAGAATTTTCAGGAGGGGGGGATGCTATTTATACAGAAAACCCTCGACACCCCCTCAGGGAAATTCCAAATCTGGAAAGATTTTTTTTTCTTGTTCAGCTTTTCTGGGCCAGCCTTGGAGAAATTCCTAAACACGATATTCTTTAGCAGCCAGGAAGGAACCAGGGCACTCAGGCATTCTGGGGAGAAAGGCGGAAGGCTGTAAGGGAGATACCCTTCAGAAATAACCTTGAAAAGGGAAGAGCACATGCATGTCTTTTTCCAGAGACAAGTTACTCAGAGCCAATGGAAGAGACATGGAAGCGACGCACTGCCGATCGTTTTAAACCACCACCAGTCACGCAAGCTTGTTTGCAAACACACACACACACACACACACACACACACACACACACACACACACACACACACACACACACACACACACAGAGTCTTTCTTTTTTTCTTTTTTTTTTCACACACACAGAGTCAATTTGATGTCTGGGGACAGTTTCCAAAGCACATACCAAACTTTAAAACAGAAAAAAAGTCCAGAAAAATCGTGGAGACCAACACGCAAAGGGTATTGGCTAAGAAGTGCATGTTAGTCTGCTGCTATACCAACGGCGCCTTGTCCCTTCACGTCTTCCTTACTCTGCAAGGTACATGACACTTAGGGTACCGTATTCCTGACCACTGCAGTCCGGGGGGGGGGGGGGGGCGGAGGGCGAGAGAGGAGGGGAGGGGGGAGGGAGTGAGGGGAGAGGGAGGGAGGAGAGAGAGAGAGAGAGAGAAGAGAGAGAGAAGAGGAGAGGAGAGAGAGAGAAGAGAGAGAGAGAGAGAGAGAGAGGAGGAGAGGGGAGGGGGGGGGGGGAGACAGAGACAGAGACAGAGAGAGACAGAGACACAGAGAGAGAGAGTGATAAAGAGAATAGCCTAGTATAGTTGATAGAACAGCTGCGGTGTCGTTACATGGCTTTCCAGTCGATAACTGGATTGAAGCCTTCAACTACACGAACCCAGTCCAAATGTGACATGAATAATTTTGAAACTGCTTAATACATCGCTTTCTATCAACACACATGACAACACGACCCAAAATAATGGCGTATCAGATAAACAAAATAAAATTAAAAAACCCCGAACTAAGTCGTGACTGCGAACGTGGAAAACGAGCATTCCTTAAGTTTTCTAGGGAAAATCTTGTTGTTTTACATGGTTCACACCCTCTTAAAGACAATAGGAATTGTCAGATTTGGAATCGTTTGTCTTGCGATTTGCAGTCTGTGCACTAGCAGCCCACCAGGTGAAGAAAAGGAGAAGGCCAGTTTCTACAGAAAGCTTCCAGACCCGAGGAGAAGTTAACTCCATTTTAGCCTATTCACTCTAGGACAATACCCATGTTACGACACAACCAACATCACACTCGATACTTCACGTAGCTGAGGGGGGAAATTAAGATCTCGGTTGAAATGACCGTTCATGTGAATATTTCCCCTGGAGATAACTTTGGTACTGCAGAATCCACTCCATCAAAATTCTTCGGAATAAAATCATAAACGAGGATCCCGTCTGAGAACGCATGCAGAACATCTCATGCACACGTTAAAATTTTTAGGAGAGCAGGACAACCATGCCGGCAGGACTCATGACACGGGCATACCCAGCATGCATTTTGTATTACCTGAGCTCTACCAGGATCAACTTCCCCACAATACATTGCCTCAAATTTTCAAAGCAGTGCCCTAAACATTCGTCAAGGAGTTTAAGCAAGGAACCAGGTCAAGTCAAGCCATTTGTGTGTCAAAATACTTCAATGGTTATGGACGCTGAGCTATTGCCTATATCGTTTAGAAATACCAAAGTGACCCACGAGAGCTGGTATGGTGAACTATGGTGATATGCCATATCAATCATAGAAAACTTTGGTGAGATGACATATCAGTCATAGCAAACTACGGTGAGATGACATATCAATCATAGCAAACTTTGGTGAGATGCCATATCAGTCACAACAAACTATGGTCAGATGTCACATCGGTCACAACAAACTATGGTCAGATGTCACATCGTCACAGCAAACTATGGTGACATGTCACATCGGTGAATAAACAACAAAACAGTGCAAGTCATAAGAACAGAAAATTAACTGAAAAATGAACCGAAAGACAAGAAAAAAAAAACCAACAGAAAAATCAGCAACAAAAATAAGTTATCAATACCAAAAGACCCTCCCCGATCCAAATACCATTTTCAGTCATTGCCAGAACAATCCCCAAGCGATAACTACCGCTAAAAGACCACTGTCCCACAAAGCACAACAAAGGGAGCAGCGGGCAGCAGGAGATAAACACCCCTTCCCACGTCATGTCCCCTGTCCAGCAGTTAAGAGGGCGAGAACCCTGGTATGGCCCCATCCCATCTACTATGTGGAGGTGACAACTGCTTCTTTTCTTCCAAACCACTCTCCGTGGGTCATCGACATGTTCACTGCCCAGCGCTGCCAGGTTTTAGGATCAATAATGAAAAGTACAGGGAGTGACCATGTCCACTAGAACCTCCATCAATGATTCATGCGGTGACAATGGTGCTGTTACCTGTGTCCGACTCCGAGAGGCCACCTCTCACTCACATCGTAAAGTCTGCACCCAAAGATCTATAACACGACTCGCGTCGTAATGTCTACACCCATAGATCTATAACACGACTCACACCGTAAAGTCTACACCCATAGATCTATAACACGACTCACACCGTAAAGTCTACATCCATAGATCTATAACACAACATCGTAAAGTCTGCATACATCCATACATCTATCAGACAATGAACCAGGTGGTTGTCTGCGGTCTCCCTTCCCTTTGGGAATTTCTTCAGCGACATACAATGCGGGTGTGTGCCTTTCATGGTCACTCTAAATCAAGATTTATACATTTGTTATTTTTGCGCTTCGCGAGCCTTGCTTAAAGGCGGACCGACTCCAGGAGGAAGCAGAGGTGTTTCAGAAAAGCGATGCTTTTCACACCTACCCACGTCACTAGTATATTTTTGTATTTTTTTGTATTTTGTACCACTTTATGTCACGCAGATTTCTCTGCGTGAAATTCGGGCTGCTCTCCCGGGAGAGCGCGTCGCCACATGTGCAGCGCCTACCCATTTTTTTTTTTTTTTTCCTGCATGCAAGTGTATTTGTTTCCCTATCAGAGTGGCTTCTTTCTACAGAATTTTGCCAGGGACAACCCCCTTGTTGCCGTGGGTTCTTGTACGTGCGCTAAATAGTGATGTGTAACACACGGGACCTCGGTTTATCGTCTCATCTCATATAGTATAGTGACATACCACAGCAAGATGTCCGACTCCCAATTTGACGGGCTGTGTCTTGAGAAAATTCATGAGAAAGCGAGAAAAGCAGCAAACTCTGTACTGGCCAGATGTGGACACACTACGTAACGAGATGTAAAGGAGGAGACGTGTGATGTATTTGTGCGAGGGTTTTTGAGGGGTTTTTTTTTTGTTTGTTTTCTTTTGTTTGTTGTTATTTGGGTTTTTTGGGGGGATGGGTTTTTTGTTTTGGTTTGGGAGGGGTTTGTTTGTTTTGTTTTTTATTTTTGTTGTTTGTTTGGGGTTTTTTTTGGGGGGGGCCTGTTAATATGCCTGATAATCACAATCACGCATTAAGGAATAAAGGCACTGATCAACTCAAGAAAAAAAGAGATGAACATGAAGAAAAGCACAAAAATACTTTTCTTTCGTGTTAGACCATAAAGATTTTTTGTTTGATACACAATACAGAGTCACACACACACACACACACACACACACACACACACACACACACACACACACACACACACACACACACACACTAACACTACACACACACACACACACACACACCACACACACACACACACAAAACACACACACACACACACACACACAAACACACACACACAAACACACACACACACACCAGCTATCCCGACAACAAAATTAATGTGCAACAGACAGGTACTCATTCTGGCCTGTCTGTACAATGGACAAAGACAGACGATAGAGCTTGATGAATGTCCTCCCAGTCTTCTCTTTTTTCCCCCAAAATTAATCATAATGTATGTATGTATGTATGTATGTATGTATGTATGTATGTATGTATGTCTGTATGTCTGTATGTCTGTATGTATGTACGTAGTATGTATATGATATATGATATGATATATATGATATGATATAATATATGATATGATATGATTTATTATGATATATGACATGATATGATACTGTTATCTTCATTTCTTTCTACCGTGTCCTCGTGCTTCTCTCCTTTTTTCTCCTATATCAATCATGGTACATACATCTTCTGCTGTTATTTTCCCACTACCGCGTTCTGTCCAACATCGCACACACACACAACAAAATTCAGTACCTGGTCTGCACAACTTCTTTTTTTTTTTAATCCTTCAACAAACGCATTAACCTTCACCGCAAAAAGACCCCCCCCCCCCCCCCCCCCCCCCATCCCTTTGACAGACTGACATAGCAGCAACCAGTTAGGAAGCCGCGTCAAAAATATCCCTGCAACACAATTTCAAAGAGAACACCCCCTCTCTCTCCCTCCCTTCTTTCGCCTACCACAGCCCAGAAAACATTTCAGAGACTTAAATATTCTCAAAAAGAAGTCGGTCTGAATTGGCTGACCAGACCCAGTACGTAGGTCAAGAGGGACGCAAGATGGAGTTGATCCTTTGAAGTCATGTGTAATGATGGGCATGTGCAT
>CM060316.1:106722927-106735427 GCA_030674155.1 Stramonita haemastoma
GTCAACATAAAGTTCAGACCTGTTAGTGCCTTGATTCGCTTCTTGCATATATACGCATGCCAACAGCCATACCCAGCACATACCCAGCATGCAACCTGTACAATGAAATGAGCTGCTCTGAAGTCAGACTGTGTCAGCTGAGGCCAGCGAGCAGACTTGCTGTAAAGTTACAAGCACAAGCCACTTCGCACACTGCCCAGTGTGGGAAGGTATAGGTAGGTAGGTAGTAGGTAGGTAGGTAGGTAGTTAGGTAGGTAGGTAGTAGTAGTAGTAGAAGGTAAGAGAGAGAGAGAGAGAGAGAGAGAGAGAGAGAGAGAGAGAGAGAGAGAGAGAGAGAGAGAGAGAGAGAGAGAGAGAGAGAACCTGGCGGAGCCCACTCCTCTCTAGACACCAGGGGCATGCTGGGTATGTTTGTGTCATCTATCCCCCTGGCTACAGCTGGCCTGCTCATGTACCAAAGGCAGATGAGGTTTTGAAGCTGTGTGCACGAGATGTTCTGCACGCGTTTGCAAACTGACCTCTGTAACAGCCTTGTTCAAAGGACTACCACAAAACCTGCATTTAAAAGCAATTTATCTCGGTCTCTCTCCAGTCTAAAACAGATGACCTTCTCTTCTCTAAAACCATCCTCTTGTCTTCAAAACCAAGGAGAAGAAATAATCAAACAAAGTAATAACGAAAACTGTCTTCAAGAATTTGTCATTCCAATTTCGCTACTACGTCTTTTTAATAAAGTTACAGCCTGTCGTTTTAAACCTAAACAAACACAACCACCAAACTCGGAACAAAACAAAACAAAACAACTGTAAAATGAGACTGCTGCCCCCCCCCCCATATATATATATATATATATATTATATATTATTATATATGATATATATATATGTGTGTGTGTGTGTGTGTGTGTGTGTGTGTGTGTGTGTGTGTGTGTGTGTGTGTGTGTGTATGAAATATAGTGTGTGTGTGCATGCATGCAAGTGTGTGTGTGTATGTGTGTGTGTGTGTGTGTGTGTGTGTGTGTGTGTGTGTGTGTGTGTGTGTGTGTGTGTGTGTGGTGTGAGAGCTTAATTGTCCTTAAAAACTGTAAAATGAGACTGCTGCCCACCCCCCCCAAAACCCATCCCCTAAACCGATATCCCATTCTGCTCCTTTTCTTCAGGTGTTCCAACACTCCCTGATTAACCCTGACATGTCCCCGCCCTCTCCAAGGGCATTATCCTTTATTCTTACACGGCCTTTCCCCTTACATAATTGCCTCTCACCACCGTTCCCGTGAGGAGGGTGGTTTTTTGGAAAAATCAGAGTATTGCTTCTTTGGAATAATCAGAGTAACTAATCCTGTTTTCCCCCATCCCCCGTTTCCTAGCGTGTTGTCTGCCCTGAGGGGGTTGATTGCAAGGTGGTTTTTACATTGGTTACGTAATGGGGTTGCTGTTGGCAGACTGCCTGCCCCCTTCTACTCTGGGAGCGTCTCTCTCTGTCTGTGTTGTGGATATCTGCTGCTTTATCTGAGGTGAAGTCTCATTGTTTCACTTCTTTTTTTTGTTTTGTCTTGTTGATAGGGGATTTTCTGTCTGTCCACTGCTTCTATCCACTGTTAATGAATAGCAACATCGCTAGGGTATTTTCTGGGAAAACAAGAAATGTTCCTAGAACACGAACACGCAAGCTCGCGTGCGCACAGAATTACATTATAAATATGTATATAATATCCCTGCGTGAATGCACATGATTATGTACATTTGCAGGCATGCAGGCCAGCTGGCATGCACACACACGCACGCACGCGCCCGCGCACACACACACACAGTCATACGCATGCGTGTGTGCGTGCGTGCGCGCACACAAACACACACACACACATACACACACATAGAGAGACAGAGAGAGAGACACAGAGAGAGACAGAGAGAGAGACATACAGACAGACACACACACAACATACACACACACAACACACACACACACACACACACACACACACACACACACACACACACACACAAATACACACACGGAGACAGGAGGAGAGACAGAGTACTACTATATGCTAGGATTCGAAAGAAAAGAATATCTGCATCACAACCAACTTGATGGTTAAAGCTTTTCGTTGTACTTCCCACCAAATACACTTTACCCAGGTCTATACTACAGAGGTTTACATCCCCAGGTGTTTCAAAACATACCCAAACTGATGAGAATAGATTCCTAACCATTTTTCTACAGGTAGCCTATGTATCTTCCAGTTAATCAACGGGGTGCATGTTGGGGTGTGCAGGGTACAGATTCAACGGGCCAAACGAAATCTTCAAAGCTCGTCTGGTTCGTCAGCAAAGTCCTGTCAGCACCAGAGGATGGATTGGTGAGTGTGCCTTGTCTGTGTGTGTGTGTGTGTGTGTGTGTGTGTGTGTGTGTGTGTGTGTGTGTGTGTGTGGTGTGTGTGTGTGTGTGTGTTGTCTGTCTGTCTGTCTGTCTGTCTGTCTCTGTCTCTCTCTCTGTCGCTGTCTGTCTGTCTGTCTGTCTGTCTGTCTGTCTCTCTCTCTCTCTCTCTCCTCTCTCTCTCTCTCTCTCTCTCTCTCTCTCTCCTCTCTCTCTCTCTCTCCATATGTGTGTGTGTGTGTGTGTGTGTGTGTGCGTGCGTGCGTGCGTGCGTGCGTGTGTGCGTGCGTGCGTGCATGCGAGCGTGCGTGTGTGTGTGTGTGTGACCTTAATTGTCGTTAATTCAGAGAGACAGACAGACAGACAGACAGACAGAGACAGACAGAGACAGACAGACAGACAGACAGACAGACAGACACACACACACACACACACACACACACACACACACACACACACACACACACACACACACACACACAGAGAAAGATCTGTTCATTTTTTCCTTAGCCCGGACAACCAACCACATGATACCACACACACACACACACACACACACACACACACACACACACACACACACACACACACACACACACACACACAAACTGCACTGCACTGCACTGCACTGCACTGCACTGCACTTTCCTTCTCTGTGTGTGTCAGGCGCCAACCCTAACGGCATGCACGCTGGGATCACGGAAAACGACCTTGCCTACTACCCTAAACTCTTCAAATGGCTGGACAACGTCGGCCGACGCTAAAACCACCACACCCCCAGGGCAGAACACGTCTGCTGCCTCTTGGGACTCTCAAACAGTGACAGTTACATTCCTGGTTCTGTAGACCGCATTTAGTTTTCTTTACCTGTCTTATTTCAGTTGTTTGCTTTTTTTTTTTTTGTATTTAGTCTTTATTTTGGTATTAGTATGCAGATTCAAAAGTCATTACCTCTTGTCTTTCTTTGATTTTCTGTTCGTTTTTTTCTTTTGATTTCTACTTCTTTTGAGTGTTTTGGGGTTTTTGTTTTAGTTTTTGTTTTGTTCACGTTTGGTTTTGTTTTGTTGTGGGGGGGTTTTTTTTTGGGGGGGGTTGGTTTTGTTCTGTTCCGTTTCCTAGCTTCCACTTTATAAGGTTCTCCAAGAGAAGAATATTCCTATTTTCTGTTTGGCATCCTCCCTTTTTCTTCCCCCCCCCCCCAGCCACAGATAAACAATGATATTTTCCTCTACCTGATATTTCATCTTGGACTTGGGGGGAATAACAAAAGCAAACAAAAATCTGGCACAAAAAGTTAACAGAGTTAAACAATGTCATCATAAACTACTTTCTGAAATGTCTGTAATTTAGCTCAGATTCAAAGAATAGTGATCAACAGAAACATCTGAACTCACGCTGCTCACCACCTTTCCCCTTCTCTCTCTCTCTTCCTTTCTTTCTCTCTATCTGTTTCTCTCTCTCTCTCTCTCTCCTCTCTCTCTCTCTCTCTCTCTCTCTCTCTCTCTCTCTCCTCTCCTCTCTCTCGTCACACAAACACACAACACACACACACACACACACACACACACACACACACACACACACACACACACACACACACAAACAGACTGACCTTTAAAACAAAAGTTCAAGTTTTTGGATACAGACTGCCTCAAACATTTAAATCATTTCTAGAGTCTTGTTTCCTTCTTGTCTCTGGATATTTCCTGCAGGTTTTGTTGTTTTTTGTAAGCTGGCAGTTGCAAAATCTTCAGCCAATTATCTGACTTTTTTTTTCTCCAAAGTTGAAAAATGGGTTTTTGATTTTTACCTACTTCTCTGATAGTTTTGTTTCTTCATGTTTAAAAATGGCTTTGTTTCCTTAAAGGGAAAGGAGGGCGAGTTGTGTAACAACAAAAGTAGAGTTTTATTCACACTTTTTTAGTTTGTGCAGAGCTGTTTCATCTTAAATATTACTTTTTGTTTTGACTTAGCAGAAAATGCCAAAGTGGAATTACTTTCGTGAGGTGGAATTGAAAGAAAATGATGTCTCTTAAAGAAAAAAAAAAGGGAACAAGAAATTGGAGGGTAACATTTTTTTCCCTGGTCTGATTCTAAGTACCATTTCTCGTTCAAATTTGGCAGCGCACAATGTTTATTTTTGTTGGTCTTATCCAAAAGGCAGTACAAGGTAGGCAACAATTTATCTAACTTATCAACCTTTTACCTTCTATGACAATTTGTAAACCTATGGAAAAGTACTTCGTTTCTGTCTACCTTAAGAATAACTCCCCCACCCCCTACATTTTCCAAAATAAAAGAGAAAAATACATGATTTTCTTCTGATATTAATCTTTTCTTTTTAAAACTGTTATCCTCTGAATAAAAGTCTGAATCACATGTCTTGGATTCCAAATTTCATTCAACGTGCAAGTATTATTAGTGTATTTTTACCCCCTCTCACCAATACACATAAAAACACACACCTCTTCACATGCATGCATAAACACACACACACACACACACACACACACACACACACACACACACACTCACACACACACACACACACACACACACACACACACACACACACACACACACACACACACACACAACACACATATTTAGTATCCTCTGTCAAAAAAAAAAAACAACTGACGCAAAACTAACACCTAGTATTCCTTCTTTGTGTTGTTATTTGAGTTTCTTCCGTTTTAGCAATACATCCTTATTTTCCTCTCTCCTGTTAAAAATCAACAAAGATTGAAACAAAACTAACAAAAATAAATAATTATCTCTTTCTTTTGTGTTGTTACTTGTTTTATCTTCTTTTATTTTTCCAGTAGATTTTGTTTTCCTCTCTGTCCACTATCTTTCAAAAACATTTATTTTTTGTTAATAAAAACTCAGTCAAAACTCTTACTCTGTGTCTGTGTTGTTCTTTTCTTTAAGGTTTTATCACAGAAGGTTGAATGAGGCACACAAATACATGCGTGTGTGTGTGTGTGTGTGTGGTGTGTTGTGTGTGTGTGTGTGTGTGTGTGTGTGTGTGTGTGTGTGTGTGTGTGTGTGTGTGTGCGTGCATGCATGTGTGGGTGCGTGCATGCGTGCATGTGCGCGTACGATCATGCCTGCCTGCCTGTGTGCGTGCGTGCCTGCCTGTGTGCATGCATGTGTGTGCTCTTGTGCACGCATACAAAGAGGTGTGTGTTTGTATGTGGGCTTATAAGGTCGTGAAAAAGTTTTTAAAAACTCATGAAATCTTTGACTTTATTAAAAAAAGAAAAAGATGCAAACTTCTCTCTCTCTGTGTCTCTGTCTTTCTGTCAAACTGTCATCCCTCTCTCTCCCCTCTCTCTAAAACCCCACCTGTCTTTCTTCCTACCCCCCCCTCTCTCTCTGTGCATATAAACAGATATCATCCACATGTAACTGTCATATACAGTGGGAAAGCAAAACAATAACTTGGTCACAAGAAAAATACAAAAATGACTTAAAACATCAGAGAGGTATAAAATCACTTCAACTGTTTGCAAATTATACAAAAAAAGACATGTGTAACTCCAATTCTAACACACACACACACACACACACACACACACACACACACACACACACACACACACACACACACACACACAAGTCACCATCAATTCCATAACCATGCAAAAGAGAAACTTTATGTAAGCACAAAGAGAACAAACTCTACAGAAGGCACTAACTTTAAAAACAACAACAGCAACATTAAACAACAAGAAAACAACAACAACAACAATAACAATGACAATAAAGCCCACCATTAACAGCTTTAATCGTGCAGAAGAACAAAACAATTTTGTTTCTTAACACAAACACACAAACACACACACACACACACACACACACACACACACACACGCACACATGCACACGCACACACACTTTCACCTCCATATAAGCACAGGAAACAATTCCTGCTCTACAATAAGCAATTTCATGTTAACAATAAACGAAAAACAAAAAACAAAAAGCACCCAAAAATCACACCAAAAAAGCCACCAAAAAACATAATACACTAGCTCCAATAAAATACATAAACGAATCCATTTTCACACACAAAAAAACCACAACATTTTCAGCACCAAAGGAGGCACAAAACTTACTCCAGTTCCTCATCAAATGCTCAGACAGCAACTATTGTAGTCTGTCATATGAGCGAAAATGCACTGCGCTGCCATTAAGTGCCTAACAAGTCAGACCCAGCACATCTGACTACAGCATGGGAGAAAGCTGTTATCTTTAAAAACTTATATAAAAAAAATAATAAATTTTAAAAAAGGACAGGAAAATGGACCAAGAAGTCTGAAAATAGACAAGAAGGTGACACGAAGAAAAGGAACAAAGTAAAAACAAAGAGAGGGATAGAAAAGAGGGAATTTGTAGCACAGAATTTCCAGAAGGTGGGGATGCTACTTATACTGACAAGACCCAAGCATCCCAATGAGGGAAGTAAAGAAGAAATACAAACATAACTCTACACAAATACAAACACAACTCCACACAAATACAAACACAACTCCACACAAATACAAACACAACTCCACACAGATAAAAACACAACTTTATACAAATACAAGCACAACTCTATGCAAACACAACTCCACACAAATACAAATATAACTCCACACAAATACAAACACAACTCTACACAAATACAAAACACAACTCCACATAAATACAAACACAAACACAACTCCACACAAATACAAACACAACTTTACACAAATACAACTCCACACAGATACAAACACAACTCAACACAAATACAAGCACAACTCTATGCAAACACAACTCCACACAAAACAAACACAACCCCACACAAATATAAACACAACTCCACACAAATACAAACACAATGTCACACAAACACAAAACAACTCCACACAAATACAAACACAACTCCACATAACTAAAAACACAACTCCACACAAATACAAACACAACTCCACACAAATACAAACACAACTCCACACAAATAACAAACACAGCTCCACACAAATACAAACACACTCCACACAAATACAAACACAACTCTACAAAACAACATACAAAACAACTCAACAATACAGCATACAAACACAACTCAACACAAACACAAATACAAACACAACTCCACACAAATACAAACACAACTCCACACAAACACAAATACAAACACAACTCCACACAAACACAAATACAAACACAACTCCACACAAACACAAATACAAACACAACTCCACCAACACAAATAAAAACACAACTCTTACAACACAGAATACAAACACAACTCTAACAACTACACAACTCTAACAACTACAAACACAACTCCACAATACAAACACAAATACAAACACAACTCAACACAAACACAAATACAACTCCACACAAACACAAATACAAACACAACTCCACACAAATACAAACACAACTCCACACAAATAAAAACACAGCTCACACAAAATAAAAACACAACTCTTACAATACAGACATACAAAACAACTCTAACAAACCACACAACTCTAACAACTACAAACACAACTCAATACAAACACAAATACAAACACAACTCAACACAAACACAAATACAATCCAACACAAACACAAATACAAACACAACTCCACACAAATACAAACACAACTCCACACAAATAAAACACAGCTCCACACAAATAAAACACAACTCTTACACACAGACATACAAACACAACCCCTACACAACTACAAACACAACTCTAACAACACAGACATACAAGCACAACTCTAACTCTACACAGACATACAAACACAACTCTACACAACACAGACAAAACAAACACAAATACAAACACAACTCTACACAGCTACAAACACAACTCTAACAACACATACAAACACAGACAACTGACCCTGAGGGAGCGGTCGTAGGAGCACTGAAGACTTTGATTCCGAGGCGGTCTGCAGGGCAGCCAGGGCATACACGGTGCCCGAATGCCCCATCAGTGTCGACAGCTGTTTGTAGGTGCCCAGCTCCCACACCTGGTGCCCACACACATTCATTAGCCCTTTTCTTCTTGTTGTGATTGTGTTTTTATGTCCCCACAGATATTTCTGATTCAGGGACTGCTGGCTGTTTTCAGTTTCTCCCCCCAATTTTTTTTTCTGTTCTTTTCTTGGGTAGAGCTCTGAGAATCGCTAATAGTGAGATTTTGTGAGTGCAAGAATTTGTCTACCATTTAAGTAGCCACATTCCGACTTTGAGGATGATGTTTAAATGCAATATGTGAATACAAAATCTTTCATGTCTCAAAAAGGTGAGAAATTCAAGGAGCGAGAAATTCATGTGGGTTACAAGGCATAGCTAAAAAACATGTCTAATGGCATGCAATGGCCTACCCTTCTTTAAGGCAGAATGGTTTTTTTAACAAAGACACAAGAAGTTCTGTGTGCATTCCTACATCGGTCATCGTTTCTACTCTCATCCAAAGGATTTGGGGGGGAGTAAAGTCAACACTGATGTTAACTCCATGGGAAAAAAATCCCCTTTTACAGGCATCTCAAGTGAGACTGAAACCCGCACTGTCAGAATGCAAGCTCAAAGATCTAACCACTAGGTTACACCATCCTTCCTCCCACCTCCCTCTGCTCCTACCCCCCTTGCCCCTACCCCCCCTGCCCCTACCCCCCCTGCCCCTACCCCCCTCTGCCCCACCCCCATTTCCCAAGAAAAGTCCCAATAGGCTGAAAACTCCATGAAGACCACACACCATCCACTGTTTGGCATCTACTTCACCAGCAGCAAGGCTCAATTCACTCACTGCTGGTGGATCAGGTGCTTGTTAGCTTCTTTCTGCCATCCATTGATCCATCATCCATCCACCCATCCATCCCTCCATCATCCATCCATCCATCCATCATCCATCCATCATCCATCCATCCATCCATCCATCCATCCATCTATTTTCTTTTCTGTTCCTCAGCGAGAACTCTGAAGTTCACCAATGGTGATATTTTGCATAGGCAGTAATTTTTTTTCAAATTTAGGTAGCCACATTTCGACTTCAAGGATGGTGTTTAAATACGACACCTGTGTGCATGCATTAAAAAAAATTTTGTTATCCTATCCTACCAGCGCTCAATGGCGCCTACCCTTCCGAAAGGTGGAACAGGTTTTTAATGTGTGCAACAAGTTTGCATGTGTTTGCACACAGGGCTTTGGTTTATTATCTCATTCGAAAGATTTTTATGAGGAGTGGAGTCAGTACTAGTGTTAACTCCAAGGAAAAATCCCCTAAAACAGGATCCTCCATAGCAGTTTGATACTGGGTCATGAGATCACAAGCAAAATGCTCTAACCACTAAGCTATCCCCCTCCCCCCCCCCACCCCATCCACACCACTGGCCATGATTGCCCTCCTCTTCCATGGGAGATGGATGGGTTTTTCACATGTGCACAAGATGTCAGTCATGCATGCATTCACACACAGGTCCTCAGTCTACACTCTCCTATGAAAAGCCTTGCAGTGAAAAAGAAGTCGAAACAACATAACCCAAAATATGAGAAGGCAGAAAATAAGCAAGAAACAGAGACAGCAAAGGTGACAATAAACAAAAGAGAGTGATAGAAAAGGAAACATCTAGAACAGACCATGTGCTCTACCCTAAAAGACCCCACAACATCCTCACAGGGGAGCAAGCAGGTTGTGCATGGCATAACAATCACTTCATGAACTTATCTGCTTTTGTGTGATTTGGAGGGGGAAAAAAAACAAATATAGTCATGCAATTTCACATTGAATTTCCAACAGATGTAATAGCCAAGTGGTTATGACCACTAAATGTCAATCCCATGGGTCCATGAAGTCAAAGGTTCAAATCTCGGTGGCATCTGGTGACAATCTCCCAGGTCAACTTCAAGTGCAGACCTGCCAATGCCTGAATTCCCTTTTTGTATATACACATGCAGAAGATCAAATGTAACCGTTAAAGATCCTGTAATTCATGTCAGCATTCGGTGGGTTACAGAACACAAACATTCCTAGCATACATCCCTGAAGTCAGCATGTGGCTACTTTAATGGTGGTCAAAAATGGTCCCATACACCAAATCTCACCATTGGTAAACCACAGAGCTCTAGCTGAAGAATGATATATATATCATATACATTAATATTCCACAGTAAGCTTAGGTCACACAGAGAAGTTTATTTATTTATTCACTTATTTATTCTTTTACATCGAGGATAATGGAATAAGCACTTATGTGCTTTTTTTTTACATCCAGTCCTCATCTGTATGCGGTTTTGTAAGTTTTGTCATGTTCCGACCAGAACATAATGGCCTACTCTTTCGAAAAGCAAAACAGGTTTTAACATGTGCACAAGATGTTCTGTGTGCATTCGCACTCAGAGCCTCAGTTTACAGTCTCATCCGAGGGACTTTTTGGGGGAGTAGAGTCGTACACATGTTAACGAAAAGAAGACATGACATAATAAATAATAATACATGGAATTTATATAGCGCTATATCTTGCAAAAGCCGCCGCGGTAGTCGAGTGGTTAGGGCGTTGGACTCGTAATCTAAAGGTTGCGGGTTCGATCCCAGCTGTCGGCATGGCGTTGTGCCCTTGGAAAAGGCACTTTACGGCTATTTTCTCACCCCACCCAGGTGTAAAAGGGGTACCAACCTTGTGTTGGGGGGTTAACCCTGCGATAGACTGGCGTCCTATCCAGGGGGGAGTCTATGACTCTCAGTCGCTTAGCGCCACAGAAACCGGGATAAGCACCGGCCTGATGAGCCTTAGGCTCGGGACAGACTTTAACTTTAACTTTAATATCTTGCAAAAAACAAATCAAAGCGCTTGCATTCGACCCATACAACACATAAGCCATCAACAACAATTTATAGTTTTAGCAAAAATTCGAATGTACACACACACACACACACACACACACACACACACACACACACACACACACAAAGACATGACACAAAGGGGACTGACGTGAATGCAGTTTTCGTGAGTACCGCACAGGATGTGATGCCGAGTGATGGTAATGCTGTACACACACACACACACACACACACACACACACACACACACACACACACACACACACACACACACACCACACACACACACACACACACATGACATGACATGACATGACATGACATGACATGACATGACATGACATGACACAAAGGGGACTGACATGAATGCAGTTTTCATAAGTGCCACACAGGATGTGATGCTGGGTGATGGTGATGCTGTACACACACACACACACACACACACACACACACACACACACCACACACACACACACACACACACTAGACATGATGACACGAAGGGGACTGACATGAATGCAGTTTTCGTAGGTGCCACACAGGATGTGATGCTGGGTAATGGTGATGCTGTACACACACACACACACACACACACACACACACACACACACACACACACACACACACACACACACACAGACATGACACGACAAAGGGGACTGACATGAATGCAGTTTTCGTAAGTGCCGCAGAGAATGTGATGCTGGGTGATAGTGATGCTGTACACACACACACACACACACACACACACACACATGACATGACATGACACGACACAAAGGGGACTGACATGAATGCAGTTTTCGTAAGTGCCGCAGAGGATGTGATGCCCGGTGATAGTGATGCTGTACACACACACACACAGAGCACACAAAGACTCGAGGACACAAAGACATGACAGAAAGGGGACTGACGTGAATGCAGTTTTCGTAAGTGCCGCAGAGGATGTGATGCTGGGTGATGGTGATGCTGTACACACTGCCCCCTGACGTCTCCAGGTTCCGCACACACTCCAGGCTGTTCAGGTCCCACATCTGTGGCAACAACAACGACGACAAAATATAGTGTATAGGTATCGAGTATTTGTGTTGATACAATATGTTGTATATGTATCAAGCATTTCTGTTGATAGAATAACTACAGAATATGTCGTCTATGTATCATGCATTTCTGTTGATACAATGATAACAAAATATGTCATATATGTATCAAGTTTTCTATTAATACTGCATTAATATACTACGGTAGTAACAACAAAAAGCATTTTATAAATCCAACATATTTATCAAT
>CM060316.1:106740427-106745427 GCA_030674155.1 Stramonita haemastoma
CTGTCAAATGACTGAAAATGCAGTGCACTGCTGTTAAGCACCTAACAAGTCAAGCCCAGCGCATCCGACTTTGGCATGGGAGAGAATTGTTATCTTTTAAGTCTTTCTGGATAAAAGGCCAAAAAATAAACCAAGAAGGCAGAAAATAGGAAAGGAGATGACAGGGAGAAAAGGAACAAGGTAGAAACAAACAGAGGGACAGAAAAGAGAAAAATCTCTAGCACCGAATTTCCAGAAGTTGAGGATGTTATTTATACTGACAGGCCCCCAGCATCCCCACGGGCGAACAAGCTGAAAGAAGCATGTGTTTTGGGTGGGGGGTTGTTGTCTTTGTTATGTTTTTTTTTAAGAAGCTTAACTATGTTGTTTGTGTTGTGACTGTACCTCCTGCAGTGGCTCCCAGATTGATCCTGTTGTTGATGCTGGTCAGTTCCTCCTGTTGATCCAATCAAAACATCAGTGAGAAAAATAAATCATAATAAAATAAAAATAATATTTTAAAAATTAAAAGTAAAAAAACATCAGTGAGCAACAAGCACACTTTCATCAGTGACTGTCACTACAGCCGACAATGATATAACTATAAGGACTGTTTCAGAAATCTGAGTCTATCTTTCATACACATACACACAGCAACACTAACAAACTAAAAAAAATGTGCATGTGTGGGCACAAGCATGTGCATGTGTGCGCATGCATGCACACACATACATACACATACACGCTTACACGCCTCCCTTCTCTCCTCTCTGCTGTCTTCTTGCCACAGTCCTTCGGATGAGACTATAAACCGAGGCCCCTTGTATGAACACACGCAGAACATCTTACGCACACGTTAAATCTTGTTCCGCTTTTCGTAAGAGTAGGCCATTGTGTGCTGTGGGAACAGATGACATTTACAAAACTGCATACACACGGGGACAGGATGTAAAAAACCACAAGAGTGCTTATCTCATTATCCTTGATATTAAAGAATAAAATAAAATAAAATAAAATAAATAAAATAAACACACATGCTTACACACCTCCCTTCTCTTCTCTCTGCTGTCCTCTTGCCACAGAATCTCAAAAACAAACATTTCCATACTGGTCATTATCCTCCATCAGCTCCTAACAACCAACTACTATGCAACAAAAAAAAAGGGGGAATCAAAGCACTGCCAGGTCTGCTTTTCAAGTTGACCTGAGAGATCATAAAATTGCCCACCCTCAATTCACCAAACGCCGCCTAGATTCAAACCCATGACTTCATGGACCCATGGGACTGAAGTCAAACGGTCTTAACCACTCAACTACAATGTTTGTCAGAAAGTCCACAAAAAACAAACCAGAAGGACAAGCACACAGACAAACGGATGTGAAAAACTTACGTTGACAACACCAAACTCCCGTCTGTTTTCAATGACCTCGCTCATCAGTTTCCCTTGGTTCACCTCCATCTCCACTGAAACAGAAACATTTCCACTGAAACAGAAACATTTCCACTGAAACAGAGACATCTCCACTGAAACAGAAACATCTCCACTGAAACAGAGACATCTCCACTGAAACAGAGACATTTCCACTGAAACAGAGACATTTCCACTGAAACAGAGACATCTCCACTGAAACAGAGACATCTCCACTGAAACAGAGACATCTCCACTGAAACAGAGACATCTCCACTGAAACAGAGACATTTCCACTGAAACAGAGACATCTCCACTGAAACAGAGACATCTCCACTGAAACAGAGACATCTCCACTGAAACAGAGACATCTCCACTGAAACAGAGCCATTTCCACTGAAACAGTGAGGACACACAATCCCCCATCACTTTTCTGTTTTCAGTACACACACAAAACATCTCCGCTGAAACGGAGACCACACAACCACCCATCATTTTTCTCTCTGTACTGTTCAGTAAACACACAAAACATCTCCACTGAAACAAGAGACCACACAACAACACAGAGCTTATTCCATTATCTTTATTAATAAAAGAATTAAAAAAATAAACAAATAAAATAATAAAATAAACGCACACCAACACCACCACCGCCACCACCACTCACCCAGCTTCATGTCCACACTCTTCTCCAGACTCTCCAGACGCTCGGAGAGTTTGCCCAGCATGGAGCGCAGGAACTCGATCTCCTGGTCCTTCTGGTTCAAGGACAGCTGAAGGTCACCCATCTTCTCGTCTACGCGCTGCAGGAAATCCTTCATGCCCTCGAAGCGACACACCTTCAGGTGCTCCTCCAGGTCGTCTTGCGTCCCCACAAAATCACAGCTGTGACATGAAAAGGTTGTTCAGTGTGCTGGTCAGTTTTGTTTTGCGTTCCCCTGGTTAACACTCTGGGCATCACCCAGAATGTGCACTCTTGACTCACTCATCCCACCTGGGAATCACTGTGAGACTGAAATTGCACACTGAATGAGAAGTTTGCGTGCATCTTTTTCAAATACCTCGCCATATAGGCAGCCATACTCTGACTTCAGAGGGGTTTTTTTCTCCTATAAAGGAGAGTGCAGGTTATGTTAAGAGCTTGTTATGGCTGAAGACAATCTCAACACAACATTTTACAACATAACAACATTTTTAGTGTAAGCCTTGGCAATTAGCTGACATCAATAACTGACCCAGCTTTTGGCCTGGGCCATGCTTGTCAGTGACCGGACTTCACTTACGTTTTGAAAGCAAGCAAAATTCAAACCATAAGTGACGGGTACCACAGCCAAGTTGTTAGGATCATTCGACTTCAACCCAATGGCTCCATGAAGTCATTGATTCAAGTCCCGGCAGCAACATCTGGTGAATTAAGGGTGGGGATTTTTACAATCTCTCAGGTCAACGACAAGTGTAGACCTGCCAGTGCCTTCATTCCCTTCATCTTCATGTATGTACACATGCAGAAGATCAAATACGCACTTTAAAGATACTGCAATTCATGTCAGTATTCAGTGGGTAACAGAAACACAAAAATACTAATGCATGTGCAGATAGTTTTTTATGCTTTACAACATACATGGGATATGTAGATGGAGGACTAGCCTCCGAAGAAGTCTCCTTTGTGGCTAACGAACAACACACACACACACACACACACACACACACACACACACACACACACACACACACACACACACACACACACACATACAAGCATACACACTGCACAAACACAAATACATCCATTCACAAACATATACAGACACACACACACAAGTACAGACATGTGTATGCTAGCACGTGATGTTGAAGGATCACTTTCAGTTAATATCCTGCTTGACTTGCGAGAGGGTTAGGATCTTTTAAAGTGTATATCGCATAATAAGGCAAATAAAAGATTGCAAAATTGTGACTGTTTTTACACTAAAAATTGCCTAAATATGTCAGATGTACAAAAAATTAGACCTCTTTATGCAAAACCATCTATGTCTGTTTCCAGACATATCTCAAGTTTGGTTTATAGATTCCGTTTAAATGCTCTTCGCACTAAATATTGTAAGAACATACTGTGCATGTGTGAAGAACAAATTAGTGTTAGACATCTGCTTACCTGTTGTCCTATAATTAAAGAAATAATTTCTAGTTCGCTGAAAGATCTGCTCCTTTTAGAATCATCTGTAACGCTTAAAAGCATCCTAAACAATGATATACTTCTCTGTCAAATTTCTCAATGCCTCCTACAAAGCCCAGTTGGTATCTTCCTGTGATTGTTCATTCTGTTTTAAGGATAATCCTTAATGTCTTGTTCTGTATACCTCTCCAGTTACCCTTGTTCAATTTTTTCCCTACTTTGTGCACGTATCTACATTATCTTCATTATCTTGTGTAAACATATCCAAAGTTCAATTTTTTCTGCATGTTATAGTTCCATTGTTAGTTAATTGCATAGTTCTGTTCTACTGTTATCATTTACTGGTTGTAGATTTTTTTTTCCCATAGTCCAACATCATACTAACAGTTAAATTATTTTCCCCCTCAGTACTCCTTAGCATTTTGTTTTATATGCTATTATATTTGCAACACACACACGCATGAACGCAAGCTTGCACACTCACATATAAACTCAAGCTCACACACACACACACACACATACACACACACACACACTCACACACAAACACACACACATACACACACACACTCTCAACACACACACACTCACACACACACACACACACACACACACACACACACACACACACACACACACACACACACACACACACACACATGCGCGCACGCATACACACACACACACACACACACACACTCACACACACACACGCACACACACTCATTCTCACAAACACGCACGCACGCACGCACGCACATACACACTCACATACACACTCACACACACACACACACACTCACACATGTCTGATATCACTATTTAGTGGAAAGACGTTAAACTGAAGAACTACATGTGTATATATATATTATTTATAGATACAAAGAGAGGGAGACAGACAGAGAGACAGACTGACAGAAACAGAGATTGACAAGCCGAAACAGATAGAGAAGCTAGGTCCAAATCTCCATTTTCCACTTACCTGTACTTTTGATATGGACACCGGAGATTATTGCACACCCTCATGTGATCTTCAAAGTCCTGAAAAACAACGGCAAAAATGGGGAAAGTTTGATCAAACCAGAAACAGATGTGATAAAAATGAAAAGAAAAGTGTTTACTTCTTGATCTTCTGCACATGCAAAGAGAAAAAGTTGTCTGAATACTGTGAAGAATGCAAAGAGAAAACATACTGTCTGAATATTGTGAAGAATGCAAAGAGAAAACATATGGTCTGAATACTGTGAAGAATGCAAAGAGAAAACATACTGTCTGAATACTGTGAAGAATGCAAAGAGAAAACATACTGTCTGAATATTGTGAAGAATGCAAAGAGACAACAAGATGTCTAGATATTGTGGGAAAAAAAGCCACTCTTACTGGGAAACAGGTACACTTGTAGACAGGACACATAAAAAAAATGAATGAATGACAGA
>CM060316.1:106755427-106867927 GCA_030674155.1 Stramonita haemastoma
TCTATAAAATTTTGCCATCCTTTCCTACAGGCATGCGATGGTGTTCTCTTCCTAAAGGTGGAATAAGCGTTAACGCGTGCACAAGATGTTCTGCGCGCTATCGTACACGGGACCTCAGTTTATCATTGCATTTAAAGAACTTTCAGGAGAATGGAGTCAGTACTGATGTCAGTACAAATTAGGACCTATACCGCAGATGTAAATAACCCTGCAACCCAAGCTATAGGGCACACTATTTTGTTGTTGTTCTCTTCTTCTTCTTTTTTCGACCAGAACTCCGAGGATCACCACAGGTAACATTTTGAGTATGCGACCGTTTTTTACGCGCAAGATATTTAAATTTTCATATGTGCAACAGATCATTGCTAACACGTATTTCGGTGCGACAAAAAAAAGGAGAACATCAGCACTTCGTTTAGAAATACTCACCATCATTTGTAGTTTTAGAAGTTGTGTGAAGATTTTCTCAGTTTTTGAACTTTTGATAGTCAACAGTCTGTTGTTGTGATGTGTGTGTGTTGTGTGTGTGTGTGTGTGTGTGTGTGTGTGTGTGTGTGTGTGTGTGTGTGTGTGTGTGTGGTGTTTGTGGGTGTGTGTGTGTGTGTTGTGTTGTGTGTGGGTGGGGTGTGTTGGTTGTGTGTGGGATGTGTTTGTTTTGTTTGTTGTGAATGTGTGTATTGTTTGTTTTGCTGGGGGGGCGGGGTACGTATATTATTATGACATTTTATTGATATAATTTATTTTAATATAGTATATTTATAAATTATATGTCATATAAGGGGGGGGGGGGAGTATCAGTCATTTTTTATTTTACTGACAATTTTTATTGAAAATTACTTGTTAAAAAGTTGGCATTTCATCACGAAAAGCTTCATATCAAAAAGGCGCTGGATGAGGCTTTGTCACAGTCTGATCAATTTTTATGCCATATTTTGTGTTGTGGGCTGTTATTTGGCTATAGTTCTACAGTAAGATAGAATACTGCCGCATACACTAGTATAAAGACGAAGGTGTCCGCCATTACCCCGGTACAAGACGGCAACATGGCTCGATTCGATCCACCCCAGATACAGGATAATCCTGAAGGATGGGGCCCTTGTGTTGTGCCCGAAATGTTCAAAGATCTCCCATACCAACCATTTTCAAAGGATGTTCGCCTTGGAAAGGTAAATCGAGATTTAATGTGAATATTCGACGCTGCGTACAGGCTGTTGAACATCTGCTTCGGCCTGTAGGGCCTAGGCCTATCGTACACTGAACATGTGTCTCATGATCTCGGACTGTGTAATGGACAGGATTGAATCATGAATTTTGTTCCTTACTAGATAACCGATATTTCGCCAATATATAGTTAAAATAAGTAAAGGATGTTGTTTATATTATCACTAATATAATATCAGTCATCGTGTCAAGCATGAGGTAACCGGGTTCCGATGGACGAACAAGAGAATTTTATTTATTTTATTTATTCTTTTATATCGACGTTCTGGTGGCTCCTGCGACGGTACTGGAACATACGGTCATTGCCTTTCCAATGGATCATTCCAGTGACGTGGAGAGGGGGGGTGTCTGCTGCATGGGTAACACTAACAGCTTGCCCTCCATTCTTACCCAGGCTTTGCCCTCTAATACGGGCTCTAAAGACTAGAGCGCAACTTCATAGTCTTCCGAGACTGATGGGTGCCTATCAGTACTACTACTACTTATATCGAGGATAATGGGATAAGCACTCTTGTGCTTTTTTACATCCAGTCCCCGTGTGTATGCAGTTTTGTAAAATGTCATCTGTTCCCACCGCACTCAATGGCCTTCTCACGAAAAGGGGAACAGGATTTAACATGTGCTCAAGATCATGAAGATGTTCTGCATGCTTCACACATGAGACCTTGGTTTATAGTCTCATCCGAAGTCTCATCCAGAATCAGGTATGCAGTAGGCTAGACCCAGATCTCATACAGCTGTGTACTCAGTGCACTGTACTCTGTAGAGTAGGGCTGTACAGTTTAATCAGGGCTTGTCTGATTCTGGAGACAGACCTTTCACTTGTTTCAGTGATTCAGCTCAAACCTGAGCAGATAGTGTACAATTAATTAGTATACTCACTGTAATGCAGTCTGTATCTAGATCTATAGGCTAGACTCACAGATTCACAGTCACTCAGCCATGCTATCTATCACTAGTATCACTACTATTGGTTAGGCCTACATAAATTCATTAATATCCCTAGGAACAGGGGTTGAGGCATGTGCCTTGATAGATTCCTGTAAATAATATTTAGTGTACTTGTTTAGAACCTTATCATCAAAAGATTCAAAGGATCAAAAACACAGACACTGAGACACTCAGACAGCTTCTATTGTTGCCTGTCATATCATGACATATGATTGAAAGCGTGTTGTGCTGTTGAGTGCTGTAAAGCGCCTGACAAGTCAGCCCCAGTGCATTAACTGATTAAGTCCTTTGGATAAGACTATAAGCTTAGGTCCTGTGTGTAAACGCTTTCAGAACATCTTGCGTACATGTTAAAACCTGTTCCGCTTTTTGGAAGAGAAGGCCATTGTGTGCCAGTGGAAAAGAATGACAAAATTTACAAAACTGCACACACACCACTGGGACTGGATGGATGTAACTTACATGAGTGCTTATTCCATTATCCTCAAAATAAAAGAAATCCGTATGTTTAAAAAATGAATTGAACGAGTGAATGAGTGGGAGAGAATTATCATCTTTAGTTTTAAGTCTATCTGGGAAAAAAAAAAATGGCAGGGGACAGGACCAAAACTTTAAAAACTAAAAAAGGCACAAAATGATGAGAAGGATGAGACAGAAAGAAAAAGAGCAAAGCAAAAACAAAAAGAGGGAATTCTTAGCACATCATTTCCAGAAGGTAGGGGCCATTATTCTGACAGATCCCCATGGATCCCCACAGATGACTCAACCCCATGCCTTTAAATTTTTTCCCTTAATGTTCTAATGGCTGTGCCGTGATATAATGGCTTTTGTTTTTTTGTCATTTTTTGTTGTTTTTGATCACTGGTTAATGATATTGATCATGCAGAGATAGTGTTTCTCAGTTTCTGCTTGTTTGTCTTGGCAGGTTTCAGACTGGACTGGTGCAACTTACCAGGATAAGAGATATCTAGGTAAGAATATGAAATGTGTTAACTTATTTTCTCCATTTCTGTTGGTTATGTAACTGCTAGAGGAATTTTTTTATAATACATTTTTTCATTGTTTTTGTGCTGTCAGAAGCTATTTGGTTCTTTCTTGCTCACTCGTATCACTAAAGTAAGTAAAAGCATATAATTTATAATAAATAAAATACAATGTTTTATGTAAATTTTACTCTAATTACATTCTATGAACACACAGTCATGAAATGAAAAGTACACACTCCAACAGACGCATGTATACATGCACACACACACACACACAACACACACACACACACACACACACACCACACACACACACAAAACATGTAAACTTATACTCATCCCCTCCACCCCCCCTTCCCCTCCCCCCCTAAAAAAAAAAGAAAAAACAACAACAAATCAACAACAACAAAAAACCAATGAAACAACAAACAAACCGATGAATCCATAGAAGCACTTTATCCTGTATAGGTGATAAAGAGGAAGTAAAGTAACTTTGAACAGAAACAGTTTTGTTTTCTGTTATAAATATGAAAAGCAAGGTTTGTTAAAACTAAAGTATTATTCATCGTTGATTTTTATATGATGGATGGCATGAACAGGAAAGTACAACTCTGCCTTTGGGGGCAGCCAGTATGCCTACTACCATGAAGAAGATGAAAGCTCCTTCCAGCTGGTGGACACAGCCCGAGTTCAGCGGCCACTCTACCAACGAGGTCGACGCATGTTTCAGCAGGTGATGATGAATATAATATTATTGTCCTTCTTATCACACTTTACCCTTCCTGATTGGCAGTAGTTGTTATGTACAAATGTGCTTCTCCTGCACACTTACCACAGGGTAATAAACGTAGCCAGCTTGTGCATTCCTGAGAGGTAACAAGTTTGTGGACATGTTTAGAGGATGTTACTATGGTTTTGGTTATCATGTTATGGCACAAGCGCGATTTTAATGCTATATATCATTTTGTCAGATTTTAAATTTCATATGAAATAATATCCATGTAAGCTATGGCAATCACAGTACTTACATAAGTTGTGTACAGAAGGATCTGCAGCTTTTAATCTGATTATAGTATTATTGAATTTTGTCTTTCTGCATGAAGGATATTAAATATCAAGCCTTTCTTTTAGCTAGTTAGATATTTTTAACGGTTTTTGTATTTCATAAGGCCAACATCAACACTTTAAAAAAATAATTTAAAAAGCAGTGTGTGTGTCTGCACATTTGCTGAGTATATATAGCGTTACTCTTTATATTGTCCAAGTACAATGTTGTTACTTTTACACAGAATAGCGCAATCTTAAAATCAGGTTGTGTGTTTGTATGCTGAACATGTATTGGTGTTATAGAGATATATGCATCCTTTGTATTTTCACAGTGAATTGTTGTCACTTTCAGACAAAACAGCGTCGTGAGCGGGAGAGGCGGCAGCAGCAAGCTCAGGCCAACATGCAGGTGCTCACCAAGACCCAGAAGAACAGGGAACGGTCAGTATGCTTCTTTTCTTTTTCCCTGATATTCTGTGGTTCTTTTGAAATTAGCCATTTTCATATGGTGAGCACTACATGTGTACTGGTGCATGTGTGCAAGTGTGTAAACTTAGCTGACTTTGACCTAATTTCATTAGTGAAGTTATGACTCAGTGTGTGTGTGTGGGGGGGGGGGGGGGGGGGGGGGGGGGGGGGGGGGGGGGGTGTTTATTAGATTAAAATAAGGTTTTTTTAAACAATCTTTTAGACTGGAATTTCAGATATGTTCACTCTGTTTCAGGGGTGGAAGAGGGATGCAACAGATAGGCAGCCAGCCTTTAGGCCCTGTTTTTTTTTGTCTTTTATAAGATAATTAAACTTGGTTTTATGCAATGTATTTAAAGTGATAATATGGTGTGTTTACTCTTTTTACTAATGAATCATGTTAATGTCTGAAGATAAAAAGCATACAGAATTTTTAAAGTATGTAATTTAGGGCTGGCTTTTTTGTGATTTTATTCATTAACATCAATACCAGCAAGGCCTTTTTTTTTTTTTTCAGAAATGCTGCAGAAAAGTTAGTTTATGTAGTTTCTTTTAGAAAACAAAAGTATGCATCTGGTAATTGGACTTGATTTTTGTTGTCCATTTTGCAGTGATCGTCAGCGGATGCTGAAGAAGTGGCAGAAGCAGTTTGGAAAGCAGATGCAGGAGAACAGGAATAAAGTAAGAGTGAAGAGAGCATTGTCTGTGACCACGCCTCTTTTCTGCCATCATTCATTTTGGCCTCTTGTTCTGTGATGTCCCAGTGTTGTGTCTTAGTTTCACTTTGATGTATAGTGGTAGAAGGGGTTCATGTTCAGTGCAGCTATTGTGTTGTCTGTCATCATGTCTTGAATTGCCTGGTGGACGTTCGTTTTGATCTATCGGTTTGTTTTCTTCTCGTTTTGTGTGTTTTTCATTTTAAAAATTGATTTTTGTGAGCAGATTTCCTAAAGCCCTTTATCTAACTAAACTGTAGTGGATAAAATTTACATTGATTCATTCTTTCATAGTTGGAGTTGTATATTATTCAGCTGGTATGAAGTACATGTGTGTGGATTGGGGTTTGGGGTCATCTAAAATCGTAAGAGTGAAAAGACACTTACTAAAAGAATCCTCTGAGTTCCTATTCCTGATGGAGATTATTACACGTCAGTGTTGCTAATCAAACACCACAATGGGTTTGTGTTTTTTTTTAATCAGGCTCCCATGAAGCACCGGGACGCCTCCGTGCAAATCAAAGACGACTGGCCAGTTGTGGAGGAAATGGACTTCCCCCGTCTGACCAAGCTCAACCTGCCTGACATCAAGGATGCTGAGGATCTGTGAGTGATGTACACTGCTGTGGTTTCTGTTTTGGCATGGGTTTTTTCTGCTTTTCTGTACATACATTAGAGTTTGTAATGTCTCAGTAGTGTTTTGTTGGGTTTTTTTTTTTTGGGGGGGGGGGGGGGGGGGGGGGTTGTTGGGGTTGGTTTTCTTTTTTTTTTTTTTTACTTGATGGTAGGGGTTGGAAGAGTGGGGGGGGATTTTTTTTTAGGGGGGGGGAGGGGGGGTCAAAGATTCTGCTTCTGTCTAGCCAGGGTGTGTAGTTCTGTTTGTGTCCAGAGTTTTAGATAGTGATCTTTAAAAGAAGAGATGTGGTGTACTCTATCTCAAACATGCAGGCGTGCATACTCACACACACACACACACACATACACACACACACACACACACACACACACACACACACACACACACACACCTGTGCCATCTGGAAATAAAAATTTGACTTTGACACACTCAAGATGATCAGGTCATGTGAAGGAATATTTTTTCCCAGGTAATACAGATTATACTTTGCTAGCTATTATGAACTTTAACAAGTGAATTCTTCTGAGTTTAATTAATGCCTTTTTGTAAGTACTGTAAATTTTCTGTTGGTGTGTTGGCCTCTCAAAATTTTTGTCTCTGTGAGCGTTTAAGATGATGGGCATGATTGCTTTGGAGCAGTGAAATTTTGCATGTTGAAAGAGTGCCTGAGGGCTGACAAGCAAAACTGACTGTGTAACTGTTGATTGACAGGATGCGGTGTGGGTCCATGGAGGTGTATGACAAGTCGTATGACCGTGTGACCACGAAGAACGAGAAGCCCCTGAAGCGCATCAACCGGGTCTTCCATAAGGTGACCACTACCGATGACCCCGTCATCCGTCAGGTAAACGGACTTCTTTCTCAGTTTGTCTGGTGTGGATATCATGTTATTGTTGTTTTTTGGTTGGTTGGTGGGGTGTTTTATTGGGGGGAGGGGGTTTTTGCATGGATGTTGGTTTGGGGTTTTTTGGGGGGAAGGGGGGGGGTCATTCTTTCTAGATTGGATTAGTGTCATTTATTTTTAGCAGACCCTTCCATGTACTAAGGGGACAGGATAGTGTTTAGCTTGGTTACCGAGTGGATGGATGACCGTTTGCATGCCTTGGCTTCAGTACAGTCCCCCACTTCACCCAGCTGTAACTGGGTAGCTGCCCTCTTTAGGGACAGGGAAGGTAAAGCATTGAGGGAGAGGAGATGGGCGCCGCCCTTAAGATGCTGGCTCCTGGAAAACTGAGGTCTCTAATGCCTTGCTCCCCTACGTCCACATAGGTCATGGGACACTTTTATCTCTATCTCTTACATCTACTGTCAGAACTTAAAACAAAATTTTAAACTGGAAATGATATACAAAATGGTCTGTAGTTAACGTGTCGAATGCTTTCAAGTGTGGGGTTAAGAGGGGTGTGGGGTTAAAGACGATAAAGCTAAGTGAGCTATTTTATTTAATTTTTTTTTTTTTTTTTTATATCGAGGATAATGGGATAAGCACTCATGTGCTTTTTTTTTTATCCAGTCCCGTGTGTATGCAGTTGTGTGTAATATTGTCATCTGTTCCTATGCATTGTGTGTGAACGTGCCGCTCTGTGTTTTGCAGCTGGTCAAGACCCAGGGCAACGTGTTTGCGACTGACGCCATTCTGGCCACCATCATGTGCTGCCCTCGCTCCTCCTACTCCTGGGACATCGTCATCCAGCGCGTGGGTAATAAGCTCTTCTTCGACAAGAGAGACGACTCGGACTTTGACCTCCTGACTGTGAGCGAGACGGCCACAGAGCCCCCTCAGGATGAAGGGAACAGCATCAACTCTCCCCGCAACTTGGCTCTGGAGGCCACCTTCATCAACCACAACTTCTCCCAGCAAGTCCTCAAAGCGGTCAGTGAATGGGCTTTTGAAACGAAAGCTTGGGTTAATTTTTGTTTGTTTGTCTGGGAGAGAGAGAGAGAGAGAGAGAGAGTGTGTGTGTGTGTGTGTGTGTGTGTGTGTGTGTGTGTGTGTGTGTGTGTGTGTGTGTGTGTGTGTGTTTTATTCCCTTGTAAACTTTTTTTTTTAAGGGGGGGGTGGGGGGGCAGGATAAAGAAAAAGACTGATTTTATGTGCCTCAGATGTTATTCAGAAACATTGCCATGTGGACATGATGTACTAACAAAGTTCCCTCTGCTGTTCTGCCATAGGGTGAGGACAAGCACGTCTTTGAGAACAAGAATCCTTTTGTTCAAGAGGAGGAGGAGACTGAAGTGGCTTCTGTGGGATACAGGTAATAGACATTTCCCTTTTCTTTATCGTTTGGATGATGTAAATATTGAGCATTTTCATGACACTAAAGGGCATTCATTCATCAGTAGGAATGCAGGGGTAATTTGTTTATGCTGTGAAATCTGCTTCTGATGATATCCAGAAACAGTATAAATGTGGTTGTGTTAATCTAGAGCGCATTTTCTTTTTTTAATCCAGTCCACTAGTTCCTCTGATCAGGGTGTTGGATTCATGGCTCTGCAGGTGTTGGTTCAGATCCTGTCAAAAGCAGGAGCGAGGAAGGGGGGGGGGGGGGGGGGGGGTCTTGTTCTAGAGAGGATTTGTATTCTTGTTAGGTTGTGGGTTTTTTTTTTAATATATTTGCTTTGACTGGGTTTTTTTAAACCCAAAATTACTTTGCCATGGGCTCAGTGGGAAGGCTGGAACTGCTGGGTAAATTGTCAACAACTTTTCCAACATGATTTTGCAGATGTTGCTCAAAGTACTTGACCAACACTGCAGCCTGAACAGGCACTGTCCAAAACTTGAAAATGGTCAAAGAGTGGACATCAGTGGACATTTCCCTGTGTTTCAGATACCGCAAGTGGGACCTTGGCAATGACATTGTGCTGATCGCTCGCTGTGAACACGACGCTGTGATGTACGGACCCAACAATGAAGTGCAGTTCATCAATGTCAAGTCTCTCAACGAATGGGACTCCAGGGTAAGGATCAATCAGGACTACTGCATCTTTTATTTTCTTTTATTTTTTAGCTCTGTTGTATGCTTTGATACTTCTTTTCATCAAGCTAATTCAATGTTTTATTTTATTCATCTATGTTTGCAGTTGGACCGTGTCAGTATGTATATTGGACAGGGGATGGACATTTAGGTGAAACTCTTCTATCACAATGGATAGACTTTTGATTTGGACCTTTTTATTTATAGTGTGTGTGCATTTGTCAGACAGACGGCTTAATCTCTGTGATGAAAACAGCAGCACATGTTCTGTTGTCTGGATGCCAGTTTTGCAAGGGCATTGTTCTGTGTGGCTGATGGATGATCTCATGTACACACACGGTCATTCATTTAGACGGTTGTGGCCTGTCAAGAGACCGGGTATAGACTTGCTTCTGTCGCATGAGCAGGAAATAAGAGTCTAACCTGTTGTAGTGTGTCCACTTACTTTGCTGCTTGTCCTTGATGATGGTTTTGGTTTCAAAACAACTATAAGACCTACCCATCTGCTCTTGCTTTGTGCCTTCCTGAGCCGCGAAGTCAGAATTCTCATTGCCAAGCACATTGTAATAGGAGAGAATCCACTGCAGGACCTCTCTATGACTCTTGCAGAGGGAGGCAAGAGTGGAGGACAGGTCTTTTAGGTCTGTATCTCTGTTGGACTGCTGGGTCTGCAAGACAGGGTGTCTGTCAAGAAGATTCTTTTGGTAGTATATGGGCTGACTATGACAAAGTCTGCTGCTTTTTCATGGCACTGCCTCAGCTTTGTAGTTTTCGGAATCAAAAAATCATATTCTAACACTGCCTGCCCTAAAATCTTATCAGTGTTGTGGTGGTGTTTGTGCAGTTTTCAGGTGGTGTAGACTGGCGCAGTCGTCTGGACAGTCAGCGTGGTGCTGTGCTGGCCACAGAACTGAAGAACAACAGCTGTAAACTGGCCAAGTGGACTGTCTCCGCCATCCTCGCTGGTTCCGATCAGATCAAGTTTGGGTAAGTTGGGAGTGAAAGTTGAGAGCAGAGAGCATTTTTTTCTTCTTTTTTTTTTTTTTTCAAGTGTGTGAAATCATCTTGCCTGGATTGTTTTTTTTTTTTTACAATGGCGTCATATCCAGAGTAATACCAGTGATTGTCCGTTACTCTTAAAGTAATAATCTAGTATATTTTGTATTAAAAAAACCCATATAATCGTACCCAAAAAAATCACAGGAAACTAGTGTTTATTTTATGTGTGTTATGCAGGAAATTTAACAGAGATTTTCCCCATTGTGTATGTGTTTGTATGAGATCTCATTTCAAAAGCTGAAAACCCAGGACTGTTTCTTCTCAGATGGCAGAAGATGCCCAAAACAGTGTTGTCTTCATTTTTGCAGCAGAAAAAAAAAAAAAAAAGTTGACACCTGTACAACAAATGCCGTTTTCCAGGTACGTGTCCCGCCAGCATGTGAAAGACACCTCCAAGCATGTGATCCTGGGCACCCAGCAGTTCAAACCCACAGAGTTTGCCGCCCAGATCAACCTGAACATGGACAACGCCTGGGGCATCCTGCGCTGCATCGTGGACACCTGCATGAAGCTGAAGGAGGGCAAGTACCTCATCATGAAGGACCCCAACAAGGTCAGTCCGTCAGGCTCTCCTCCTTGTTTCTCTTCCTACACTTATTACTCTTCTCCTACCCTCCTCATTTCTCCTTTTCCACTCTCCTTTTTACTCCTACCCTCCTCCTGACTCCTCTTACCCTCCTCACTCCTCTCCTACCCTCCTTACTCCTCTCCTCTTTACTCCTCTCCTGCGCTCCTCTTTACTCCTTTCTTACCCTCCTCTTTACTCCTCTCCTACCCTCCTCCTTACTCCTCTCCTACCCTCTTCCTTACTCCTCTCCTACCCTCTTTACTCCTCTCCTACCCTCCTCCTTACTCCTCTCCTACCCTCCTTACTCCTCTCCTACCTTCCTTCTTTCTCCTCTCCTACCCTCCTCATCTCTCCTTTCCCACTCTCCTCTTTACTCCTACCCTCCTCCTTTCTCCTCTCCTACCCTCCTCCTTACTCCTCTCCTACCCTCCTCTTTACTCCTCTCCTACCCTCCTTACTCCTCTCCTACCTTCCTTCTTTCTCCTCTCCTACCCTCCTCATCTCTCCTTTCCCTCTCTCCTCTTTACTCCTACCCTCCTCCTTTCTCCTCTCCTACCCTCCTCCTTACTCCTCTCCTACCCTCCTCTTTACTCCTCTCCTACCCTCCTTACTCTTCTCCTACCTTCCTTCTTTCTCCTCTCCTACCCTCCTCATCTCTCCTTTCCCACTCTCCTCTTTACTCCTACCCTCCTCCTTACTCCTCTCCTACCCTCCTCTTTACTCCTCTCCTACCCTCCTCTTTACTCCTCTCCTACCCTCCTCTTTACTCCTCTCCTACCCTCCTCATTTCCTCATTTCTACTTTCCCATGCCCCTCTTTACTCCTACCTTCCTCTTGACTCTTCTCCAAACTCTTGACTCCACTTCTGTCTCAACTCAAAACCCAAGAATCAGGCTGCTACTAAAAAAAATTTTGCATAGTGGTGTGTTTCTGTCTTGTCATTGCATAGTGGTGTGTTTCTGTCTTGTCATTGCATAGTGGTGTGTGTCTGTCTTGTCATTGCATAGTGATATGTTTCTCTGTTGGCAGCCTGTTGTTCGCATCTACGATATTCCTGACCACACCTTTGAGTCTGATGATGAGGACGAGTCTTCAACTGAAGATGACGAGGAGTCCGAGTCTGAAGGTATGTATGAAAGCAGTCCCTTTTCTTTTTCCGTTTTGTGTTCAAAGTGTGACAGTAGAGCAGTTGAGACTTGCTTTAGAAACAATTATGATTTAAATAGATATTTGGGATGAAGAGAGTTATTGCTTCTATACAAGCAACATAACAGAATCATTTTTAATCTTGCCAAAAAAGTGTCAGTGTGTAGAATGTTCTGAAATGTAACACTACCTCCACCAAGAAATTCATTTATTCAGCTGCTTGACCAATAGTCTAACTTGATGTGCTAGTCAGATCTAGGATACACACAGGGTCTTTCTGCTTCCACAAGCCTATGAGTGCCAACATGAATTATGGATTTAAAAAAAACGACTTCAGCTTACATGTAGATATGAAGGGAGGCAAGGCACAGCATATTTGTACACCAATGTTCTTAGAATCATGATCAAAGAAGTCATGTCCTTTTCAGCACACAAAGTATCACAGAAATTCACAGCAAGTCATATTTGACATCTGTAATATTGTTTGTGTTGTATACTGTGTGCTATGTTAACCCTTTGCTTGGCACAACGCCCCAAAGCGCCCGACCCTGTCCTTGGGCAAAACGCCCCAAAGCGCCCGGCGACATAACCGTCACTTCAGAGCTATCATACATTTGAAATTCCCGCCAATCTCGCTTCAAATCTCGTGAATATAGAAGCCGCGAGACTTCCGCATGTTTATTACAAATGGCGGCGATTGGAGTGAGTTTGTTGCAAGTTTTGGAGGAAAAAAATCGCAAATTTTTCCAAGATGGATGCTATCTTCAAACCCGACATTTACGATCATTTTTACAGCTTCCATGCCGAAAATATGACGCTGTGAGATGTGTATCTAGGCTCAAATATCGATGTAATCGATCCTAGTAGTGTGTGCACTTCTGAGTTTGTTGACTGAAGCGAGAGAGACGACTTTGACTACGGCGAAGTTCGAGACGAAAATCGATCGTCAAATCTAACACGGCCGATACGTGTTTTGAATTCTACTCTTAGATTTGGGGAAATTATCGTGGATTTCAAGTTCGGCAATGGTTCAGAACTTGATATATTTTGTTATTTGGTTGCTATTCTGGATTTTGATACGGTAGCGGCTCAAACTTAAACGTTAAGCTGATCGCGATCATCGGTAAACAAAAATGGCGATCGTCGGAATGTTCGATGTGTTCGTGCACCATTTATCAAAAAAACTAAAAAACCAACAGTAGGTTGAAAATATCTTATCTATAATTGTTTCTTAATGTTTTAGTTTTTATTTAATCAAAATCCATGCATGCATTCTAAAGTTATTGCAACGCTAACTGTAACACACACAAACCAATCAATGACTTTGTGTGTTTATGCATTAATTCTAAAAGAAAATAAAAATAATGACAAAAATTGGGTATTATCAATTTCTTTATTCATATCTGCATCTTGCTGTTTTTATTTCATCAAAATCCACCTGACCATTGTAGAGTTATTGCATGTTAAATACATACACCCACTCACAAGCCATCCACCTCCATTTTCTCTGCCCGGCAGGAAGGTGACAAATGATTTTGCTGTGCCAAGCAAAGGGTTAAAGTGGTGCAAGCTGTAGCCTTTTATAAGTTGGATCAAATTATTTTCATGGCCGTCACAGAAATTAGAGGTATATTAGAAGATAGCAGTTTTGGCTTATACATTGCTGATCATTTTCATGACTTGGTCATATTGAGAGGAGAGTATTGTATCCTTTGCTGCCTGCTCTCTTCAGTTTTCCCCAAGCTGACCTTGATAGCATACTGATGTGTTGTAGGTAGTGGGAATAAACATTTTATTGTACTCTGTTGATTATTTTTATTGACAAGACTACGCAGTGAGCATGTCATTTGGCCATGTCCACATTCCTTGTCCAGTCAAAGTTAAAGTCTGTCCCGAGCCTAAGGCTCATCAGGCCGGTGCTTATCCCAGTTTCTGTGGCGTTAAGCGACTGAGAGTCATAGACTCCCCCTGGATAGGACGCCAGTCTATTGCAGGGTTAACCCCCAACACAAGGTTGGTACCCCTTTTACACCTGAGTGGGGTGAGAAAATAGCTGTAAAGTGCCTTTTCCAAGGGCACAACACCATAGCTGAAAGCTGGGATCGAACCCACAACCTTTTAGATTACGAGTCCAATGCCCTAACCACTAGACTACAGCGGCGGCTGTCCAGTCAAAGGCATGGCTAAAACCCATGGCACCAGCTCTTGGATTTTATCCCCCAAAATGGAAATGGTGAGACTCGTATCACAAACAATACATTTTAGTGGTTATGTTTCCATGGTTATGATTGCACAGAGTCTAGTGATTCTTCTCACATATAATCTGGATTTGTCTTTTGAATATGTGCATTTAAAGAAAATGGCTATAAACAACATGATTGGATTGGATTTCACTGTCTGTTGCAGAAGAGGCAGAAGCCAAGTAGATGTCAGCTGAAGCAGACCTTGCTTGGAAGATTCTGAAGTGCAGTGCTGGGGGAAAATCAAAAACAAACAAGACATACCATCGGTCCATGTCATTGGTGGTGGACATTTCTGTGGAATTTCTGGACTGAATATTTGTAGACTAATCGAGCAAAAATGAGGAGGAATTGACCAGACAACAACCATACCAGTGGGAATACTGTATTTTCTTATAGGGGTGGTGTGTGTTTGTATGTGGATTTTACATTGTGGAAGGGCAAACCTACATTTTCTGAAAGAAAACACCTTGTGGAAGGATCTTGTAGCCATTTAAAGATCATTCATTAGATTATAGAGCCAGAATGGAATGGCTGTTTTTGTTTGTCGTCGCACTGACACTGCCTGTGACTGCAGATCATTAAATTGCAGTTGAACATCTTTGTGTGTTGAGCTGTGTTCATGAGTGAACGGAATCTGCATCTTTGTCGATGAGTGACTGGAATCTGCATCTTTGTGTGTTGATAAGTGAATGGAATCTGCATCTTTGTGTCAATGAGTGAATGGAATTGCATCTTTGTGTGTCGATGAGTGAATGGAATCTGCATCTTTGTGTGTTGGCGAGTGAATGGAATCTGCATCTTTGTGTGTTGTGTGGATGGAATCTGCTTCTTGGTGTGTTGGCGAGTGGAATGGAATCTGCATCTTTGTGTGTTGATGAGTGAATGGAATCTGCATCTTTGTGTGTCAAGTCAATGGAATCTGCATCTTTGTGTGTCGACGAGTCAATGGAATGTGCATCTTTGTGTGTTGAGCTGTGTTTGTGATTGGAATCCGCATCTTAGCGTGTTGAGCTGTATTGAGTGAACGGAATCCACACCTTTGTTTATAAAACAACACAACATAAAGTATGGAAAGGCAAACAAAATAAAAGCACTTTTTTTTTTCTTTTTTATTATAAATCACAAAATAAAATTTCATGTAACAGAGCATTGACACAATCTTTCTCAGGCAAAGAATCATCATGTGTCAAGCATCCATTCCATTGGCAAAGTCATAAATAAATACTCATTTACATAAGACAGCAATAAGAAGGGATTTGACAGTTCTCTGTCATCTATCACTTGGATGTCGGAAAACTACACAACTACTTGTACTCACCTAACACTATCAAATGTCTCTACAACTGTGATTTATGTCACGTGAAAGGGCAAATAGTTAAATCATTGAGAGAGCTAGGACTGAAAATGGCACAAGCATTATATAGTACTGATGTGAACAGCAATATTCAAAAGAGTATATTTCCTAACATTGCATAAATACATGATACCCCATATATATATATCTGCTAAAGCAAACTACCCTGTTCCTGATCATGAAAAGGGAAGTTTATTTTCCTGACACGGCCAACAAGAATAAGACAAGATATAACTTGCACATATATGCAATACTGAATGTGAAGCACTGGGCTTGAGATTCAGACTGGAAACTCGCACCCAACGCTCAGTGTCTGATGTTGCAGGTCATCCATATTGAATTTAAACCATTAAAAATATTGCTTTATTTCCCGCTCAGAGCACACAATCTGTTCAAACAGCTATTTTTCGTCAAGATCAAATTCTTACACATCAGAAAAATCTCTATAATAGTGATGCTCTCTCGAAGTTCACTTTACAAGTTTCAAGGATTTATGTCGGATTGCAATTGAGCAAGAGAGTATGTGGACATGAATACTGCAGTTTAGAAATGAACATAAAATGTGTAATGGTTAAAAAGTTACATTTTTCAGAATATAACTCTTCTCTACTTGTTTACAAAGTTAACATTTGTCAGAATATAACTCTTCTCTACTTGTCTGTCTTTATGAAAACAATGTCATGCAATTGCTCTCACCATCAGTGGATAACAGCTTTTGGGTGTTCCATCTTCTGTTCGACTCCAGTTCACTTGACTGATATTGGATAAAGTAGTACAGCCCCCCCCCCCCCCCCCCCCCCCTCCTCCCTAATTGATAGACCAAATCTAAAAAAATAAATAAAATATTGGCTGACTGAAAAGATTCAAACATGTAATTAATACACTTTTACAGGGGAAAAAAAAAAAGAAGATTTTTCTGGGTGAGATCCATGAAAGAGTAGAGAACTACAGTTGTCCTTCTGCCACAAACACGAATCATCAGAAAAATAAAGCAAACCAAATTGTAAGACAACCAACACTACTGTGTTCAATTCACTAAACCCCTTCTGTCACAGAAAACACTCTGAATTTACACATGTAGGCCATATTACCAAATGCTCTTACTCTTCTTCACCTCCAGCTAGACCTAAGTTTATGACAAAACGGAAAAAAACAGCTGCAGTAACTTGAAACATAACAATCACAGTCAACCACTTCACAGGGTGTAGGGGACTTCAGGGAGACAGCATTCTATCATCTGACAAACATACTTGAAATAAATCAAGTCAAATAAAATATACAACAAAATTTATGGGTTAAAAACAAACATATGCACAACAAATGGCTGGATCATGCTACTGCCTGCTATTTTTTTTTCTGTTTGCCAGTGAGATCATCGAGGGATTTTTCAATCCAAACAATCACAATTTAGATATTTTATTACTCTAATCCATTTATTTTTGATATGGTGTGCAAAAACCATGTCATCAGTTTTGTTAGGTAGAATGCTGTTGCCAGAGAATGACTACAGTTTCTGTCTAAATTAAGGCTTCATGTGCATCTTAATGCTTCAAAGTTTACAGCCAGTGGTTAGTGACATGTCCTGAACACATTCTCACTAATCAAGTTTGCAAATGGCTTTCATCCTTCTTTAAACAATATCATAAGACAACTGATTATTCCGCTAGACAAACTTTCAAGCCCTGTACATTTGCTTTAACCCTGTGGCATGTTTGATGTGGCTATTCTACTGAAAATAGCATGGTTTGATTTTGTTGGGTAAAAATTGCAAGTCAAGGGAACACAAACATATTTCCATCTTAAAAATGATAGTGATAAATCAACTTTGGTAAGCCAGATAATTTGTTTTAGACTGCTTGCAGATGGCAATGATCCAAAAACGTGCATCATCAATCAACCACATCCCTAGCAAAAACATAAAAGCAAACAATCCCCCAAACCCTGTATCTTCACACCAGAAAGTGGCCAAGACTTAACACACTTGCTACTGACAACTTAGGCGAGAATTTCATGGCCGAGATCAGCATAACAAAGCTGGTGAGCTTCATCATAGTCACCAAATACTTTCAATCCAACAAGTGGCGGTCCTCACATAATACCATCACAATCAACATCTCCACAGCCCGAATTCCTTAACATCGAATGTATACATTATACTAATGCCAGTATAAAGAAAAACTTCCAGTGGAAAGCATTCATAATTGTTGTGTTTTTATTTGTTTTTTTTTTGTATTTATAATTGTTATTTTTGGATAATGTATATATTTTGGTCATTTCAAGGAAGTGAAACAATGATCGGTCAACGAATGTCCTAAACATTGACCAACAAAGCGTACAATGCAAACATCTCAGTCAGTATTATGGACAACCATAAAAAAACCAAAAACAACTCATGGGCTGATATATTGCTTTGTACTACAGTTATTTCATACTTCAATTAACAACACTGACTTTCAGTTTTGCTGTATATTCCCTACCTGGTTTTAGATTACATGCTGCAGTCTATCTAGCACAAATTTGTTTATACAACTGATTGAAGGTAGATAGTATGGAAAACCAAGAAGCCTGTATTTTGCTCCAGTATACCATCACTAGTTTAACAGTCCTACTGTGCAAAATGCATCAGTTGTTAGTCCACATTTACGTAACAAACATGCAGGTATAAACACTGTGCTATGTAAGTCAGGTCAGTTAAGAAAATGGCAACTTCTGGAGACTGTTTTCCTACCGAAGTATAATTCAGCAGTTTTCAGAGGACAACTCAAGAAGGTAAAAAATGTGCAATACTTGAACAGTGTTCCATGCACAAAGGCAACTTCTGGCAAGAAAGAGGTCATTTTCACACTTTTCTAACTTGCACTAACCTTCACCTATCATGGGGCTGGTTTGGTTTTTTTCCTCATCGCTTGGCTAGAGCTTCAAGGTTCACCAGTTGTGAGATTTTGCATATGCGACTGTTTTTACCTACCATTAAGGTAGCCACATTCCGACTTAGGGGATGATGTCTAAACACACCTGTGTGAATGCATCATTAAAGATTTTGTTACCTGTTTCTACCAGCCAAGATGGCCTACTCTTCTAAGGGGCAGAACAGGTTTTTTATGTGTGTGCAAGATGATCTATGAGCATTTGCACATGGGGCCTCAGTTTACAGTCTCAACCAATGGACTTAATCTGTTTAATATCTTGCTTTAAAATCTCTCTCTCTCTCTCTCTCTCTCTGCACTTATCTGTTGTTATCAGAATCATCCCAGCACATTGTACTATTTCAATTTAAACCAACACTAATGGTATCAGTAATACATATGACAAACATTTCAAAATTATACAAGTCTTTGTTTTTTCAAATCAAATCCACAGAGCATCTCCATGTCCTGTGCATACATTTTGTCCTGTTTTTGAGACAAAAGCATGAACGACAGCACACAATACAAACACTCAGAGGGACTGACAGTTCCTAATGTTTGTAAATTACTGTGAATGGCAAAACAAGGTTTTTAGTATACCTAAATCACTGAAATAGACCATGGAACTTAAAGCGTGCTTATATAACAATATTTTGGAGAAAACTGCCTTCAACATGTTTATGAAAACTTTCATGTGTTGGGGCGGGGGGGGGTGCTGCTGTGCAAATGGTTAGAATTGAGACTTAGAATTCCTACAACATTGGCAATTTACGCTAGTCATGTAGCTCAACAATATACATCATTTACTAAAAACTTAAGTCAGTTATTGTAACCTATACGTCTCAAGACACTTGCAAACAGATTAAAAACTAAAAGAAGAGGGAGCTGATTGATAGACTCAGGTGGGGTTAATTTAAGCCAGGTATGTAAGATCAAGGCAAAAGCATTTCCAGCATAGTGACTGCTGAAAATTAATCTGCTATGAGGAAAGTGACCACTATTGCTATTGAGAGAAAGACCGGTAAGTACAAAATGTGACAGGCTTTGCAAATAGTGGGCTCTTCTTCATAAAGAAGTTTATACTGCACAAAAATGCATGCTCTGCAATTCAAAATGTGACTTTATTTTAGGCTTCCTCAGCCAATTCAAATCATCATATTCAGCAAACCTTTGTACACACCCTCTGATAAAAACAACTACATTTTACAAAACAGGTCACATAAAAAATTTTCTAGATAAAAAAAAGTGTAATACTATGAAGATAAAAGCAGAGCTAAATTCAAGTATAAATAAACAAGCAATTACTAGGCAGTTCAATATATGTTAACATAAACAGTTCAATATATGTTAACATATTTTTGGTTTCACCCTGAATAACCTACCAACATGGATTACATTTCTTCTTTCTAGATACACAGTAATGAACTACTTCAGAACAAATAGCATGCTTTTTACATTCTTTTTTTTTTTTTTTTACACCATACAAAATGTCATTGTTACTATCATCTTTTTTGCCCGGCCATTATCAACACTACTTATTCTCTGGCTTTTCTTCTTTTCTGAGTACTGATGTGCTTGCAGGCACAGACCTATTTTGGAAATAAAATCAATGTGGTTTTAAGTGTTGCATGACTTCACACAAAATTCAGCAATGGTTATTCTTTAACTTGTGTTGACTAAGGTTGTGCTTGCAAACACAGTCCTTTTCAGGAAGAGTATTTTCTCTGTAATTATTGCATGGTTGACCTGATGTATAAAAATACTTGTTACAGTGGTAGGAGATATTAATAAACCGTAGATTGGACCACCCTGCTGGCATGATCATGGCTTTTGTTGATGCCTCTCCCCACTCCCAGCCTCTTTTTTCTTTTTTGAAATGTCTAAAGTTCCCTCAAAGGGAGGGGGAGGGGAACAATAACAAATAAAGACCCATGATTTGACAGATTCATGTCCACAGATAAAAGTCCCAGCAATGTAAAATTTAAATGATTTTTTTCCAAACTCCACACTTTAAAATGCAATCATCATCCTATGCATGGGACAGTTTTTCCATTTGTGTCGAACATGTATGTAGTATAATGTACTGAGTGCCACAAGAGATAGTTTTCATTTGATATAGATCTATTCCTGAACGCCACATGAAATAGTTTTCATTTGATATCGATCTGTTTCCCAACCTCAAGCAGTAGGGGATGATAAGGCACACACTTGTGCAACCAAAATATGTTTCCACACATATCAACAGACAACTCTGAAAACGAATTGTCTTTCTTGGAATGAGCAATACAATATATATAATGCACACACACACACACAACTTACAACCAACAAATCGATTTAAAACAAAAAGACTAAAATAATTTATCAACTTCTAGTGCTATACAAACAATACAAAGAATGCCAATCATTACTCCTACACTACACACGTGCAATCACCAAAAATAATAACTTTTTTCATCAACAAACCGCTTCAAAAAACTGAATATATTTACTGTGACATATATAGTTGTATTTATACATGTGCGACTTTTTCTTGTAACTTTTTGTGATGGGACCTAAGCTGAAGTAAGTATCAGTTCCAGAAACAGAAATTATGGAGATATATATATATATAAAAAGGAAGTTTTTTTCATGTGAGTATGTATGAACTGTGTAGTCTTCTCCTTCATCATGCACATGTATCATTCTGTCACCAATTTCATTAAAAATAACAATATCACAATTTTGACAAAGTAAGCACAAACGGTAAGTCCACCTTAGACAGGCCTTCCATGCATCACTTATTAGCAAGTATCAATATGTATATTTCATAAAATGCATCCCCTCACAGTCACACATACTCATACACACGACAAAGTGTCCCCCCCCCCCCCCTTATGCAGATCCAACATGCACACCAACATACTTAAAACATATATACTCATATAAACTCTATCCCTTCGTACTTCACTTCCCCAATCTTCTGTTCTGGCATCAGCATGGCCCCGTGGATATTAAAGGCTAAAATAAAGGAGGCAATTTTCCCCTTGTCTTCTTCACTCTTCAGAGCCACAATGACAGTGTCCCGAGTGCCTGGCACGAACTTGAAGGAAGAAAACCCGTGGGTTGGATGAGGCCTCCCTACAGTCCTCACTTCAACGTTCTGAAAGTTTTCATCAGCAGTGAAAAGCAGATTGGTGGCCCTCCTCTCGTCTAACGTCTCATCATACTTTTCTGTGCTGGCTCGCCGAGGAAGAAAGAACCACTTTTGATGGATGTCACTCCAAACACCAGATTCGTGGATGATGTATCCTGGAACATAGGGCACTGATATTAGCAGCTGACAATGAGCTCTTCAGGAATCAAGATGCAATACAACGTAATCAGGTTACTGCAAATTGTAGCACACATATGCATGCAAACACACAAAATACTGTACTTAATATTTTGTGATCAATTTACTTTCACAGGTTTTGAAAACTTACAACACAAATGCACTTTTCCTTATCTTTTAAAAAGAATCATGCTACACAATCAGCACTGGCCTCTTCTATCAGAACGCCAGTGCCATAAAGGTGTTTGGATAAGATTTGTTCATTTCTTGGTGAGAACTCAGTTTCACAAATGGCGAGATTTTGCATTATAATATATTCATACCGTTTTTAGCCACCATTAAAAGTAGCAGCATTCCAACTTTGAGGATTGTGTCTAAGCATGACACTTGTAAAGTTGTATGCATGCAGGGGGTTTTGGGTTCTTTTTAAAAAAATTTTGTCATCTGTTCGTACTGGCATAAAATGGCCTCTTTTGAAAGGCAGAACAAAAATTTTTCATGTGTGCGCGCGATGTTCTGTATGAGTTTGCACACAAGTCCACAGTTTACAGTCTCATCCGAAGGACTTTTCGGAGAGTGGAATCTGTACTAATGTTAACTCAAGAGTAAAATTCCCTAAAACAGCCACCTCTGTGGTGTCTCAATCCCTGGCCATCAGATCATGAGCACAATCACCAATGCTTTAACTGCTAGGCTATCCTGCTCTGGATAAGATATATATCTAGAAGCTTGTGGGTATTAGAGTAATCTACAATGAAAATGCAAACTTACAAATACTGATGTCATACATCATAGTCAATACTCTGTCTCAGTTTCCCAAAGTTAAGCTCAAAGTTTTAGTGCAAGGATAAACCATACATTAAAAAGGGCTTTTACTTCTCAATGTCCTGAAACTGGACGTTTGTATTTTGGCAGCATTTGGAAGATTGAGGATGGGGATTTTTATGATCATCTTGGTCAGCTTAAGCCTGGCTACGTATACCTGTCAGTACCTTCTCTTCTTTTTTGTTTATTAATTATGTAAAATATGCAGCTCACAAGTATTTCTTCTTCTATGTCAAAAGCTCAGACAGCAACTATTGTTGTCAGTCATATGAGCGAAAATGCATTGCACTGCCATTAAGCGCCTGATAAGTCAGGCCCAGCGCATCCGACTTTGGTGTGTGAGATATTTTATAAGCACAATGGATTGGATGCATTAGTTCATGCCAGTGTTCAGCTTCCAAGGGTTTCACAGAATCCTGAAAATACCCAGCATGTATACATCTAAGACATTATGCAACTGGCCATCCATCTGCTTAGTGGCTTTTTGGCAGCTTTATATGGTATATAATAATGTAAAGAATGCATCAGACTCCAGCTATGTTAACCCACATTTTAATTCTTCTTCTTCTTCATCAAACACTCAGACAGCAACTGCTGTTGTCTGTCATATGAGCGAAAATGTGTTGCACTGCTGTTAAGCGCATAACAAGTCAGGTCCAGCGCATCTAACTTTGGCATGGGAGAGACTGGTTACCTATTCAGTCTTTCTGAAACACAGACAGGAGAATGGACCAAGAAAGCAGAAAATAGACAAGAAGGTGACAGAAAGAAAAGTCCTGAGCAAAAACAAAGGGAGGGATAGAAAAGAGGGAATTACTAGCACAGAATTTCGAGATTGTGGGGATGCTATTAATTCATACTGACAGGCACCCGGCGTGCCAACTCTAATTCAACATTGTAATTTTATGTTACAAACCCTAAGTCTTTACCTGGAAGCTCCATGCCAGTGACCTTCCTCAAAGCATTGTAATTGTTGTGCCAGTCGATGTGCTTCACTTCCCCCGATGGTCCTATGGCCTTCACCCACTGCGGATTCAGGTTGACAACTTCCCCTGTGGTTGTCGTCCACTCCTTTCCCAGACCCCCCACATACAGGCGTTTGCCTTTCACAGTGGCCCATTCGCACTTGAAACCTGGTATCAGACAGAAACATTCAAACAGTGAATCGATTTAACATTTGAAATTAAAAACCAAAAACAGGACCAGCCGCCATGGCGCAGTGGTTAGCGCCGTGGATTCCGGACTGGAAGGTCGCGGGTTCGAATCCCATAAGTCATAGGGATTTTTTCGGGCTCCGGCCGGCTCCTACCCAGAGTGAGTGTGCTGTGGGCTCAGTGGGGAGACTGGGACCACACAGTCGAGCTTCATCCACTTTACGGATGCGAATTTGAGAGTGTTGCTCAAATTACCTGACCAACACTGCGGGTGTCTGTATCTCTCGGGCCTGGTTGACGCCGGGATATATTATGACAGTAAGCGTAGAGAACAACCCTGTCAAGTAGTCTCAAAGCGGATGCACCTCCACAGCAGCATCATTACATCATCCTCATCATCATTGATCATCATGCAATAATAAAAATTGCCTCTGATTCGGTGGCCTCCGTTGCTCTGGTCTCATGGTGACCTCAGATTCGGTTTCCCCATACGCTTCTGTGCCTGTGGTGAATTTGTGTCAAAGCCTTTGGGGTTGGGGGTTCGTGGGGAGGCGGTCGTTGGAGGGACGTTGTGGTGGTCGCCACCTTGGGTGGGTGACTCACTCAGTCTGGCTCCGCGACTGAGCTAATACTGTCGTTAGTAGGGGGCTTAGTAGGTGGTGTCCTGCGTATGTTAGCTCAGAACAGGCACCACTGAACACCACCAAAGTGACCCAGCAGAAGTGCAGGGCCCCTCTGGCTGGTGGCCCCGCGGCGGCCTAATATTGATGGGCTCCCTGTGGACTCCCGACCCGGGGGGTGAGATACAACGAATCTGGGTATGGCTGTGGTGGGGAGATTGAAATGAGCGGCGTGGGAACAGCAGTACGGGAGCGTCACAGAAGATGAAGCAGCAAAAAAAAAAAAAAAAACCAAAAACAGGGAAATCATGAAAATGTCATGCCACTAATAACTGCTGTGAAAAGTGTGATGTTCCTGAGAGTTTAACACTGGTTCCAAGTTCTCCATTCCCTTTCAACTGGCTGCAACAGATCAAGTGAAAGTCCACTGAATGAGTCATTGAATGTATTGCTTGATAAACCAAAGTTCCATAAATTATGCGAACACAAACACACACAAAATCTTGCATGCAGGTTAAAAATCCATGATCTTTTAAAAAATGTTTTATTCATAGTGGAGTAGTCAGCATGGTTCACTGGTTGGTGACACTGATGACAGGACATACTCAGCATGCAATCTGCTGTGCTACCTGAAGAGAGATGCCAGATGGGCTCCACCAGATTCAACTTGCCAAACACAATATGTCTGAAGGTTTCAGTGCAGAGCCCAAATAAAATCACAAATGACTCCTAAAAGGTATATAATATATATTACTATTAGCAATTATTAGTTACTGAATTGAGTACTGCCACGCCATACACTGTACAAGACAACAACACTCAGACAGTCACTGTGACACAGTGATTATTATAATACTAATAAAAAATAGTATTTAATACAGTAAAAGAAATGACTGAAGAATAATCAACCAGGATACCTTTGTTTGCTTTTCCATCTCCATCAGTAAGTAAAACCCAAGGAATAACTTTGTTGCCAGTGACTTCATACACAACTCCTGTCCTGTCATCAACAGTGTACAGCTTGCCATTGAAAACCACCAACTCTGACAACTCCATGCCCCTTCCTCCCTGGGATAAAGTTGATTCCAGAATAACAGGTTTACTAAGTCTAACATTCACTGATGACCAATCATGTGCCAGAGTCAAATTGCCGGTTCTAAAGTAGCTGTACCATGAATTTGAGTTCTCCTTTTTGGAATTCGTGTCCAGATCAGTGATCAAACCAATCTTAAATATTTTTCCAGTCGGTGAAGACCAAGGTTCCGTCAGCGGGTAGGTAGAATCATACGAATCCTTTGCTTCGACAAGGCAAGGCTGACGTGATGGTCGAGGTATAACCATAACCAAAAGTATCAGTACAGCGACTGACAACATCACAGCGTAAAATACGACCCTTGGTTTCAGCTGTAGTCTGGCATTGCCGACACGGTACTGTGTTGGGCGACGAATCGCCCGCATCCAGTCATTTACAGAAGGTGGATAGGTAGACGATAGCATCCTTATATCGTCTTCTTCCACGGGTAGACTCATGGGGAACTACTCATTTCAAGAGATGAAACAAAACTCAGTTGTTTTGGATGTCAACGTGGCTCTGAACTGTGACCACTCTGTTGGATGCCATGCTTGTTGTCATTGTAGGTCCGCACTTTTCGGGGTTCTGGGGGAAACAGATATTTTCTAAATGTAAAAGTTAACGATGCACAAAGCCTGAAAATTAATACTTTCCATAACTGTAATCATATCCCATAGTTTATTTTATTATTTTTTGCTTCCTTTAGTTCTCGAGGTTGTTATCATCTTCGGGGCAAATGGAAAAAAAACAGGGGCGGGGAGGGGGAGGTAAGTATCTTTTAGCCAGAATTGATAAATATCACAACAAAATGGAGCGTCTGTGTGTGTGTGTGTGTGTGTGTGTCTGTCTGTCTGTCTGTCTGTCTGTCTGTCTGTCTTTGTGAATGCATCTGTGTTCATGTATAGATAGAGGAGCAACAGAGGTATGTAGAATTTAAAAACTGCATCAATAAAGATGACAAATCAGTAAATTTTTCTGCTTCTTATTATCATGTAGAATGGTTATGCATCTGGTAAAAATATGAATGCAACCGGTTTTGTTTTGTTTTTAATCTATTTCTCTCATTTCTGTCTTATATTTTTTTTAGCATCCCATGACCACTTTCAGAGTTACGTAAAGTTAAGAATGATCACATCACATCTTTCAGAGTGCCTCAAGTTGCAGGCAGAACTGCAACACATGTTCTGTTTTCTGGCTGCCACAGTGCCAGTCTTGCAAGGGCACTCCTCTGTGTGGTCTTTTGTGCCCATACAGTGGTTTAGGCAGCTGTGGCCTGTCCTGAGTCTGAAAATACAGACCTACTCCAGTCATGTCAGCAGGTAGTGGGGTCTGACCTGTTGTGGTGTTGATGTTGGTGCATCCAATTGTTGTGCTGCTTGGCCTTGATGATGGTCATGGTTTCAGAAAACTTGACCAACCTATCCACCTGCTCCTGTCTTGTACCCTCCTTTGCCAGGGAGTCAGCAGTCTCCTTCTCAAGCATATTGGAAAGGGAGGGGAGGGGGATCCATTGCAGGACCCACTGTATGACTCTTGCAGAGAGAGGCACGAGGTGGAGGATAGGTCAGTCAGGTCAGTATCTCTGTTAGGCTGTAAGGCAGACAGGGGGTTTTCAAGAAGACTTCTCTGCTGGAAGTCTATGAGGTGACCATGATGTGGGTTGCTCTTTTTATGGCTTCTGCCTCAACTTTGTAGTTTGTGGAGTAAATGCCAGTCGTGAGACTGACCCTAACTTCTTGTTTTCAGGGTACTGGATGTAGATCCTGCCCCTCTGCTTCCCTTGACATCCTCAGCACAACCATCAGTGCAGATATCTAAGCTCATAAGTCTTTTGGGCAGTGGGTTTGGAAATATTCAGGAGTGTATAATCTTCCTTTTGTGTGTGTGTGGGGGGGGGGGGGGGAACTTGAAAATCTTTTGTCCTACTCCAGGATGTTGCAGTGAATGAGGGAAGAAGCCCCCTTAATCCATGCCATGACAGCTAGCTGGACATGACGATCTCTTTGAGGTCATGGTCAAGAAAGGCCTACTCTCTATTGCTCCAGAAAGGAAACGTCACATGAGTGAGAACATTCAGTACACAAAACATGCAAATGATGTAACATGTGGCTGGCTGACGGAGCAAAAATCTTTGTATTTTTTGGTTTCATTCTTTTTCTGAATGTTATCTATTGTGATTGTTAAGGTTTTTGTGTGTGCTTCCTTTTGTGGACCCCTTTCCACAATACTTTCTCATTCTGGTTGTACTTTCAAATTTTATACAGTGTTATCTAAAATGAAGGGAAAAGGTTGCTTGTTTCACTGAATTTTTTGTCTGATTTGGTTGTTTTCTTCCTGTACTGTCTTCAGTCCTGCAGATTTAGTTTTTTTTTTTTTTTCAACTACACTATTTTATACTTGAAACAAAACACACATACTCATCTAATATTAGCCGCCGCTGTAGTCTAGTGGTTAGGGCGTTGGACTTGGAATCTAAAGGTTGCGGGTTCAATCCCAGCTTTCGGCTATGGTGTTGAGCCCTTGGAAAGGCACTTTACGGCTATTTTCTCACCCCACCCAGTGTAAAAGGGGTACCAACCTTGTGTTGGGGGTTAACCCTGCGATAGACTGGCTCCTATCCAGGGAGAGTCTATACTCTCAGTCGCTTAACGCCACAGAAATCGGGATAAGCACCGGCTGATGAGCCTTAGGCTCTGGACAGACTTTAACTAACTAACATCTAATATCACAACTTGTTAGAGATAAGAATTGATCACACACACATGTATGCAAACACAAACATGCACACACATAATGCACACATGCATGCATGTACACATACACACACACATACATCACTCAATTTTCTTTGCACCTCTTTTGCTCCTGCCGCACACTGAAAATCAACAGAATCAATCAACCACTTGCATCCATTTGAATAAAACACACAATGTGTTTATAATCAAAAGCCTTTATTGACTTAACATGAAAAAGGGCATAAATTTATCATGCAATCTGCTTTTCTTCACTCAGTCCGCAAACAGTAATATTAAAAAATCTGACAGCTGGGTTTATTTTTCAGTTCAAGGAATTTCCCCACCAGTTTTTTTTTCTGTGCTTTTTTCATCATCAGTAGCATCTATATGCTGGTACGTGTATACATGTATATATAAACATACAGCAAGAGGATGATGTTCAAGCCTTTTAGAGTTGCAAATGGTAGTGGCTGATATCAAGTTGGAATTTTAAATTATATTCCTCCTTATCTGCCACATTGTACACCTTGAATGTGGACTTGTTTCTCATTCTCATTCCAGCCCAAAGCACCAATACAGGAAAAATGTACCTCAACATCTTGAACATCATCATCTTGAGGTTAAGCTTATATAAACAATAACTTCTGATGTAAGCCAGCTTTTTTTTTTTCATATGGACTTTGCTCAACTCAGTATCTTTTTAGATTATGTTTCCAATGAATTGTATGCCTGTCACTGTGTCAGTGTTGTAATTTCCCTTCATGGGATGATTTAAGCATTTTTTACTTGAATTGACTTCACTTGATGTGTATGGCTTTGAAAATACTTTGGCATCCGCAAAATCATGAAAATGTTAAGTGTGTACAGATCTATGCACTGCAAAGCACAATGTTTCTATTTGAAATATCGTTTTCACAGGTGGCTAAAAAGGCCACCGCAAAAAAAAAGTCCATAAATTAATCATAAATATTTGTATATAAGAACAGACATTTGGCACCAATCAAAAGTCATTATTATTGAAAACACACAAAGCCAGCTGTAACAATAACAATCAAAATACCCTCCATGGGCAAGTTGTGCATATGTACAAGGTATGAATACACGAATACACAAAGCTTTATTCATACTGTACAATGAAATGTGTAAATGGCCCTAAATAGTGGTCTCAGTGCTTCCTAATTGTGTGCGCCAACATTTCTCTCTCTCTCTCTCTCTCTCTCTCTCTCTCCACAGCAGCAACCTTGTAGACAAACATAAATAAGCTAAATGTCTAGAAACAAAAGTCTTTCACCCAAATCTCATGACAACATGAGTCAAGAACAATAAACAATAGCCCAAAACAGAAAAACTCCATGAAACTGTAAAATAAGAACAGTATATTAAAAAACCCAACCTTAAAGCCCAACATGATTTTTTTTTTCAAAAACAGAAATACAACAAAAGATGGATGTTTGCGAGTGAGCTTTAAAAATGAAATGTTAAAACTGGTGATTAGAAAACTAAAGGTTCTTTACACACATAAACAAAAATACTTGCAAAGGGAGAAACTATGAAAAATTTTACCATAAAGATGTAAACATTTTCAAGGCATGTCTCCTTTATCTTGGAAGTACACAGGAGCCTACAAATTAAAGTTCAAAGTCTGATCATTACAATAAATCATATCATACTGATGCTCACCACTGAGCGTTTCATTTTTCAGGTTAAGAGGTAATCAAGAAGATGCACGATTACAAACTCACAGGCAGATAATTTTGTAAATAACTTTCAAACAGCTCTCTCTCTCTCTCTGCCTCTGTGCTTTGCTTTATTCATTCAGTCACTGCCAAAGCTTCATAAATATTATGCTGTAAACTTAAAAAAACTAAAAAACATGATAGGTCTTTCATACATACAGACACACATTTGTAATTGCCTGCTTTGTCTATCTATGGCTATAGTTTTGTGTGTGTAAACTACCAGTTTCTGCAAAGTGATTTTACAAGTAAATTCCCCCCCCTCCCCCCAAGTCTGCCATCTTTCCAGCTATATTCCTTAAGTCAAAAGCTGTTATGTAATAAATCAACTTGGCATCCATGCATACTTAATTCATAACTGTTGATTTTAGGTTTTTTAATCATACTCATAATATTGTTTATAGCCCTATAACATCGGCATATCTGAGTTACTGTAAAGTGTATGTAGTTCAATCATACAGCTAAAGCAGATGGCCATAAGACAAAAGAATACTATCAGGTTGACTGGAAAATATAAATCATGACAAGAATGGATAGCCTTTTTGATTTCGTGCAAAGGTGTTACATCACAGAGAGGATACATCAACTTCATCAAGGATTTGTACAATTTTGTTTTGAAAAAAAAAAGAAAAGGAAAAAAGAAGAAAATTTGTTCTTATGTAGTATATTTGTACAAGAGCCAGTGAGGTCAACAGTTAACCCTGTGTGTATACATTTTGTCATTCTAAATCACACAAAACAGTAAAATTTTCCGAGTTTGTAACTAAGTAGACTAAATCAAAGCAGAGGAAGAAAAGAGAGAGAGAGAGAGAGGAGAGGAGAGAGAGAGAGAGAGAGAAGAGAGAGGAGGAGAAGGGGGGGGGGGGGGGGGTCAGACAGAAGTGCATATTTTGTGTTTAAATGTGGCACATGCATCTGAATATGTACATGTCTAGGAGTATGCACTTACACCTATTTTCCACATGTTTTATGAGCAGAATGATTAATACTGTTCTGACAGTTGCTTTTTTTTCCCCCAACATACAACAAAAAGCAAACAAACAAATTGGAACAAACCCCCAAAAGGAAAGTCATGAAGCAACCTTTCCTCAATCTGTGAATTTAAGATGCTGACTCCCCTGTACAGATGCTGGGGGCCTGTCAGTAAAAATAGCATCCCCACCTTCTAGAAATTTGGTGCTAGGAATTCCCTCTTTTTTCACCCTCTTTTTGTTTCTGCCTTGTTCCTTTTCTTCCTGTCACAACCTTTTTGTTGATATTCTGCCTTCTTGGTCCATTCTCCTGCCATTTAGTTTTCAGAAAGACTTAAAAAAATGACAATTCTATCTCACACTGAAGTTGGATGCGCTGAGCCTGACTTGTTAGGTGCTTAATGGCAGTGCAACCCATTTTTGTTCATATGACAGACAGCAGTAGTTGCTGTCTGACAATTTGATCAAGAAAAAGAATACAGTAATGAAGTAAAATATTGCAGCAATTGCAATCACAGCCAAAGGTATGAAGGCAATGTTTGAATTATCAGAGAAGGAAATGTTTGAATGACTTTAAAGGACAGTATCAATTTACCTGAAGCCACCAAAACCTTTATGAACACTTTACTCATACAGGTATTCTCAGGCACAAAATCAGTAAGATTTGGTAAACATCGTCATGTAGGGTTTTGTTTGTTTGTTTTTTCTTTAACAAATAAAAACATATTTAAAAAAAAGAAAAAAAAGAAAAGCAGTTTGCCCTAAGTTTCCTCTCAGTGATAAATATGTGACGCTCCACCACATAATGAGACGGAGTGCACCTGAGGTCAATTTTAAGTTATTGACATGTTAGTAATGTGCAATAAAGTGGCTATCAAATACAAAAAACAGATTGAAAATTGGACAATTCTGTGCAACATTATTACAAATTGAAATGATAGCTTCAGGATGGGACAAAATGAGAAACGGGCAAGTTTATTTTAGAAACAGGTTGTCAGAATGAGTGCTTTGGTATTTTCAAAACACATTTAAAAGCAAAAAGAATAAAAACTATGCCTTGATATTTCATTATAAGGTAAATAAACAGATCTAGTTTAATAATCAATCAAAATCTCAAAACTGACAACTTGACCCCCACCTGCCTTTAAAGGCTCCTAGCGCAAAATTGTGTTATGTGCTAAGCGACTCATTTCGTGGTGGAGCGCCACATATCTTCTTCTTCCGCATTCCCTGGTCATGCTAACTTGCACGGCCATGTTGGGTCAAAAGTGTAGTGCCTGGTCTTCTCCTGCTCTTGTGGCTCTGCAGAAGGTCTGCCCACAGGCCTCAGGTGAGATATGTTAACTTCAGGGCCGCTCATTACAAAGTTCATTTTTTTTCTTTAGATTTGCTTGAAGGAAAGATCAAATGGACTTGTAAATAAAATACTGCAAGGCACTGTCCAAGGAGGAAGAAAAAGAGGCAGACCAAGGAAGAGATGGGAGGACAACATCAGCGAATGGACAGGCCTAGAACTCAACAAAGTTTTGAGAAAGGCAGAACAGAAAGAGGAATTTAGAGAACTGGTTGTCAAGTCTTTAAGGGTGCCCCCACGGTCACCAGACTAAGGGATAGATAGATTGAAGGAAAGCAGGAGTATGGGCTGGGTAAACAGAAAATAAGCAAGAGAAAAAGAGAGGATAGTGAGGTAGAGAGGATAGTGAGGTAAAGAAAAGTAGAAGCTAAAGGAGTGATAGAAAAGAGGAAGTTTCTAGCACAGGATTTAAGAAAAGGGGGATGCTATTTATACTGAATGAGCCCCCTGCATCACCATAGGGGAATGATAACTATATAGGTCAGATCTGTCTTCTTGAGGTAAGGGTTAAAACATCTTGTGCTTAACTTGACATCCCTTGACTTCCATCTGAATGATGCCAAGTCAGGAGATGATATTTGTGCATTCAATTTTTTTTTTTAGTGGATGACTAATCTTAAGTAGTGCTATTAAGTGAATCAATCAGAAATGAGGGAAAGATTGAGTGAGTAAAAATGTGCATGAACGTTGGAATTATTAAACAAATTCTTGGCGGGAAAAATCATGTTAAAATGACTGGTTATGTGGAACTTAAAAACTGACGGATCATAATGCAGAGAGTAAAAGCAATAAAAATGCTTTTGTTAAAAATACAAACTGAAGGAAAACAGTCGAGCAAGATAAAATATAACAATCATAACAGTCATTTTGAAAATTATTCTACCACTAATCTATTAATGCTGTACAGAAAGTTATGAACAGGGTAATGACTTATTCATATGAATGAACATGGATGTCAATATTTGCAAAAATGCATGCACCAACAACAAAATGCTGACTTCAATTTCTATTAATATAAAAAATGCACATATTACCTTAACATAAAAACCTCCAATAAAACCCAAACAAAACAATCTGATCAAAACATGGATTTACACTGTGAAATACCTCACATAATGTTATATCATCAACACACACACAAAAGCAGCATTTTATATGATGGCATGTAAAGTTATACCTTATTCAAACTCTGTACATGCATACATACTGCATACATTTTCAAAATAGATGCCCAACACACCAAACTGGTAAAACTTTCAAAATCAAATAAAACAGCTGGTTACACAGTTCTTTAAAAAAAAAAAATAAAAATTAAAAAACTGATACATAAAAACCCCAAATCAAAACACAAATGGAACAAACAGTGGCTACACAGTTCTCAAAAGAAACAGGAAAAAAACCGACATCACAGAAAATGATGTAAGACATCAATCAATACAAAATTTGCTCATTGGCCAGGGCAGGGCTGGTCACGATGCCTCTGTAGCCCCGTGACGAAGCACTAGTAGCCCTGCTGGTCAGTATCAACTCCAACTCCTGAAAATTCTGCAGGCGTCCCACGTCCTTATCCTTTCTAACGATGGTGTTGGGTAGCTTGCGAATGCGAGACACCAGCTGTTTATCTACCCCTAGCTCTGCGCACATCAGGTTGAGAAGGGCTTCGTAACGACAGTGATCTCTGGGCAGCTCCACTTCAATGAAATCGGGATCGTCTGTGTATGCCACACGAATCTTTAAAACCAGCTCTGGAGATCACAGAAAAACAGATATGCAGAGATTAGAACATGACAAAAAAGACATGTCCGCATTTGTCAATGGTTAAAATGTATTTTAAAATTCTATCCCTATGAAGATGATCTATCTATCAACTGTGATATTTCATTTAACAAGCAGCTCAACATATCTGTTTAAAAAAACACAAAAAAAACAATCTTTTTATATTTGGCCACATTTCCCCCTTAACTCCTTAAGGAGGTGTTGGGAACTGCACTGACATTTTTTTGTTGTGGGCAAGCTGAACCTGGCAGAGCGCATAATTCTTTTCTTCACTCCGTTTTCTCTGTTTTTTTCCATCTAATTTCCTTAGATGTCATGTACAGACCAATTCCCATCACAACAGACAACATGCACCGTGAGATGCACTCAGCAGATGCTTGATCAAAGGCATGACCAGTGTGCAGGTGAAGCTTATAAAGGGCATTGATGTGTTTCTGCAAACCACCAGTTGCTCACACACATAAAATGCTGGAATGGTATGTCTGCACAGAAGTTGATCTAGAGGATTGTAAAAATCATCATGGTTAACCCCAACTGGCACCAGCAACATTCAGATCTATTATCTGGTACTTCAGGACCAACAGGATAAGCAGCCTGTCACATTACAGGCTTCATACAGACTTCTCTGTATAGAATTCAAGGACTTTCAAAAAAGATTAAAGGGTATAATTTGTGCAATACTACATTTATAATCTACACTTGCTATGCTCTACCACAGATTGCCAGCCCAAATGAAATAAACAATACATGCGTACTTGCCCCCCTCCTGAAAAAGCAGGGTCAGAGAATGCAGAGGAAGTAGAATCACTTTTTATGGTTAAAAGATCCTAATCTGCTTTTTAATAATTGTTACTATCTTTGAACAATATAGCCGACGATCTTAATTCAGCACCAAAACCACCACTGTTTATGAGCAAGCTTCAAACAAGCGAAAAGAAAAATGTAAAGGAATCACTGAGTTGTTACCTTCATCAGAGGGTGCACTGCTGTGGTTGTTCATGGTGGCTGAATTCAAAAGCTTATCCCCGTTTGTGGCACTGAAAGATGAAGTCTGCCGCTCACTCTTGCTGGAGTACGGGAAGGGAGGATGGGCCAGGTAACTGGGAATGATGGGCAGACCCTCCTGCTCGGCTACATCACCATGTCCTGTACATAAGACACAGACACGACGCTGCTGAAGCTCAAAGTTTCCTGCATTATATGTGACATGTGAAGTGTGTGTGTGTGTGGAGGGGGGGGGGGGGAAACAATGTCAGAGACAGAGACAGAGAGGCAGACAGTTGGTCAGACAGACAGACAGTGACTCCCAGACAGAGACAGACAGAGAGACGCACAGAGAGAGAGAGAGAGGAGAGGAGAGGAGAGGAGGAGAGAGAGAGGAGAGAGAGACAGAGAGAGAAAAGAGAGAGGAGAGGGAGAGAGAGAGAGAGACAGAAGAGAGTGAATGACAGATTGGGTTGTATGATTAAAAATTTGGGGAGATTTGTTATAATTTAAAAGCATATTAAACATCACAAGTCTTTATAAATGTATACATGAAAGACATCCTGCAAACACACACACACACACAAACACACACACACACACACACACACACACACACACACACACACACACACACACACACACACACACACAGGACTCCAAATCAGGAAAAAAAACATCAAACCAAAAAAAATCAAACAAAGCTACCAAAATACATAATCATGAAATACCTCCAAGGAGAGAGTGGACCTCTGTGCTTGTGGTCAGCTGTTCAGCTGTTTTTCCCTCATTGTCTGCAGAGTCTTTCACTGCTCCATGGGACAGCAGGTACTGAACAACTGTCGGGTGATTGCGCTTTGCTCCCCAGTGGAGTGCTGTCCTGTACACACACAACACAAAATTGTCAGGTGCTTAACAGCAGTGTATTTTATCATGATTATGACAGACAACCATTGTTGCTGACTGAGCATTTGATGACAACGACGAAGAATCATGGCTATCTAAAAAGTATCTTTATGCTGGGAAAAAACAGTCATACATATATATATAATGATATACACAAAATATCGCCATTGGTAAACCTCAGAGCTCTAGCCAAAGAATGGGGAAAAAACGACAGACTGTAACAGTATAAGTGTAACCAATGAACAACAAATTTTGCATGCAGTATTTTATTGAAACATCTGCAGGCTGCCAGTAAAGTTTTTAAAGCAAGAGATGCAGGATGGTCAGATAATCTCCCTAGTTTTACTTTTACCATTACTAATCCCTCTGTGAGTTATGACCTACATGGCTACAGTAATTAGTATGAGGCAGTACACCCTGAAAAATTAACTACTGTGCCAGAGGAATACAAACATGCTGAACAGGCATGAACATACTAACAGACAAGTTCTTAGTTGAAAAATGTGACTTGAGAGGTCTGAGGAAATATCAAACAGTTTATTTGTCTATGGTAAATAACATGATTTGCACCATCTATGGCTTAGCAGTTGAGTTAGTTATTAATTTTTTATCTACATAGTCTCTTTCCTGACTTAACACCAAAAAACTTGCTCAGGTTTTGTTAAGCCCTATTTATTTGGAGTAAACAGCAGTTGTGTCATGGATAGCTTTTAATTCAAAGTCAGTTCTAAAGTTGTAATTGTGCCAGTATTCATGACTGTAATATCCAAACTGACAAAACAATCTGATTAAAAAAAAACCCACCCTGTTTTTCATAAGTAATGTTGGTTGGCAGATACTGAAATAAACAGTTTCACAAATTTGTTACCTCTGCTCCCTCCCCTCAAAAGTTCCACCAACTATTACTCAGCCGCCCCCCCCCCCCCTAAAAAAAAAAACAAACAAAAAACAAACACCACAAACAAAAACAAACAAACAAACAAGTAAACAAAAAAACACAAAAAACACAACTGCACAAGCTAACAGAAAAGTATGGTTGGCTTTGCCCCCCCCCCACCCCCCCTAAAAAAAAAACACAAACAAAAAAAAACAATAACCACCACCTAACACAAACATGTACAAAACCAATTAATTTCAATATAAATGAGAAAAAGAATTAAACACACACCAAAACAAAAAAGACAACAAAAAACACCTAACTAAAATATACCCCCTAAAAAAACCCAACAACAAACACTAGCAGTAAAAAGGGGTAAAGTGTTTGCTTTGAGCAATTCCGGTTTTAATTGACTAATAATAATATTCTGGAACAAGAAAGGTCCAAAGATGGATCAGAAGTTTGCCTTCTGCATTTATACAAATTATAGGCCTTGACATTCACCATAAATCTGATTTTTGCATAAAATTATGGCTCATAAAAATATATTAACATTGCAACATATTTTTTGAAGTGGTGATGACTAAGGTTTGATATAACTGTAAGTGTAACTTATGTATCCTCACCGTCCATTCATTTTATTCTGTGAATTTATATTGACATTTTCTCTTCCACAGCTTTCTAAGTATTTCCATATCACCGATGCTTGCTGCTTCCCGCAGTTTTTCTTCAAGCTCTCTTGTCTGTATCTCATCCATTTGGGCTTTTTTTTCCTTAAAAACGGCTTTGACTTCAAAACTTCAATTAACAAGGTCAATGTTTCAGCTAGGGCAATCTGAAACCCGTTTCTAATTCCTCTGTTGACTTAGTGACTGTCTACGAAGCTCCAACGCTCGGCAACGTGGGAGAGCAGAAGAGCAAGCTGTGTTGCACTGCCTGTGCTGATGAATCGGCTTTGTCCCCCCAAACTGGAACTCTTTAATTCCAAACTTGGTCATTCATACAAAACAGATACGACTAGTCTGTTGACAGTGTGTGCTGATTATCTACGAAAATCATTCAATCTAAATTGATTATCTCTCAACTACACACGCCTCCTATCACAAGCCACGTTGGAAATGAAACAAACCTCTTCGCAGCTGCTGGGCTGAAGTCGTCTCCCTTGTCAGTCTCGTTTCCGTAACCGGAAGTTACAATCAACACCATTCCCTCATTTAGATTTCAGACACGAGATTCGACAGTTTGGACGTAAATCCTGCGTTAGAATGGCAGACAACGACATTGAAAATGAAACGAAATCCGACGTTAGAGGTAAAGTAACAACAAGCAAACTTAAGTGCAGTGTAATAAGAATTGTTATGATTTCAGTGGCAACCGCTGCTAGCACAGATACCGGGATCAATGAGCCGAGATCAGAATCTAGGATCTTTGTCAAGTTCATTACATTAGAATGTAGCCATTGTAGGCCTAGGCCTAATGCCTTGTTGAGTTATTTTGGAGCAGTTTAAATATGTTTATATTAGGCCTACATGATAATAGGATCATTCTGCAAGAATTTGAAGACACTGCCGCATAAAAGGCTGAAGTGAAAGAAAATGAATTAAGCCTAGGCTGTTTTATGACCAAAAAATAAAATATCTAGGCAATTAACTTATCAAGTCTACCAGTGGTGTACACGTGCAAGCAGTCAAGAAAAAGGTTTTAAATTTTGTTTTTAAAAAACACACAAACGTTGCTAACAAAAGTTACCTTTTTGTCCATTGAGAAGTCGGTTCAGCAGTGACTATAGTATAGGGTATTTTGAGTACTTCATAGGAAAAGATAGATCATAGAATCTGATCTGAGGCTAGTATAATGTATTAGTATGTCAAATATTAAATAATGAAACATGTGGATTGGTGGTCTAGAGATAATACACCTGTCTAAAATTTGCAAGCAATAAGTTGCAGGTTTGGTCAACGTTTAAAGCCAAACTTTTCCCTCATCCACTAGACCTTGAATGGTGGTCTGGGTGCTATTGCTAGTCTTTCAGCTGAGACAATGAAAAATAAAGTCATGTGGGCAACAAAACATTTAGCGCATGTAAAAGAACACTGGCATTGAAAAAAATAGAGATTTATTCATTTAGCGCATGTAAAAGAACACTAGCAGTAGCATTGAAAAAAATAGAGATTTATTCTAGACTAATTTTGTAGAGAAAAGCCACTTATTTAGTTATTATGACATGTGTACAGGATGTAGACAAATTAAAATTCAGGACCATAAATGTTAATTTCAGAAGCCTGGTTTATGCTTTTTGGTTGGTTGTGAATTGTGGCACTGCAGGCTGAGGCTTGTTGACTCGACACGCACACGCGCCAGATAGTAGAGTAGATTCACTCACTCACTCACTCACTCAGTCCCATGTCCCAAAGGACGTAGGGGGACATGAGAGAAGACGCAACAGAGATCTTTTTCCATGCTTCACGATCCTGTGTGGCTAGTAGGAGGTGTTGTAGGGGTTGGGCGGTCCAGTCTTTGATGTTGTCAACCCATGATTTCTTTTGGCGGCCTCTTCTTCTCTTGCCCTCGACTGTTCCTTGCAGGATGGTTTTTGCTAGGGTGTTGTGTCTTGTGGTGTGACCAAACCACATCAGCTTTCTCCTCTTTATGGTGGAGAGCAAAGTAGAGTAGATTGAGACTGCTAAAATGACAAGATTTTCCCCAGATTTGAACCCCCCCAAAAGTGTTGAACACATCGACTATACAAAAATATTGAAGGAAGTCAAATGAAAAATGAAACATCAAGATTACAATCCTGGCTTTGACAAAGTCAAATTTATCTGAATTCAGAAGAAAAATGGTGATTAATTTACATTACTGATACGAAAGTTACCAATCTCATTACTAAACATAGAAGAGCAACCTGACATGAACATCCGATTCAGCTATTATTTTTTGTTATAACTCTTACACAGATCGAACATATTGATTCAGATTTACTTCTTCACAACAACAAGAGAACAAGTGCTGCATTGAAATGAATACACCTGAATATAGCACTGAAGAATTCCGCAAACATATCACAAAGTACTGAAAAGTTGGAAAACAAAATCTGTGCATAACTTTTCTCCCATGTAAGTGTAACACTTACAGCGAAAAGGACACCATGCTTAAGTAAGCGGACCCTTCCATGTGGTCAGTGTGTGAACTTATATTAGATCATCAGGGCTCAAGTACCAGCGTCTGAGAGCAGGGGAAAGTGGGGGTAAACGACTGCCATGTGATGAACTTGAAGTTGTTTTTGTTCGTAGATCTATAGATGGCTTAATGAAATAAAAAGCAAATGCATCCATTCCTCATTTAATTTAATGTACCATCTGGAAATAAAACTTTGACTTTGAGTTTGACACACACACATGATGCATCACACACATGCGTGCACACACACACACACACACTCAACACACACATGCACACACACACACACACACAAATGGGTAGGCGCTGCACTTGTGGCGACACGCTCTACCCAGGGAGAGCAGCCTGAATTTCATGCAGAGAAATCTGCTGTGGCATCTAAAGGAGTACAAAATACACTCACTCACTCACACACACACACACACACACACAAAACAAACACACAAACACACAAACACACACACCCACCTGTGTGGGTGGGTAGGTGTGGTCATTGGATAATTCCTCTTGAGTTTTTCGTTGTAAAAAGCTATTGTATTCAAGTCATTTCAACAATGCTTGTGTGTTGCATATTTTAAAAAGGGAATGTACATGTGCCGATGTGGATGTGTATTGCTATCACTGTATCAGGTTGTTGGGAGAAAAGGGTTGGGACTGGACTACCTAAATGATTTTGGGGAGGGGGGGCGGGGAGGGAGATGGTCACATACTGATACACAAAAATCTTGCCATTGGTGAACCTTGGAGCTCTAGCTGAATGGATTTTTTTTTTTTTTTAATTTTCACAACCTAATATGATATTATATGTATACACATCCTCCATATTATGTGCACAGTCACCCTCCCAACTAGAAAGGGATGCATATTGTAGTAAGATTATTCCTATTTTTTTATATTAATAGTGTATTCATTATATTTATTGTACCTTGCAGATGGAAGAGATCATTCAAAGCGTGAAGACAGGGACAGGAAAAGGTCCCGTTCTCCTCGCCGAAGGAGCCGAAGCAAAGACAGAGACCGAAGACGTTCCCGTGACAGAGATTCAAGAAGAAAGAGATCTAGGAGGTGTGTTGTTGTGGTATACCTTTGTAAGACAATGCTCTTTACTGGTCCAAGTAGCCATAATTGACTAAGCCAGTCAAGGATCAGTGAGTACCTGTCATGTGTAATCTGATGCCCAGTCATGCTTTGTTCTGTCTTGTTCAAGTTGGCAAACCTCAGTATGTCCCTTACCTCCACCCACCCCCCAATATTTTTTCCTGCTTTTTACCTTACCCCCCTCCCCCACCCTCCTTCTCTAACAGAAGAAAATGTATACAATAAAATTTTGGTGGTTACAGAGTTTAATCATTGAAAGTTCTGGCTTAATTAGCTCAATTCCTTGGCTTTGAGGAATGTGTAGTGCCTGGTCTCCTGTGCTCGTAACTCTGCAGGAGGTCTGCCAGCTGGCCTCAGCCAGCATGTTCCAACTTCAGTGCAGCTTATGAGAAAATTTTATTTTAAAAAGCTGGAGAATTGTATTAGTGACATCACCTCTACTCACAGGAAAGAATCCCCTTGATAAATGACAGTCAGTAAATTGAAAATGAGTGAAAATGACAGGGGTTAATTCATCAGCAATGTCAGACTTGCACGTTTGGTTTTCAGTTGGCAGTTTGTCCTATTAAAATCCATGAATTAGGCTTTTTTGATAGGTTTGTTTACTTTCATTGTTCTTGTGTTGATGAAGCATTAGGAAAAGAGTAAACTCAGTTTCCAGATTGTATGATTGCTTATAATTCATCTTGTAAACCGTGAATTCAAAAATTCTTTTTATGTCATGAGAAAGAAGCTTATAAAGTTATTATCTTCACACCTCTGCTAAAAAAATTAGATCAATTTTTATCTCAGTTTATCACTATGTTTATATCTTCTGTTTATTTCTTTGAAGGGTGGTAAGGTTGTTGGTGTGTCTGTTATTGTAACAGTGAGTGGACTTTGAAATTGAAACTAAGTATGGCATAAAACTTGTATCATGAGAGTGGTAATGCTTGTTACTGTGTACATTTGTTTCCTTATTTTGTCTCTTTCCTTCAAGCCGATCCAAGGAGCGCAGAAAGCCACGCAAGAAGAAGCCATACAAGTACTGGGATGTGCCTCCTCAAGGGTTTGCCCATGTAACACCCATGCAGTATAAAGCCATGCAAGGTAAGCCATAGAGAATTCACTTGTACACACTCATGCATTTGTGTGTTTCTGCACACATGTTCTTGCATAGCACATGCACACAACAGGCAGGCATGCATGCATGCACGTGCGCTCGTGCACACACACACACACACACACACTTTTTTCAGTTGATGTTGCTATTTTGACTACTTCATGATCTGATCTTAGCATACATTTTCAGTGATTTAGGCTACAAGAGCAACCATTATATTTAAATTACAATTACTGTGCAGTTTTGTTGTTGCTTTTTTATCGCTCAGATAAATAGTTTAGAAATATACATATATGTGTGTGTGTGTTTGTGTACAGCTGCGGGCCAAGTTCCACAGGCCATGCCAATTTCGGCCACCATCAACCCCACAGCAACAGTGACACTTCCAGGCAGCGCCATGAGTCGTCAGGCTCGACGTCTGTATGTTGGCAATATTCCATTTGGTGTGACAGAGGTAAGGAAGTTTTCAAGTGGGCAGTTCATATTTATTGTTTTGTGCTATTGATGAGGAATTAAAATTATTGGGGACAGTATTTTAATTCATTACCACGGTTGAGTTGAAATCGGTTCAGATCTTTTTTTCTTTTTAGATTTTTGGCCCCAAACTCCATCTCACCACATGCACACATACATGCGCATGCACACACACACACACACAGTCCTTCGGTCCTTCGGATGAGACTTTAAACCGAGGCCCCGTGTGCGAACGAACGCAGAACATCTTGCGCACATGTTAAATCCTGTTCCGCTTTTCGTAAGAGTAGGCCATCGTGTACCGTGGGAACAGATGACAATATTTACAAAACTGCACACACACGGGGACCGGATGAAAAAAGCACATGATTACTTATTCTGTTATCCTCGATATAAAAGAATAAATAAATAAATAATAAATAAATAAATAACACACACACTCATTTTCTTCACGTTTTGCATTTCTTTTTCAGGTTCTGCATTTCTTTCAGTTTTTTCCTTGATTTTGAATGGTTGGTGTTTGAAACAGTGTTGGTTCTAGGCTGCGCCTTTGATGGGTTCCCACATATTTTGCCTCCTGTGTACAAAAAAATATCACAGTGTACCCCATCTGGCATAGAAAATAAAACAAAAGCCACATTTCTAAACGGTAGGTGGGCCATTGCGCAACTGTTCTTTGTATAATCTGTAAAATTAAGTAAAAGCTACACCTGCTGTAGTTTTTGTTCATTCTTCTGACTGGCTAGGCTTTAAACCCATCATTGTAACTGAAGTTCGTCCGTGTCAGTTCTGTTTTATCATAGTTTCCTGTGGCCGTAATTACGTGGATACCCCAGGGACAGCAAGATATACTGAGTGATAGGCACCTTTTAGCAGTCATAATGAAGAAGTGATTATTAACTGGTTCATGGACTATATTGTCTTGTGTTTTCAGGAGAGCATGATGGATTTCTTCAATCACCAAATGAAGATAACTGGACTGGCACAAGCTGAAGGAGACCCTGTCATCGCTGTTCATATCAATTTAGATAAGAACTTTGCTTTCCTGGAGGTGAGGCTAGCTGTGTGTGTGTTTTGTGTGCGTTTTCTGCACCAGTGCAACTTCATGTTGGTTTGGCAGTAAACAGATGATGATGATTATGATATTTTGTCTGTATTAGTATCCCATATTCTTGATTCTTTTTTTGTTTTTTTTTAGTTTTTGGGATCATTGCTACCGTAATCATCTTTTCACTTTTATTTCTATCAGTATATAACAAGTCTCATTTAATGTTCGTGTAACGCATTTTTGCTCATATAACAGATGATAGTTTCTGTCTGAGCGTTTGACGAAGAAAAATAGATTACATTCACATGTGTTACAGCCGCCACTGTGGCCTAGTGGTTAGGGCGTTGTACTCGTAATCTAAGGTTGCGGGTTCGATCCAGCTATTGCGCTATGGCGTTGTGCCTTGGAAAAGGCACTTTACGGCTATTTTCTCACCCCACCAGGTGTAAAGGGTACCAACCTTGTGTTGGGGGTTAACCTGCGATAGACTGGCGTCCTATCCAGGGGGAGTCTATGACTCTCAGTCGCTTAACGCCACAGAAACCGGGATAAGCACGGCCTGATGAGCCTTATGGCTAGGACAGACTTAAACTAACTTTAACTTCTTACAAATGAAGTATTGCATTTTTTGATATGTTGACAGCTGCGCTCAGTCGACGAGACTACTCAGGCACTTGCCTTCGATGGTATAGCTTATGAAGGTCAACCACTGAAAATCCGACGCCCCAGTGATTACAAACCATTGCCAGGATTGTCAGAAAACCCAACACAGGCTGTACCAGGTACTTCTGTTTTCTCCATGTATATTGTGGTTTTACTTACATGCATATAGGTTACAAAGTAGAATCATACCTGCATGTTATTGATCTCATGGTCTAACTTGCATGGATGCCGGTTTTTTAGTAGCAGATGTACTTGGAACTCATAAAGTAACTTAGAACTCATAAAATAACTTAAAGAAGAAAAGAAAATGTTTAGGTAGATCTATGGGGAAAATTCTGTTGAAATGAAAAGAAAAGAAAAGAAAAATATTCATACTGAGAAGTAAAAGGGGGGTAGCTGCTGAGGGTAGCAGCAACCTGATCTTGTTGAGGAGAGCTACCCAGCCCAGCTTGCAGCTTAAAATGTTCATTGGTATGAGAAAAGGGTCAAGTATTGTACAGTACAGTACAGAATATGTCAAGCAAAAGTGATTAGATGTGATGCCATTATAAAACACAAAAAACATACAGAAACCCTTTTTTCATTGTACTAATAGGTTTTCAGTTTTACTTTTTTCTTCTTTTATCCCGACTAAGATCTAGGTAACAAGTTTTTTTTAGAGTGGTATCCAATGTTTGAACAAAAGTTACAGTGCTGCATTGGATTTACCCTGTTTTTGCTTTGTTGCAGGTGTGGTGTCCACAATTGTTCAAGATTCAGACAACAAAATTTTCATTGGTGGTCTGCCCAGCTACCTGACAGAGGATCAGGTATTTTTTTTAATGTGTATATAGCTTGTTTGCGTGGATTATTTACGGTAAATGATATCGTTTTGTGGGAAAGGCCTTTTTACCTTGTCCATTTTAAACCATTTGGTAGAAATGTGATCTCTTTTTGTTGTGGGAAACATTTTTTTCCTTGTCTACGGCACACAGACATGGTTTTCATTCAGTTTGTTGTGCAGCAGTGTTTGCAGGGTTTTTGCTACATGCAGATGCTGGAGTGTCTTGGTTGATGTAAAACAGGTACAGGAAACCCCTGCTGGCAAGAGGAAAGATCTCTCGTTTTTTTTCAGAATTCCCTCTCCCTGTCTTTTTTGGTCTTGCAGCAACCTGGAGTTGTCCAAACAGTATTGGAAATATGATCAGAATAGAAGTCAGTCATGCCTGCTTTTTGAATAATCTGTAGAAGTGTGGGGAAGGGTTGTAGTTTAATTTAGAGTCTATTCACACTTGGTGTTATTAGAAGTGGGGAAGGGTGTAGTGGACAGAATATTATATATATCATAGTTTTTTGGGAATGGTGAGATTTTTTAGAAAATGGCTTTTTTTTTTTTTTTAAATACTATTTTAGTTTGTAAATGAAATAGAGGTGTGTGTATTATAAGAACGGGATGACATTGTGGTTAATCTAAACACCATTTTGGTCTCTTTTTTTTTTTTTTTGGCATAATCAAAACATAAAAGCTACAGAGCCACTTTTGATTGCTGCTAGAGAACACTGGGTTCAGATCTTGTCAGATTGCCAGGCGGATTGGTGCATGCAGCATCCTCAACTTTGATTCATTTAGTCTGATTTTTTTTTTAATGGAAACTCTGCAGAATGAGATCATATAGTTGTAATCTGTAAACTTTCTGAACTAAAACTTTTGCGGCACTTAAAATACTGTCAAAGTGATTTTTGCCTTTATTGGATAATATCAAATATTTACTGAAAAGTAGGAAGGAGGCATAAAATGCACATATGTGCATGCATGCAATCTTGCAGACTGGCCCTTTGTAAATGGCTTTATTTTTCATGCTCACACTAGTGCCGAGTGAGAAAGATAAACAGAAATGGTTAAAACATACTGTGATTAGTTAGGGATGAGAGGTTGCATATATATTTAAACAGTAAGCAATTCACCTGATAGCTATATTGCTTATAAGTGGCCCTCCTCTTTTTTGTGCAGGTAATCCTTTGTTTTAGGTTTTTCCCCTTTAAATAGCCTAATAGAATATTTTACTGAGTCAGCTTTTTTCATAGAAATTTTGTATCGTAAATATGTTGATTTGAGTTTTTTCAAACATATGAAACAGGCCTGGCGTGGTAAGTATATTATAGTCAGTTATTTAGGCATTAAGCATGGTCTTGATTTTGCGGAAAGAGCACAAATTGTCATTGTTGTAATCAGACAGGAGTGAAGGAATCAGGGACGCTAGATGTGTTTTTCTGCTTAGCTATGGTAGGCAAACAGGGAACTGAATGTGAAGTCGTTTTCTTACCAGTTAACTTTGAAAAGTAAGTAGCACCAGTGAATGTGTTGATGTGTAACATCATCATGAAATTCATGTCATGATTGAAATTCAAAACTTACAAAATCTTCTTTCTTCCCCATTTTGTTTACTAGCTTAGGGGAAGAGGTTGAACTCCCCCAGCTTGCATACCTTCCTATTTGCAACAAACTGTTTTATGTGCCCAACCAAGACACAGGCAAGTTCTGCAGCTTATCAACATGCCTTTTTTTTTCTTTTTTTTTTCTTCATGGCTTGTTGTGGTGTGTGTTATGTGTGTTTTTTTTTAGTCGATCGTAGATAGACATGATCACTAAAAATATTGAAATGCTAATGTCTAGATCAACATGTGTAAGATAAGTTCAAAATATGTAATAAAGTTGGTATATAAAATGGTGGCCAAGTGATTATTAGCGGAGATTGATTATATAAGTATGTTTTTTGTCACTTTTCCTGTGACAGTGTAATGTTAGTCCATAATTATGATCAGTTAGTTGGTGGATTGAAAAGAATTGCATTATACAGATAATAGATTATACTGTAGGAAATGCATATTTCAGTGTATGCGGTGTCATTGTAGTCTTATGAGGTTTATTTTTTCTGTCCTTCCTTAAATGAGTGTATTCTCTTGCCCATAGAGTTTGGGTTTTGTGCAGAATTTTGCCCAGGACTGTTCTCTCTCCATGGATTCTTTTACATGCGCTGAATGCAGTTTGTACAAAGTGTTTGGTTTCAACTCCCTTGAAAGACTGACACTTACACCCAGACCATTGAACCATACGTCAAAAGTTTAAGGAGGTGGGAAAGCTTGGCCTGAGTTGAGATTTGAACCATAGGTCTCATATGTTAGTTATGAATGTGGTTTTATTATGTTTGAGAAGTGTGTGTTTGTATTCATAAATACTTATTGCCCTTTTGTAGTTAGTGTTTATTGTCAGTGATGTCTTAATTAACACAGGTATTTAGACACATTTGTAAGGCTCGCTCTTTATGCTGTGAAAGAAGAGAACAGCAATCATAGAATGATTGCATTGTTGTAATCATTCAAGTCTCTTCATAATGATGAGACAGTCATTGTTTTCTTAGCAACGTTTTCACAAAAAGTCATTTTGTCCATGAAAACAGCATGTCAAATCCGGCACTAGTACAGAAACTTCAAGTAAAAATGTTTATATTCTCGCCACAGTCATAATCATACTACCACTACTTTACGACTATGGATTCTACTTTTCATTTAAACCATAGCAATCATCCAGGAAAACTTCACATTTTATAGAATGTCTGGTATAACACTGTATAGACTTTATAGGTCTTATGTAACACCCTATAGACTTTCTACTGTAACATTGTACTTACATAAGTTGTAGCAGAAGTGACAAATTAATTATCTATGTTGTGACATTATCAGTGTCATTAGTTTATTATTATCATTACTATTACTATTTCTTACAGATGAAGGAGCTGCTTCTGTCCTTTGGGCCTCTGAAATCTTTCAACCTGGTGAGGGACAATGCCACAGGCCTTTCCAAGGGATTTGCCTTCTGTGAATATCTGGATGGTAGTGTTACTGACCAGGTAAGCTGGAGATCTATTTACTGTGAAGTGTGTGTCTGTCTGTGTGCGTGTGTGCATATATGTGCGTGTGTGCATGTGTATGTATGAGTGTATCCCCATTTGCATTTGTACATATACTTGTATGGCATATGTTGTCTGCATTTCATTTGGCTACAGATTGTGTCACCAAGAATTACATAGGGAGTAGTGTACACTGTCTGTACCTATTTCTGATTTTTTATTCTTAACCCTAGTAGCGCTGTTCCCGGATTACTCCGGAGTGACGTAGTGCAGCATTTCTGGCGGCTCCCGGAGTATTCCGCGATGACGTCGGTGATCGTAATTGAAGGCTTTCTTTCGCTTTCAAAGGTCATCCAATGAACGTGAAGGCCATTGTAGGGCCGCAGAAATGGGTGAAGGTCGTCCGCAGTCGCAAGCAACGAGGATTCTGATTGGTTTAGAGGTGTATTTTTTTTTTTTTTGGGACGAACGTCGATCGCCTGAAAACAAAATGGCGGCAAAGTGTTTACGCTCGTATCACTCGAAGTATTTTTCGAGTTTTTTGACGATATTGACGGCGATGAGGAGTTTTAGAGGCTGGATTTGGTTGAATTAAACGATAATAGAGACGATAAGGTAAGGATTGTGAAATATTTTTGAAAAACTTCGGAAAAATTGATCGCGATCGGACTGAATCGAGCGGTGCTAAGTTTTGTCCAAAGCACTTCATAGCTACCGGGCGATTTCGATGTCATACATTGTTTTACTTTATTTTAACGCAACACGGCTTCGAAATAACTGTTTTTAAGTCATTTCTATATGCTGTCGAGTACTTTGCATCACACGAAATCAAGCGATTGTCGTATTTTCGTCATAGAACGCCGCCAGTTCGCACGAAATAAGTGTTCACCGCCATGACGATCGCGATCGCGTCGATCATTTCGCTGGACTTTTCCGAGTATTTGACAACCGATAAAGCCACGGAAGCTCTTTATTTTTTCAAAACTTATGTCAAGAGACAGTATTTATCGAATCATGACATTTTTGCACCGCAACAACATTGCATATCGTGTTAAAATCAATCTGGGTCACCGACATCGCAACAGTGATTGGTAGTGCACGCGCAGTTTTTAAACTTTATTTATTTTTTACATTATCATAAACACTACATGCTGCTATAAAATTTCACTCTTTTAAAAGCTTGTTATCTAAGCTTTCCAGTGATTTACAACTTTACACACTTAGTTTAGTTTTACATATCAATATCAGGAGTTGTTTGACCCCACCCTACTGCAAATCAACAATGGCTGCTGTTAATTCAGCCAGCAGCACCTAGTACCGCTGCCGTTATTACAGCGCTACTAGGGTTAATACCAGCTTTTAGTTATTTTTAATTTTGGAACCAGGTTTAACGAAATCTTGAAGACCTGCAATGCATTTCTTTTAGCAGTCATAACATTTAACATTTTGGCAGAGTTTTCATTGTGAAATTGGAGCTGGTTTCCCCCCCCCCCCTCCCCCCAATGAATTGGATCCTGAGTTTGGCACTGTAACCCCTAGGCTGTTCCGTTCCCTGGGGTCACAGGTTTGAATCTCCACTGAGGTGTCTGGCCATTTCACAGGATTTTCTCAGGGAGTTGACATGGGCACTGACTCCACTCCTGCACCAGTCCAACAGCTGAACCTGTCCAATGCAGTCCTATGTGCAGGCACCTGCAGAATATGTTGGATACCAGCTACCTTGTGTAGCAGACTAGGTCAGCTGTAGTGGGTAAGACAGATGACACAAACATACCCAACCAGCATACACTCTGTCACTGAAGAAGTAGGGGGTCTGCCAGGTTCAACTCGCTCACAACAGACTGTCTGAAAACTTCAGTGCAGGTCCCCGATGACTGCTCCAGGAGTTGAGGGAGGTGTCGGGTGTAGTCCTCCCATGAGAGAGCATTGCCTCAATACTGTGTCATCATTATCTTTATTCTATTTTATCTGTGTATTTAGTCATCTATTTATTTTAGGGTTTTTTTTTGTGTGTTTGTGCGTGGATAAAAAGTGAGGTATCTGTTTCAGGCCTGTGTTGGTCTGAATGGCATGCAGCTGGGAGACAAGAAGCTGATAGTGCAGCGCGCCAGTGTGGGAGCCAAGGGAGCGCAGAATGTGAGTAGCAACACCGTGGGGGGCAGTGCATCTAACTCACAGGCCTGAAGTTGTCTTGTTGGGTTTGCCCTCTGTTATGAGGAAAGAGTATGCTGGAATTCTTCCAGTATGGTGTTATGGTTTTAACCTTGGTGTTTTCCTCTGTATTGAGTTGCACAGTTTTCATCTGATGTGTAGCTGTTAATGAGATGACATCCCTGATAGGGTCTCTGTAAGTGGTGGGGTTTTAAACATCAGAATTGGATTGGATTGTGCTATGTGTATAGCCAACCAGCCAGTCAAGACATGGTCTAGGCCTTTTTTAAATCACGACAGATTCCAAAGCAAAGTTTCATGGAAGAAAAGGGATTGAACAGAAATTTCCACGTTGATACTTCAGGAAGATAAGCATTCATCTACATCTTGCTTACAAAAGTGAGGGAGAACAAAGTCCAGATCAGGCCCAGAGCTCTCAGGGTGTGTGTGTCTCTGAGAGGTTGTGTGTTGGACATGTTGTTCGACCAGGCTCTGGCAGTCTTCATGGGCCTTAGGTCAGAAGGTAGACTTGAACAAGTTTGCTTCACACAGATGATTTTGTCACTCAGAAATTGCACTTCAAATGTGAGGCCACTTCCATTGTTAAGCTGCATTCACAGAGAGAGAGAGAGAGAGGTTTGTGTGTAAGTTTTGTTGTTGTTTTCTTTGAGAAAATAAGAGAAATTGATGCAGCAAGCACATGTGCAGCTGTGTATCTGTGTATTTACTGTGTCTCCTTTTTGTTGTTGTTGTCTCCAGTATTGTAAGTTTAAAGAGCAAACCCGTACTGTTTCAGCAAGCGCCAGTGCAGCTCCAAGTGCCTGGCCTGAACTTGAACCAGGGCGGGGTGCAGGCCACAGAGGTGCTGTGTCTGATGAACATGGTCATGCCGGACGAGCTGGAGGATGAAGAGGAGTACGAAGGTATGTATGCATGCTGCTGCACTCTCTATGTCCTTGCTGACACAGGGAAGGGGGGAAAAATGCTCAGAAGTGTGCTTTGTTAGTTAGCATTGGCAGTTGCTGTAGCATGTGTGTGGTGATGTTCTGCCTTGGTCAAAAACAAGTTGGTTTTTTTATGGGAGTGCATGTATGGTGTGTGTATGCGGTATGATCATGATCATGCCATTTCACATTTTTTAAAAACTGATTCATTTTTATTTGAGCTTAACATATATATTCTTGCGATACATGTCATATTTAATATGCGACATGTCAGATATGTCCTTACCACTTTTCAAAGTTCTGTTCAAGAAATTAGAGATGTTTTGATATTATTATTATTATTATTACAGTAATCCATTTAATAGTCCTGGATATGCTTGAGAAACCACCAAGTTTTCACTGGATTTTTAAAAATAATAAATTTTTTTTTTTTAATTTCAAAATAGAATAAAGTTTTAACTGGATCTATCAGCATGTTTTCAACGCTGGGTGTAATTTTTCTTAACACAAGTTCAACATCAGTAGTTGAAATGAACTGAAACTGGGTATTTTTGCAGGTATTTTGGAAGACATGAAAGAGGAATGTGGCAACGGTGATAATTGTCAAATTTGCTGGCTGCTGTGCCAAGTTCTCTGAAAGTGTGTGGTACATGCTTTTGATGTGTGTGTGTGTGCAGACATTCTGGAGGACGTGAAGGAGGAGTGTGGCAAGTACGGGGCAGTGCGCAGTCTGGAAATCCCCAGACCCATCAAAGGCGTGGAGGTGCCGGGTGTGGGCAAGGTAGGTGTATGTGCTGTGAGAAAAAAAAAAGAAAAAAGGTGTGCTGAGAGAGCTAACCAGACTGACTGACTGACCGTTCTGAAGGTGGCCACTGCATGGAGATGGGTCAGAAAACACTGAGCTGAGAATGGGAGTGTGACTGATGATGAGTAATGGAAATAATATATCTAAACAAGAAGACCAAGTGTGTGGGGGGGGGGGGGGGATTGTTCTTTTTTTTTTTTTTTATCCTGCCACAGAAAATAATAAGCCAAATGGAGTCTAGCTACTCACATGTTTATCTTGTGAGATATATATCTAGTGCACAAATCCAGCATAACTCGGGCAAGAGCCCAGCGCTAAACTTAGCATGCCCCTTCCTTCTGCCCTCGCACCCCTCCCTTTCTTTTTTTTCCACCCTCTTGGTTTTGTATGCTGTTACATGAAGGAAGATCCAAGAGGGGTCAGTTCCTGCTCTAATTAGCACCAGCTGGGCTGGGCTGGAATGGAATGGATAGCAGTGGAGAGGAACTGAAGGTGAAAGGATCTGACAGCTGTGGATACAGTGCACAACTTGGCATGATTTTAAAATTGGGCCATCTTTTTCTTGGGATTAAGTTATAAAACATTTGTGGAGGCGTAGGTTGCTTACAGCAGTGAAGGAATGTGTGATAATGCAAAAAGGGTTCTGCCTCAAAAGTGCTGCGTGGTATTAAGTCTTGTGGACTGTTTTCTTTTTTTAAAAAAAAAGGTAGTATATATAATGTGGTGTTTGTAACGATCAGTTACCAAAGTATGACTGTCCTCTTTGTGCTGTGAGCAGAGTTTAACATGGATTCTCACTTGGTCTTTTGATATTCTTATTTGATCAGAATGATAATTATTTGTACTGAAGTGACAGTTGTGTGTTCTGCTTGTTGTTGCAGATTTTTGTGGAGTTCATCTCCATCTTTGACTGCCAGAAGGCCCAGCAAGCATTAGCAGGACGCAAGTTCTCCAACCGTGTGGTGGTCACTTCATACTTCGACCCTGATGCTTATCATCGCCGAGAATTTTAAATGAAGCAAAGCAACTGGTTGAATGGCTTTTTGGAAAAGCAAGAGAATATTTGTTCAGGGTTTTTAATGTTTGTCTTTGCATGTGCGTTGGATCTTTTACTTGTTAAAGCTTGTTTTCGATGTCAAATGGTTGAATGCATAGGCAAAAGTGAATGAACTCATTTGGTCTTTCTTTGAAATGAATTGACAAGTTAGCATCAGAAATCAAACTGTCAGAAATTGAGCATTTAGAATGTGTTCGAGAGAAAGCAGGTGAAGGACATTTTAGTGTGAACAAAATTAATTGTGGGAAATAATTTTGCAGTGCTTTAGCCATCAGATTAAAAGAAAAAAAGGAAAAAGAAAATCAGAATCAAAGATACATTTTTGGTTTGAAAGTTGACTTCCTGAAATGGATAGACATTGAATCCGCAGGGAAAAGAAACAGAAAATCAAATCCCAAAATGTTAATGAACGTTGACCAATCCTGATCATTCTTCTATAAACACAATTTCAACTGTATTTTCGTTTTACAGTGCAGTTTTCAGAATCAAAATAAAATGCACAAAACCATTTCTCTCTTTCTGTGTATGTGTGAGGGAGAGAATCAAGTGTCAGCCTGAAGTATAAAAAAGGAGGAATTCAGGAATTACAGTACCATTGCAGCAGCCGTGTCATGTTAATTTACTTTCTTTTTTCTTCTTTGACCGGGGGAGGTTCCTTGCTGTGATTTTGCTACTTAAAAAATGCATGGCTATTGTTGCATCAGTGTTGATTCCAGCCTTTGTCATCATGGTAGTACCACATGTTTGACCTGCTGAGTGCAAAAAAATTGTGCAGTGCATCCCACCATGTGCAAAAAATAACTAAAGACTGCATTACTGAACAAAGCGTTGCCCCATCATGGCTGCTGTGTGCATAGCCTGATTAGAAGTATTGGCTGAGCGTCCCAGTTCTGACTGACTGCTGTCTTCTTTTTACCACTGTTGTGCTTCACTTTGAAAACAAGATGGCAAGCAAAGTGAAAGTCGAGAGATGTGATGCACAAAATAATAGCTTGACCCTTTTCATCCAGCATAAAACTGAGCCATCTCGTTCTCCAGACCAAGTATATTTGTAGCTGTGACTGCTGGAAGAGGGCGAGGTCCAAAAGAATTTTCATTTTCCTCAGTGGATTATTGTGAAGTTTGGTGTGCATATTGCAAAATGATTGTGAAAGCATGCTGCAAATGCATGTGGAAAATATCTGGTTAGTTTCTGTGACCACTTGTGCTCTACCACCCCTAACTTGACGACTGACCCCTCGCACTCTGACATCGATGTTTGTTTTGTTTGATCTACTAGCACTGCTTCTGATAAGCATTGTCTCGCTATCTTCACTCACACTGCTCTCGGCATTGATATTGATCTCATCACTTTTATTCTCATCTGAATGGGGCTCCCACCCATCATCAAACCTGTCAGTGTTGTACTCGCTGATGGCATCAGCCCATCCAGGTCAGGCACTTTGTGTCTAGGTTACTAAAGTTTAGTTTTTCCACTGACTTCTCCACTGTCTCATTTTGCGCCAATTTTTTTTTTTAACGCATGTTAAAACCTGTGCCACCTTTCAAAAGAGGAGGCCAGTGTGTACCAATGGCAACAGGTGACAACAGTGCATGCACATGACTGGACATGTAAAAAAAAAAAAGTTAAAGCATGCAAGTGCTTATTCATTATCCTCAAAATAAAAGAATTTAAGTAAGATTTTTTTTTAAATGACATCTGAAATTGACGGCATCAAGCTGCTAGGTCTTGGTCAGCTTGCTGGTGCCATGTTCTGAAACGGTGCTGTTGGGCTGACATACATCTGAGCTGTCAGCTCAAAGCTAAGTCTTATTTTACTTTTTTATTTTATTCTTTTAAATCAGAGAGAAGAACTTTGTTCAAAACCAAATAACCCTAGATGCTACACACTGTTTACCTATTTTCTGTCAGAAGAACCATAAAAAAAAGGGTAAAAGTTGAACAAATACCCCAAAACAGAATTACCATTTGGCCTCAATATTAGTGTGTGCTTTGTATTGAAGAATTGTCTTGACCTAGTTAAGACTGCTCTTGACTTTGCTTATGTGGGATGATGTTCATAAGACATCAACAGCCAAAAGAACATCTATTGTCTTGACCTAGTTAGACTGCTTTGACTTTGCTTATGTGGGATGATGTTCATAAGACATCAACAGCCAAAAGAACATCTATTGTCTTGACCTAGTTAGACTGCTCTTGACTTTGCTTATGTGGGATGATGTTCATAAGACATCAACAGCCAAAAGAACATCTGCTTGTTCTTTACAGGTCTGGAGTCAAATCAGCCATACACCATGCAGAATCCGGTAGGGAAAAAAACGGAAGACAATTTAAATTTTAAAAATCGCTTTATTGCATTAAATACAAGTGATCAACATTGCATTTTACATTCTTCAATCAATCTGAAATGTACAATTTCCAGCATTATTTCACTGAGACTTCAACATTGCAATAGATCAAAATTACTCTGAAGAAAGAAACAGATGATAAGAGATAACTCTAGTAGTGGTAATAACTAATGTCTCGGAAGTGGAAGATTAAGGCAAAATATTAACCTCTTCCAGTCAAGAGGGGTAATAAAGATTATACACAACACAAACTAAACAAAGATGATTCAAATTTTAAAACACTTCATTACATCCGACACTAAAGCTGAGAAGAAAAAAAAACAAAAAAACCCTCCCTCCCCACCTCTGATACAAGCAGTGTGATTCATGAACATGGCTTCTTTGCTGGTTTGAGCAATGTGTTCAACTCTAATGAACAGGTTGTATTCAACTATGACAGTGAAGATCCATCACAGAGCTGTGTTGGCACAGAGGACTTAGAGGAAGAGGCTTGTCTCCATCAGAGGCATATCATTTGAGAGAGAGTTGTGCTCTTCCACTGGCTCCTATCCACAATAAAAAAAAAATTTCAGAGTGGCCAAATTTCAATACAAAAACAGGGACCACGCAGCTGTGCATCTTACAATCTGTGGGTGAGATAGTGCTAGTGCTGCTCCAATTCCCTTACCACATATAATGTTGATGCCAGAAATTAGAGCGGCAGATTCTGTAGTGTCATCATTTCCCCCCTCCTTCTCAGACACAAAGACCCTTTGCACCCTTGTCTCATGATGACTTAGTTCTGATTTTCCCTTCATTTAAGTGAACTGTGGCAAATCCTTGTGACAGTCCACAGAAGCAGCAGCCCAGGGAATGTCTGTGGGAGGGAGGTGGTTTGGGTCACCACAATGAAGGTGGGTATCTCGCTGGATGATACATGTTAGGGAATTTGCAGGGTGCTGTCTTGTATGTTGGGTCACACCAGTGTGCTGTCTTGTATGTTGGGTCATACCAGTGTGCTGTCTTGTATGTTGGGTCATACCAGTGTGCTGTCTTGTATGTTGGGTCATACCAGTGTGCTGTCTTGTATGTTGGGTCATACCAGTGTGCTGTCTTGTATGTTGGGTCATACCAGTGTGCTGTCTTGTATGTTGGGTCATACCAGTGTGCTGTCTTGTATGTTGGGTCATACCAGTGTGCTGTCTTGTATGCTGGATCACAGTTACACAGTACCCCACAGCAGTGAAAGGCTTCTTGGTGACCTCCTAAAGACTCCACCTTCCCTATGGGTTCAGGACTCTAAGCACTCTACCAGCTTGCATGGGATGAGATCAGGATGAGGAGTAAAAAGAGCAGCAAATCTAGGACCTTGGGAAAAAATGAGCAGCACAAGAAAACGGGTCAATGCCAATGATCACAAGATACTGTGTGGGCAATAACTATGCTATTGAAATCGGGTTCAAGTATCTCTCTCTTCTTGCACACCATTTTTGCATGCATTATATCCAAGCAGTCTAAAATGAGTCCCTCCATTGCCTGTGTGTGGCGCTCTGCTAGTGGCTACCTGGTCATCCTCAGCCTGAACAAAGTCCTCTGGTCTGTCTGTCTATTCTCCTCAGTTTGAAGGACGCATTGCAGGCCCAGACAATTTACCCACACGGCAGAAAGATTAGTAAACATGTTAATCATTTTAGCAAAGATAGGTGAGAAGGCAAATCTATCTGGTTACTTTTTTATGGTATAATATGGCCTCGATAATGTGCACTTCATGTTTATCCAAAAATCAAGCATAATGAAAAAATATCCCCCTAAAAAAAAAGAAGGAAATATTAAATTTATTATGAACCACTGACACAGGAAGGGAGATACAATTATTCCAGTCAACAATACAGCACTTTTTTTTGTCCAGAAACAACACATAAACTAGCCTCTGAAAATGTACCTATGGACTTTTTCCACTTGCCAAGTAAGCAAACTGAGCAGCAAGTGATTAATGGTTTGTCCGTCTATCACCGTTTTTGGCACTGCTCTTGATGAAAAAGGCCATGTCCCGGAGTTTGACCTGACAGTGTGACTCCACACACAGAACACATTTTGCTATAAGAAAGATGCTCTCAGTAGAAGATGCTTATATATATCTCTCTCTCTGAAAATAATGATATCATTTTCAACTTTCTCAGAGGGTTGTTTTTTTTTTCTTCAGTTTCTGATGAAATGGACCTTGGACAAAAATATGGACATTTTTCTAGATAAAAAAAGCCAACCAAAAAAAACACAAGAAGACAAATAAATAAACCCCAGTCCATTTTTGTCAGACTGTTTTGTCAAACACTGACTGACCTTCAAGACAAAGATGTATTGCAGAAACTACCGTTGAGGAAAACAAGAGCGTGTACACAAAGCTACACGGTCCACTGATCTTGGACATCCTCCAACCTCAGCATGTGAAGACAAGCAAACCCAAACAGCAGGAACCTGTTGTCATGAACATGTGTACATCACCACCATTCGCACCAACACACACAAGAGGACAAAACCTTAAAACTTTGCAACGTCACGCAAAGAACACATTGTCTAGCACTGCACTCCATGTAAGGTTCTCTGAGGTACATTATACGGGTGATATTCTTTCCTAACATTATGTACACTATGTACAAGATGGGGGGAGGGGGGGAGGAGTGATAATTTAGACCATCCATGCTTCTCTTTCAGGTTGTGACCTCGCGTACATTCTTCGCAGTCTCCCTCGTGTGCATTATCTGGTTCTCATTCATAAAAGTTGCATGCACAAACGCTAACCTCTCTACACCTTTCAGCACATGTTCTAGTTGACTCCTCATAGAATTATTGCCCCAAAAACATTTGGTATGCTTTTTCAACTACAGACAGGAGGGAGGGAGGGACAAGGGAGCATGGTAAGTCCACTTTCAGAACAGCACAGGTGGAACTGCAGAAGCAATACACGATGTGGAAAATATCTTCACATGGTAACTTTCGGTCCTGCTCACGACAAAAAAAGAGACAGGCAACAAAAACACACATACGAAAAAAAAAAAGGCTTCCTGTCTTTCTTCAGGTGGGGCATTGGATAAGGAAAGAAAGGAGTAACATTCGTGTTACATTTTTGACATGACAGATGAAGAAGACAAATCCAGATCCATGTGCCCCCTCCACGGGACAAAAGTTCCCTTTTGACACAGCGTCGTGTGGGCAGAGAACAAAACAGGAACCAACGGTTTAGGAAAGCACACCTTACTTTCACAATACTGCTTCATTCACAAACAGAACAGAACAGAACAGAAGAAAAAAATCACACTTTATGAACAAGTCATCCTGCAACCATGTCCATGAGTCTCTAAACTTGAATAAGTTAATTACGGAGTGTGTACAGGGCATTCACTTTACGCACTACATCCAACACGAACGAACCGCTACACACAGCACAGTTGCAGATTTGGCCTTTAACACACTGATGGCGACGCAACCCCACAAAACACACACAGAGGACGAAGTTGCAATGCCCAGAGCAAGAACTGACATGCCGGGCAAACCACAACTCCCCTTGCAGTTGCTATCTATATACAAAGCAATGTTAATTAATTAATTCTTCAACAAGACTGAAGTTAAAAAAAAAAGAAAAAAAAAACTGTTCAAGAATAAAATTGCTTTTGGATAATAATAAACACCTTTGCTATAAATGTAGGAGTACACTACGTCAACGTCCCCCAACTGTAGTGGAATGATGAGCGGTTCAGTGTCCTTCAAGTAACAGCTACAGGTAACGACCGAAAAAAAAAAAAAAAAAACGCCACGCCACGTCAAAACAGTTAATAATATGATCAGGGTCATGTGACTAAGTACTTGCACACATTCTGTAAAATAAACCACAGCCCTACATCAAGATGAAACACACACATTTGCAAAAAGAACAAAAAAAACCAGAAGAAAAAGGTATCTATGAAGCTTTACGGCAATCATTCAGCATTATTTCTATACCAAGATATGAATTAGTATTTCACTGCATTTCAGTAATCTGCCAACTCTGGACGTCTAAACTTTATCACAATGATCTTTACCAGGAACGGTAGGTAGGTAGGTACAATCCTGAGCTGAGATCAAGCAGAAGTATAAATCCAAACTATTCCATCCAGATGTCTTCTTCCCAACCTCTGCAGACTAAGAACAGGAACATATCTGATCAAAAAGCATGAATGGAAAAAAAATCCAAAATAAAATTTGTACTGCAATTCATCAAACATTCCTCATCAAACCATCATCCCGAACCAAAAGCGTGTCACGATCTTTAAAAACAAATCGTATAATTTAAAACAACATTTCTATACAATATCACTTTCACTATGTAAATTTCTTATTATTTTACAAATTTCTTTTAAAACATAATTATAAAAAATTTAGAATGGCAAAAAGAGTATTTTAAAATCTGGTTTTACAATCTTCATCATCTGTGTCAGGAATAAAAACGAATTTCCTTATAACACTTCTTTCCTATGTTCAAATTTCATCCCCTTTAAAAACAAAAAATCAATTTAACCATTATCAATGTACATAACGACAAGGCTTCAGTACATTCACACACGTTACAAGTAGGTGTGTATTTTCTTATCATTACATGTCCTTGCTTGTGTGATAAAATTTTAATCAAAGTAAACACTAAAAAAAAAAAAAAAAACCCAAAAAAACTGCTTCCCTTGGTTAAATAATCCATCACTGATAAACTTGATCCAACAACGAGACACCAGGATGCCTGATTTCCCTTCCTAAATAAAACACACACACACACACATCACATACATACACACACACAATCACCACACACACACACATAGAGCACTTTTCTACCCACTACGGCATTTTCTGAACAGCCAGACCAAGTAAAATATGTATTCAATCACATGACGCTAGCCACAAGCTGTAATGACAAGTGACATGAAACCCTCTCTGCCTGCTTTGTGCCGCCTGCCTGCCTGCCCGCCTGCCTACTGGATGCTTTCGTTCAGAGGACCCAGGCGCTCTATGACGGAGGTGATGTAGCCGGCCATATCCACCTCCATGGACTCGGCTTTCTTGATGAAGGGGTGCTCCAGTAACTGCATGTAGTTGGGCCGAACCTTGAAGTCCTTCAGCAGGCTGCAACACCACAGTCATCAATGTATGCAATGTCAGAAACATTCATCAATGTATGCAACAGCACAAACATTCATCAATGGATGGCTGCAAAACCAGAAACATTCATCAATGGATGGCTCCAAAACCAAAACATTCATCAATGTATGCAACAGCACAAACATTCATCAATGGATGGCTGCAACACCAGAAACATTCATCAATGACCGCAACAACAGAAACATTCATCAATGTATGCAACAGCACAAACATTCATCAATGTATGCAACACCAGAAACATTCATCAATGTATGCAACAGCACAAACATTCATCAATGTATGCAACACCACAACCAGTCATCAATGTATGCAACAGCACAAACAGTCATCAATGTATGCAACACCAGAAACATTCATCAATGTATGCAACAGCACAAACATTCATCAATGATCGCAACACCACAACCAGTCATCAATGTATGCAACAGCACAAACAGTCATCAATGTATGCAACACCAGAAACATTCATCAATGTATGCAACAGCACAAACATTCATCAATGATCGCAACACCAGAAACATTCATCAATGTATGCAACAGCACAAACATTCATCAATGATCGCAACACCAGAAACATTCATCAATGTATGCAACAGCACAAACATTCATCAATGATCGCAACACCAGAAACATTCATCAATGTATGCAACAGCACAAACATTCATCAATGATCGCAACACCAGAAACATTCATCAATGTATGCAACAGCACAAACATTCATCAATGGATGGCTGCAACACCAGAAACATTCATCAATGATCGCAAGAGCAGAAACATTCATAAACAGATGAAACAACAAACAAACCAACAACAAACAAACCATCTAAAAAAAAGGCAAGCAAACAAGCCCAGAGCGGATATATTCTCTCACAATGTTTTCCCCACTAAAATTTACATTTTACATGTTTTCATAAGAAAACTCTAATGCATGGCCGTTTATGCATAATTGATATACAGGCAAAAAAATATTTATGTGCTGGAAAAATCTTAAACATTATGTTTTCATCAGTTTTACTCAACCCTGTGTTGTAAGAAAAGACGTTTCTGTGAATTTGACTCTAACTAGACTTTTGACAGCACAGGTTGGAACATCGTCTCACTCTGAGACAAAGCCAAGAATTTCCCGATCAAAGAAAACAAAAAAAACATGGTTCACTCCAAAGAGCTTGCTTGCCCTTTGGACAAACACAAAATGGCTACACAGAGAAAAGTCTGCCCCTAAAGCCAAGTAAGTTCACAGCAAATCACATGCTAATATAGCAGGTTTTTGCATGTGTATGTTTATCATAGCTGTCAGTATCCCCCACTTTCAGCTCCTCTCAGGAGCTAATTATCCCTGCCCAACCCAGCCCAGCTGGTGTTAATTATAGCAGGAGCTGACCACACATGGACAAGGGAAAAGGAAGGTGTACACTAAATTTAGCACTATTGACTGAGTGATGTTGGATTCGTGCACCATGCTATGGTATTAACCCTAGTAGCGCTGTTCCCGGATTATTCCGGAATGACGTAGTGCAGCATTTCTGGCGGCTCCCGGAATATTCCGGGATGACGTCGGTGATCGTAATTGAAGGCTTTCTTTCGCTTTCAAAGGTCATCCAATGAACGTGAAGGCCATTGTAGGGCCGCAGAAATGGGTGAAGGTCGTCCGCAGTCGCAAGCAACGAGGATTCTGATTGGTTTAGAGGTGTTTTTTTTTTTTTTTTTTGGACGAACGTCAATCGCCTGAAAACAAAATGGCGGCAAAGTGTTTGCGCTCGTATCACTCGAAGTATTTTTCGAGTTTTTTTGACGATATTGACGGCGATGAGGAGTTTTAGAGGCTGGATTTGGTTGAATTAAACGATAATAGAGATGATAAGGTAAGGATTGTGAAATATTTTTGAAAAACTTCGGAAAAATTGATCGTGATCGGACTGAATCGAGCGGTGCCAAGTTTTGTCCAAAGCACTTCATAGCTACCGGGCGATTTCGATGTCATACATTGTTTTACTTTATTTTAACGCAACACTGCTTCGAAATAACTGTTTTTAAGTCATTTCTATATGCTGTCGAGTACTTTGCATCACACGAAATCAAGCGATTGTCGTATTTTCGTCATAGAACGCCGCCAGTTCGCACGAAATAAGTGTTCACCGCCATGACGATCGCAGTCGATCATTTCGCTGGACTTTTCCGAGTATTTGACGACCGATGAAGCCACGGAAGCTCTTTATTTTTTTTCAAAACTTATGTCAAGAGACAGTATTTATCGAATCATGACATTTTTGCACCGCAACAACATTGCATATCGTGTTAAAATCAATCTGGGTCACCGACATCGCAACAGTGATTGGTAGTTCACGCGCAGTTTTTAAACTTTATTTATTTTTTACATTATCATAAACACTACATGCTGCTATAAAATTTCACTCTTTTAAAAGCTTGTTATCTAAGCTTTCCAGTGATTTACAACTTTACACACTTAGTTTAGTTTTACATATCAATATCAAGACCCTACTGCAAATCAACAATGGCTGCTGTTAATTCAGCCAGCAGCACCTAGTACCGCTGCCGTCATTTCAGCGCTACTAGGGTTAAGTGTAGTCTACATCTACGATGTCTTTACCAGAAAAATGCAACTCAGAGAGCGAGGTCAAACCATTGACAAACACCATTACAGAGCAGCACTCACCACTTGACGACAAAGTCTTCAAACTCGGATGAAAACCGGTCTGCAGGCAGTCTAGGGGGCTCCTCCATCACCACCTGTTTGATCTGCTCAAAGGGCGTCTGCCACTTGCTGTAGGGGAACTCGTTTGTTGCAAGCTCAATCTGTCCACACACACACACACACAATCCTAACAGTCAGGCATTATTAAATATTCCCTGCATCAACCATTCCAGACACCAAGCTTTTCTACCCAGCTCAATCTGTCCACACACACACACACACACACACACACACACACACACACACACACACACATCCTAACAGTGAGGCATTAACTGATATTCCCTGCATCAACTATTCCAGACACCAAGCTTTTCTATTTGTTGGTTTTATCTGCTCTAACTGCAACTAGGTTCAATGGTTTCTTCTTCTTTTGACAGTTCAGGCTGCCATCATGTTGCAGCATGTCTGAATTTTTTTTAAATACCACTGCAACAAACTTCACTAAATCAAAACTCTTCTGACTCTTGTACTCGTAGATCCTTTATGGGAAATCCAGCAGTCTGCATTTAATGCAAAATCAATGATGTAATTGTCATCCTCTTATCTCTTCTTTTTATCTTCGAGTATTTTGATAGAATGGTCTTGTATTGATCTTGTATGATCTGTTGAGTGTTTTGATAGAATGGTCCTTGTAGTGAGTGGTTTGATAGAATGGTCCTTGTAGTGAGTGGTTTAACAGAATGGTCCTTGTAGTGAGTGGTTTGATAGAAATGGTCCTTGTAGTGAGTGGTTTGATAAAATGGCCCTTGTAGTGATCTTTAATACACAAACCTACAGCTCAAGATTTTGCTTCTTTACATTTTTTTTTACCTGAATAAAACAGGAGAGCACAGCATAAAGAACAAGGTGATAAACAAAGACACGGGCAGCAGTCCAGCAGACCTTACTTACCATGGTGATGCCCAAGCTCCAGACATCAGACTTGATATCGTAACCCTGATTTCCTGCCTCTGGATTGATTCGTTCAGGCTGCACACACACAACAACAACACAACATAACATACAGTCATCCACACCCTGTGCACTGATGTCTGTCTACATATGCGTACAAATGCCAGTAAAGTCAAAGTCAATTGTACCTCATGTAATGACGATTCTGCATTTGTCACTATAAACAAAGAAGACGAGTTGATAAATAGCCTTAAAAACACTCCCCACTCATTTATTTACAAACCACACACTCACTCAAAACAACAAAACCATCACTCCTTCCAAGATACAGGAAAGTGAATCACTTCAAAGTCAGATGCGCAGAGCTTGACTTGTAAGGCGCTTAATGACACTGCTCCATAACAATGCATGGTGGAGCCAGCCTTACCGCCATGTACGGTCGACAGCCGGCTTCCTTTGTGCGGGCAATGGAGTCCACCAGGTAGCCGCTGATGCCAAAGTCGCAGATTTTCACCTGGCCTTTGCGGTTGATGAGGATGTTGGATGGCTTGACGTCGCGGTGTATAACTTTGAGCTCAGTGTGCAGGTAATGTAAGGCTTTCACCACCTGGAAACAGACCACAACATGGATGTAACACCAAGCATGAGGAAATGGTTTTGCATTAGTGTACTATATTTCTGTTCTATTTCTCTATTCATTTGTTCAAATAGTCCTTTTCTGAAAACCTCTTTGTTTTGTTAACTTTGACTCAAAAGCCCCAGTGGCGGAAAACAAAAGCAACTGATGCATGTGAAAATGTCAAATATTTGTAGTATTTTTTCTGACTGTAAGTAAAGGTCAAAAGATAATACTCTGTACACGGAAGAAGATGGGGGTGGGGTGGCCAGGATGGATTCCTTTGAAGGAACACTGTCACAGAGACTCAAACATACAGCTTCAGTTACCATCAGATCACAAATTCAATTATCTAACCATGACACCATTCAACTTCCAGAACAGATGACAAAATTTACAAAACCACATACATACAAGGGACTGGAAAAATAAGAATGTTTATTCCATCCTCCTCGAAATAAAAGAATAAACTAAATAACAGGCAGCTAGTAAAAGAAAGGTGTGACCAAAGAAGGGAGAGCACTCACTGAGAGGGCAATTTTGGCCAGGACGCCTTCTGGAATGGTTTCCCCGTTGCCTTTCAGCTTCTTGTTCAGCTGGTCGAGGGAGGCCTCCATCACCTCCATGCAGATCATCACGTCACCCTGAGGATACACACACAGCAGACTTTACTTTTCTATCATACACACAGCACACTTTACTTTTCTATCATACATACAGCACACTTTACTTTTCTATCATACACACAGCACACTTTACTTTTCTATCATACACACAACACACTTTACTTTTCAAACATACACACAACACACTTTACTTTTCTATCATACACACAACACACTTTACTTTTCTATCATACACACAACACACTTTACTTTTCTATCATACACACAACACACTTTACTATCTATCATCACGTCCCCCTGAAAGACATACACACAACAGGCTTTACTTTAAAAAAAAAAAAAAAAAAAAAAAAAAAAACACTTTACTTTTCTATCATCAAGTTATCTGAAGAAAATTATAAACATCGCACACTTTACTTTTCTATAGTTGTGTCATCTGCAGGACTTTATAAACATCGCACACTTTACTTTTCTATAATTGTGTCATCTGCAGGACTTTATAAACATCACACACTTTCCTTTTCTATCATCATCTTATCTGCAGGACTTTATAAACATCGCACACTTTACTTTTCTATCATCATCTTATCTGCAGGACTTTATAAACATTGCACACTTTCCTTTTCTATCATCATCTTATCTGAAGGACTTTATAAACATCGCACACTTTCCTTTTCTATCATCATCTTATCTGAAGGACATTATAAACATCACACACTTTCCTTTTCAATCATCATCTTATCTGAAGGACATTATAAACATCGCACACTTTCCTTTTCTATCATCACATCGCCCAGAAGAACATACAGGCTATTGATGGATTTGTGACACAGATACATAATAATAATAAACATTTGTGCCATATGCCCAGGAATCCAAATTACAGACAATTGAGACATGCCACCACCAAACTGCAACAAAGTAAATAAACGAACACACACAACTGATATGGTTTGGAACAAGTGAGTACTCCTGTGATGAAAGAGGCGACTGATTGGATAGCATAATGGTCAGAACATTGCGCTCGCAATTTGATAACTCAAGTTCGACTCCCGTTTGAGGGGATTTTTCCCCTGGAGTTAACATCAGTGCTGACTCCACTCTCCTCAAAAGTCTTTCGGATGAGACTGTAAACCAAGGCCCCGTGAGCGAATGCACGCAGAACATCTTGCGCACACGTTAAATCCTGTTCCGCTTTTCATAAGAGTAGGCCATTGTGTGCCAGCGGGAACAGATGACAATATTTACAAAAACTGCATACACACGGGGACTGGATGAAAAAAAGCACATTGAGTGCTGATTCCATTATCCTGGCTATAAAAGAATAAAGAAGTGACTGACCTCCCTGAAGAGGGCTCCATAGAACTCCACAGTATAGGGGCAGGAGCCACTGCGCATGTTGATGTCCAGGTCCATCAGCAGTCGCTTCTGCTCCAAGTTGTTCACAGTGGCCATGATCCTCTGCAAAAACACCCCATTTGTTTGTTGTTTTCATAATAATCGAACACATGCACAATTTTACACTTCACATAAAAACACATCAAATGCAATAACAGTATTTGCTTTTTTGTCCGAGTTCAGCTATCTATCATCCCAGCTCATATATATATATATATATATATATATATATATATATATATATATATATATATATATATATATATATATATATATATATATATATATATATATATATATATATAAAATACAGCCCAATATAATCACAACAATAACAACTGGATCACTTGTTTAAATCTATTCTCAGAACAAGATAAATTAATAGTCAGAATCTATCCTGCTTCTGATAAACTGCCATCTTTGATAAATACTGCAGGAATTCATGAATTAATGATTTTTTTTTATCCATATCATAATAATCAGTGACATATTCATAAGTACTGACAGCTTTTACAAAATGAAACAAACAATCCATATAATAGTGACCAGTGATACACTGATAACTGATGGTTATATTTTAAGCAATGTTATTTATCTTATTTTATCTATTTCATACCACTTTATGTCACAACAGATTTCTCTGCGTGAAATTCGGGCTGCTCTCCCTGTGGAGAGCACGCCGCCACAAAAGCAACACCTACCCTTTTTTTTTTTCTGTCTGCAACTGTATTTGTTTCCCTAATATATTTATAAACACAATCCATTTCATAGTAATCAGTCTGTTGATACTGTGATAAAACAAATTCTACAAATCCACATTGTAGTAAACAGTCTGTTGATATTGCGATAAAAGAAATTCTACAAATCGATAATGTAGTACTCAGTCTGTTGATGCTGCGATAAAACAAACTCTACAAATCCATATTGTAGTACTCAGTCTGTTGATGCTGCGATAAAACAAACTCTACAAATCCATATTGTAGTAAACAGTCTGTTGATATTGCGATAAAAGAAATTCTACAAATCGATAATGTAGTACTCAGTCTGTTGATGCTGCGATAAAACAAACTCTACAAATCCATATTGTAGTGCTTAATCAGTCTGTTGATGCTGTGATAAACAAACTCTACAAATCCATATTGTAGTACTTAATCAGTCTGTTGATGCTGTGATAAAACAAACTCTACAAATCCATGTTGTAGTACTTAATCAGTCTGTTGATGCTGTGATAAAACAAACTCTACAAATCCATATTGTAGTAAACAGTCTGTTGATATTGCGATACAACAAATTCTACTGAATAAATCTACCCCATTCTACTCCATGGATCTATCTACACACACAGATCTACACAGCTGAAGGGTGGATCAGATCCCCCCCCCCCCACTTACCTTCACGGCCAGAACTGTGTTGCTGGGCAGATGCACCACCTCCTCCACCACCCCATAGGCTCCCCGCCCTAAATACCGCTGGGGTTGAAGGTCACTGGCATCGCAGTCGAACGTTTTGTCGCCGATGGTAATTGTCGTCTTGTCGCTTATCCCATGTCCTGGTGGCCTGGAAACATAAATTTAGGGAATTAATGCACCTACACAAAATTTGTGTGTGTGTGTGTGTGTGACGACATGTGTGCGTGTGTGCATTCGAATTTGCTAAAACTATTAATTGTTATTGCTTGCTTGTGTGTTGTATAGGTCGAATGCAAGCGCTTCATTTGTTTGCAAGATATAGCGTTATATATATATTATATATAATAGCATATATAATATATATATAAATTCCATTTATTATTATTCATATTATTAAATTCCTTCCTAATGTAAGTCAGCAATAATAGCAGAGAAAATATCAGAAAAGAGCTCAAAATATCCCAAAGTGCTTTGAGCATATATATTTAAAAAAAGCCATAATACTTACTAGGAGCAGCACTAGCACTCAGACCACCAGTCACTGTCTAGTGAATATGGGAAAAGTTTGGGTCTATTCTGTATCTTCTGATAAGTATCATGAAGATTATATCATTGGTAAAACGGCAAATCCACTATTTTCCAGGATAGCCTTGTGGCTCGATCATAGCGCTCACAATGTGACAATCTGAGTTTGAATCCCATTCTTCCCTAGAGATAACATCAGTGCAGACACCACTCTCCCCAAAAGTCCTTCAGATGAGACTATAAAATGACGTCCCGTAAACCAACACTCAGAGAACATCTTGTGCACACATTAAGCACATCTTGCGCACACATTAGATCCTGTTCTGCTTTTCGAAAGAGTAGGGTTGTGTGCTGGTGGAAACAGATGACAAAATTTACGAATCCACATACACACGGGGACTGGATGTAAAAAAAACAACAACAAAACAGCACACAGGAGTGCTTATTCCATTAGGGCCCAATCCTCGATGTAAAACAATAAATAAATAAAATTATCCTGTTATATACTAGTACTACAACTACTACTTCTACTACCACCCCTCCCTTTAAAACAACAAAGAGAAGACTGTTTTTAAAAAGGACTATGCTGTAGTAATGTAAAATATGAAATATCTAGCTGGCTGCAAAAAAAAAATCACTGAAATGAAAAAAGAAGAAAAGACTGAAAGAAAAAAAGAAAGAAAGAAAGAAAGAAAGAAAGAAAGAAAGAAAGGCAGAAAAAGAGAGGCAAAGTTTCCCTCCCTCTCTGTCCCTGCTGGGTGTGCTTACTGTGGTGTGGCGGGCTCTGGCGTCTTAAACTTGTCTAGCTTTGGAAGATGTTTTCCTGAAAACAAAATGATAAACATGTCAGAAATGATGCCAATCACACACAAACAATTTATCATAAATCAATAAATCTTCAATATTATCTGCAAACAGCTCCATTCCTGAAATATTTTTTTGGTCTTATGTTTTAAATCTAAAAATCTAAATTAAAAAAAACAAAACAAAAAAAACCCAGTCTAACAAAACCAAAACAAAGTGGTGAAAAAAAACTTTGACTGAAGCATCACTGTACAAAAATAATGGAAGAACATAAAATACAAATATATTTCCTGAAAAATCCACTATATATATTCATCGATTTCATGATCACTGTAGTGTAAATCCACTGTCTCCATCTTCATCCATCACTTTCATGATCACAAACCACCGTCTCCATCTTGGATCTCTCAGTCTCACACGTGGCACAGTCAAAGTAAGCTGAGCTCTGGGAGTGGGAGTGAAACCAACAACAGGTGGCCAGCTTCTTTGTCTTGCTTTTTCACGAGCATTGCATACAATGTCAACCAGTTTGGCAAAGCCAAGGTTCAAAGGAGAAGGCCATGAATGATCTCAACCTTTGTGGATAATTAGTAATATTTCAGTATCCATTCCAAAAGGAGACAAGTCATCTTCATATGCTGAACATTCCATGACTCCTCACATCCACTGAAAATAAAAAAGTGAAATAAATAAATTGATTTTATATAATATATACATGTATATATATCCATCCAGCATATTTATATTTGGATCTCATCCCTGTGAATTTTTTTAATATTTCAAAATGGAATATGGGCAGAGAGAAAAACCCACAAGTTCTGCAGTCCTTCTCAACCAGGAACAAAAGAAAAGAAGCCACACATGTAGTGATGTACACACATCAGACCTGATTTTGACTGAGTCTGCATGATGCTGGTAAGAAGATATCATCCATTCAGATGCAGACCACACTGATGATGATGATACTACTACGATGCAAACCACACTGATGATGATGATACTACTACGATGCAAACCACACTGATGATGATGATACTACTACGATGCAAACCACACTGATGATGATGATACTACTACGATGCAAACCACACTGATGATGATGATACTACTACGATGAAGACCACACTGATGATGATGATACTATGATGCAGACCACACTTTATGATGATGATACTACTACGATGCAGACCACACTGATGATGATGATACTACTACGATGCAAACCACACTGATGATGATGATGATACTACTATGATGCAGACCACACTGATGATGATGATACTACTACGATGCAGACCACACTGATGATGATGATACTACTACGATGCAAACCACACTGATGATGATGATGATACTACTATGATGCAGACCACACTGATGATGATGATGATACTACTACGATGCAAGACCACACTGATGATGATGATACTACTACGATGCAGACCACACTGATGATGATGATACTACTATGATGCAAACCACACTGATGATGATGATGATACTACTACGATGCAAACCACACTGTGATGATGATGATACTACTAGATGCAGACCACACTGATGATGATGATACTACTACGATGCAGACCACACTGATGATGATGATATACTACTACGATGAGACCACACTATGATGATGATACTTCTACGATGCAGACCACACTGATGTGATATAGTACTACGATGCAGTCCACACTGAAGATGATGCATACTACTATGAATGCATGACCACAAATGATGATGATGATACTACTATGATGCAAACCACACTGATGATGATGATACTACTATGATGCAGACCACACTGAAGATGATGATACTACTATGATGCAGACCACACTGATGATGATGATACTACTCCGATGCAGACCACACTGATGATAATGATGATACTACAGCAGCCCTAACAAGGGCCCAGGCAACACAGAACTAACTTATCTCATCTGGCAGGGCTGTGCTCTGTGTTTCCTTTCATTATATCACACTTCCTATCACCCGCACCTTGCAATGTCGAGCGAGTAATTTGAGCCATACTCTCAGAATCATCTGTACAGTGGGTGGGCACAGGACTGTGTGACCTGTCCATGTCTCTTGATTAACCCAGCTAGTTGCGGTCACAGCGCACTACTCACTCAGCTCCTGAACAAAACGCAGCCTGCAATATCCCCGACTCTGATGGGGTCAGATCTTTGACCTTTGAGTCTGATACTGACTGCTCTAACTCCTGCCCCCAAGGTAGCTGGTCTGTTACAGTTGTAATGAAGACTATTGAGAGGTGATTTTTTTTTTCTATTGCATCCTGCCAGATCTGTCATCTGTGGAGGAAATACTTTCCATGAAAACTGCACTACACACACAAGTATGCATGCAAACACATGCCTCAAAATACAAACACACACACGCACGCACGCGCCGCGCGCAACACACACATGCGCACACACACACACATGCACACACACACATGCACACACACACACATCACACACACACACACACAACACCACACACACACATACAACACACACACAACACACACCAGCTTCATTTAACTGACAGCCAGACACATGTATCACACAAAGACCAGAACACACACAGACAGGGACCAGCATACACAAGGAAGAAAAATGGGCGGGGGAGGGGGAGGGGGGGAGATCAGAACAAACACAAAAGCAACTTTTCCAATGCCCTATTTATTTACTGAGCGATAAATCTATTGAGCAACAAGCAGAAAAAAAACAGAAATGTATGAAAACGAAAAATGCCCCCCCCCCCCCCCCCCCAACCTTTAATGACTCAATAAAATGTTTTTAAAAACAAAAAGGTATCTAAAACAAGAATTGAAAAAATGAATGACCCATTTCACTAAATAACAGCATACTCCACACTTGTCATTTTTCTCTGTGTGTGTGTGTGTGTGTGTGTGTGTGTGTGTGTGTGTGTGTGTGTGTGTGTGTGTGCGCGCGTGCGTGAACGTGCATGTGTGTGCGCACGTGCATGCATGCGTGCCTCAATATTTTCCTTCAGTGGAGGGGGCGGAGGCTAGACCTGAGGATGAGAGGGAGAAGACTGGCAGACACAAACACACACAATAACCGATATACGCGGCACAGCAAGTTTCCCAGTCAAGACACAAAAAGTCAGCCAACACCCTATAACTAAGTAACACCACAGAAGGTAGTAAGTAACTAGTCGGTCTGGTACCAGCAGACAAAACGAAATATCACCACCCACCCACACCATCTTGCAGTCAGTGGTACCATACCATACTATAACACTTTCTCTGTGTCTGCTGTCGGCATAACACCACAGTCAATAGCTGAGTGCCTGCCTTCCTCCCTCCCTGCCTGCCTGCCTGCCTGTATTCTGCACTTTGACTTTTTCCACATTGTTCTATTTCGGTGAGTGAGGATGTCTAATTATACACCTGTTCTCTCAAAAAAGTTCTGGAGGATTATGTCAGCGAACTCTTTTATTTGTGCGTGAAAATAGGAAGATACAGGTATACATTATACATCACAGGGTCCTTGTGTGTGTGTGTGTGTGTGTGTGTGTGTGTGTGTGTGTGTGTGTGTGTGTGTGTGTGTGTGTGTATGTGTGTGTGTGTGTGTGTGTGTGTGTTGTGTGTGTCCTTGTGTGCACATACAGTCATGTGTTTGTGCTCAAATGCATACTGTGCACACACACACACACACTCACTCACTCACTCACTCACCACCACACACACACACACACACCACACACACACACACACACACACACACACACACACACACACACACACACACACACACACACACACACACACATATGTATGCATACATGTACGTACACACACAGGTACAAATGAAGTCATGTACACATTTGTAACGTGTAATGCTGTACATGTTCATGCTGATCTCATGACAGTTTTGAAATGATTATGTCATCTCCCCCCCTCCCCCCCCCCTTTCCACACCTCCTTGCCTAGTTAACTACATTGCAGTTGTCACCAATACTCTCTCCCTCTCTCTCTTCTCTCTCTCTCAAACTTTTGATTTTTTCCCCCTTTCTTTTTTAAAACCAGAACACCCACCCACTAGCAAAGTTTTAAAACTTTTATGGTCATTCTCGCTGCCTATAATTTAGAAAAAGAACAGAAAAAAAAGAGAGAGGAAGATAAAAAAAAGAAGAAAATCAAAGAAAGTAACTTAGCAATACAACAGAAAGAAAAAGGATCAATGTGAGAAAGTAAAACAAGAAGAAAAAAAAACAGAAAAAAAGATAAAAAGAACTTGCAAAAAAAAAATCTGAAATGAATTTATGAAAAGATGAGAAAAAGAAAAGAAGGAAAGAGAAACAAAGAGAAAAAAAAGTAAAGATTCAATAAGAAAATATAAGAAACAAACAAACAAACAAAAAAAGGATGGCTAGCAGGAAAGAAATAAGGCAAAGAAAAAGAGAGGAAGACAAGGAGGAAGAAGAAAGACAAGGAAAAGAAAGACAACTTTGTAAGAAGACGAGGAGAAAGAAAGACAACTTTGTAAGAAGACAAGGAGAAAGAAAGACAACTTTGTAAGAAGACGAGGAGAAAAAAAGGAAAAAAGGAAGACAAGAAGAAAGAAAGACAAGGACTGAAGATGAAAGGAAGACAAACAGAAACGCAAAAAAGAAACAAGGAGAAAAAAAACACAAAGAAAAGACAAGCAGGAAAAACCTGTAATACAAACAAGAAAGCAAGCAAAATCAGCACATAAAAGTAAAACAAACAGAAAGTAAGACAAAACAGAAGAAAGAAAGTGACAACAAACAGAAAGAGCACAAGACAGGCTGCAGTCTAAAGAAAGGAAGCAAGAAGCCATCAAACTCTCCCCTCACTAATGCTGGTCTAGAAAACGATGTAACACACAGTTAGCCCACAACAATGTAACACACAGTTAGCCCACAACAAACTCGAAACTCCAAGGTCTGCCTGCACTGTCAGCATAGACAGAGATATATATATATATATATATATATATATTATATATAATATATATATATATATAATATATATATATATATATATATATATACCACCCACCACACAGGCTACAGCCCAGATGGTCTGCTGTGACAGATCTATATATTATGCATGTCAGGAATGCTCTCTCTCTGTCTCTCTCTCTCTCTGTCTCTCTCTCTCTCTGTCTCTCTCTCTCTGTCTCTCTGTGTCTCTGTCTCTCTCTCTGAGTCTTTCCCAAATAGTATGATAATATTAAGTTAATAACTTAATAGCATCGGCAGTCAAGATCACAAGATTAATTTTCTGCATGGTTTTTAATCAGTCAATGTTGTTGATGATTTTTTTTTTGGTACCCTCTCTTTCGCTCATTGAAAAATGTGGCAGTGCAACCCCAAAGCCAGACAAGAATAGAATATTTGCCCACATGACACCCAGTAACTGATCACTCCATGTTGTCAATGATTTTTCGGTAGCCTCCCTCCCCTCTTTCTCTCAAGGGCAGTAAGGGGTTGCAGCGTAGTGGCTAGAGCATCAAACTTCTGATTTGAGGATAACTGAGAGTATGGGTTCCTGTCCCTATTCAGGAATCTCTGGGAATATTTTTTTCCATTGGATACAGCATTTGTACTGGCTCCAATCACTGACAGTCCTTCAAATGAGACTATATAGGCCAAGGCACTGTGAATGCATGCAGTCCATCTTGCATGCAGACTATCCGGGTATCCCCGATCCTTTCCTTGGCTAGACTGAATTTCACTGACAAAGTGATAGATTTTGCACTATAGTATGTGTGGCTGTTTTTGCCCACCATTAAACATTATTTAAAACCCCATCCACCTTTCCCAGAATCAGCCAGTTTGGCAAGTGATGGACATGTACATGAACTGTATTATACATGTTACATATAATATGTCCTGAACAAGCGTAAAAAGCAGAAGAATGACAGGGAATGATAAACTTTTGAAATAAATTCATTCATCTTCAAGAGGTCATATATCTCAATTCAATCCCACTTTCGTCGGCTGATAGTGATTGTAATAAGTAAATAACAGGGTAAACACCAAACATGAATATCAGTAAACAACATTTCTAAAGGATTAAAGAAAAAATATTTTATATATTGATATATAAAGTTACCCAAAGAGCTGTCAACATTCCATGATGATCACAATAAAATGACTTTCTATTTAAAACTTGGACATTTGACAAAACAGCATTTGCACCTGAACCAAAGTGTATAATTTGCTTTCTCTGTTTACGTTTCTTAGTGCCTTAAAGTTATTGTATCATTTGAACAGTGCAACTCTTGAACTTTGAAAGATATCCCGGAAACGTCAGTGTTACATGCATTGCATTTGACTAATTTAATAATGACACTCCATCACAGTAAGACAACTATGTAAAACTGGGCACACTATCAAAAAGTATCCTATTTATGATCAAGCAGTCAGTACAGTGTCTTTTTGTTGTTGCTGTTGTTTTATCTTGTGTGTGTGTGTGTGTGTGTGTGTGTGTGTGTGTGTGTGTGTGTGTGTGTGTGTGTGTGTGTGTGTGTGTGTGTGTGTGCGCATGTGTGTGTGTGTGTGTGCGCATGTGTGTCACTGTGTGTGTGTGTGTGTGTACTGTATGTGTATGTGTGTGTGTGTGTGTGTGTGTGCATGCATGTGTGTCACTGTGTGTGTGTGTGTGTGTGCATGCATGTGTGTCACTGTGTGTGTGTGTGCATGTGTGTCACTCTGTGTGAGTGTGTGTGTTGGGGGGGGGGTAATTTAGCCAATTTTTTTTTAAACAGTAGTTTCTAAAAGGGTTTTCTTTTACATGGAAACAAATTTTGACCACAGACCCAGTCAAGCGCACATATTAATCATATCACTAGTGCGTGTGCAATAATGTAAAACCAGATTCTAAACTTGGAAAGCAGGATGTGTTTCATTATCAAGCTTTCCCGATATATGAAAGGAGGCCTATCCTTAGTGCTTATGACAAAGATTCCTTTATTACACACTGCAGAAGACAGTGCAACGCATGCTTCTTAGAAACACACACACACACACAGTCACACACTGCATGGATCGTATGCACCACCAATCATAAGCACAGGAATTTTCATAGAAAATGATACACTACATAATCATTAATATTATGTGCAAGCATGCAGACAATACAATTTACAGTGCATGCACACAAAACCTGTCAAAACACAAATTTGTTGCAAGCCATGTTTACACACACACACACACACACACACACCACACACACACACACACACACACACTGCCTAAGCCTGTGAAGTTAAAAATATAAATTTTTTTTTTAAAGTTGTATTTTGTTTGTTTGCTTACTGTTTTATTTTGTTAGTTTGTCTGTTTTTTTTCTTTGTTTGTCTTTTTTTTCAAGAAAGATGGCTTGATGAAAAAACATCAAATTTATCACTTACTCAATGGACCATCTGGAAATAAAATGTTGACTTTGACTTTTGACTTTGTGTGTGCACATCCAGACATACACAAACATGCACACACACTGTTGGCTAAGTGAAGTAGCCAGAACAGCCTGTGATACTTCAACTACTGTGAAAGACAAACCAAGTAGAACATGTATACATGTGTAGTAGTAGACAGGCACTTCTCTACTAGTGTTGTAAATGTTTTTGTTAATTAAATGCAAATGATATGTTACAGTTGATTTTGTTTACTGAAATCCTCCATGTCCCCATTGGGGCCAAGGTGACTTATACACATCTAAATCTAAATCTTTCTAGATCTGCCTCACCAGCTCACATTAAACACTCCATATAGTGATATACCCATGACAACAAGTCATAACTCATAGTCATAGTCATATGCATCGTGTGTAACTGGCAAACCTACAATCATCTATAAAATTTTCACATAAAAAAAATTAAACTTGCTCCTCAAAATCTTGTCAGGCTGTCAAAAGTGTCTGGACACTGTCATCGTAGTTTATGTACGGACCTAGCCATTCAACAAAATCGAGGTGTTTTCCGCCCAGTTGTGTGAAGCGACACTTGTATCCCACAGGGTTGAGTAAAGTCAGGCCTTATAATCCTGTGTGACAGGTATGCCAGTAACTTCATCCACCAACTGGATTTCAAACACAGGTACCAAGAGGAGGGAGGTAGGAGAGGGAGGGAGGAAGGGGGGAGGAGAGAGAGAGAGAGAGAAGAGAGAGAGAGAGAGAGAGAGAGAGAGAGAGAGAGAGAGAGAGAGAGAGAGAGAGAGAGAGAGAGAGAGAGAGAGGAGAGAGAGAGAGAGACAGAGACGACAGAGACAGGAGAGAGGACAGAGAGAGAGAGAGAGAGAGAGAGAGGAGAGAGAGAGAGAGAGAGAGCAAATGTTGGCAGAACAGCAAAAACTGACTCACACTGTTGACTTTTTTCTCATCTCTTTCAGTCATTGGTAAGATCAGGAAACTGTGGCTCTATATCCCCCCTGATGTTCTCTCTTTGTTCTGAACCTACAGCAGAACACAGCTCTCTACACAAAACTAACTAAAACGGCTCTATTTTATTTGAACTTGTAAATTTATTTTGAAAGCAGAAAAATTTATTACTTTTAACTTACCAAAACTTAAAAATATATATATTAAAAAAAATATATTAAACCCAAACCTTACCAAAACTACTAAATTTATTTTCTTTCATAAACAAGGCTGAAAGAATAACTGTTCATATGAAATATAAAGTTTGGAAACAAAAAAAGTTCATAGCATTAAAACTGCAGTGCATGCTATATAATGTATGCATGCTGGGCACTAGTAAAGTACACACACACACACACACACACACACAACACACACACGCACACACACTTCATCTTGTTCAAACGGCCTGCTGAACTTTACAACTCCCGTTACACAACTTGGTATGCCAAGAATCTGTTAACTGACGTAACTGGCCAAAACTTTTCTCCTAACCTTTTTTTTCCTAGTGATCTTATCAACAGGTCACAATACTAGCTAGACTCCGGCATGGCAAGCACTGAGTGAGAAAGAGGGATCAAGGTCTACGCCTCCTGTGCATACATGCACACATGCCACTGACATACAGGTAGAGTTAGACATTACACCTTGCCTGTGAGCCTGCACGATATATGATACTGCAGAATGACAGGTCTCCCAACCAGGAAGTCAAGGTGACAACTAATCATGATACAAATTATAAAGAAAAAAAAAAAAGAAGCTTTCACCTGTATAATTATATAGTACATGTATTACAAATGTCAGTAATTTACAATACCTGACAAGGTTCATTCAACAATTATCTTCGTTGTTTTTTTTACAACAAATAATTAGTCAATTATAGTTTCTACACATGAGAGAGAGAGGAGAGAGAGAGAGAGAGAGAGAGAGAGAGAGAGAGAGAGAGAGAGAGAGAGAGGAGAAGAGAGAGAGAGAGACAATCACACTGTGAGTAAGGAGAGCAAGGAAGAGAGAGAAGAGAGAGAGATAGACAAAGAAAGATGAGAAGAGAAACACTAATCACACTGAGTAACCAACAAACATCACAAGAAGAGATAGACGTCAGAACACAAAGACATGCCAGAAGACTACAGACAGGACAACACAGAATCGGAAGACACTGAATAAGACAGAGGGGCACACACTCACTCACATATATGCACATTGTGTACACTCACACACTCACTCTCTCTCTCACACAGCACATGCACAGACATGCAAGCAAGCACACACACAGACACATACATGCACACACATACACACACAACACACACACAACACACAGTTATTGCACATGACAACACACACACACACACACACACACACACACACACACACACAAGTAGAGCTATTACATAACAAATGCTCAGATCACTCTCAACACTCAACTCAACAAGGAGAGCTCTACTCCTGAAGATAATTTTTGAGTGGATTCAGTATCTACTACAGTCCCACAGTAGAGGTAGTCAGTCAGTCAGTCAGTCAGTCATCAGTCAGTCAGTCAGTCAGTCAATCCTATCCCTGCAACGCTGTTGTTGCCACCATCCTCAGTCCACCCAGGTGTGTGTGGAACCCCTGCAGTGTGAAAACTGACTGACTGAGTGTGAGACTAGGAGTCAAGGTTAATATGGGGGACTCTAAGTTCATGACATAAACTTTGTGAGTGAAGCTGAGGGAGGAGAGGAGAAGGGAGGAGATGGGAGAGAGAGAGAGAGATATGGGGAGGAGAGGAGTGTGGAGGGAGGGAGGGGAGAGGGAGAGAGATGGAGGGAGGAGAGAGAGAGAGAGGGAGAGGGGAGAGAGAGAGAGGGAGAGAGGAGGGAGAGAGAGAGGAGAGAGAGAGAGGAGAGAGTGAGAGTGAGAGGAGATGGATGATGGTGAGTAGATGTAGAGAGTAGAGGTGGGGTGGTGTGTGTGTGCTGTGTGTGTGTGTGTGTGTGTGTGTGTGAGTTGGTGCTGTGTGTATACTGCTGTAAAATACGCAAACCAATCCACAAAATATCCAAACAATTTCATTTTGCTTTGTTCCTTGGTAGAGCTCTGAGGTCCACAGCAAAACCCTTCAATGGGTGCGGCGGCGTCTGTCTCCATTGTGGCTCAATCCCAGGCCATCAGATCATGAGTGCAATGCTATAACCACCGGGCTTCTCCCGCCCCCCCCCAACTTCCCTAAAACAATCTCAACACAACAGATGGTTTGGATTCTCTCCTGACAATTTTGGTCTTCTTTTGTTGTTGTTGTTGTTGTTAACAGAGTCCTGTGAGTGAGTGAGAACATGACAGAGTGAGTAAGAGAGAGAGATTGTGTGGGTGGTGGGTGGGGTGAGAGAGAGAAACTAGAAAGAGTGAATGTAAAACATGCATGTGTGTATGCATGCATGTAAACATGCATGGGTGCATGCATGTGTGTTGAGTATGTGCTGTACATGTATACATGTACGTATATGTGTGTATACATGAGTGTGCATGCAAGTGTGTGTGTGTTGGTATGTGAGAGTGCAACAAGTTTGTGTGCACATGTGTATGAATGGGCATGTCGTAGGGTGCTGTGAGTGAGAGAGAAAGTGTGTGTGTGTGTGTGTGTGGCGTTGTCGTTGTGTGTATGGTGTGTTGTTTTTTTCTTATTTTAAATTCTTTTATATACATCAAGGATAATGGGATAAGCACTCTTGTGCTTTTTTAACATCCAGTCCCTGTGTGTATGCAGTTTTGTAAATTAGTATGTGATCTGTTCCCACTGGCACAGGATGGCTTACTCTTACGAGGCCTTATGTATGTGTGTGTGTGTGCATGCTTGTGTGTGCGTGTGCGCGCATGCACATGCACCAGAGAAAACATACATGTGCATATGGTGTGTTCAAGTGTTACAATGTTGGGAGTTTCACCAGTAGAACTTTACACTGTGGAGTCTCTAGCTCTATACCCTCACCAGCATGGCAGCAGTAGACAGACCTAGTTAAGGTATGTGACCCTTGGATTTAGATTTACAAGTAGACTACTAGTCAAGGTCAATATCAGGGTCTCCAGTAAAAAAAAAAAAAAAATTTTAATAAAAAAAAATCCACAAAGCGAACAAAGAAAAAAAATCCCATGCCTGTTGTGCACCTGTAGATAAAATCGTTCTAGATAACAGAAGTAATTCTAACACGAATGATTTCCTGAGGTTTCTGCCTTTTAAAAAAAACTGTTTGATCAATGAGTGTGGAAAAAAAAAAAAGTCTGTCGCTATTTATTTATTTTATTATTTATTCTTTTATATCGAGGATTACAGAATAAGCAATCAAGTGCTTTTTTTCATCCGGTCCCCGTGTGTATGCAGTTTTGTAAATATTGTCATCTGTTCCCACCGGCACACGATGGCCTACTCTTACGAAAACCGGAACAGGATTTAACGTGTGCACAAGATGTTCTGCATGCGTTCACTGTGTGTGTGTGTGTGTGTGTGTGTGTGTGTGTGTGTGTGTGTGTGTGTGTGTGTGTGTGTGTGTGTGTGTGTGTGGTGTGTGTGTGTGTGTGTGTGGTGTGTGTGTGTGTGTGTGTGTGTGGTGTGTGTGTGTGTGTGTGGTGTGTTTTGTGTGTGTGTGTGTGTGGTGTGTGTGTGTGTGTGTGTGTGTGTGTGTGTGTGCACCCATCCACACAAATAACTAAATCTGCATACATGCATAAATCTATACATGTATGTTGAACATATGCATACATGTATGCATGCATCCACAACCACACAAACAAACACAGACAGACACATACACACACAGAGACACACTATATAACCTCTGTCAAAGCTCTCTAAAAAAAATATATCACACAAAACCCCGCGTTCATAAATTCTCACCTAAGACACACCCTCTGCAAAACAATGCCAATAAAAAAACATACTAATATCAAATCTCCAAAACCCTACACAACAATGCCTTCGGAGTGAATGAAACACTCCTTCAATCCTTGACCCTGAGGGAAGAAGCAAGCCACAGCCCAGTTTACTCTGGACACAGGTTCAAACCTGACCTGTTCACTTTCACTCAGCCAGCTAGCTCCCTCTCTCTCTCTCTCTCTCACTAGGTGTAGATACTAGTGTGACAGTGATATCATTATAGTACTGTAGTGTAGGGATTGATTCTCTCTGCTACTGCTCCACCTCCCACAGCTTGTTTTCCCAGCCACTCCTCGGCCCTCCTGCCTGCTGCCCCCAATCTCTTTCTCTCTGCCTTCCGTTCTCCTTTGTCCCTCTAGTGCTTCAGTTCAGGACTGTGCTCGTTGGTAATTTACCCTGAAAATCTGTCTAGTATGATGAGCTAAATAGAATACATACAGTATGCCGTTCCTTTTCATGCCGTGACGACCATCAATCATGAAATTTTGGCCGTTAAATTCTTCTGACAGTTTGTTTAGAAATTTGGAATGTGGTTGGGATAAAGAAGGTTTGAGTGAAATAAATAGATGATAAATTTATATACAAATCAACATAAATAATGGAAGTTTATAATTTATCAAGTGCTGGTGATGATCTGTGTTAAAACCATCATGTTGAAACTTTTTTTTATCATGTTGAAACTTAATACTAATATTAAGATGAAATGTGCACACACACACAAAAAGAAATTTTCAAAAAGTGCAAACTGCAATAAAATTTCGTAATACTGTAACCTACATAGTATAGAGTAAAATTGGATTCTTTACAATTGTGACCCCCCCCCCCCCCCCCCCCAGTCATATTGTACATAATATGTGTGTGTGTGTGTGTGTGTGTGTGTGTGTGTGTGTGTGTGTGTGTGTGTGTGTGTGTGTGTGTGTGTGTGAATGTGTAATCGTGTGTCACTGTGCGCGCATAAATGTCCAGGTGTACATGTATTCATGCATGCATGATTTAATTACAAAATTAGTATGTCACCGCTCAGCTGTGGTCAGATCTGCACTCATCTTACTCTAATACAATCCATCCATTCACAAAAAAACTTAATTAAAACAAAACAGAAATGTTTTGAAGACATACAGCAAAACATTCCATTCTTCTTGTCTGATACCCTCTCCATGTATTTACTACAGCAATAGCTGTCTTCTTTTCCTTCAAAAGACTGAGGAAGGGGTAAGGCCTAAAGATCTGGGTAGGGTGTGGCTAAACAGGTAAAAGGTGGGGAGGGGCTAGGGGGGTAGGGGTGGGGGGTGGGCTAGGGGGTTGGGCTGGGGTTGAGCAAGGGGGTAGAGGTAGGGGGGTGTGGGCAAGGGGAGGGAGGATTAAGGCTGCAGTGGAGGAGGGGTCCAGTGAGGAGCATTTTTCTCATTTAGTCAGTGACTCATCTTCTGCTCCACCAGTCTACCTGCCTGTCTGCCTGCCTGCCTGCCCCCTGTTCACAGCCACACCCTGCCACAGGTCTACAGCAGGTCTTCTTCTTCCTTGTCTTCTTCTTCCTTTTTCTTCTTCTTTTCTTTTCCTTCTTCTTTGTCTTTTTCTTCTTCTTTCTTTTTCTTCTTCTTCTTTTTCTTCTTAATCTACTTTTTCTTCTTCTTCTTCTTTTCTTATTTTTGTTCTTCTTCTTTTCCTTTTTGTTGTTCTTTTCCTTTTTCTTCTTTTTCTTCTTCTTCCTCTTCTCCTTTTTCCCCTTCTTCTTCTTCTCCTTTTTTCTTCTTTTTCCTCTTCTTCTCCTTTTTCTTTTTTTTCCTTCTTCTTCTTCTCCTATTTTTCTTCTTCTTTTTCTTCTTCTTCACCTTCTCCTCTTCTTCTTTCTTCTTCTTTATTGTTCTTCTTCTCCTCCCCTCCTTTTTCTTCTTCCTTTTCCAAACACTGTACATTTATAACTACCCAGTTCCGGCTGCCCATTTCTTTTTCACTTGAGGAACATTCCTCATCTCAGTCAGCTACGAAACCACGATTCACCATTAGTAAGATTTTTTTTTATTTGTAGCATTACACACAATGATTCTCCCATTAATCATGAACTGATTAAGTTCATTTACATTATATCTTGTCTTTAGGGATGTAAAGACGCTACGATGCGTGCGTGCGTGTGTTGTTGTGTATGTGTGTGTGTTGTGTATGTGTGTTGTGTTGTTGTTGTTGTTGTTGTGTGTGTGTTGTGTTGTGTGTGTGTGTGTGTGTGTGTGTTGTTGTGTGTGTGTGTGTGTGTGTGTGTGTGTGTGTGTGTTCATCCATTTCTATAGCTGCATGATGATGATGTCAGACTTTTCTTTGAAAAAATGAAATGGGATCTTACCTGCACACAAGATTGTGACTGTATACAATGCATGTGTTCACACATGTATGGGACCTCAGTTTAAAATCCCACCTGGAGGTCTGGGAGGGGGGAGGTGTGCAACTATTGTTGTCTAATAAGCAAAAATTGATATGATGTTCTGCCGTTACGGTTAGATGCCTGACAAGTCAGGCCCAGTGCTTCCGTGTGGGACAGAAAATAATGTTGTTGTTGTTTTTTTAAGTCTTTCCAGAAAAACAGCAGCAGAATGGACCCAGAAGGCAGAAAACAGACCAGAAAGAAGTGACAGGAATGCGAGGGACACAGCAGCAACAAAGAGAGGGGTAGAAAAGAAGTAATTCCTAAAACAGAATTTCCAGAAGGAACAGATGCTATTCATACAGACAGGCAGGCCCTGGCATCTCCATGGGGGAGGAAGGGGTACAGGGCATGTCAGCTTAATTGTTAGCTCTGAAGAGAAAACACCTCCGCTCTCTCTGAGGGCCAACACTGACAATCAAACCTGTAAATGAACCATGGGTCAAGCTTCAAATCTGATCCTATCCACTGAGCCAAGAGGCCCCAGTTCTGGTCTAAACTTAGCTCAGCCCTGCACTCCATGGACAGGAAAAGCTCTGATCTATCAAAGGTCAGCTACCAGCCAAAATAGAACCAGCCTTACCACAAATTATACACAATAGATGGATAGATCTATAGATCTACATCATCCTGGAGGTGATCCACAATTTATGTAAATTCCTGATTTCAAATGAATGTTTAGGACCGGATATGATTGACAAAGTCTTTGGTTGTATGTCAATTCTTATCAAGTAAAACTGCATTATACTAATAATAGTGCTTATTCAGTTATTGCCACATGGAATGTAGTCAAGGTGATTTTTTTTTGTTTTGTTTTTTTAAATGTAGTCAGATTTATTATAGGTCTTAGTGCAAAAAAAGCGCACGCACGCACACACCACACACACAACCCACGTCAAAAACCCCACAACAAGGTATTGCAGGGCACGCACACACCACCACACACCACACACAGGTATTAGTGCAAAAGAACACACACACACACCACAGGTATTAGTGCAAAAAAGAACACACAGTCACACACAGACACACACACCACACACACACACACACACACACCACACACACCCAACACACAAGTGCTCATCAATTCAGAACTGTCTCCCTCTTACTTAGAACTCTGCCTTTCATTTGTTGACTCACAGCCTTGAGAATACTTTTCTGATGTTTCGTGTTACATAAATTGATAATATATATATATATATATATATAAAATAAAAATAATAATGATGAATAATATTCCACATCAAAAAAAGATCCAGATTTGCTATCAAATCACTTTGTTGTCGTATATTATTTCTTTCTTCACTACTCATGGCGCATAGTTCAATTTAAGTTCAAACTATCTTCAGTAAAACTACACAATTCACCCAACTCTAGGCTATTTTTTTTTAAATGACAGCCTGTATTTATATTCAATTCATTATCAGTACAGTCTGTCATGCAAACATACATTGATACATTGATCAGTTAATGCAGAGTTATCCAGGTCTTCTTGAGGTGATTATCCATAGGGTTAACTTCAGTTTATTCTCAAACTGCAAACTGAAATTCACAGAACAGATAGATGTTTCACAGAGCTGTAATGATAAACAGTGTGAAGGAATTACTGATTATGCTGTGGAATTTTACAGTGTGTCGCTTTATCACATTCACAGCTACTCTTCATGTCCCCTTCTTTTTACAACCTGAAGTGTGCAAACCATTCAGTGTTATACTCAAGGTTCTAGCTAATTAATTTAAAGCAGTCCTTTGTTTCCAAGTCACATGATTAAAAAAAAAAAAAAAAAAAAAAAACCCTAACACAAGCCTCCAGTTAAGCATTTAAACAATTTGTTCGATCCTGACTAAGTGACTTGCTTCCTAAAGAGACTTGTGAGTCATACTCAGATAAATACGATTAACACTATCTTACATCTGTCAGCAATTCATCCCCAATGCTACCAAGGATAGATCTTTCTCAGTTTCAGCTACTGTTTACTTCTTAACATTAGTACTGTCACTAGCTGTATGCCATGATAGTGTGAATCACTCACACTTTTTGTTGTTTGGGTTTGTTTTGTTTCTTGTTTTGTTTTGTTTTTTTACGCTGCTCAACTTGACTGGGGAAAAAGCGAGCGCTCTGACCACTGAGTTTTCCCCGCTGCCCTACCTTTTTACCTCTTTTTTTTTTTTTTACCTTTTTTTTGGTTCCTTGTCTATAGCTCAAGGTTCACAAATGGAGAGATTTTGTGTGAATACGGAACTGTTTTTACCCACAATTAATCAAGGTACCCACATTCCAATTTCTGGGGATACTCACACATGTGGACCTAATCCTTTTGTATTCTACTGCATGATTGGCTTCAAATTAATTTCAACGACAGGCATAATCTTTGACAAGCAAGATAGGTTTTCTCAATTGTAAATATTATATGATACCTAAATTAACTGACACCGAAGACCCATTGTGTAGGCTCTAGCAAACATATTAGATTTTTGTGTGTGTTTTTTTTTTTTACAAAGCTATTACAATTCACTGTACTGACAATGCTTTTCTTTGTTGTTTGGTTGGAATTGTTTGGGTTGTTGGTTTTTTGTTATTGTTTTTTTATTGTTGGTTTGTTGGTTGTTGGGTTGTTGTTGTTTTTGGGGGGGGGCTTTTTTGGTTTGAGGGGAAGAGGGTGTTAGTTTTTAGTTTTGTCTGGGGTTGGGTGGGGTTTGTTTGTTTTTTTTCTTCTTTTTTTTGGGGGGGGGGGAGTAGGGAGGGGGGAGGGATTTGTTTTCTGTCAAGAGAACAACAGTTACAGGGGAAGTAGGGGAAAAAAGAATGACGGGTTTCAACTGCTTATGTGCCACCATGGAGAATGACTCAGCTGGTGCATGATCTACACTACAGGCAGTCTATCTCCTCCCTTCACTCCACCCCTCACCCTGGCAAGAAACCAACGCTTGACAGCCTCCAAACAACACTACTATTTCAATAACAACAGTAGCAAAAACAGAAATTCTACCTAATTCTCACCACTTTGGGAGGGGGGCTGAGACCCCTTACAGTTCTGATACATTTCATTTTAACCTTTACTTCTCAATTTGATTCAATGGGGAGATTTCAATCCCAGTCAGTAAGTGGAGTGGATTCATGGTGAGAGTAATAGAGACGAAGCATTTTCCTGATCTTATTTAAATATAAACTCATAATTTTAAGGAAAAAGGGGGAAGGGGGGGGGGGATAGAATTTAGATAAAGGAATTTTGCAGAATAAGAAGTATGGCTGTTATATAATCAATGGGAAGGGAGTTGATGGTATTTTTTTTCTTCAGGAAATGTCAAGGAATCTCAAAACTTTATGAAAGTGGGTAAATTTGAAAATACTGCTAATGGAGTAATGCTGTATTGCCCCAACAACAACAACCACAACACACACACACACACACACACACTATCTCTCTCTCTCTCTCTCCTCTCTCTCTCTCTCTCTCTCTCTCTCTCATCTCTCTCTCTCACACACCACACACACACACACACACTCACACCAAATTGACCTGTCATAACCTTTACCACTTAAGTATACTATTACTATTACTAGGAATGGTCAATTCCCTCTTGGTGCTGTCTACAGAAGAAAGTTTAGGTAGCTGTAATAAGCCATCTCATGTTATCAGTCAGTCTTTATTCCCTGTGGGGATGCCAAGGGCCTGTCAGTATAATTTATTATAATGACAGGCCCCTATAAATACTAAAATAGTATCCCCATCTGGAAATTTGGTGCTAGGAATTCCCTCTTTTCTATGAATTCCTCTTTTGTTTGAACTGCCTTCTTCCTTTTCTTCCTGTCACCTCCTTTTCATCTGTTTTCTTCCTGCTTGGTCCACTCTACTGCTTTTTTTTTTTTCAGGAAGACTTAACAGTTCTCTTCCTCGCTGAAGTTGGATGTGCTGGGCCAACTTGTCAGGTGCCTAACGGCAGTGCAACATGTCTTTTTGCTCATATGACGGACAATACTAGATGCTGTCTGGGCATTCCAATAATGATGAAAGTCAGTCTTTTACTCTATAAACACTTTGGATCAGATAGTAATACCAGCTATGTGAGTCAGAATGCTTTTTTTGCCTTAAAAGTAAAATTTTTTTTTTTACTTTTTGCATTTTCTTTTCTATTACTATATTTTTTAAATATTTTCTTTACTGTCTTTCTTTCTTTTAAACTTTTTCATTTTAAAATTCACAGGGCTGGACTTTTTTTTTTTTTAATCTAAAATTGTTTTTAAAGATTCCTAGAGATTTTTTTTTTCCTTTTTAAGTATTCTTCCAGCCCCCACACACACACACAAATGTTTACACACTATATCATTTTCTCCTTTCTTTCTTTTAATACAGATTGATAAAAATAAAAATGAATTAATTTTTTTTAATTCACAGAATCAATAACACAACTGACAAAATTTTCTTGTAAGTACTAAAGTAGCTTAATACACTTTATACAGGGATGGTATAGCTCAGTAGTCGGAAAACTCACTTTCCCCAAGTTCAGGTTAAGCAGTGCTAAGTGTTGGTTACCAGTTCGATAGATGACCGTTTGCACACCTTAGTTTCAGTACAGTCCCCCAGTTAACCCATCTGTAAATGGGTACCAGCCCTCTTGAAGGTCAGGGAAGTTAAAGCAGTCAGGGAGAGGAGATGGGCGCCGCCCTCAATATGCTGGCCCCTTGAGAAGTGAAGTCTCTGATGCCTTGCTCCCCTACAACCAGATAGGTTATGAGAGGCACCTTTACCTTTATTAGGGAGGGGTTGTTTGTTCTTCCTGTTTTTTTGCTGTTTTTGTTTACTGAAGAAGAAGACCCGGTACATTACACTACAGTCTACACAGCCTAGGCAGAACGAGAGAGAAAACAATCAACACATCACTGGACTTTGTTACTCATAAAGATGAATGTGAAAACAAGGGACTGCAACAGTACAGGAAGAGACTTCCTTCTTTTTCAGAAAAGCATACGGAATATACAAATATACGCATCAAGTTGACTTTTCCACAATCATACTCAATGGGTTTTTTTTAAACTGGTTTCCTACTAGAGAAATGAAACAACACTAGACCCCCTCCCACCCCCCAAAAAAAGGATACATAACTTTGACTTAAGTTTTTAAAACCACATACCACATTACCAGACCCCTTTGAGAAATGAAGTAAAAAATATTTTTACCATTACATTTTTTTAATAGTCAGTTTAATTCAAGATTACAAACTGCTTTTCTACAAGGATAACAAAGCTTTTATAGTTGATATATAAATTTTTAACTTGAGCACTGCTGCTTGTTTTCTCCAAGTCCGTTGTGTGCTGTTGATTATCTAGTACTGTGAGTTTTATTCACTCGTATCATGTTTGAATAACACCAAGGTCCCGTTTGGGGATTTTCCTTTGAATCATGTGAGGTGGGACTTTCCAACTGTCCACATAAGAGACAAAGTCTAGAGCTGATACTGTGATAGTATTCTGGGGAGTCTGCTGATCCTCCTGCTATGACTAACACTAATGCAGTAACACCTTTTTTCCCTTCTTTTCTAATCAGTGATACATCTTCATCACACGTAATGCTCAGCATCTGGCACTGTAGCAGACATGCATAGATCTAGAGAGCTGTCACTTCACACAACACACACACACACACACACACACACACACACCACTCACACTCACACACACACACTCACACACACACACACACACACACACACACACACACAACACACACACACACATCTTGCACATTACATAAAATACTAAAACTAGTTTTACATTTCAGAAGACAAGGCCATTGTGTGCTTGTGGGAACAATTGACAAAAATTACAAAACCTCATGCAAACATGTACACAGGGGCTGGATGTAGAAAAGAACATGGGTGCTTTTAACTAAGTCCATTATCCTTGAAATAATAATTCACATTTCAATTTTTTTTGTAAAAAAAAACAAAACCCATACATCACACATACATGTGTGCACACATGCATGCACACACACACACACACATGCACGCATGTGCATGAACGCACACACACACAGAGAGTCACACACACACAGAGACTGAGAGAGTCACACACACACAAGAGTCACACACACACACGTAACGCATGCATGCATGCATGCACACTTGCTTCATTCTTGAAACAAAACAACAGCCACACCACCCTCAGTAGCTCTCAACAACAGTTTCCTGTTACAGAACCTCAGACACTGGATAGATAGATCTATCTCTACTCGTCTCTAGACAGAAGCATAGAACTTTCACTTTCGCTGCTTTGCTGTTGTTTTTCACCAGATTTTAAAAAAACATTTCCATTGCTGTACTCTGTAAATTCGTGAGTATATAAAAAAAAGAGAGAGAGAGAGAGAGAGAGAGAGAGAGAGAGAGAGAGAGAGAGAGAGAGAGAGAGAGAGAGAGAGAGAGAGAGAGAGAGAGAGAGAGAGAGAGAGAGAGAGAGAGGGGGGGGGGGAATTTAATGATGAATAAATTTATACATAATTAATCTTTACTTTTCAAGGGTTGCAAATAAGCATTCACATACATACATACTTTTTTTCATCCAGCCCTTGCGCTGGTTAGGGATGTCTTATCAAAACAAAAGCAAAAAAAACCCACCAAAAAACAAACAAACAAAAAACACCAAAAGACAGGGACAGAGAGACAGTCAGAGTCACTCAGTCAGGAAACAGATAATGGGTATGTGAGCATGCAAAAGTTCATGATGTAGTATGTTTGCCTAACTTACAAACTTATGTAATTTCTTTCACATACATAATATTCTCTAATAGTATCATTAAATGATTAAGAAATTTATATTAGTCCTACTCAATGACTTCAATGTTCCAAGACTGCAACACCACTGGAATTCACAGCTAAGTGGCCAGAAAGTGAGAAACTAGCTCATGCATACAAGAAATTATACTGCTCTATGGCATTGTCACCTGTTGTTTCTTATCAAGTTTTGTAACCAAAACTATCACCCACATGATAAAGAAACAATAAAACTATAGTCTATACCAACTACCCAAGCAATATTACCAGTAGTTTACTATAAATGGTTCTTTAAAATGCTGCATGATGTATGCTTTGAAAACACACTCTCTCTGTCTGTCTGTCTCTCTCCTCTCTCTTATCTTGATCTTATCCCTGATAACGGCGGGGACTGTATGTAAAAAAGCACACATGCTTATTCATTATCTTCGAAATAAAAGAATTTACCTTCTCTCTCTCTCTCTCTCACACGCACGCACGCACGCACACACACACACACACATACAAACACACGCCTCGACAAAGGTCTATGGCTTAGACCTTCACATCATATGATCATGGTACAGGTCTTTTGGGGGCAAAACATAAGACCTTAAAAGTCCACAGTGTCCAAATTTCATGTCTGCCTAGTGTACTCTGACTAGATATTACACTATCATGGAACTGTAGCACTGGCATTTTATACTTGCTTTAAGAGCACTTACACGAGTTGAGACTTTATACGAGCACACAAAAATAAACTATGCTGATTCCACTGATACCTAGACAGAGGGAAGGCAAGTACTTAGTAAAACTGGTACTGATAATGAACAATGAGAGGGAGGGAGAATATATATAGACTTTCTCACTAAGATAATGACAAGGAGGGAGGGGAAGGGAGTAGAGAGAGGGGAGGAGGGAAGAAGGGATTTGGGGGGGGGGGGGGAAGAGAGAGAGAGAGAGAGAGAGAGAGAGAGAGAGAGAGAGAGAGGAGAGAGAGGAGAGAGAGAGAGAGAGGAGAGAGAGAGAGAGAGAGAGAGAGAGAGAGAGAGAGGAGAGAGGGAGGGAGGGAGGAGAGGAGGGGAGGCAAGTAGAGAAGTACTGATGATGAAGAACAAAGAGAGAGGGAGGGGGAATGAAGATGATGACAGGGAGGGAGAGGAAGGGAGTTGAGAGGGAGGAGGGCAGTGGGATGGATGGAGAGGGGGAGAGAGATTCAGGAAAGCTCAGAGAGAATGAGACGAGAGAGAGAGAGAGGGGGTGGGTTAAAGAGAGAGAAAGGGGGAGGGGGAGAAAGAGACAGACAGAGACAGAGACAGAGAGAGAGAGAAGGACAGAGAAGAGAGAGGAAAGTGAGAGAAGAGTGCTCTTCAGACGGGAAAAGAAACTGGAAATGATTTAAGGCATAGAGATAGTAAATAAAAAGAGGAGGAGGGGATAAAAAAAACAACACCACCCCCGCCTCCCCTGGAAACACCAATGGTACTGTAGAGTAGAGTGTACACACGTACATGAAAACCCAAAACAAAACTTCAATGATCATTTTAGTTTGCTACAGTTGTTTACGCTTCAGATTTATATTAAAAAAATAAAATAGATCCATTAAAGTTTACACAAGGTGCAGGTCAAGTTGGTTTGTTACATGTGTAAAATCATCACAATGACATATATCCAGTAAATAACGTATTGTAGAAGGCATTTGTCAATGCTGGAAGACTATGGAGCTGCGCTCTAGGCTCTTGAGTGCAAAGCCTAGGTAAGTAAGTATGGAGGGCAAGCTGTTACCCATGCAACAGACCCCCCACCCCCTCCACTTTGCTAAAATGGTCCTTTGGATAGGCAATCACCAATAGAATGGTTCCAGTGCTGTTGCAGGAGCCACCAGAAAGGCAGAATGTTGCCATATAGGCCAACAGCCCCAAACCGCCCTGGGGACTCCAACTCCCCAATCATCCCTCTAGGATGGTGTCTAAAGAGGACACCTGTGTGCTTGCTGGCTTTTTATTTTGTTGTGATCTTCTCCTACTGGCACACAATGGCCTGGTCTTGCGAATGGTGGAATAGGTTTTTAACATGTGTGTAAGATGTTCAGTGTGCGATCGTACACAGGACCGCGGTTTTATAGTCTCATCCGAATGACATTCGTGATTCACCAATTCAGTTCATTTTTTCTGTTGAACTGGAAAAAAGGGTGTGGCTGGGAACTGAACCCAGAACTTCATGATTTACTTGTTGGCAGGCTAACATTTTAACCATCCTGCCACTTTCCTTCATATTATACACTGCCTGGAAACACCACGAATCTTCGGCTAGAAACAGTGGACTTTTCTTAAAAGACCAAACAACAGACACTACAGGTTCGTAGCCCAAGTAGGTTACCTATGGAGTACATTATATAAACTACCACTGAAAAACCCATCAGTAAAACTGACAAAAGTGACACTGCTTTCTTTCTGGCTTTCGCACAATCCCTGAGTGACATTCACAGAAATCTATGGCTGATATGATGTACAAAGAGACTATTGAAAGATTCACAAGTTTCTCTATTCTGTATTCATCTTTGCTCCCTCTTTGGTCTTCACCTCCTGATGCAACAAAAAATCATAAATGTCTGGTAGAAACCTTCTTAAAACAATAAAAGTGGGTTAGGGTTGGGTTGCTGTTTTTGGGGGGTTTGTTTTTTTTTGGGGTGGGGGGTTCCAGCATAAAGCAAAAAGATTTTTTGTTAGAACTGTAAATTAACCTCCATGAAGTAAATCAAATGCTTTGGATTGACTCACAATTTGACTCTTTTAGTCTTTACACAGTTTATGACAATATTATGGTTAAAATATTGCGAATGCACAATGTACAAAAACCATGAATATGTATTTAAATATAAACTGTTGTGTGTGTGTTATTTGAAATGGGGGAAAGTAATAAATTCAGTGTATGTTCTGGACAAATGATTCATTTTAATACAAATTGTATGCATGTGTGGATCCATCTAAAAGGCATCTTAGATGCATTGGCGGTGTGTCAGTTGGGGGGGGGGGGGGGGTGCATGTCTGCAACAAATCAGAGAAGACACACACACACAGAGAAAGAGAAGGAGACAGAAAGAGAGAGAGACAAGACACTGGCAGACAGAGTGGGAGATGGGTGGTAAGCATGAATTTGTATGAGATGTCAAGGTAAGACATAATTGATGACTGTGATGGTAACTAATGTGGTGCTATGGAAAGGTTGGTGGATGTGCACTAAGAATTAAAACATACGGCTAAATGGTCAAGAGAACTCACATTAGTGACTGAGATTGTTAACACTTGCATTTTCACCCAGTGTATTGGGTCTTTTATCAGTTAGGTCCAATTTCTGGATTCTGCCTACAGCTGTGCTAAGTACTGATTTTAAGTTTCTTATCATGAACATTTTTATGTATAATTGTTCCAACATGCCATTAAAAAAATACATCACAAATTTTTTTTTTTTTAACAAAATCACCTCAGACAAATCAGACTGACTGAGTGGACATTCTGTACACTATTCATTATTCTTGTTTAGTTATTTAACATAATTCTACTCTAGTCGAGTAGAAGTTGCCTTTCAAAAGAAATTGTTATCATCCATTATCATCATCACCATTACGGCATTAGTGCAGAACTTCAGTTTAGTGTTTGGCCATGCTTACCTGCTTGCATACATAAATTTTTTTTTACTTATTACTTGCACACATGTGACAGCTCACATGATACATGCATAGTGTGTGTGTGTGTGTGTGTGTGTGGTGTGTGTGTGTGTGTGTGTGTGTGTGTGTGTGTGTGTGAGAGTGTGTTTGTGTGAGTGTGTAACTGTAAGTGTGTGTGACTACATCAGTACATGCATTTATCTTACATTTGTATGTACACACAAATAATGATTGACAAATTACCAGGGAAGAGGCAGAGAGAGCTCTAGATGGGTGGTGGTGGTTAGAGCGAGACAGAAAGTGTGTATGTGTGTGTTATGTGCAAATGTGTGTGAATCTATGCATAATTCTAAATAATTTTGGTTTAAATATTATTTTTAGGTATGCTGGAATATTTGGGATTCTTAAAAGTACATTTCATCAATTCAAAACGAATAAAATTTCCCTCACTAGATGATAAAGTTACATATTTGACAACAGCAATTACATATAACCATAGAATATCAATTACAACACTTGCAAAGTATGCACGCCCATAACTGTAACATGTCCAAAGTTTCACAACCTATTTGCAGTCTTTCATAATTTGCAAATCATAAAAATATAGGCCTAATGTAATGATGACAATCCTAGACTGCCATCCCTATCTTTCAGCCATGGGCTGTCACCACTGATATCCAGGGGGATCTCAAATAAGGAAAGCTTAGTCAGTGCAGCTGCCTATGATCTTAAACGCCTCAGTGTATTTCCGAAAACGCGATCGATACCCATGAACAATTTCAACGTGACTGTGATGACACGCCGAGAGTTGATGAGGGGTCAAGTGAAGCTAAAAATGCGAACGTAGTTGACACACATGCGATGACAACTTGTTGCCTTGATCTGAAACTAGTTCCACAGGGCGTTAACAAGGTACACTGATCAAAAGAATGCAACCTTCTCAGGTTTATTTCCATCGCCACCAAACTTCTTCATGTCATACTCTGATGAGGATTTACACTTTATAATAGGTCTACTTACCACGCTTCATATTGTGTCTCCGTCCCTGCTTTTTGGAAAGTGGGTCATTCGTGATCTCTTGCATCGAGACAGTCAAAAGGTAACAGTCCAAGTCTTGACCGCAATCAACTCAAAATCGGTGACCAGCTACCACCCGATGTCAAAATGTCTTTGATGTTGCACTTTAAAACAAACAAATCTGACTTTTTTCGACTGATTACGGAACATGCATCCTTTAGAAAAAAAAAAGTTCTCAGAATCTCATGCTGTTTACTCAAAAGTCTCCACAACACAGGCCAAACGTTTCATATCCTTTTCCGCCAGGTGCCGCTGATTGGTCGAGTGATGGCAGTATGGCGCTCACCCATTCATGCCCAGCAGTGAGTCAGCAGTCAACTTGCGTTTCATTGGTCGTCAGATGACTAACCACTCCAAGGGGGGAATCCCAAGTTCGCAGCAGTGTTCTCACATAGACCATGCTCTGAGCACCTATTGACCCAAAAAGTTCTATTCTTTCAACGCATTTTTACTGACTTAAAGAATCTAGTAGGATGCACTATCCGATTTAAGCATCTTTAATCCAGCAGTCGAAAAATAACCTGAAAGAAAAGCGCAGACGTTTTGAGTCTGCAAACGAAAATGGGAGGAGTCAGCACTGCACACACACTATAGGGTGACGTGCGCGAGAGGGGTTTCCCTCGCTCAGTAAATTATTGACCTCTACAGCCCTCGGCTATGGCACGCGACGTCGGCATGCGCAGCGTCGTGACATGCTGCGCCAGTCTCTACCGTATGACTGTTTTCCAGACGAACGTGAAAAGAAACGGGGTGGGCGGACATAATACGATCGTCTGCAGTGCATGCATTAAATGCATGCCATCTTTGTAGCTGCAAACACGCTAGTGAGCGCTGTGTGGTTCTAAAAGATTATGTTGCTTTTGCTATTTCCCCTGCACAAATGATCCAGTTGCCATGGTCAAGGCCTTTTATAACAATGACACTTCACTTTTATAATTAACTACAGCCTGAAAGAAACATTTTTTTCTGTTTTTCTTCTCTCTCTCTCTCTCTCTCTCTCTCTCTCTCTCTCTCTCTCTCTCTCTCTCTCTCTCTCTCTCTCTCCAGATGCATAGTACATCTGAAATAACATAAAGCCATTTCTTTCTAGCCTTATAGTTCCCATTTTTATTCTTGTCAAAAAAGAGAGAAAAAAAGAAAATGCAGACAACTTAAAAAAAAAAGTATAAACTTGTGCAGAAGTATCTTCACATAAAGTAAAAAATTATATGGTGTGGTAATTCTTAGAAATGAAAAAATAAAAGCTGAGAGATTTTACAATTATACAAAAAAACACTCATAATAAACACTACACATTGTTTTCCACAATGAGAGTAAGGGCATTTACAAGGGTGAAAAGCCCAAAGGATGTCTTTTGCTAACATTTTTTTAAAAACGCAAAAGTAGTTTACAATTTTACACAATGCCACACTTGAAAATGGCCAATTTTCAACTAGATGCGAAATGAATGACACTATGACAGCTTAATAACACTGAAGTATAGTTGTTTTACAATATGATTTAGAAGAAATTGATTTAAAGGAAAATATACAAGTACACCATAGTCCTTCCTGCTCTTGCAAATGCATGCATGTGAAAATCAAGAGAAAGAGACATAGATAGTGAGAAAGTGTATGTGTGTGTGTGTGTGTGTGTGTGTGTGTGTGTGTGTGTGTGTGTGTGTGTTGTTTTTTTTTTATTATTATTTGTTCTTTTATAATATTTGTTCTTTTATATTTATTCTTTTATTTATTCTTTTATCTTTTATATCGAGGATAACAGAATAAGCAATCATGTGCTTTTTTTCATCGGTCCCGTGTGTATGCAGTTTTTTTTTTTGTAAATATTGTCATCTGTTCCACCGGCACACGATGGCCTACTCTTACGAAAAGCGGAACAGGATTTAACGTGTGCGCAAGATGTTCTGCGTGCGTTCGCACACGGGCCTCGTTTTAAAGTCTCATCCGAAGTGTGTGTGTGTGTTGTGTGTGTGCATCTGTGTGTGTGTGTGTGTGTGTGTGCATCTGTGTGTGTGTGTGTGTGTGTTTTGTGTGTGGTGCGCGTGTGTGCGTGTGTGTGTGCATGCATGAGTGCCTGCATGCATGCGTGTGTGCATGCACGCATGCATATGTGGATGCATGTGTGTGTATACATGTGCCTGTGTCTGCAAAAGCTTTGAAACAGAGAACTCGTGTCATGAAATTGTTTCTGATAGGTACATGAATGCAGTTGCACTGACAATTATTGGGTTGACTCACAATTAACTAACTTAAACTATTAACAAATACATGCAATTATTGAAACTTTCCTTCTGAGGACTCTTTTTTCTAACATTTTATCTAATGTTCAGTGAAAAGTGACAGGTTTCAATAACTCTCTGCCACACTGATGCTAAGAAAAGATGCCCTCTTGCAATGTCTGGGTGACATTTTTCTTGCAAATATTTCCCTGTCCTGACATCAAAGGAAAAGTCATGCAATATAGCTCAGTTTACTGCAAACAAATGGCAACTTAGGCCTAGCCTAATACATAGTTTCACTTTTTTCAGCAGATTATAGCCTGTGCATTTTATTGTGAAGTCCTACTTTCTTCAACTGATAAAAATGACTGTTTCAGCTGAAAAGCAGTAGTTGAGGGGATAAAAATGAACAAACACTACGGAATGCACAGCGGCGCAAAGTTTGCATGGCCAGGTTAAAATCCGTGAGACAAGGAAAGCCCTCGATAACGCTCGGTCGTTGCACCAGTTCAGCAGTGCACTAAGTCATCAGGAACCGCTTTCGTCAAACTTTTCCTATTTCGTGAGCAAAGGGCGCACAACTCTTGCTATGTCCTCGTTACCGTGTAAATCTATGGACTCTATAGCGACAGATTCGACACAGATATCTGCTGAAAAATGCTCCTGCACAATGCATAAGAGGGATCGCAAATCAAAGCATTCATAAATAAACACGATGTACTGATCTGCAACAGCCACTGCATGGAAAGAACATGCAAGAGAAAAAAATTTGACCTACTGGGTCGAGCCATTGGCATTCTTCAATGGCGCAATGGACACCTGCCACTGGCTGCACCCACGTCCAGCAATCCTGCAGATTTCCCGAGGCTCCAATAAACTGGAAACTTTGGATGCAGATAGATTACTCCTCTGTCACTGTTGTGCAATCAATAGTTATTGCGATCACGAATGCATAAGAGCAACATTAAATCTCAAAATCAGAGAACACTGCACATCCAACTACCATCAACGGGAAGTAGTTGCTGACCTGTGAAAACGTATCACAGAGGGAAGCCCATTGACGTCAATGCGCTGCTGTTCGGGCGCGTTCGTTCGTAATGGTCAGGAATAACTATCACACATCAGCTTCTGATTTGGAGTAGAAATGGTTGATTGTTGAAACCACTAAGCAAATGCAGTTAAATGCATGTTTTTGCTATTTTTGTGCAGTTTTCTGTCCCTTTTCAGGAAATCTTTTTACCTAACATCTAAATCGAGATTCTGAATCCAGTTTCGAAACCATTCTGAGCATTACCGGAAGTGATGCTAGGTCACATGAAAACAAAATGGTTCGAAGACGATAGTGGATCTGTATGGAATGATTCGTGATATAAGTAGTTAAACAGACAGTCATGGCATTTCTTACAGGCAAGGCTGTGTATCAGAAGACTTGGCTTGCACAATTTTTTCATTCATTTCCGCATATAGATCTGTCGTTTGAGAAGACGAGTGCCAATTTTACCCCAGAAAGTGACAAGTACAGAGAGGTCAGTGACTTGGATAGTCAATATTATCTGCTTGAAATATGTATTGTATGTCATATGTGTGGTCTGTCATTATGGGCTGTGCCCACAGCTTTGTAAATAATCTGGTTCAGGCCTCTTGTGTGTGTGTGTGTGTGTGTGTGTGTGTGTGTGTGTGTGTGTGTGTGTGTGTGTGTTTGTATGTGTGTGTGTAAACATTTTTAAAATACCAGTTTTCCTGATGACAGAAGCTCTGAAGGCGTTCCCACTTGGAGACTGAGTGTGACTCACTCAGTAACTGCATCAGTGCATGTAGAAATAAATATTCCTTCCTTTGTTAACATCGTGGGCATATAATATACATATATATATATATATATATATATATATATATATATATATATATATATATTATAAACCACCCTGTTTTAGTCTAAAACAGCAAAGATGTGCACTGATTCACAATAACTGAATAAGAAACAGCTGCATCCATTCCCCAGATTTATTTCAGCACCATGTAACATGATGGGCCATTATGCAATTGCATAAAAAATCAAGAAAGAGGGTAATTCATCTTTAGGTTATATTCATGTTTATTGAAATGACATAAGAAATCCCTGGTGTGTGTGTGTGTGTTCTTGTGCATGCGTGTGTGTGAAATTATGTGCTTCAAGTGAGCTTTTCTACAGACTTATGAGGGAGAAAGCTCATTTGTTGTGCGTATAATGATCAATACACAAGAGTAGGTTCTTTTTCTTGTATTATCACAGTATCAGTAACATTATAAACACAGGTATCTCATCATCTCATGTGAAAGACTTTCATCCAGATCACCATTCATTGTCTTGTGGGTAAGGCACACGTCCAGCTTTGGGTGGATTCAAATCCTAGACAAGTTTTGTGGCTTTTTAGCCAGATGTTGGACCTTTCTAGGGGCCAGGCCACCAACAGTTCTACTGTAGTGTATTGTGGTGCTCTGATGAAACTGTTTAGATGCACTCTACTTTACTAGTGCAGTTTATTTCTAGGTGTGATATAGGACACTAAGTGACTAACCATCTCAAGTGACACGTTTTTAACTCAATGAGTTGTTTTTTTTCTTGCAAACAGCAAGAAATTGCTAAATCTTGAAAAGTTGCAAATAAATCATTTATAGCTTAATTCATAGATCTATCTAGATACATAATTTTTAAGCTGTTTTGAGTTGCCTCAAGTTTAACAGGGTTCCTACGGTCCTTGAAAGTCCTTGAATTTTGGACTCCCCTTTTCAAGGCCTTGAAAGTCCTTGAAAATCGAGCATATGCCTCCAGGTGCTTGAAAAGTCCTTGAATTTTACTTTTACCACAGACTAAGAAGGATAGAGAGAAAGAGAGAGAGATTAGCATGGTAAGATCAGGTATGGTACTGACTGCAAATTCGTGGAATTTTCATAAAAGTAAAAAAAGAGAAGAAGAAAAAATAGGAGAAAAAAGAAATCTATGAAAACACGTCAAGGGAACTAACTCTTCCATGCTGGTTAGTAATTACTCCCCTTATCTGCTTTATGTCACAAGGCAATTCAAGCCTGGGTAGGCCTAACAAGACAACTTTTTCTGTTGAAAGACGATGTGTACCAACAATGGGTGTCAAGTTTCATGATAGGGATGGACTAGCAGCTCTAATATAAGACAGAAAGGGAGGGGGGGGCTTTCACTGGCTGTTCCACTTGGGGTCAGAGAGCAATGGTTATATTAAATTAAATACAACAGTCAGCAGTCCACCAGCCTCCCCTTTTTCATGGAGAGTTCCTCCCCCCCCCCCCCCCTCTCTCTCTCTCTCTCTCTCTCTCTCTCTCTCTCTCTCTCTCTCTCTCTCTCTCTCTCTCTCTCTCTCTCTTCTCTCTCTCTCTCTCTCTCTCACACACACACTCACTCTCTCATCAATCACTCCACACACACACACACACACACCACCATCACTCACTCACTCACTCACTCACTCACTCACTCACTCACACTCACTCACTCACACACACACACACACACACACACACACACACACACACACACACACACACACACACACACACACACACACACTGGAAGTAAATGACTGACTTACACACACACACCACACACACACACACACACACACACACACACACACACACACACACACACACACACACACACCACACAACTTCTCTCTCTCTGTCTCTCTCTATCTCTGTCTCTCTCTCATTTTCTCCACCTCTCCCTCTCTCTTACACACACAGACCACCACCACACCCCCCCCCCCCCCCCCCCCCCCCCCTTTATCTCTTTATCTCTCTGTTTCTCTGTCTATGTGTGTCTGTCCTTTCTGTCTCTCTCTTTCTCTCTCTGCATTAGTGCACATTTGTCTAGAAATATACTCATCTTTGTTATGTGATGACTTGGGAATAGAACCTCCTTTAGATTGAAGAAATGACAGAAAAAGTCATACTTGGAGAGCTTATTTCAGGGCAGAAATTGCTTAGTATCAAGAACTGAAATTAGTTCAAGGAGAGGCTGTTAAACAGGCTAGAATTGTTGAAAAACCTTCAGCTTCAAGGGGCGTTGCCCCCTAACCCCCACAAGGGGCTCTGCCCCTTGACCCCACCAGGGGGCAATGCCCCCTGAACCCCCCCCACCTTTCACAGTTTTTGGAGTCTGTCAATTCCTATCCCTGCAACACTTAAACTTGATGGGGCATCAGAGACACACACAGGAATGTGCATACAGTTATATAAGGGTGGAATTGTACATAAATTGCTTCAGGATTGAAATTTTTTTTTCAGGATTTGGAATGTCCAGAGGACAAAAAAAAAAAAATTGGGTTTCAGGTTTGAGAGATTTTTTCACTGTCACCCATGTCAATGTGTTGTGATGTGAAAATCTGTCCACAGCAATACCATCAGCTATTCCCCCTCTCCAGCCCCTCCCCCCTCCCTTCCAACCTGTTATCCAGGAAGATGAATGTTTACTATTGTAAACTATTAGTTTCCTGGTAAAGTAACTCACAGGGAGCTTTACACATATTTAGACTTTGAGAACCAGTATGCAGAGAAATTATGAATGAACAGATGGGGTGATCACTTAGATTGAAATTGTTTTAAGCTAAGTGCACACTTTAAGCCAACAATTGTTTTTGATTTAGCCCAGTTAACTGCAGTAGAAATATTGATTCTTGTTATGAAGAAAATTTGGACCAAATGGCTATAGATATTTCCTTTTCAGCTGTAAAGTGTGTAGACATTGTTAAAATGCAAGCACTATTTGTCGATGGAGGTCCTTGAAAATTGAGAGTGAGGTCCTTGAAAGTCCTTGAAAAGTCCTTGAATTTTCTTCCCAAAGATCTGTATGAACCCTGTTTAAATGTTCTGTAAGTTTCTGGCTAGATTACATTACAATTACATTCACAGTCTACATTATCAACAGGCTCTGGGGTTTTGGGCTGGAATCCCAATCATCTGGTGTGCACTGCTATGGCTGGCGTTCCTGATCTTCTTCTGCGCACGGTGCTGCAACCCCTCCCAGAGCAAACAGAGCCGAGCCACGTGTGCTCGCCTGTGCACAGGATTCTTCCTCCTTGTGGGATGGTAAGACCGTCTTAGTGGTTAAAAAAGGTAAAGGTGCCCCATAGTCTATGTGTTTGCAGGGGAGCGAGGCATCAGAGACCTCAGCTTCTCTAGAGGCCAGCGTATTGAGGGTGGTGCCCATCTCCTCTCCCTCACTGCTTTACCTTCCCTGACCCTAAAGAGGGCAGGTACACGTTTACAACTGGGGGACTGTACTGAAGCCAAGCTGCGCCAGCAGTCACCCATTGAATTGGTAACCACGCTTGATGCTGCTTAACATTGGGTAGGGGAATGCGAGTGCTCCTACCACTGAGCTATCCCGTCCCCCACAAGTGGTCACTGCTTTCAACCAAACAGAACTTAGGTGTGTGTACTCACACATGCATGCATGAACTTGCACATATATGAACACAAACAGATGTATGTATACACATACATATGTGCACACATTAAATGTGTTAAAAAAAAGAAAGAAAAAAAAGAGTGTGTATGTGTGCTGTATGATTCGTGTATGTAATGTATCAAGGCATGCATTCATACATGTGTATATTTATGTGTCTACAAATGTGTGTGCATTCATGCATGCTTTATACTGTGGAGCCAGGACTCTTCGATCAAAGGTTTGACAGTACACGGTACAGAACTCCCTTTCTTTTGGGGGTTTTGACTCTTTTTGACATATCAGTTGCTTCGTTTGTTGGAGTATATCTTTTAGTTACACTATACATTTTTGATAGAGGTAGTGTTTTTGGTGAGAAAAAATGTTTAATAAAAAAAGGTTTGAGTGCCGCAAAGATGCTACATATGCTTAACCTTGATGAGACTGATGGTAACGCTAAAAATAGATTTTGAAGAAAGCAGTGACAGTTCTGAAGAAGTTATTGAAAGTGTACCAAATGACATGATTGAGTCAGTACAAATTGCCAGTAGTTGATAACAATACATGATGCTATTTCTCATCGTTAAGACACAGCTGATAAGAATCTGTCATCAATTTATCATGTTGTTTGCAGTGGAGCGCTTGCGGCTTCTTTCTATGGCAATGCTGAAGTTCATAGCGGAGTTGACAAATTTGTCGGCGCTGTGAATTCTGCCAACAAAACCATAGAAAGTTCTCTGGGCATGGTAAGTGAGCTCCCTTTGCAATCCGTGTGATGTTTCTTGCTGGGACAAAAGAACAATGTCTTGGTAGTTTGTAGTTTTGTTTTATTTTTCTTCGATGTCTGAATGCAGCTTCATAAATGGGGTGGTGAAAAAATGATCGCATATAATGCAAAAATCTCATATTGATGAACCTTAGAGCTTTAGCTGAAGAAGGGGGGGGGGGGGGGGGGGGGGTGGATGATAGCTCAGTGATTTGAATACTACTTTTAATTTTATTGATAAAATGTATTTCTCTCATGAGTTGATTCAAACTGACCAAGGATTATGTTAAAAGATTAGGTGTGGTAACAAAATGTCAAAATGTAATGCAGACATTTTGCACATGAACTATCCATATGATTAAATAATGAATCCTTATTTCCAAAATGTAATGTTCTGCTCTTTAGGTATTCCCTTACAGGCAGCAGAGGCCATATCTTAGTTAATTGGGGTGTGTCAGAAGGTTAGGGTGTATGGTGAAAGGAAGTTTTTTTTTAGACATTCAGTTTTTGTGTCATGTTTCTTTGTTTGAAGCATTGTCATAATGCAGTATTGGTAAACTTTCTATAGATGACACTTTTCATTATCATATTTACAAACAGAAATAAAACATGTTTATGATGCAAGTGGCATATCGATTTGCCCAGAGCTTCTAAGTCTGCCACTTTTAGCAATATTTATTTTGCTAAATATATTATATTCTGCAGTTCCATTTACCTGTAAAGTCTGTTTTGTGAATGGACAGTCTTTTCTTTCACATTCTAACTGACAGCTGTTACTATTATTTTGGAAGCTTGCTTTCAGACACTGATGATTATGTGCATGAACAGTTTGTAAATGATGAGTGTTAACACTAAGATTTTATTGTTTGTAAAAAGCTTTTGATGAATCTCTGATTTGTATGAACCATTTTCTTTTCTTCTCAGATTTTTGTTGAACCTTTTGCTGCTTATCATAGTAGAGGTCTGTTTCAATAAGTCATATTCCAAGATTTGAAAATGACCTTTGAAAATGATTGTCAACAATTATTGAGAAAATACAACTTTAGAAATAATAATGTGCATAGACTAGAATAGTTTATTCTCAAGTTAAATACCATGTAAAATTGTGCTTAGATTTGAAAATGTTCTCATTCTATTCAAAAACAAGAATTGTGCGCACATGTTCAGTGTTTAGCAGAGCAGGTATGGTCAAAGATGGAAATGAACATTATTCTTTTAAGGCTGGGGGAGGGGGGGGGAGTTGTTTTCAGTTTAATTTTGAGAGTTCAACTTTGAAAGCTTCAGGACACAAAAGTGTTACGTTTAAATGTATATATTCTAATTTAATGCTGTCAACCATTTGTTTGTTTTTACATTGTGAGTCTTATTTCCCCTCCAAACGACTTGTTCAGGTCAAGCTGTTGGGAGGTATAGCCAATGACACAGAGTACAAGGCTGTGCCTGACCTGACCCAAGCCATCAGTGATATTGCCAACCTCACTGTTCGAACCAAGATAGGGGACCTCCTCAAACAGATCGTGACCAACATCGATTCAGCCAAGTCGGCGACACTGTCTGTGCAAAAAGATGCAGAGAAAGTGGACACAGAGGAGATCACTGACACCGTAGAAGATGTGGAGTATTACAGGTATACTTGTATGATATGGTGTACAGTTTGCTGGGTTGGGATGCTGAGATTCAGATGTACCATTGTAGACAAACTGTATTCAGTTTATTGATGCCCAGGTGTTAAGGGTTCTCTGGATTTGTGTATCACTGATCTGTTTTGTAGAAAATGTGAAAGAAATATAATTTTAAAATGTTACTGAATGGTTTTCTAAAGGAATTGTTATCTTTTATCTCTCCTTGCTTCAAGACTTTAGTCTACACAACCTATTATATGTATTCTGTCTGCATTTTGCTGAAAGAAGTAAGCTTTTTGTTTTCTTTGTTTGTCCGTTTTAAAAAAAATATGCCAAGAATTGGAGGGAAAAGTATTATTATGCCATATAACTGTTAATATTTTTCCTGTTTTGAATTTTTTTTTCCAGGTGGATGGGAACCATTCTTGTCAACTGCATCTACATAGTGATCTTTCTGCTCACCTTCACTGCGCTGATCAAAAAGTCCAGGTGGATGCTTATCCTGTGAGTACTCTACATTTTCATTTCTGTGCTTTCAGCTCACAAACTCTGTGTTTGTTTGATGTTGTTTTTTTGTTTTGATTTTAACTCTGTGTCTGTTTTTTGCTTTGTTGTTATTGAGGTTTTGTTAATCTCTGTGTCTGTAATCAGTGAAAAATCTTTGTGTATAAATGAATTATCAAAAAGGAAGAGATAAAATGTATGCGTATCAGAGAATGGTTTTGGAAAACAAGTGGGTTTTTGATTTTCATCAAAAGTTAAAAAATATCAGAAATAGTGCACAAGAAAGGTAATAGCAAGTACATGCAAAGTATAACAGAAAGGTGGATAGAATTTTTTTTTGTTGTTTGTTGTTGTTTTTTGAGTATTGGCCATAAACTACTCAGTTTTCATAAATCCAGTCAACACACACAGACATCTGTTTATCTCTCACAAAGTACAAAATATGTTGAATTAAGTGCTTATAGATTTTTGTATACATAGTGTTTCATTATAGAGCTGAGGTACTTTCGAAAGACTTGATTTTGAATCTGGTTCATTGACTGTAGACTGCATAATGGTTATGTTCGTGTTCATCAGTTTCAAGCTTTCAAGACAGCAATGTGAACAGGAAAATGGCTCCTTAAAGGAACATGCCTAAAGTTATTTATGTCCTGACTTAATTTCAAAATTACAAGGAATTCATTTTAAATGTATGTGGTGTGTGTGTGTGTGTGTGTGTGTGTGTGTGTGTGTGTGTGTGTGTGTGTGTGTTAGGGGGGGGGGGGGGGAGAGTATTGAAAACTTTTCAGAAACTGTTCATAACATTATGATTTTTTTTTAAGGTTAGAGAGGAGTTGAGGATATTAGTAATCATTATTTATTGTTATTGTTTCAGAATTGCTGTCCTGTCCATCATTTTCATGCTGGCAATGTGGACGACGACCTCTGTCTATGTCTCCCTGGGAATTGTAAGTGATTATTTTGAACATAGAGCCAAAAATCATCTGTAATCCTTATACATTTAGAGTGCACTCTGTACTTTGTGTAAAGTCTGCTGCACGAATTGTCATTAGATTGAACTTAGTCCCAATATGGCCTGTGTGGTCGACATGGCTTTAAACAACATGATTGGAGATTGAGCTTCCTATCAGTTTGACATCTAGGCCAGAGTCTTATTTAGTTGTAAGGGGTAAAGTTTCTACAGATTAGAATTACTATCACTGAGAATCATTGATAATCCCTTGCACTACTGAGGGATATATATAGATGTTCTTACTTAATTGTACCATTTTCCATCAACAATTATGCTCTTAACACAGGGTGTTTTTTTTACCCCAAGCACACAGACACAAAAATCACAATGTGCCATCACCTGAATGCATCACAGACATGTATTTGGGTTGTTTTTTTTAAAAGCATGCAGCCAAATGCAAAAAGGAAAAAATATCAAAGTCAGTCCAAGGATATGAGTGTATTCTATCCTTCATTCTTCATGAAGAACACAGTGAAAGAATGATAAAAATCTGTGTCAGAATATCAAAAGGATTGTAAATTACAACAACAACAAAAAAAGATAAAGATAAGGATTGTAAATTACAATAGCAGTAGGAAAGCAAAGAGTCTACAGTCAGTGCTCCCGAGTCTACACGAATGATTCTATCATTGCAGTTACTGACAGGAAAATCTGATCTCAGAACAAAAAATAAAAAGGCAAATTACAAAAAGAAATTGAGAATGAAAACTGTAGTACAATACATAAAAAGATTGGTAGCTTTAAAAGGAAAGTAAGGAAATCTGTGTCAGAGTTCTAAAGATTTGCAAGCCACAAAAGCAGTAAGATTTGTATTAGAGTACTAAAAAAGATTGCAAGTTAGAAAGGAATGAAACAAGTATGTTACAATGCTGAACAAATATTGCTAGTTACAAAAGGAATAAAACAATTAAATCAGTTACCATACTTTAAAAAAGATTGCTAGTTACAAAAAGTATTAAAACACTTAGGTTGCAAGTGACTGTAGGAATGAAATGATATGAAGTCTACAGTAGAATCACTGAACAAGGGTTTCAGTAAAATGGGAAGTAGGGTCACAGCGAAGTGTGGTGTAGAGTTGCAAGTGACAGAAGAGTTGTGGTATTGCAGGCACAGCTGTCAGTTTCCCCCACTTTCAGCTCCTCTCAGCTGCTAATTTTTCCATCCTATACCAGTCCTGCTGGGGCCAGCTGGTGCTAATTATAGCAGGAACTGACCACACATGGACGAGGTAAAAGATGTTGGATTTGTGTGTGTGTGTGCAGGGAGCGGGTGACCTGTGTGTTGACCCTGACGGCTTTGTCCTGTCCCAGGTGAACGGCACAGTGAAGCAGGGTGAGTAGCGCTGTGCTTCAGAAATATACATGTATGTATGTTGTCAATGGCACAGTGAAGCAGGGTGAGTAGCGCTGTGCTTCAGAAATATACATGTATGTTGTCAACGGCACAGTGAAGCAGGGTGAGTAGCGCTGTGCTTCAGAAATATACATGTATGTTGTCAACGGCACAGTGAAGCAGGGTGAGTAGCGCTGTGCTTCAGAAATATACATGTATGTATGTTGTCAACGGCACAGTGAAGCAGGGTGAGTAGCGCTGTGCTTCAGAAATATACATGTATGTATGTTGTCAACGGCACAGTGAAGCAGGGTGAGTAGCGCTGTGCTTCAGAAATATACATGTATGTTGTGATGCTAACAGGAAAATAGTTTGTGCCTACAGTCGGATCTTCAGGAACAAATTTTAATAAGTGTGTGTGTGTGTGTGTGCGTGTGCGTGTGTGTACGTGCATGCGTGCGTGCGTGCGTGTGTGTGTTAGATAGTGTATGGAAAGTATCTTTGACAATTCAGAAAGTGATACTTTAAAAACTTTTATTTCCATTATTTCAGACAAAAAAATGTAATGTCAACACATGCATTAGCCGCTGCTGTAGTCTAGTGGTTAGGGTGTTGGACTCGTAATCTAAAGGTTGCAGGTTCGATCCCAGCTTTCAGCTATGGCGTTGTGCCCTTGGAAAAGGCACTTTACGGCTATTTTCTCACCCCACCCAGGTGTAAAAGGGGGTACCAACCTTGTGTTGGGGGTTAACCCTGCGATAGACTGGCCTCCTATCTAGGGGGGAGTCTATGACTCTCAGTCGCCTAACGCCACAGAAACCGGGATAAGCACCGGCCTGATGAGCCTTAGGCTTGGGACAGACTTTAACATGCAATGCATGTTCACTTAACACTCTTGTGAACATGCTTTCTAGTACACATGCACATATACATGTTCATATGCTTGCGCACATGCACACACATGCACATCCATGCACGCACGCACACAAAAGACAGGATAGCCTGGTGGTTAAAGTGATGTGTGATACGTTTGGGATTTGATGACCTGGGTTCAAACCCAGGTTTGATCCACCACCAAGCACTTTCTGTGAATAATTCTTGAGAAAAAAGCCATGCAAGTTACCTGCTGGTAAACAGAAAGCAAGAAATAGAGTGAATCAGAAATAGAGTTAGTATCATGGACTTGAAGTTGTGTACAGTTTCTACTTTATCTTTTTCTTATACTCTGTAGAAAGCCTTTGGGATATTGTACTATGTCTATTTGTTTTACCCAAAGTTAATGTTTGTATTTTGAGGATAATGTGTTCTTGTTTCAGACATCCTAATAGCGTTCATCAAGTGTGAAGACAGAGATGTGTTTTTGTTTCAGACATCCTAATAGCGTTCATCAAATGTGAAGACAGAGATGTGTTTTTGTTTCAGACATCCTAATAGCGTTCATCAAATGTGAAGACAGAGATGTGTTTTTGTTTCAGACATCCTAATAGCGTTCATCAAATGTGAAGACAGAGATGTGTTTTTGTTTCAGACATCCTAATAGCGTTCATCAAATGTGAAGACAGAGATGTGTTTTTGTTTCAGACATCCTAATAGCGTTCATCAAATGTGAAGACAGCTCCAAGCCATACCAAGAGGTAAATTTGCTTAAGTATTATGTGGACACACTGCTTATTATCATCACTCAGAATTTTTGTTGTTCTTCTTCAGCAGGAACTGTGAGGTTTACCAATGGTGAGATTTTGCATATATATATATATATATATATATATATATATATAATATATGACCATTTTTGCCCACCATTAAGGTATCCACATTCCGACTTTGGGGATATTATTGGTATTTAATGGACAGCTTGTGTTAAATGATTCTGGTTTCTTTGGGGTGGGTTAGTAAAGTCCAGAATATTTTGGTAACTTTGATAGAATCAGCTTAACATAGAAATCAGTTCCAGACTCTGGCATGGTTATTGGAAGGAATTGTTCAGAAAGTAAACTTTGATTCTGTCTGGTTGAAAGAGAACGCTATGGTGCAGTGGACTTCTCCTGAGTAGGATTGTATGACACTGCAGGAAAGCATTAATTGTTGGTAATCATTCTTCTGCTTCTCTCTTTTTTTTCCGTTTTTATTGCAGCCACGTTTGTTGAGATGTGAAACCAAGTGGGCATTTTATGTTAAAGAATTTTAAATTCTTTTTTTCATTTCTGGGATAATGAATAATCAATTGTGTGTTTTTTTTTATAAAATAGAAAATGTCTGGTCCCTGTATGTGGTTTTGTAGTTTTGTCATCTGTTCCCACTTAATGGAGGGAGGAGGAGTTTGAATTCTGAATGGAAAAATTGTGATGTGTGCAGGAAATTCTGAATGCCCAGACTGCAGTGACCCAGGCCATCACGGCACTGAACACCACCGTCAACATGACTGCCCCCTTCAACATCACTGGCAAGGTCAGCTAGCATTGGTGTTGTTGGTGGTGGTGTTTCGTGTTCCCCAGATTAGGCAGAGCTGCCTTACTGTTGACACTGAAGCAGTTTTTAGGTTGAAAATATCTTTTCTCTAATTGTTTCTGAATGTTTTAGTTTTTATATAATCAAAATCCATGCATGCATTCCAAAGTTATTGCAACACTAACTGTGACACACACAAACCGATCAATGACAATGCATTATAATTGTAAAAGAAAATGAAAATATTGATACAAAATGGAAAATAGCAATTTTTTTCTTCATTTCTGCATCTTGCTGTTTTTATTTCATCAAAATCCACCTGACCATTGTAGAGTTACTGCATGTTAAATACACACACCCACTCACAAGCCATCCACCTCCATTTTCTCTGCCCGTCAGGAAGGTGACAAATGATTTTGATGTGCCAAGAAAAGGGTTAAGGTGATGGGCTCAAATTATCACTGGGGGGCGGAATAGCCCATTGGTTAGAGTGGTTAGCGCTCATGATTTGACAGCCCGGGATCAAGCCTGGGTTCAAGCCACCTCCAAGATGCCCTTTCAAAGGAATTTTCCCCCTAGGTTTAACAGCAGCACTGATTCCACTCCCTCAAAAGCCTTTGGACGAGACCATAAACCAAGTTCCTTTGTACAAACACACAAATAACAACTTGCACACATGTTAAATCCTGTTCAGCCTTTTGGAAGAGTAGGCCATTCATGCTGGTAAGAATGGATGACAAAAATATTTTTAAGAACCAAAACACATGCACATTGTCATGTTTAGATATCATCCTTAAAGTAGAAATGCAGCTACCTTATCCATCGTGCAATCTGGGAGCCAGAGAGTGATGAACTCCACCATAGTCAACGTGCCAGGATAAAATGCATGACAGTTTGAGTTTACTTCCCCCACGACTTGTGAGAGAATTATGGATGAAGTCGAGTTCAGTCAAGTGGACTTTTTTTGTGATATGCATATTAATGCTGTTAATCTTTTCTGTTATTTTTAGAGTTTTTCATAATTTGCATATGGATGCTATTCATCTTTTCCTTTTTTAAAAATTTATTTATGGGTTGTTTTTTTTAGATATCGGGTCCAGTGACTCAGCTGCGAAATGATCTGAAGTTCATGTTTGGCAACCTGTCTTCACTGACGACGCTGATTGGCAGTTGTGACAGCATTCACAACGAATATGTGTCTGCTCTCCGTGGTGTCTGCCACATTGCACTGTAAGTACAGGTGATATGTACAGATAAGCAGCAGTGAGGTTAGTTTGAAATATTTCTACTGGTGCCATGTAGCATGACGTTGAACATTTGGCTTCTGTTCTTGACAGTTATATTGAATGAGTGAATGCATAATTGATAGAAAGTACATAGACCCTTGAA
>CM060316.1:106872927-106897927 GCA_030674155.1 Stramonita haemastoma
AAATCTGAGAAAGTTTACAAAGAAGTCAAAGTTTGTCTTGAAACCAAAGTGTGTTCTCAAAAAAAAGAAATTCCTAGCATGGGGAGTTTTTGTTAAGGTCTTTGCTGTCAGTTATTCACTCAGTGTATACTGGTGATATCAATAGCTTTAGGGGTAGGGTATCCAGCAGTTAGCATTGTATAAAATTGTATACCACTTGCAGTCACACCAGATTTTTTACTTTGAGATTTGGGCTACTCTTAGTGGAAAGAGCGTGTTGGCACAAGAGCAGCACCACCCAATAGTTTTTCCCCTGTCTGCATGTGTACTTGTTTCCTATGAGAAACAGGGGGGGGGGGGGGGGGGGGGGGGGGCCTTACAAATGTTGCCAGAGGTCTGCTTGAATGTATGTTGCACATGAGACCAAGGATTATCTTGTCTGATGAAGAGGGCTAGTGCCCAGACCACCGCTTCATGATCTAGTGGATGAGGGAGGAAGTCGTGGTTTAGAGAGGAACTGAACCCACACCAGTGTTGCTTTCTGTGTGGATGCATTACTGCTGGACCATCCGTTCACCTCTGCTGTCTGACTTCAGTGTGTATTTGTCCTGTCAGGCTGTAAAGAGGGAAACAGTCATTTTTATTGTTTATTATTTTTGTTTACCTGTTTGTTAGGTAGATGTGTATTTTTGGTTTTATGGCTGTAGTTTTGCTTTTTTTTGTATTTCAGTCAATCAAAGATTGTAAAAGTAAACCCTTTTTCTGACTGATTTGTTTGTCAACAATTTGTTTAGCTCATAGATTTAATTTTTCCATAGCTCAGTGAGATAGATTTTGTGATTCTTGTCTGCACATTTTTTCCAAAGCTCAGTGAGATAGATTTTGTGATGAACCTTTTTCTAACTGATTTGTATGCCAAGAATGTATTTAGCTCATAGATTTTTTTTCCATAGCTCAGTGAGATAGATTTTGTTTTTCTTGTCTGCATATTGTTGATAACTTGTATGATGAAAGTGTACAGATGTTTGCTTTAAAGCCATTTTGTTTGATCAAGTCTTATACATTTGGATCTAAAGGTTATGTGATTTGAATCCGGTGTATCTCTCTGAGTAAGTGACTTTTTAAAACCAAAAAACTATATATATGCATTTTATTTGATGATTATTCTTTTGCATATCATTGGTACTAACTTTGCTTACGCATACCTGTAAATGGTAAACTGTTGCTAAAGGTACTGTTTTAATTTTATTGGAAATTCACAGGTATACTCCCCATTAATGGAAATAAATCACCATCTTTTACAAAAGAAGAAAGCAACTGATATTTTTGTCATATGCAGAGAGATAAATAAACAGCACTTTTAGGTTTAGTGGACTGATATATCATGGGTCTTGTTCTCTCTTTTTTGTGAAGTGCCTGGTGATCAGTGATAATTTTCTTTGTGAAAACCCAGTATGATGAAAACCAATGATTTTTACCAAAAACTTCTGTGTAAAAGTTGGGTTGTGTGGTAATGCATGACTGTGAGCGGTTCTGGAAATAAGATATGAATATATAATAACCAGTGATTTTTTTTTTTATAGAATAACAGTGTGTCAAAGACTTTACGTGAAGAAGGATGGCCCTGCCAGGCCCAACATTTGTGACATTGTGTCAGAAAAATCCAGTACTGTGCCCCACCGATTTCTCCACAACTTGAGGGAGATGTAAAGTCATGGAAAAAATTTAGTAAAGTAAAGACTTAACACTGCTCTACAAACCAGACCAACAGTATACAACAAACAAAGGTGTCACAAGTCACTTATTATCATAACACATTCAACAACATGCACTGAAGTCAGATGCGATGGGCCTGACTTCTCAGGTGCTCAATGCATTTTTGCTCATGATATGACAGAGACAACAATGTCTGATGCCTTTGAGGAAGAAGAACACACTAAAGCAACTATTAACCCAGAGGTTGTTCACAGTTTAACATTTTAGAATACATGGCGCATTCATTCCACAGTGAGGCAGCTTTTGCACACCCCAGAAGTAGATAAAGTTGTTGTTGTAGTAGTAGATGAAGTAGATAAAGTGTGAATGGAAAGGGATGTCACAGAGGTGCTGCTGTTCCTGGGTTTGTTGAGCTTTGAGAGTCTTGTCATGGTTGATTTTTGTTTTTCATTTTTAAAGGGTTCTTCTTTTTTTGAGATTTAATGATTTTTCTTTAATCGTTGTACATAAAGATCGTGAGATGTGGTATGATGTTGTGATACACTGCTCCCTGTACAGTATGTATCTCTGTGTGAGCATGTTTGCTTGTAAAACCCTATGTGTTGGCTTTGATTCGTGGGCTGGCTAACCACAAGTTGGCCTTGAAAGTAGGTTTTTATATCTGCTAATGCTCTCTTATACTCCTCATCATAGGATCCACCAGCACAACTTTTAATTTTATTTGTGTGAACATTGTCCAGCATTGCTCGTGATTTTTTTGGTGATTTTATCTCTGTGGACATTGTCCTGTATTGCCCCTGAAATCTTTACATACATGTGAACATTCCAGATAACTGTTTTCTGCCTTGTCCCTTGTCCCTTGTCCGTGTTGTCATTGGCTACATGACTGACCCCGATGCCTGTCTGGAGAAGGAAGGGCTCCACCAGGTTCAGCTGACCCACGCACACTTTTCTCTATTCTTTTATTTCAAGGATAATAGACTAAGCACTCTCATTGTTTGATTGCCCTGTGCTCATTGCCTTGCTGTAACCAGGAGAGGGATGGGCTTCACCAGGCTGACTTTGCCAAAAACACACAGCCTGAAAACTTCGGTGCAGGCGCCAATGACTCCTCAAGGAGTGAAGGGAGAAGTCATGTGAGCTGGGGTGAGCAGTTCCCCTTTTTCCCTGGCGAGGCAGATGAGGGGGGAAAGGGAATCATTTTTTTTGCTTGTGTGGTTTTTGGGGATGGGTTTTCTTTGAGGGGGGGGGAGGGGTTTTGGCTCATCAAACAGAGCTGGAAGTTCACCAATGGTGAGATTTTGCCTATGCGATCATTTTTGCCCACCATTTAAGATTTCGGCATTTCAACATGGGGGATGCCTTGTGTACTGATCCCTTCTCGTGTTTTGCTTTAGGTCTCATCTTTGATCCTGCTTAACTGACGGTGACAACAGTTCTGATCTGTAAATGTTGCTGTTGTTGTCACTGTGCATTTTACAATCATACAGAGAGCTTTCAGAGATGTCTTTAAAACTTTGGCCAATGATTTGTGTTACGTAATGTTGATGTATTTTAATGAGGTTGGTGACCGTTGCCGGTGGTTAACACAGAAAATAGATAACATATTGTGCTGAAAATGTAAGAGTGCTGGAATCAGATTGCTGATGTATTTTATGTGGAGATATTTTGCTTGATCTTCAAAAAATTGCTTTATTTTTTTATGTATTTAAAGTATAGTGGACATTTGTGAACTGGCTTTTAAGAAATTGTGTGTTTTGAGATTTGTTTTGTTTTCGGTTTTGTTTTGTTTTTTCTTTTATGTTTCGTTTTTTTTTTTGGTTGTAGCTTTTTTTAGTCGATTGTGATAGTATAAATCTACAGTTTTAAGATTTGTATGAAAAGGTTATTCAACCAAAAGCTGATTTTTAAAAAAAATATCATAATCAAAATTCAATTCAGTAGCCAGAATAGGCTGTTTTCTTTTCATTTCATCAAGTTTTCTTCCCATATAATCCACCAGTGCTGTACAGTAATTGTGATGATTCAGAATGTGTGTGCTCTCCAATACCTCCTGTAATATTTAGTTAGGATAACAATTTGAAGAATAGTTTAGATTATCATTACCCTCATAAGATGTCCTTAACTTGCTGGTAGCAAAACCATCACTTAGCTGAATAGTCATCAAGCACTCGGTACAATGTGAAACTTTGGACTTGGTATCAAGTAACAGGGAAAAGTTCTATTTATTTATCAGTAGAAGAATTATAAATATTTCTTTAGGTTGATTTTATTGGCTCAATATGGGAAGGGGGGGGGGGAGACATGTTGTGGAAAGATGTATTAATTGAATGCATTTAAAAAGTTTGTTTTTTTCTCAGGAGGCTTGTGAAGCCATTTTTCTGACTATTTGTGTATTCTGACTGTCAAGACAAGAAAGTCCTCTTGTCGAAATGGTCAGTGATCTTTCAGATGACAGGGCTTTTGCTTGTACACATTCTTATCATTGCAAGCCACTAGTTTGAAGCAGAGTTTTTAGTGAAAAGTAGGCCTTTTTTCAAATGTGTGTGTGTGTGGTGCATGCGTGTGCGTGTGTGTGTGTGCAAATTCATTTAACGACCGCCTTTTCACAAATAGGGATATTAGACGGATTGCAGGCAGAAGCTTTTTCTTTCAAAGAAGGTCATGGTGAAGTGTTTGAGTTCATCAGAGCATTACCAGAGCAGAGCTGTTCACAGGCCTTTTTATTTATTTATTTATTTATTTATTCTTTTATATCGAGGATAACAGAATAAGCAATCATGTGCTTTTTTTCATCCGGTCCCCGTGTGTATGCAGTTTTGGAAATATTGTCATCTGTTCCCACCGGCACACGATGGCCTACTCTTACGAAAAGCGGAACAGGATTTAACGTGTACGCAAGATGTTCTGCGTGCGTTCGCACAAGGGGCCTCGGTTTAAAGTCTCATCCGAAGGACTTTTGGGGAGAGTGGAGTCAGTACTGATGTTAACTCCAGGAGAAAAATTTCTCGACCGGACTCGAACCCGGGTCGTCAAATTGCCAGCGCAATGTTCTGACCACTAGGCTATCCGTCCCCCCTGTTGTGTGTGTGTGTGTGTGTGTGTGTGTGTGTGTGTGTGTGTGTGTGTGTGTGTGTGTGTGTGTGTGTGTGTGTGTGATGGCTCAGTTCAGCTCTGCTTGTCTCTCTGCAGTGGTCTGGTGATGATGGTCTTGTCAACCTCCACATGTGTACAGTCAGGTGAAGCCGTTTTCCTGACGGTTTATGTCTCTGGAAATAGGTATACACTTGTCCATTTGTGAATCATTGTCATTTCTTTGGAAAATTGTGTATTTGTGCCTTTTATGTAAGTGTACATATTTGAGTCATTTTGTTATTTTGATCTATAAGAATGGAAGATGATGTCGAGGGGAAGGCATTTTCCATATGATTCAGACATGGATGAATCAGCCAGTATTGTTGTTTTTCTTTTTCAGTAAGATTTTTTTTATATTTTAGATACCTCATATCTTCTTTTCCAGGTTATCAGGGTATATTCTGTCACTGCTAAGAACACTTTTGTGATTTCTTTTTTTTTTTGGTTTTATTTTTTTATTTCTTTTTTTTTTTTTTTTTTTTTGGCTAGGATGCTAAGGCTCACCAATGGTGAAGTTTTTGCGCAGGTTACCGTTTTTTCACCATCATTGAGGTAGCCACATCTGACTTCAGAGATAATGTGGGAATTGAACTTACCAATTGTGGCTTAAAACAAATAATTTTATTGAAGAAATAAAGCATAAAAAAATGACAGATGTAATCTTAACCTCCCGATTTTGCCAAGAGTCAGGAGGGGGTACCTCCCTGTGCTTTTGGGTTTTCAACTGTCGTGGGTTCTTTTATTGTGCATGTCTGTAAGCTCATGGACTTTGACTGGTTTTAGAGTCTCCCCAAAAGACTTGACACTCAGTTTGATTATCCTGCCAAACTGGGAAGAAAGGGTGAGGCTGGGAATCGAACCCAGAACCTCTCGATTTGTTTGTTAGACAAGTGAATGTCAAAACCATCTTACTACCATCCTTGTTGCGATTTCTCTTGTGCTCATCAATCAATTTCTCAGTTCTTCATTTTTATAGTATTTGACTAGTCAGTCACCTGCATTCTTTTACATGAGGATTTTTTGGTTTTGTCTGAGATGGTCAGATTTTGTTTTGTGGTTGATTTTTTTGTTTGATTGTCTGATTTTGTTTTGTGGTAATAGAATTGTTGTTTTTTGTGATGAGAAACAGATGTATATAGTTTACATTACCCACCATTCTTACATTACTGCACCATTCAGAATAATTTTTAGTTTGTTTGTGTTAGGATTATTTTGTGTGTGTTGTTTTTGTTCATTTTGCTTTTCCCGTTTCGTGTGGCTGCTTTTTGTTGGGGATTTTTCATGCTGCTCATTGATTTCTCAACTGTCCCTTGCTCATGAGTATCCTGTGGTCAACATATTTCTCTTAATAAATGAAAGGTGCTTTACATGGTTTTCATATTCTCTCTCTCTCTCTCTCTCTCTCTCTCTCTCTCTCTCTCTCTGTCTGTCTGTTCTCTCTCTCTGTCTGTCTGTCTGTCTGTCTGTCTGTCTTGTCTGTCTCTGTTCCCATACTGGTTGGGATGTGAAGTGCCTGGTCTTTCCCTGTGCTTGTAAGTTTCCAGGAGGTCTGCCTGCTGACCTCAGCTGACAGATTCCGACTTAAATCCCCAAACTTTGACATGAATTACAGGTTCTTTAACATGCATGTTTGATCTTGTATATGAGTATATTACACAAAGAGAATTAAGGCACTGGAAGGTCTGCACTTGAAGTTGGCTGGGAGAGTTGGAAAAATCCCCACCTTTAATATGCCAGATGCTCCCACCAAGATTTGAACGCACAACTTCATGGACCCACAAGATTGGAGTCAAACAGTCTTAACCACTGGGCTATAACATCCACCTTTCATAGGCTGATGTTGTAAACTGTTAATTGAAAGCTCACTTAGGCAAAAAGTGAAAAGACTCTGCTTTATATCAGAAGGATGTGCTCTGTATATGCACAGTAAGTATGGTTGGGGGTGGGGGATTTAGACAAGCTAGTCACCACCATTCCGTTTTCCCTCTCATTCTCATTTTTCCTGTCTTGCTTTTCACAACTTAACAGTTGTAAAAATGTGTGTGTTCTGGTGTGCCATGTTCTTTTCTTTTTTTCTTTTTTTCATTTGAATGAATGTGGACACCAAGATACATTTTTTGTATTTTGCACTTTTTTATGACTTTTTTTTTGTCTTATTTGGCTTTTTTTTCTCAACTTTTTGTAATGTACCTGTTCTTTTGTACCCCACATTGCTCATTCCAATCCATAATGGGGAGGGGAAATCTCTTTTTTTTTCAGGGGAGGGGGGGGGGGGGGGATAAACAGAAACAATTCTCTGACAAAATTCAGAATGTTAGTAAACAGGGAAAAATAATGTGTTTTGGGAAGAAAATGTTAAATAAATCGGTGACTACAAAAATAATCTTTTATTTGAATCACAAATAGTAACCCCAAAAAGTGCCTTCTGTAAAAAAAAAACAACAACAAACAAACAAAAACCACTCATACTATTTAAGAAGGGGTGGGCTGGTTGGGTTCAAACTTCATGTATTCAAACAGTCTTTCTTCAATGTTCTGCATTTTTAAACTTTGCTCTAAAGAAAATACGAATCATCATCATACTAAGGGGTATTGTTGTTGTTTTTTTTATACAAGTTGTTGTAGGCTGTGGTGGTTTTTTTTACTTATTACTTTCCATTGAAGGATTTTTTTTCATTTGAAAAGTTTGATGTGCAAGTAAAATTCATACACACGTTCACATTCATGCACAAACACACACATGCATGCACGCATGCACACACAAAGGCTTTCTGTGACTACAGAATAAGGATACAGGAGGATTGCTTTAAGCGCTTTCATCATTCCTACTTTAGTTTTGAGGTTTGGTTTGGGTTTTTTTGATTGAAAAGAAAAATATTTTTCTGGAATAGGAGACTTTGTTAAGATTGTGGTTTGATTTTGCTTTAACAAGAAAGGATGAAATTCCTTTTTCTTTTTTTAATTCTTTTAATGTATTCGTACCCTTTAAAATTGGCTATTCATATTTGTATTTGAAATTGCAAATGAGAAAGAAATGCACCAAAGAAGAAACACATTTTCTGAGTTCTCTGGTTCATGCTGTCTATTTCTTCCTGCTTTAAGTTAGTGTTTATTGTGTCATGCATCTAGCTCTTGCTTTGGAAAGCAAGTCATGACTTGTTTAATAATAACAGAATGTTTTTTATATGTATTTTCAATTTAAAGTTCAACTACTACCACCATCAAATTTTGTATTGTCACAGAACAATATGTTTCTAAAAAAAATGTATGATATTAATCAAAATGGGATAAATGATATTAAAATTCTTGTAAAATACAATTTTTCTTAGTTTTTTGTGAAAGGTGGTCGGGGATATTTTTTTGGTTAGCTCGTTCAAAGCATTGAAATCTGTCACATTTCTAACTGAACATCTAAAATCAAAAACAACAACAACAAACCAAAGAGTTGCCACTTTCATTTCTGTGATTCTTTTAAAAAACTAGAAAAATGAGTGAAGACACTTCGCAAAAACTGAAGCTAATTCACCATCAAAGGTGAAACTGCAGGATATGTGCTTTGAGACGGCACTGAAATTGCTGCTCATCTGTTGTGGACATCACACCCCTAGAGCTTTGAATCCTTTTGCAGTTGCTGTCAACTCTTACACAAGACTGGGGTTTGGGTTCTTTTTGCTTAGTAGAGGGCTGAATGTGCACGGTTTTTGCTGGCAAAATACTGGATACCTGTTAAGATTACTTTTATGTTATGTGTCTGTTGCAACATTATAAAATTATTGGGGAGGGGGGAGGATGGGTTGTTTACAACAGATTTCTGTGGGAGAATTTTCCCCTTATAGTCAGTAATTTTGCTGTTGTTAGTCATAAATCTAGTCTAACAATTTCAGAAATATATGGTTAATATTCAAGTGGATCTGACCCCACCCAGGTGTAAAAGGGGTACCAACCTTGTGTTGGGGTTAACCCTGCGATAGACTGGCGTCCTATCCAGGAGGAGTCTATGACTCTCAGTCGCTTAACGCCACAGAAACGGGATAAGCACCGCCTGATGAGCCTTAGCTCGGGACAGACTTTAACTTTATTCAAGTGGATGGGGTCTTCTTTTTTCAAGGTGCAGATGACTCTCAGAACACTATACCTGGATATTAAAAAAAGAAGCTCATTAAAAACGGTACGTCTTCATTATGTTGAACATTGTTTGAGCTCATATTTCCTTTCCTTCTTCTATTTTTTTTTTGTTTTTTTGGTCTTACATTTTTCAGGGTTTTTGTTTTGCTCAGGCTGTGTGTTTATTTTAGTTGTTAAATAGACATGTTAGATTGCTGCATGTGACTTGCAGCTGCTTCAAACAATGGCTGGGGAAAAACAAACCTGCTCATACTGGCCTGAAGCCTCTGCAGTTCCCAAGACAGATTTTGCCGCTCGCAAGAACTAGCACTTTGTGATGCATAGACACGTATACATATAAAAGTATGCTATTGAAATGCAAACACAAACACACACACACACACACACACAGGCACTGCGCACGCACACACACACACACACACACACAATGCACACACACACACACACACACACACACACACACACACACACACACACACACACACACACACACACACACGTCATATGTGTAATGTTATTATGCACATGCATATTGCACGTATGCATTCTATATGGTACTAACTTCTTATCGTGTATTGCTATCTTATTTATCATTATTTTCATTTTCAGATCAATCGATTGGCAGTTTTAAAGCCAGAGCAGATAAAAGAAAAATGTTCTGTTTTGAACGTAGATGTTAGTAGAAAAACAATTCATTCTGCACTTAGAAAGTCATTACATTTTGTTGATTTGCAAAATTGTGTCAAGATTTGATCAAAACTTAAGTGCTTTGACTGACATGTTTGAAATGAAACTTCAGTAGTTGTGGCCATATGTATGGTGGTAATAAGAAAAGCTACATCCGCTATCTGTAAAGAGGATAATCTAGACAATATTATGTTACTTTGATATAATCTCATTCATTCATTATGATGATTCTTTGTTATCTTTTAACGACAAGTCTTATTTATTCCGTTTATTGTGGATTTTTTTTTTCAATTGACATAATGTGTGAAGTCTTCTTTTTCACAAAATGGTTGCTGCTTCTTTTCTTTTCTTTTTTTTTTCAATCGAGTTACGCATTCAGGAAAGTGACATTAATCAAATATGAATAAACTGTACATTTTTGACTTTTTAGAAATAAAGCAACTCATCCAAATGTTTGCTTATGTATTGACTTTTTGCATGAATGTGTAACCCTCCACCACAAAACGAGTCCTGTTGCACCTGACCCACTTTTCTGCTAGAAGCGTTTTAGGCAGGTGGGGGTCAGGTTGTTGTTGTTGTTGTTGTGCATTCCCCAGATTAACACTCTGGGGGGGGTCTCCAGAATGTTGCGCTCTTGACTCACTCATCCTACCTGGGAATCACTGTGAGATTGAACTGCACACTAACTAAGAAGTTTGCATGTGTACGACTGTTTTCAAGTACCTTGCCATATAGGCAGCCACACTCTGACTTCAGATGTCAGGTTGTCAGGTTTGAGATGTTTATTGATTTCAGAATTTTTTGTGCTGAAGTGTCAAGGCATAATTAAGCTTCCTTCTGCTTTAAAAACACATTTAAAAACGCCCAACCCCTCACCTCATCCTGACCAGTTATTATAATGCAAAATTACTCATTTTGACAAGTCCTTGAGTCTAGCAGTTCAACTTGTAATAAGCCTTTCATAAAATTGTCCGATTTGCAATATGTTGCGTTTTTTAAAACGGCTTTTTAAAAAAGAAAGAAAAAAGAAATGCAGATTAATAACAAGTTAAGGACTGAAAACTGTGTATAGGGTGACTCATATGGTGGAGGATCACATACATATAGACTTTCTTGTCCCTTTCAGATTTTCTCTGTCTCTGCTGGTCTGTCTGTCTCTCTTTATCTCTCACCAGGAGAACAATAATAGTTTCAAGTGTGCATGTAAACTTTACAATCGCACCCATGTCATTCTCTCTCTCTCTCTCTCTCTCTCTCTCTCTCTCTCTCTCTCTCTCTCTCTCTCTCTCTCTCTCTCTCTCTCTCTCTCTCTCTCTCTCTCTCTCACACACACACACACACACACACACACACACACACACACACACACACACACACCTCTGTCTATAGAGCAAACATGTGAAACAGATATTGTGCACCAGACTTCAAAGCACCAGTGCAAATACCCTTAAGTCAAACATTCAAACCATCAAGAATAATAACAGTTAGAAATAAACTGGGTAAGGACAAACAACAAATGTTGTTTTGTAGATGACTGCATTGGTATACACTTGAGCCACCAAAATTCGTGATAACAAATATGACTTGACCCGGGTGGGATGAGGAAGGGAATCAACAGTAACAGAGGACATTGATACAATCACAATGTCAAGTTACTCATGTTTCTCTCAAAACTGTCATGTACACGCACCCTGGGTAATATAATTGGGCATTTCTAAAAGTGGAATATTCAACATCGTGATTTCCCCATGCGGACTTTGTCGATTTGTTTTGGCACTGGTGAAGGGGGGTTGGGGAAAGATGATGTAGGACCAAACTTGAGAGCAGCCAGAAAATCCAGATTATACATCTTGAAGAAGGTTCTCTTACCAGCTGACATTTGTTTTTATATGGACCCAATATCACTTTTAGCAACCCCAACTCATGCTCGTCCTTTCAAAATGCCTCATGCCCCTCATATCTTATGACAACATTCAGACAGACAAGATTCAAGCACCAGCAGCTATGCACACACCATGCGGTCACGAATTTCAGACTGCTATAAAGGCAGAAGCCGAGTACGCTAGGCCTGGCACGATTTGCCGCTGTAGCAGAATATTGACTGGCACATAAATGTCAACCCAGGAAAACTGGCAAGGAGAGGGATTAAATTAAACATGTGGTGAGTGGCGCACTTATAATGAAGGCAACGATTTTTCATATCAATAATAAATGACAATCATCGCAGATAGAGTGGTAAATAATCTTGAACAGATGCGAAGTTCTCTCTGACAAGAGAATGTCCCTTGTCGATAATGAAAAGCGTGACGTGACAGAGCGCCCCTTTACATAATCCTGAGTAATCAGAAAGATAATGATGACGCTGATGATAACACTCTTTGTGTGTCCAACTAAACAAGGAAAATACTTCTTTTATGTTCTTTTTATTTTAAAGAGATAAATACTCCCTACAGGTGACAAGCAGCAGAAAAAGAAGGGGGGGGGGGGGGGGGGGTCTGGAGGATAGAAGATAGACAAGAACTTGATCAGCAGAGTTTGTTCTTGTTGGGGAGGGGGGGGGGGGGGTAAGTATGCAGAGCTTTTTTATCTTTATTTTCATTTTTTAAGTATAGGCTACAGAGCTGATTTGCACTGAGCAAAACTCGTGTGTGTGTGTGTGTGTGTGTGTGTGTGTGTGTGCGCGCGCGCGTGCGTGTGTGTGTTTTTATTTTTATTTTATTTTATTTTAAATTCTTTTATCTCGAAGATAATGGAGCAATTACAGTGTGTGTGTGTGTGTGTGTGTGTGTGTGTGTGTGTGTGTGTGTGTGTGTGTGTGTGTTAGTGTGGTGTGTGTGTGTGTGTGTGTGTTGTGTGTGTGTGTTAGTGTGTGTGTGTGTGTGTGTGTGTGTGTGTGTGTGTAGTGTGTGGTGTGTGTGCGGGCGCGCGCGGCGCGCGTGTGTGTGTATGTGTGTTGTCGCATCTTCTGTGTCAGTGCTGTTGTCATAGTTGACGCCATTCATCCCGATCCTGCTACCACAGCCATACCCAGGCTTAGTCCTTATGAATATATATCCCCTGTGGAATCGCTGCAGATAAGAAGTATCCCCACATCTGGAAACCATGTGCAAGGAATGCCCTTTGTTTTTAACCCCTGTCTCTGTTTCGGCCGTGTTTCTTTTCTTCCTGTCGCCTCTGTCTCTTCTGCCTGCCTTCTTGGTTCTATTCTTCTACCTTTTTACCCAGAAAACTTTAAAAGATACTGATTTCTCCTGTGCCGAAGTCAGATAGATGCGCTGGGCCTGATTTGTCAGGCGTTTAACGCAGCACAACGTATGTTGTTCATATGACAAACAACAATAGTTGCTGTTCTGAGTGTTCGAAGAAAAACGAAAGAGGAATCGTTAGAATCATCTGACCTGACTTGAGAAGAAATATGACATAATGATTTATTTTCTCTAGGAAGAACCGGCGATAATAAAAACACACAACACAAAAAAATAGTTGAATATCAACAATAGATTAGAGGTGGAGAAGAAACTTGGCGCTGTGATTCATTTTACCGCAGTGACAGCAAAACAAACAAACAAACCAAACAAAAAAATCGGTAGAATATCAACAAAAAATTACAGTGAACATTTGCCTTCTCCTGTCATAAAATGCCACGTCATAACACAACATTTTACAGTCCAAATGCAAGGTTTTTTTGTTCCTGGTATTGTTTTTGTTTTGTTGTTTGATGGTTTAATCACACAGTTCAATTACGAGAAGCAGTTGATTCTTCCATAATCACACGAGCCGTTGACAGAATACCTGATTCAAAGAAGCAAACACCCTTTTCTTAGCAGTCACCGGGCTGACGAACAACTTGAAAAAACAAGTAGGCCTATAAAGAGGAGAAGGAAACTGTGGAATGTGTTGTCTGGCGTTGTGTCAACTGTATGCTCCCGTAAACTTTTGTGGCCTTTCTCTTCGCCTTGCAAAATTTTCAGTGCAGTTGTAGGCAAGGGCTACATTATCCAACTCTCTCTCTCTCTCTCTCTCTCTCTCTCTCTCTCTCTCTCTCTCTCTCTCTCTCTCTCTCTCTCTTTGTGGTGTGTGTTTGTGTGTTGTGTGTGTGTGTGTGTGTGCTGGTGTGTGGTTGTGTGTATTATTCTTACTCGTAACCCTGAAATAAGATGATTTAGTCATTCATTCATTCTTCTTCTCCTCTCATCTCTCTCCCTCTCTCCATCTCATCTTCTCATCTACCCCTCTCACATCCACGTCCCTCTCTCTTCTACTCTGCGTGGTGTGTTTGTGTGTGGTTGGTGTCACATGTGACTTTTTAGTGATGCCTAGTCCTATATTTACCTCCTACTACCCCTCTCACAACACACACACACACACACACACACACACACACACACACAAAGATGTAATTATGTGTTATATATATATGTATGTATGTATTGTATGTATATTATAAAGAAAATGAAAGCTTATGACAACTTTCAATACAATGGCAACAATAATGATAATTATGACAATGATGATAGGAATAATACAAATAATAATTACTTCTTCTTTTTTAACGCTCAAATCCCTTGCAAGACTTACAGTACACCCAACTTCACTCCTAAGGTAGTGAGCACACAAGCAAGCAAACAACCAAGCAAGTAAGCAAGCAACTGCGCACGGCCCTCCCCCCTTCCCACACCCATATATATACACACAAATTACAGACAGGCAAGCCAGGGTGATGGTGTGTGTGTGTGTGTGTGTGGGGGGGGGGGGGTAGTGTGTGTGTGGTTGAGTGTATATGTGTGTGGTGTAGTGTGTTGTGAGTGTGTGTGTGCGTGCTGTGTGTGTTGTGTGTGTGTGTGTGTGTGTGGGGTGGTGTGTGGTGTGTGTGTGTTTTGATATTATAAATATATTGCGCTTGCAGCATGATGTATATGTCCTTGGTCTGTGCTTATGTGACTAAGCAAGTAAGGCACTGACTGACATGAGTGATAGCAGACTTGTTTTTCACGTTGGACTTGTCCCAAGTTAGGACAGCTGATAGATATACCTACACATCAAGTGGATCAATGCCACAGGCACGTTATCTCACTCTGATCTCCACACAAACAATGAAGAAAGTAAACCAGGCCACTGACAGCTAGTACTAACTTTGACGCACATCTACTGATCAAGTGTCTATTTTGACGCACATCTACTAATCTAGTGTCAAAAACCTTTGGCCTGTATTATCTACATTAAAACCCTTCAGCTCATGTTTGATGCACTGCTGACCACAAAGGCCCTGTCAGCGTAATGTATCTCTTATGGATGCAAGTTTTAAACTTTGCCAGATTCCAAAGTGCAGAACTAAAGTGCAAAAACCTTCTAGTGGCACTTTCTGCCTGAAATGTCTTCTATGTCCTTTGACAGTATAGCGTTCTTTTATGTGTTGATTTCATCTTTCTCCATGCAAGCTGCTGAAATCGAGAGGCTGAAAAAACACCTTATGTCAAGATACTCACGAAGTACAGGCTTAACGCGGCAGCTTTGTGTACAGTGTGCTAAGACTTGAGAGGCTGGATCCTGAACAAGGAAACAAAGAAAATTTCAATCCACTCCACATTACCAGCTTGTAAGAGAAAGCAGTTCCCAAAAATCAGAGACACAGTTCCTGGCATCTTACCTATAGGAACACTATCAGAGCATGTGAGAAAAGCATTTACACTAGATTGCATGGAAGAGACCTATCCAAGAGAGCTATGGGCACATGCATTTCACGATAGGGATAGACTAGCAGCTCTAATATAAGGCAGAAAGGGGAGGAGAGGGGGGAGGGGGCTTTCACTGGCTTTCACTTTCACTTGGGGTCAGAGAGCATTTTTTTTTAAAGATAAGACTCTATGTGTTTTTTTCTGTTATCAACTGCCATCTGATTGTGTAGTCTCGGGAATACTGAATAGGGAATCTTTGCTTTCCTTTTGTTATTGTGATGGACAGCAACAAATCAATTATCATAGCTTACAATATGCCTGTTTATTGAAGCTGTTAAACCATGGTATAGAATTTATACCATGATGATTATTTAAGCTATTGTGAAACTGTTGCTCTTTGTTAGATGTGTTTTGTGCCCATTCCCCCTTCCCACTGTTCCCTTGTGAATAGGCTTACAACAATAAAGTATTGCCATTGTCATTCTCTCTCTCCTCCCACTTTCTCTGAATGAAGTGGATTGCTCTGGGTTCCACATGTCCATGGTTTTTTTTCTTTAATAGAGTACCCATTTTGCACCAGACATCAGTGTTCAGAATTCCTGATGCATTCTGAAAATGAAGGTTTAGAAGCAGTGTCAGGTCAGCAAATACTCTTTGAATTATGAGAGGTTTTCTTCACAACATTGCAGGGACAGTAGTGGCTTAGTTTCAGACTGAACACTGATTTGCTCCTGTAAAAGACCGGACTATTGGCTATGAAAGATTCTAATGGCATGCAGTGAGGGTTTGAGGGCATAGCCTATGTACATGATGAGCACACACACACACTCGACGATTGTAGTGTGTGTATGCGGCATGTAGCTGTGTGAGCCGTCAGACAGATCACAATGGTCAGACAGATCACAATGGTCCTTTAGCATCAGTTCTCTGCTTCTTCTTCTGCCATTTGTTCAAGGTTGGGCAGCTGATTCCACAACAGTGGAGCGCTGCAACCTGTCTCACTACCACTCTCAGCATACAGGTGGGAAAAGTAAACCAGGCCATCGACTGATAACAGCATGAAGCTCTCCGCTTATCATGTGTCAAAAACCTGTGCGTTATCTAAAACAAACAGTGTTATTCATTTGGTGTTGTGGCACAGCTGATCTCAAGGACTATATGCATAGCAACTGTCACTGTTGCAGCTTTAGATACTTTTGGTATCTGCAGAGCAATGAACTAACAGTACAGTTGTGTCTATGATTCATGTTCTGCTACAAATGTTTTTATAGGGTTTGATACGAAAAAAAGAGTTTGGCTATGTCCCTAAATCTTCATTCAATAAACTGTCTTTATTTCACCAGTTGTGATGGCGCAGTGGATAGTGCCTTGGGTTATTGACTGCACTGGCAGGTAGCAGGTTCAAATCCTGTAAGATTCATGGGATGTCGGGGGACTCCGACCAGCTCCTACCCACAGTTAGTGCTTTGGCCTCTTTGGGGAGACTAGGACTACACAATCGAGCATCATCTACTCTACGGCTGAAGTTCTGAGGGTGTTGCTCAAATGTCCTGATCATTCTGCAGATGCCTATTTCTAAGGCCCGGTTGATTCCGGAATATATCATTACGATGGGAAGTGTAGAGTTCAGCACTGTCATGTAGTCTCAAAGTCTTAAAGCGCAGGCATCTCCATGTAATGTCATGTCATGTCTGCCTGTGGTCCCATTGGGGCATAGGCCGCCAACCAGCTGTCTCCAGACATCTCGTCCTGGGCTAGGCGTTCCAGTTGTCCCCACGATCTTGCCCATCTTTTTCGCATCTGCATCCAGATCCCGGCGCCAGGTATTTCTAGGCCGCCCTCTGTTCCTTTTCCCTTGTGGATTCCAGGTGAGAGCCTGTCTTGTAATGCTGGATACAGGTTTAGGCATCTCCATAGCAGCATCTTTTCACCATGCTCATCGTCACTGATCATCATACAATAATATTTTTTTTTTTTAATCACGGGAGAAGGTTGTTGGAAGGACGTTGTTGTAGTTGCCACTCTGGATGGGCATCTTATTCAGCCTGGCTGCGCAACAGAGCTATTACAGTCGTCAGTAGGGGGCCTGGTTGGTAGTGTCTTGCATATGTTAGCTCAGAACAGACACTGCCAAAAAAAAGTGCAGCGCCCCTCTGATTGGTGACCCCACATCTGACCCTGAGGATGCGACCTTACTGATCTGGTATGGCTGTGGCGGGGAGATTGAAATAAGCGGCGCGAGAACAGCAGGACAGGGACGCCACATAAGATAAGACACCAACAAAACAAAATACAAAACAAAACAAAAACAACAACAAAACCTACAGGTTAAACAGTATGACTGGACTTAAATGGATGGGAGTAGTTTGTGATGGGAAGTAACTCTAGCAGTAGCCCACTTCAGTGCTCCTCAGCCTACCAGTGTGATTATACCACAACGTTGATGCACTATGGAAAAAAACTGAAAATCTTATCTAAAACAACAACAACAAAAAACAACCAAACAAAACCATCCTGCAGTAGCCCAACACTGAGCTCTGTCTGCTTATTGTGAGCGGTTTAGGTGAACCAGTATCGACAATCTTTGCCCGACTTCTCCCTTTAACTAGTGGTCAGAACAATGCGCCCACAATTTGACGACCCGAGTTCGATTCCCGTTCCAGGAGATTTTTCTCCTGGAGTTAACATCAGTGGGGACTCCACTCTCCTCCTAAGTCCTTCGGATGGCACTATAATCCGAGGCCCCGTGTGTGAACGCACGCAGTACATCTTGCGCACACGTTAAATCCTGTTCTGCTTTTCGTAAGAGTAGGCCTTCGTGTGCCGGTGGGAACAAATGACATTTACAAAACTGCATACACACGGGGACTGGATGTAAAAAAGCACAAGAGTGCTTATCCCATTATCCTCGATATAAAAGAATAATAAAAAAAAAAAAAATAATAAATACTTCAGAAGTTGTTAGGGTATTGCATCAGGTGTATTACCTTTTTTTTCTTAGAATGTCGTGGGCAATTTGAACCTAACGGAACCCATCTCCCTATAAGACGCATGCTAGGTAAGTTCGTGTCATTCATCCTACCAGCAATAACTGGCTCACTCTTCTACAAAGGGTGGACGTTTTTGTTCTTTTCCCCGTTCCTTGGCGTATGCAATCTTTTGCCCACTATTAATGTAGCCTGGAATTTCCTGGAAGGATAGGAAAACAAACACCTATGTGCGAAGTCAAGTCGCACTGATGGCTGGCCCTCAGGAACCCCTACTAGCCACTGTCAAGAAAAGGAAGCTGGCATGGTTCGGCCATGTCACACGCCACAACACCCTCCCCAAGACAGTCCTACAAGGAGCGCTAGAAGGTGGCAGACGCCGAGGCAGACAAACCAAAAGCTGGATGGATAACATCAAGGAGTGGACCCACCTGGACAGTCCAACACTCATTCGGAAGGCGGAAGACAGGGCTGGATGGCGACGGCTGGCTGCAGAATCGTCTCTCATGTCTCCTCCACAACCATCCCGGTCATGAGAAAGAAGAATGTAGCCACATCCCCCCTTGGGCAATGATGTTTAAACATGACACCAGTGTGTATACAGGAGTGTGTGTGGGGTGTGTGTGTGTGTGTGTGTGTGTGTGTGTGTGTGTGTGTGTGTGTGTGTGTGTGTGTGTGTGTGTGTAAGAGAGAGAGATATCGTTTATGATGTTGACAACACTCATTGTATAAGAGGAGATACTGACTTGACTTGACTTGTCTTCTCTATTACCTCCCAGATAAGTCGTTGGGAGCACTGCACTGAATTTTTCAGGCCGTGTATCGTGAGCAAGGTGAACCTGGTGGAGCCCATCCTTCTTCAGGTAGCAGGGTGCATGCTGGGTATGTTCGTGTTGTAGGAATGCTACAAATGATTGCTACGTTAATAAAAGGACTGGAAACTCTTGTATAAATCCCACGGCTTTCTATGTCTTTTTTTTTCAGATTCGTAGATTAGCACGGAAGTAATAAAAGCTACGGAATGTGGCTGGGGTTTAAGTGTGCTGGAACTCACTCACTCACTCAGTCCCATGTCCCAAAGGACGTAGGGGGGACATGAGAGAAGACGCAACAGAGATCTTTTTCCATGCTTCACGATCCTGTGTGGCTAGTAGGAGGTGTTGTAGGGGTTGGGCGGTCCAGTCTTTGATGTTGTCAACCCATGATTTCTTTTGGCGGCCTCTTCTTCTCTTGCCCTCGACTGTTCCTTGCAGGATGGTTTTTGCTAGGGTGTTGTGTCTTGTGGTGTGACCAAACCACATCAGCTTTCTCCTCTTTATGGTGGAGAGCAAAGGCTCTTGGGGGCCCACACGCTTTTTGATTTCTTCTTTCACATAGTTATTGGTCTTGTGTTCTTTGTATGATATTTTGAGGAGTCTTCTGTGGCACTTGTTCTCGAATGCTTGGATTCTCCTCTCTAACCCTGCTGTCAGAGTCCATGATTCACAGCCATATAGGAGGATAGATATCACGAGGGATTTGTAAAGGTGGTATTTGGTGCAGAAGCTGATGTTGTTGCTTCTGATGATCTTCTCGAGTCTGACTAGAACAGATGTTGCTGTTGCAATGCGAGCTTTCACTTCATTGTTTGATGTACCATCTTTTGTTAGGATGGAGCCTAAGTATTTGAATTGGCTCACCTCTTCTAGTGTTTCTCCATTCATCTTTATTTCTGTGATGTCATTACTCGCGCTGTTGACCATGATCTTTGATTTCTCTGTACTGACCTCCATGCCGTATGCGCTCGCTCGATCTGTTAAATTGTCTGTGAGGATTTGCAGTTCTTGTTTGCTGCTGCCCATGAGGTCAATGTCATCTGCAAATCTGAGGTTGCAAAGGGGTCTTCCACCAATGGAGATGGAAGTGTGGTGGTTTTGCAGTGTCTCTGTCATGATGTTTTCGAGGAAGAGGTTGAAGAGTACAGGTGAGAGAAGGCAGCCCTGGCGAACCCCAACCGTGGTCTTGAAGAACTCGCCCACGTGATTGTTCATGAAAACTGCACTTTTTGCGTTCTCGTACAGTGCCTTGATGACTTCAATTAGGCAGCTGTCAATGTTGAAGTGCCTGAGTACTTGCCAGAGGCCGTCATGCCATACCCTGTCAAAGGCCTTTTTGAAGTCTATGAAATTGTGGTACAAGTCTTTTTGGTGTTGGAGATGCTTCTCTATCAGAATTCTCAGATTGAAAATTTGTTCCATTGTGCTGCGTTTTGGTCTAAAGCCCGCTTGTTCTTCTGCCAGGAGTTTTTCTGCTTGGTTTTTCAGTCTGTTGAGGACTACCTGCAGCATGATCTTGCTAGGATGACTTATGAGACTGATGGTTCTGTAGTTCTGGCATTTCTTGAGGTTTCCTTTCTTTGGCAGGGGTATTACAAGAGACTGTGTCCATTCTTTTGGCCATTCTTTGGTGTCGTGGATCTTCTGACAAAGTTCTGTGAATCGCCTTGCTGTTTCATTCCCTCCATTTTTTATGAGTTCAGCTGGGATGTTATCAATTCCAGGGGACTTCCCCTTCTTCAATTGTTTAATAGCTGTGTCTACTTCACACCTTAGTATTGGTGGGTCTTTATCTTGGTGTTCAGGGGGTTTGTTGGAAACTATGTTGGTATCTGGGCGTAGTGGGTAGTTATACAATCCCTCACAGTATTCTGTCCAGCGTTGGAGGATGGCATTGTTTTCCGTTAAAAGATTTCCTTCTTTGTCTTCAATAACAGAGGCTTTAGGCTGTGTGGTTTTCGTTAGTACTTTCAAAGTGTCGTAAGCTGTTTTGCTGTTTCCCTTGGTCATTCCAGCTTCGATGTTGTTGCATTGTTCTTCTATCCACGCTTCTTTGGCTTCTCTCATCTTTTTCCTCACTTCTCTGTGGCTATCCATGTACTTCTTGTAAGCTTCTTGACTTGTGAACTTTTGTTTCTTAAGTTCTCTTCTTTTGTCGCAGAGGTCAAGAACCTCATTTGTCACCCAGGGTTGTTTCTTTGTTCTGCTTCTTCCTAATGTTTCTTCTGCTGCTGTCGTTAGCACTTCTTTGATGTTGTTGGCCAATGTGTCCACATCATTGTCGATGGCTGTGAGTGCGGCGAACTTTCCTCCTATGTTGGCTTGGAAGATCTCAACCACTGTTGGGTCTTTGAGTTTTTCCAGGTCGAATCTTATGCGTGGGCTTTTTGGCTGTTGTTTTGCTTTCAGTTTCAGCCTGATGGTGGTAAGTACAAGGTCGTGGTCACTGCCAATGTCAGCTCCTGGGAATGTTCTTGTGTTTGCCTTGTTTATGCTGGATTTGAATCTTTGGGGTGACAGAATGTAATCAGTTTGATTATGAATCAGACCATTTGGTGAGTGCCAGGTTGATGTTCTGGATGGCTTGTGAGGGTGGAGTGTGTTAGCCAAAGTAAGTTTGTGCTTCTTTGCGAATTCCAGCAGCCGCTGTCCTCTGTCATTTGTTTCTCCCAGTCCAAATCGTCCTGTGGTTCCTGCCCAGGTGTCATAGGCATCAGGTCCCACCTTAGCATTCCAGTCGCCTTCCACAATAAGGATGTCTTTTTTTGGCGTTTTGGAGATGACGTTTTCAAGTTCTTCATAGAATTCTTCTATCTGATCATCATCGTAGTCAGATGTTGGAGCATACACTTGGATGATGGTGAGAATCTGGGGTTTTGCAGAAACTCTGATTGAGATGAGTCTGCTGGATACTGGTGTGCAGCTGATGATGCTTGACACAATCTCTTTCCTGACAATAAAGCCTTCTCCATGTTGATGTAGTTTCTCTTCTCCGCTGTACCATATTTTGTGGCCGTCTTGCGTGGTTGTTTCTCCGAAGCCAATCCATCTGACTTCCGCAAGCCCTATGATGTCCCATTTATACCTCTGTAATTCATGTGTAAGTTCCTGTACTCTTCCTGTTTGGTACAGAGTCCTTACATTCCATGTACCAATGGTTGCCCCTTTAGCTGGAAGCTTTAGAGTTGGTTCTGCCCCAGTAGCACACTGTCACTCCCACCCTGGAGGCTTGCAGTGGGTAGCGCGGTCGTTGTTGATCCGGGCCTCGACCGATCCGGCATGTCTTTCTGTTTTGTTTTTCTCATCATGTCCTTGCAGTGGGCTTGAGGAAGCTTGGTGGCGCCCATCTCCTCTCCAAGACTCCTACTAGTGGGTAAGAATGCACCAGCCCCTCACAACGTTTCGCCCGCCAGTAGAAGCGGTTACCGGGGTGTGGGTGGGTTAAGGACCGGACCCAGAAGTGAGAGTTGAGTGCCAAGTGAGGACCAGTGCTCCCGTCCATCCCGAAGGATGCTACTGCCAGGTTTACAAAGGTACCACCTCTCCTTAAGCACCCCATACACCCCATGAACACGAAGTTGCAAATGATGTTCGCCGGCAGGGTCTCAGTTTATTTATAGTCTCATCCGAAGGACTTTTCATTGTATAGATCTTCTGCTTCTTCGAACGCCGAGACAGCAAGTGCTGTCTGCTATGTGAGCGAAAAAGGAACAGATTGGGAACAGATGACATTTACAAAACTGCATATACACAGGGATTGGATGTAAAAAATTTTTTTAAAAAAAAGCACAAGAGTGCTTATCCCATTATCCTCGATAAAAAAATAAAATAAAATAAACAAATTAAAAACATGCTTTGCGATGCCGTAAAGCACATGATACGTCAAACCCAGCGCATCTGACTTCGATATGAGAGAGAATATCTTTTCAATCTTTCTGGAAAAAAGACCGGAGAATGGACCAAGAAAGCAGAGATTAAATGAGGAGGTAGCCTAGTAGAAAGAAAACGAACAAGGCAGGACAAAGAGAGGATAAAAAAGAGGGAGTTTCTAGCCCATAACTGTCAGAAGGTGGGGGGGGGGGGGGGGGTGCCTGCTCTCTCTCTCTCTCTCTCTCTCTCTCTCTCTCTCTCTCCTCTCTCTCCTCTCTCTCTCTCTCTCGTCTCATCTTATATATATATATATATATATATATATATATATATATATATATATATATATATATATATATATATATATATATATATATATATATATATATGTATGTATATGTCTATATATATATATATATAGGCCTATATTATATATATATATATATATATATATATATATATATATATATATATATACATACCTACATATATATGTCTATATATATATATTATACACACACACACACACACACACACGCGCGCGCGCGCGCGCGCGCACACACGCACGCACGCACACACACACACACACACACAACACACACACACACACACACACACACACACACACGTTGTAGATAGGCCTATGGAGTCACTACCAGTATTAACTCGGGGTAAAAATCCCCTAAAATGTATACTTGGGTAGAAATTCGCACCTGCGGCCTAAGTTACCTGGCCTAAGTTACCTTCAGATAATTTCGATGCTCTAAAAACCACTAGGCCTAGATGCTAACCCTACCCCCATCACAATATCCCCCCATAGGCCCCTCTACTAAATATGAGTCACATCTCCACTCGTGACACTACACCTAGGCCTACTTGTTGGACTACCCACTGCTACCTAGGCTAAGGCTCAGTTTACATTAAACAACCCCCCTCTCCTCTCCTCCACACTAAGCTAGTCTCACCCAACCCAGGACCGCTTTTGTTTGTCTTTCCAGGTAAGTGTTGTTAGGACCGTCTTACACAAGTACGTTGAGATTATTCAATAGTTTGACCCAGGCAACCGTTAATCTTAAGGTCTATTGTGTTGTCCAGTCTGGAACGAGTCCCCGTGAATCGGACATTCTTGATTTGCAGGGACAGGCCAGTGAATGGAGCTATTTTGAACACAGGGGAACAGAAAAACCACGCGCTGTGACAGATGGTGTCTGTGTGTTTGGCGCCTTTCCACCATCTAAACTCATGTGACAGGAAACATACCGCCAGACGTCCCCCCCCCCACCCCCGCTACCACGTTCTACCCCCCTCTAAGCCTTATGATTGTTTCTGTCTCTGTTGGCTTGTGTGGCAGTAACCCATTATGGTCAGTCACACCTGGCAACGGCCAACAACACTGATCTTACAGGGAGGTGCTTATAAACAAACAAAAAAAAACCCAAAACTAAAACACACACACACACACACACAAGATTCAAGATTCAAGATTTAATTCGCCTTTGACCCCTCTTGGGGCAAGGAGGATTTCAAACAAAATCAACTGTAACATATATAATTTGCATTAATAGAATACGTTCATACACAGAATTTTTCACAGAAATAAAAGTATAGTCAACCTTTTCATTAATATCATGCAACTTTACTCTTAAGTATGAATTTGCTAAGGTTTAATAACATATTTTTATCAGAAGAGAACAAATTACAAAATGTGAACATGGATCTTGGATACAAATATTCATGAGGTAGGACATTCTTCCGAAGGTCAGAAAACTTTGGGCATTCCATTATGAAGTGAAACTCATCTCCTATCGTTTTCATGTTACATTGTATACAATGACGATTTTCGCGCGGAATGCCGTTGACCCGTCCTGTTTCAATCGGTAAAGAATGGTTGATACACCTGAATCTAAATAATGAAAGCACACTGTTATATGGCAACTCACCAATGTACTCTTCCCTCTTAAAACATTTTTTGTAATTGCGATAACACACACACACACACACACACACACAC
>CM060316.1:106905427-106925427 GCA_030674155.1 Stramonita haemastoma
ATAGATTAACATGGTTCTTATTGTAATCATTAGGGTGAGTTTTGCAGACTGATAGTGATACAGTGATAAAAGCCTTAATCATATCTATCTAGAGGACTTGGCTGAGCTGTCAAACAGATTGTTTTCAATTTTATACAGTTTTGTCACCATTTTGCCATTTCTTCTCAGCATGCTCAACAGTCTGTCTATTTATTATGTTGATAAATTATGAAAGGATGACATTGTTATTGTCCAGTTACTAGAGTTAGTATTGGTAAAAAAACCCCAACCCAATCCTTTAAGATAAGCAGAATCAATTTTTACGTCCAAAAGAAAGACCATGCTCATTAATCTGGATTTCAATGCAGTGAAAATGAAATTTTTATTTGTGTGGATTTCAGTGCAATGAAAATGAAATTTTGGCTATAAGTGTAAAGATGTGTGCAGGGCATTATGGCTGTAAGTGTAAAGATGTGTGCCGGGCACTTTGCCTATAGGTGTAAAGATGTGTGCAGGGCATTTAAAAAAATTTTTTATTTTTTTATATCAAGGATAATGGAATAAGCACTCATAATATGCTTTTTTACATCCAGTCCCCATATGTATGCAGTTTTGTCAATTTTGTCATCTGTTCCCACCGGCACACAACGGCCTACTCTTATGAAAAGCGGAACAGGATTGAACGTGTGTGCAAGATGTTTTGTGTACGTTCGCTATTGGCCCAGCCACTTCTCCTTCCCCCTTACTTTTACACAAATTTTTGAAAGTGATTTAAAATTCTTACCCTTCCATACATTGACAAGGTTATGGGATCTCTGACTCTTTCGGTATTTAAATCCAAAATGATTTTGAAAAATAAATTGGCAAACAATCTTGACATCTGGGCTTTTGTTGTATTTTTCAGTATACTGCATAACTGCATCGTGATTTGCATATGGGTGTATGGTGTAAATGGTTTTTATCAGTTATTGATATATTTTTTATTAGTTTAAAAAAAAGTATAATTTACAGTCATTTGTTTGTTGCAGAAGCCAGTACAGACCCCGATTGGACAAGAATAAAATACGACTATTGATCATCGCAGATACAGAAAAGGGTCGTGTTCCATACTTTGACTCCAGTGCCATCCAGAGAATCGATGATGTACAGGTTGACCAGGTGAGGGACTGGATTATCATAAATGGATGTTATTTTCTGGAAGTGGTAGAGAGAAAGGATGGAAACCATCTCACACTGGCAGTGCTATTTCACATACAAGCACGCATGCATTGACAAACTGACTGATAGTCTGACAGGCAAACAGACTCAAAGTGACTGACTGACTGACTGACTTACTAGCTAACAAGCTTACAAACTTACTGACCAACACAGCCTGAAAGAGAACCTGAACTATTGACCGACAGATTCACACACGCACGCATGCACACACACACGCACGCACATGAGCACGTGCACACTCTCTCTGTCTCTTATGTGACACAAACCATATAATGTACACATGCTGTTATTTATTTTGCTATTAACTTTAAATTCTAATTAAACTTAACCTAGTTTCAGGCTTTTTTTTTTTTTTTTAAAGCAAATTTGATAGTTACATTTTTACAGCTTAGGATTTTTAAAAAAATTATATAATTGAAGACTAATATAAAAATTAAGTAAAAAAAAAAAAAAAGAGAGAGAGAGAAGGCAGAGAGATACAGAGTATGGTGCTGACAATTCAATGTAAATATGTTGTAAATGTAATCACAGTGTGGTGACAGCTGAACATATGTAATCATGTAAAAAATGTTTTGGTTTGGCAAGATATAGAGTGATGTGTTTATGTGTGTGTTGGGGTTACTCTGTGTGTGTGTGTGTGTGTGTGTGTGTGTGTGTGTGTGTGTGTGTGTGTGTGTGTGTGTGCTGGGCTTCTCATCTGACTGTTGTGAGTGTGTATGTGTGTGTGCATATTGTGTGTGTGTGCATGCATATGTATATGCATGGTTTCTCTCCTGATTATTTACTCACTCTTCATTTGATGTTTCAGCAGAAGAAGGGGTTCAAGTCTGCCTGTCGACTGGTGCCTGGGAATAAACATGCCAAAGATGGAGGGAACAGGCCCAATGCTGCCTCCAAACCTGAACCCAAGTATCAGGTGAGAGAAATATCTGTGTTCAGGCCTTACATGGCGGCTGTTTGGGGACCAAAGCCATGTTATTTTTTGTTTTTGTTTTTTTCTTTTCTTTCTTTCTTTATTTTTCCAAAGCCATGTTAAGATGGGATTCATGTTGTAGGTGGACATTGTCAGGCATCATTTAAAATTCACACTCTTGAAGTCAGGATGTGGTTACCTTCATGGTGTGCAAAAATGGTTGCATACACAAAATCTCACCATTGGTAGACCTTAGAGCTCTAGCTTGAGGAATGATTAAAAAAAAGAAAAAGATTCATACCAAAACAACATGCAAACTGGTTATCATACAAACAGTTTAAGATTGCCAACAAACAGAAAATATGAAGTCTGTGTAACTTCCAAAACTGTTACATGTACTGTGTTTATTTTTTGTTTCTGCAATTTATTTACTGTTAGTGTTACATCAAAGGTATTTTTTTATGCGTGGACAATTCTTTATCTTAGATGTCAAAATGTTCTAATCAGAAAAAAAGAAAACTTGTGCTTAAAAAAAAATTCTATAATAAATACATTTTTAACAAATGAATTTGATGTAACATAGAACCTTCTGAGTTTGAGAAAGCTGACTAAAATTGCCTAAGCCAGAAACGAGCTATTCTGTATCTCAGCAAAGCATTAAAGATTTATACCTTGTATAACGTGCGTTCATTCCGAAGCCTTCGTGAGTTGAATATGGTCATTGTATTACAAAGTTAAACGATGAGAAAATGGGACAAAAAGTAACAAAACTGCATTTTTTATGCAGTTTCTAATTATGAATTATCCCTGAAGTTGGAATGCAGCTACTTCCATAAATTGGGGAGCAGGGGGGGGAGAGGGGGGGGAATGGGATAGCCTGGTGGTTAGAATGATGCACATTGCACTCGTGATCTGCTGACCCAGGTTTGAATCTCGTTCAATAGGATTTTTCCATCAGTGCCAACTCCACTCCCCCGAAAAGTCCTTTGGATGAGACAATAAACCAAGGTCCAGTGTGCAAACGCACACAGAACATCTTGCACACATGTTAAAACCTGTTCTGTTTTTTGGAAGAGTAAGCCATTGTGTGCTGGTGGGAAGGGATGACAAAATCTAAAAAACTGCATACACATGGGGACTGGATGTAAAAAAGCACATGAGTGCTTATTCCATTATCTTATGTTTTTGGAAAAAGGAATGTAAGTTGGATTATAGGTATTAAAGTTTGCTAAAATGCTAAAATAGCAAAACCAAGCCCAAAAGTCATAAATTTGGTATAAACATCTTTAGCTTCATACTCTGATACTGTATTCAGACACACACACACTCAGGCTCACACACACTCAGACACTCGCACGCATGCACACACACACACACACACACACACACACACACACACACACACACACACACACACACACACACACACACACACGCACACAAAGAAAGAGGCATAACAACTGGCAATAAATAACTACAGGTGACAGATTATTCTTGAATCGACTGATATATGGGTATAGAGTAGAGAGGAAATGCACCTTATTTTCTCACAGACTTGCACTAGCGGGAGAGAGAAAGCAAGAATCTTATTTCATTTCTTCATTATTCTCTGTCCAAATTCTTTGTTGATATAATTATTTGTAGATGTAGTATACAGGCCATTGTTTTTATCTGGAAGGAAGCATTTCAATCATCAGGTTTTTACTGCACTTTACAGTGATTTTGATGATTATAATGGAGATTGATTTTTCTGTCCTAGTGTTAAGTGCTTAAAAAGAATGGCAAAGTTCATTCCAGCATTTATAAATCAATGACTTAAACTGTTGTCAGAAAAAAGTTTGATGACAAAAACACTCATTCATTACCTCTTAGAGAAAACACTTTGATTTTTTGCATTATTGTTGACCCTCCCCCCCCCCCAAAAAAGATTATGATCATTTAGATTAAAATCTTATGAAACAAAAGTTGATTTGGATAATCACAGGAAAAAAACACTTCTTTAACTTTATGTCTGTAAATCAGAAATACAGAAAAGAAAAAAAAGAAATCAGCCATCCTCTTTTGACCCCTATTGTAAACTACCAGTATCAGGACATGATTGGCCAGCTGAAGTCCTGACGTCCAATCTTTGTTCGGGATTAGTCGAAATGTCTTTTGCCCACAGTCAGGCAGATACTGAGATAGGCGGAGGTGATGGAGAGGACCCAGTAAGTACTGATTGTACTTTGCACACTGATTAAGTACTTTGCTACTGCCGGTCATGGGACGTGACAAGCTGGTATCATCACGTGAGCCACATGCACTTAGTGCATGGGATGTTTATCTTGTGTGGGCCTGTTTGCCTTAAACAAATATATATGAAGGTCATGTTGGATATGTAATATGCTGTTTATCAGCGTATAGAAAATCTCTTTATCATATGCAGATTTATTGTAACCACTACTGTTGATAAGAAGAAGCTCAAGAAGGGGGTGTGTGTATGTGTGGAGGTCACGGAGGTGGGGTGGGGGGGAGGTAGGTTGGGGTTGAAACTGGGGGTAACATGATATGAATTTATATTTTCCCTTTTATTTTTGTCAGATATGAATTAAGCTGTCACTCACACACATGCGCGTACACACACATTTACACACATTCATGCACACACGCAGGCACGCACGCATGCACACATGCATGTGCACGCGCACACACAGACACACAGAGACACACAGAGACACACAGAGACACACAGAGACACACACAGACACACACAGACACAGACACAGACACACACACACACACACACACACACACACACACACACACACACACACACACACAAATATGCATGCACACACACATACATGCACACACACATGCATGCATGCATGCATGCCCTCCCCCCCCCCCATACTTACACTCACATACTGATTAATTCTCAGTCTGCGTTACTGTTACCTTTTACTGAACCGTTTGTAGTTGATTAATCACTGAATGACATATATATATATATATATATATATATATATATATATATATATATATATATATATATATTATATCCCCGTGGGGATGCTGGGGGCCTGTCAGTAAAAATAACATCCTCACCTTCTGGAAATTCTGTGCTAGGAATTCCTCTTTTCTATCCCTCTCTTTGTTTTTGCCTTGTCCCTTTTTTTTTCCTGTCATCACCTCCTCGACTATTTTCTGCCTTCCTGGTCCATTTTCCTGCCTTTTTCCCAGAAAGACTCAAAAGGTAGCGATTCTCTCTTGTGTCGATGTTGGATGTGCTGGGCCTGACTTAAAGGTGCTTAGCTGCAGCGCAACTTATTTTTGCTCCTGACATATTTCAGACAGTGATAGTTACTGTCTGAATGTTTAGCAAAGAAGAAGCAGAAGGACGTTGTTATAACAATGTGGAAAAGGAGGGTTTTGTATTGTATAATGTCGCATCTTACTTTTGATGTTTTCATGATTTAGTAGAGAATATATTATAATACCAAATTTTCGTATGTGTGTGTATGTGTGTGTGTGGTGTGTGTGCACGTGTGGGTGTGTGCGCGTGTGTGTGTGTGCGTGTGTATGCGTGTGTGTGTGTGTGTGTGTGTATGCGTGTGTGTGTGTGTGTGTGCACGCGGTGTGCATGTGCATGCATGCGTGTGGTGTTTCACTGTTTTCAGTTTCAGAAAATAGAGAGTGATGTGAAACTACTGGAGGAAATGATGTTTGGGTCAGTGGCCATGGCATACAAAGGCTCCAGTCTCAAGGTCCATCACATGAGGTGAGCACTGCATTGCAGTCTGTGGTGTGTGTGTGTGTGTGGTGTGTGTGTGTGTGTGCGTGTGTGCGTGTGTCTGTGTGTGTGTGAATGTGTGTGTGTGTTGTGTGTGTCTGTGGTGTGTGTGTGTGTGTGTGTTTTGTGTGTGTGTTGTGTGTCTGTGTGTCTGTGTGTGTGTCTGTGAGTGTGTGTGGTGTGTGTGTGTGTGTGTGGTGTGTGTGTGTGAGTGTGTGGTGTGTGTGTGTGTGTGTGTGTGTGTGGTGTAGTAGTAGTAGTAGTAGTAGTAGTAGTAGTAGTAGTAGTAGTAGTAGTAGTCTTTAATTTTACGTCCTTCCACATAAAATGATACCGGTGTGTTTGTGTGCGTGTGCGTGCATGTGTGCGTGCGTACATGTGTGTGTGTGTGTGTGTGTGCATGCATGTGTGTTAATGTAAGAGAGAGAGAGAAGAGAGAGAGAGAGAGAGAGAGAGAGAGTGTTTATGTGTGTTTATTTTTTTAATTTTTATTTATTTTTAAAAATTTTTATTCTTTCATATCGAGGATAATGGAATAAGCACTTGTGTGAGTTTTTTCATCCAGTCCCCATGTGTGTGCAGTTGTGTAAATATTGTCATCTGTTCCCACCGGCACACAATGGTCTACTCTTAAGAAAAGCAGAACAGGATTTAATGTGTGCGCAGGATGTTCTGCATGCGTTCGCACACGGGGCCTCGGTTTACAGTCTCATCAAAAGACTTTTGGGGGAAGTGGATTCAGCACTGATGTTAATTCCAGGGGAAAAATCCCCTTGAACGGGAGTCGGACTCGGGTCGTCAAATTGCGAGCGCAATGTTCTGACCATTTATGCTATCCTGTCCCTGTGTGTGTTTGTGTGTGTGCTTGCATGCATGCAGCCGCGCTGTAGTCTAGTGGTTAGGGCGTTGGACTCGTAATCTAAAGGTTGTGGGTTCGATCCCAGCTTTCGGCTTTGGCGTTGTGCCCTTGGAAAAGGCACTTTACGGCTTATTTTCTCACCCACCAGGTGTAAAAGGGGTACCAACCTTGTGTTGGGGTTAACCCTGCGATAGACTGGCGTTCCTATCCAGGGGGAGTCTATGACTCTCAGTCGCTTAACGCCACAGAAACCGGGAATAAGCACCGGCCTGATGAGCCTCTATAGGCTCGGGACAGACTTTAACTTTAACTTTTTGCATGCATGCATGTCCCTGTATGCATGTGTGCATATATGTTTGTATGCACTTGTTCTGAATGCTGTTGTGTGTGTGCTTGGTTGGGAGATGGATGTCATTACAGAAACAGTATGATGTTAAATGTTGTAGTTTTGCATTGTAGTTTTGTGATAGGAGCAAACTAGAATGATTATAAATATATTTGTACTTGTGTTTAGGTGTCCACCCCAACTGGTGTGACAAAGGTTTTCTACCGGAAAAGCCCAAGCCAGACTCTGTCAGGTAAACTGCTTTTATCAATTTTGAAAATTAATTTTGTTGTTGTTGTTGAGGATAATGGAAAAAGCAGTTATGTGCATTTTACATCCAGTCTGCATGCAGTTTTGTAAATTTTGTCATCGTTCCCATCGGCACACAATAACTTACTCTTCAATAAGCAGAACAGGGTTTAACTTTAGCACGCTGTAGGCACATCGTGTCGCCAAATGGATTATTCCCCTTGCATCTGCAGGCGAGTACAGAATTTGAGGTCTAGTCACAAGGAAATGGCTTGTATTTGTTGTGGCTTAATCCAGATTTGCTGTGAATGGTTGACCCAGATTTGGTGCGAGTTGTTGACCCAGATTTTGGCTTGGATGGTTGACCCAGATTTGGCTTGTACGGTTGACCCAGTTTGGGGTTTGTTGTAGTGTTGACCTAGATCTAGATTGATTGTACTGTGGCCTAGATTTGTATTTTAATGTTTACCAAGATTTGGCTTGCATTGGGTGCAATGCTGAAACATGTGTTGTTTTTGTTTCTTTGAGAGGTGACATTGGTTCATGTGTATCTGTTACAGTGTTGATACAGATTCTGACTCGACACCCAGCAGTCTTTCAAGTTCTTACGCTGAGCATCTTGGAGATACCTCCACACCGGTCCGCAAAATGAAAAGTCATGGTCAGTTGTTCTTTTGGGAAAAAAAAAAGTTTTCTTTTATTTTGAGGAAAATGGCATAAACTCTTGTGTGCTTTTTTTTTTTTTTTTTTTTTTTTTTTAAAGTTCATTGCACATGTGCCTGCTGTTTTGCAAATTTTGTCATCTGTTTCCACCGGCACACATGGCCTCATCTTATGAAAGGCAGAAAAGGCTTTGCATGTGTATAAAACTCATGTATTTGAACTGAACAAAAAAAAAAAGAAAAAGAAATAAAAGATAGAGAGAAGAAAATGTAAGGAAAAAAAAGGTTTTTAAAAAGTGTTTTTCTTTCGTCAGAATGTCTGTGTCTATGTAGTTTTGTAGGCTAGACTGATAGGATTCAGCAGTAACCATTATTACATACTTCCTTGCATATTTTCTGTTTTATCGATTGGGATTTGTGTTTTCATCACTTCCTTTTTCAAAGATCATAATTGTTGTCATCATTTTTTCTGTGAGTTGTATGAGATGGCTAGCACCAATTGGATCAGTTTTTGGATGTTTCTCATTTCGTAATCATGTATACATGACTGTGTAGTGATGCCAGAAATGTGCCATTTTTGTTTCCAGTGACCAGCATTCCAGTGGATGTTCCCTTGGTGAGAGAGAGCTTTGTGGACAGCTGTGATGAAGACAGCGGACTGTATTCATGTGAGTATTTCAAGGAAAAAAAACGAAAAAAAAACCAACGCAAGCAAAAGTAATGAGCAAAACATGAATAGATTATGCATTTATGCACATGCATTTATGTATGTACACATACACACACATGCACACACAACCATGCACACACATGCATAAACACACACACACACAAAACTATACATACACACACACATGCATGCAGTCACTCATTTTAATTAAAAATTTGTATTTATTCATCTGAACAAGTCAATGATTTCTTCCATGTTTGATTTTGAGTGTGTGTGTGTGTGTGTGTGTGTGTGTGTGTGTGTGTGTGTGTGTGTGTGTGTGTGTATTTGAATTTGTTGAAACCTGTATGTGTAAGAGTAGGTGGAATGCAAGTGCTCTGATTTGTTATTACAAGAAATAGTGCGAATTTCATTTATTTTTATCATTATCATTTTCAGTGACGTCAAGTGGCAGTTTCCAGTCCCTCTTCCCGTCGCCTAGCAACAGCAGCGCCAACAGCTACAACAGTCTGCACCGGCGCTGGATGCGCTCCCAGACCACCTCCCTCCACCGACGCTGCGACTCTCAGGAAACGCTCAACAGCATGGAGGTACGTCACACTTGCTGCAGTTTACGTGGGACTTTTCTTGTTTCTTTTTTGTTGTTGTTGTTCATTAGCAAGAGCTTTGAGGTTCACCAGTGGTGAGATTTTGCGTATGTGACTTGTTTGCCCAACATGAAGGTAGCCAGCCACCATTCAGAATTTTGGGATGTTTGCTTCTTGCTGCTGGGGTCCGAACAAATATTACAAGGTTAATTTTAAAACCAGTGTGTTTTAGTAATACTCTAAGAGACTGCTGTAACTGAAATGTTTCATTGTTTTCTCTGTTCTGTGTCTTTGTTTTCAGAATTCCCACATGCGGAAGAAAAAGCAGATCAAGCTTGCCATCGGCATTCTCTTTAGCACCAGTGATGGCAAAACAATCCAGTTAGAAAAAGATGCTGAGGAATATAGGTGAGTGGTTATAAAGATTTTTGTTTAATATCTCCTGTGTCTTCTGTAGTTTTTTGTTCCTTGTGCATTTTTGATGTGGCTGACTTGATCAACAAAATGCATAATGTAAATTTTCCTTTGTATGTTGTAAATTTGCAAGGAGTCTTTTACTGTACATAATTTGCATCTCCTTTAGTAGATGTGAGGTACACACACACACACACACACACACACACACACACACACACACACACACACACACAACACACACACACACGTATATATGTGTGTGTATGTATATTAAATATATATATATTTATATATATAAAAAGTTAAAGTCTGTCCCGACATAAGCTCATCAGGCCGGTGCTTATCCGGTTTCTGTGGCGTTAAGCGACTGAGAGTCATAGACTCCCCCCTGGATAGGACGCCAGTCTATCGCAGGATTAACCCCCAACACAAGGTTGGTACCCCTTTTACACCTGGGTGGGGTGAGAAAATAGCCGTAAAGTGCCTTTTCCAAGGGCACAACGCCATAGCGGAATAGCTGGGATCGAACCCGCAACCTTTAGATTACGAGTACAACACCCTAACCACTAGGCCACAGCGGCGGCTATATATATATATATATATATATATAGAATGATGATGTACTCATAATTTTGGTGTGATGATCCTGTGCTTGTTGTAGTGTTAAGGTGGGTTCCCTTCTTTAAAATATCAACGTGAAACCATGACATATATATGTGTATTTTCAATATGAGTGCCTTTTTATCTCAAAATAACAAATTTATGTAACAGCATGGCAAGTAACTTCCCATTTCTAGGCTCATAATGCTGCATATGAGTGGACCACATGAATTAATTCTTCTGAGTACCAGTGAATGTTCAAGAGATGAGTGGAAGAAAAGTAAAATGTAGTTCAGAATATTATGGTTCGTTTCTGAGGTTGGTTGTTATTTATCTTTGATACTCATACTTTTTGAGTAGATTTCTTGTTGTGTTCATGATTTGAAGTTGGTTGCATTAGTATCACTGTATGGATATTTGTTCAGGACACCTCTGATATTTATTTATTTATTATGTTATTTCGAGGATAATGGAACAAAGCACGTGTGCTTTTTACATCCAGTTCCCATGTGTATGCAGTTTTGTAAATTTTGTTACCTGTTCCTGCTGGCACATAATGGCCTACTCTTCTGAAAAGCGGAACAGGCTTTATATCAGCTTTATGTGTGTGTGTGTGCAGGGTATTCCAGAGCTTTTTCTTTTCCCATATGGCATTGATCGAGGGTCATGTGGAAGGTCTGCGGAGCTCAGTGGAAAGAGCTTTCTTCACGGGGAAAAACATGATACCTTCCATATTTGAGGTGGGTGCTTTTTTGTTGTCTTTTCTTAAGTAACATGTTTGCTATAAAATTGAAAAAGTACATTGATATTAAGTGACAGAAGTTTAAGCCTTTAGGCTGTGACTGTAGTCAAACCCCATGAGCAAACACACGTAGAACAACTTGCTTATGTGTTACAAGATGCATGTTTCATGATGCATGGGATTGAAGTCAAAACTGTCTTAACCACTTGACTACAGTGTCCTTCAATAGTTTTCAAATCGAATGCTGAGAAGCATGAGTTCATGATTGCAGTGTGGTGTGTGTGTGTGTATGTTAGTTCTTCAGTTTAACGTCATTCCACTAAATAGTGATATCAGACGGGAAAGTGTATATGAGTGTGTGAGTGTGTGTATGGAGTGGGGAGGGGGCTGGGGGGGTTGGGATGAGCACATAGCTAATTATCTGCATTAAACAACTATAAGAACCTAAAATTAAAACCCTAGAACAAGAATAATGAAAAGAAAAATAAAAGCTTAAACACAAACTTTGCAATTCATATAACTAGTAAAAAAAAAAAATCATTAAACTATAAGAACCTGATAATAGGACTATGACTTAATGACAATACAGTTTCTTTCATTAGCGAAATGTCTTTTAGCATTTGCTCTTAGCAAATGTATGTGAAAACAGGTAAAAAGTTTTTCAAATCGTGTGTGTGTGTGTGTGTGTGGTGTGTGTGTGTGTGTGTGTGTGTGTGTGTGTGTGTGCGTGTCTGTGTGCGTGCGTGTGTGTGTGTGTGCATGCATGCATGTGCATGCATGCATGTGGGTATGTGTGTGCGTGTGTGCGTGCGTGTGTGTGTGTGTGTGTGTGTGTGTGCATGCGTGCGTGTGTGCGTGCTTGCATGTTACAGGCGTTGGACAAGTTCCGTGATGCCATGCAAGACCTGTACATGGCCCCTCGTCTGAAGGAGCCAGTGTGGCTCAGCATGATGTCCAACGTCAGCTACAAGTACGCCCTGGGGGAACGCTTCATTCATGAGTTCATGTTCCTCGCCGCCAAGTATGACAACAAGTCCACCAAATTGTGAGTCCCCCTTTGCTAAAAAAAAAAAAAAAAAAAAAAAAAAGTGTTTCTGCTGGTCTTTCATTTGTGAAGTTCTTTTTTTCTTCTCTTTTCTTTTTTTAGATCAGATTTTCAGAGTTTCCTGTCATCAGCTACGATGTGATAGAATCACATATGTAGCCTCGGAAGTGCTGAATAGGCGTACATTTGTTAAGTTACTTTGGAGCTTATGAGGATTATTTGAAGAATGCATGAAGTCTTAACATTACATTACAATCTTTTTTACGTTATGAATTAGTTATGTTTGGGATTTTGTTTTTTTTAATAAGGTTTGAAAGTTGAAAGATTTAGTTTGCTTATCAATCTTTGCCAGTTCCTTTTACCTTAGAAAAAAGTTTTGACAGAATTTTTTTAATGATTTAAAAAAAAAAAAGCAACTTTACATACGCAGTATAGCATGCATTTGTAATACTCTGCTCACAACACACACACATGCATGTATGCGCGCCATGCATGCTCACACACACACACACACACACACACACACACACCACACACACACACACACACACACACACACACACACTACTTATATATCCCTATTTAGACACTGACGTTGAGGCATCAAGGAGAAATATTTGCACTCTGTTTATTTCTTCATTTGTCTGTCTATGTTGTTGCAGCTTCATCAGCACCCTGTTGTCTGCAGTGTTGACCTACCATCTGGCCTGGGTGGCTACAGTCACACCTGGGATGGTACCCCTTCCAAAACCTACCTGGACAAGCATTCCGCTAAATGGGTAGTTGTGTGTTATTTACTATTTAATTTATTTTATCAGTCATCGTAATGGGTAGTTGTGTTGTTGCATCGCAGTGTGTGTATGTGTTTTGTGTGTGTTGTGTGTGTGGTGTGTGTAGAAAAGTGGTAAGGATTTGTGTGGAAGTGTGTGAGTGTTCGAGTGGTGTGTGGTGTGAGTGTGTGTGAGTGGATGTGTGTGTGTGTGTGTGTGTGTGTGTGTGTATGTGTGTGAATGTGTGTGTGTGTGTGTGTGAGTGTGTGTGGTGTGTGTGTGTGTGTGTGTGGTTGTGTGGTGAGTGTGTGTGTGTGTGTGTGTCTGTGTGGAGTGTGTGTGTGAGTGTGTGTGTGTGAACATGTGTGTGTGTGTGAGGAGAGGGAGGGAAAAAGAGAAGAAAAGATGATAAACTTTTGACAATATATGTATATGTATATACTAATATGCAGTTATTATCGATACATTATGTGTGTATGTGTGTGTGTGTGTGTGTGTGTGTGTGTGTGTGTGTGTGTGTGTGTGTGTGTGTGTGTGTTGTGTGTGTTGTTATGATGTAAATCAAACTTTGGGGCATCATGTTGCAGACGGACACTCTGGCCAAGACTCACCCATACAATCCACTGTGGGCACAGCTTGGGTAAGTTCAGGACCTTGCTGATTTCGTTAGAAATACTATTGAGGTTTGCTCAAAATACATATCAATCAGAGTCTTTTTCTTCTTTTTTATTGTATTCAGTCACATCCCAGAAGTCAAAATGCGGCTAACCTTCATGGTGGGCAAAAATGATGACATAATATGCAATATCTTACCATTGGTGAACCTTGAAACTCTAGCTGAGAAACAGGAAGAAAAAATCAGTCATGAAATGGATTTAAAGTAGTGTAATATTAAGTAAAGATAAAAATAATTATGCTGTCAAAAAAGTTGGTCATGTCATCATTTAAGCTACAAAAATAAATGTCTGATCCAAAAGAGTGTGAATTTTGTAATGACAAAATCTCTGTGAATTGAATGTACAAATGTCAGTCCCTTGGTTATGTATGTGAGGGACACTCTTTATTTCATGAGAAGTGTCTCTCTGTTTGAAAGATATCAGAGATTAATGTTGATGTGCATCTTCATTATTATGAGAAGTACCGTTCTTTTGAAAGATATCAGGATAAAAGTTGACATGCATTTCATTATTATGAGAAGTGTCTTTATTTTATTTTAAAAGACATCAGAGATAAAGTTGATGAGCATTTTCATTTTATTTTAATGAAAGTGTCTTTCTGTTGAAAGATATCGGAGATAAAATGTTGACATGCATTTCAAATTATAAGAAGTGTCTTTCTTTGAAAAATATCAGGATAAAAATTGAATGATGAGAGTGTCTTTTTTATTATTATTTTTTTAAAAAGATATCAGATAAGTTGATAAGTATTTTCATTTATATTTTTAAGAAAAGTGTCTTTCTGTTTGAAAGATATCAGAGATAAAATTGTTGACATGCATTTTCATTATTATGAGAAAGTTTTGTCTTTGGACAGATATCAGGATAAAAGTTGACATGCTATCATCATTATGAGAAGTGTTTTTTTCTAACTATCAAGGAGAAAATTACAAGCGTCTCTTTTAAGAGAAGCTCTTTGTTTGGTGAAGATATCAGGGATAAAGTTGACATGCATTTCATGTTTTTTCTGTTGTTCTGTAGCGACCTGTACGGCGCCATTGGCCGCCCTCTGCGCGTGTCGCGGACGGTGGTGGTGGGTCGCAAAGCGGACCTGGTGAACAAGGTGCTGTACGTGCTGAGCTACTTCATCCGCTGCAGCGACGTGCACGAAGCCCCCTTCTCCAACTGCCTGTCTGCTGTGCTGGAGTCTCAGTGCTGGGACCACAGCGCGCCCATCAAGAGCGTGTGCTCCATGGACGGCAGCACAGCCACGCTGGTGGACCTGGCCTCTGCCCCGGTGGAGGCCTCCTCCCAGACGGTGGAGGCGGCTGACCCCACCACCTGCAACAGCTACAGCAGCTGCACCAGTGCCTTGCAGTTCTACTCCGCTCAGGGCAGAAAAGGGGAATCCCCCAGTCCCAAAAGAGCGGTGAACGGTGGACAGAGAGGGTGCGAGAGGACTAGTGTGAAAAGCCCGGTGACTGTGTCGGACTGCAGTGGTGAGACCACTGCTCAAGGGTGCCATCACCACACACTGGGGCAGACTGCTGACACTGGTGCTGCTGGGGGAGTGTTGTGAGGGGAGGGGGGTCAGTGACGACAGCGGGATTGAAAACAGCGGCAGCTTTGATCAGGATGGTAGTGTGAAGAAAAGCTCCAAGATGTGCAAGATGTTTGAGGTGCTGATCGTTGAAGGACAGCAAGCTGGAGAACGTCCAGCATGTGCGGAAAGCTGCCGAGTGCAGTTCCCCTGTGCTGTGTGAAGACCCCCTCGCCTCTCCCGCAGGCAGTGACAGTAAGCAGGACGTGTACGGCAAGCGGCCAGTGTCCATGCTGTCCCGGCAGCTGGCAGCAGACTCTGAGGTGAGTGCCAGCAGTGAGAAACAGAAAGCCATGATCAGGGAAGCCCAGAAACAGTTTTTGAGCGGAGGCAGCAACAGCATGTTCGAGGAGTACTTTGACGGGGAAACGGAAACGAAGACGATCGACGACGTGTGTGAGCATCAGCGCGTTGTGAAGCACCCCCTGGTGGGGTCCAGTGTGCCCGGGTCCTTGCCCAGCTCCCCCTGTGGACACCATGGCGGGGAGGATGGAACCGTCAGCCCCCAGCCCAAAACGTCCGTGTCGCGTCAGAGAGCATGGACACCAAGCCCCATGTGTCCAGACCCACGTCTTTAAATCCTGCCAGGACAAGGTGGGTTGACTTTCTTCTTGCATAATGTGATTTGTATGATAAGCTTGAGAGGTGAATACTTTTGTCCTCTTGTGTAAAGTGATTTATAGGATAAGTTATGAAAGGTGAGCACTTCTGTCCTCCTGCATTATGTGATTTGTATGATAAGCTATCAGAGGTGAATACTTTTGTCCTCTTGCATAAAGTGATTTATAAGATAAGTTATGAAAGGTGAGCACTTCTGTCCTCCTGCATAAAGGGATTTATATGATAAGCTATCATAGGTGAATACTTTTGAGTACCCAAGCTGTTTTGGACACATTTTCAGGATTCGCAGATAGTAACATGAAATATCAGTGTATAGATCTGCCTTGTCATTAATTATAAAAGGAGGAAGCCTTCCTGATAAGGAAACAATGTGATGACAAATGTTGCATACAATCTGTGATAGTCCCATTTTCCTTCATGCAACAATGTGATGAAATTTATCTGTCATTTATGTGTGTGCATTTTTTTTTTTGCTGTAAGAGTGACTTTTTTCCCTACAGAACTTTGCCTGAGGCAGATCTGTCTTTGTGTGTGCTGTATGGTGCACATGTGCTCATGGTGCACATCTACTCATGGCATGAATTCATCCGTGCGTGGGCGCGCATGCACACACGCATGCACGCACACACGCATGCACGCACGCACGCATGAACACTCATCACTCACACTACTCACTCACTCAGTACCTCTCACACTCACACTCACTCTACACTGCTCACTCTACTCACTCTACTCACTCACTCTACACGCATACACACGCACACACACACACACACACACACACCTCACCTCCCTCACCTCACCTCACCTCACCTCACCTCACCTCACCTCACCCACACACACACACACAACACACACACACACAACAACACACACTCACACACCACTCAACCACCCCACACCTCACCTCACCTCACCTCACCTCACACCTCACCACACACACACACTCACACACATCACCTCACACACACACCACCACACACACACACACACACACCCACCACACACACCACACACTCACACACCACCTACACCTCACCTCCACCTCACCTCACCTCACCTCACCTCACCTCACCTCACCTCAAACCCCACACACCACACACACACACCACACACACCTCACCTCACCTCACTCACCCTCCCTCCCTCCACCTCACCTCATCCCTCACCTCACCCACACACCACACCACCACACACACACACACACACACCACACCACACACACACACACACACACACACACCACACACACACACTCATAACTCACTAACTCACTCACACACACACACACACACCACACTCACAAACACAACACTCACACACACACACACACACACACACACACACACACACACACCACACACATTCATGTGGTCAGTGGAGTGCCTGCATTACGGTGGTTGATGCCATGTGTGTACAGGTCTGTCACCCCCACAGAGCTGAACCGGCGCCGGCACTTGTCCTCCACCAGTAGCCTGGACACAGACGTCTTCGATCCCCTCTTCCACTGCCAGGAGATCTCCATGCCCACGTGAGTTCTCACTCTTTGTGAGTTCAAAGTCCTTTGGATGAGACTATAAACCGAAGCCCCGTGTGCGAACGCACGCAGAACATCTTGCGCACTATGTTAAATTTGTTCCGCTTTTCGTAAGAGTAGGTCCATTGTTTGCCAGTAGGAACAGATGACATGATTTTACAAAACTGCGTACACACGGGGACTGGATGTAAAAAAGCACATGAGTGCGTATTCCATTATCTTCAATATAAAAAATAAATGAAATGAAAAATGTAACTCACTGCTATTGTTAAAATCTTTTCTTGTCTGTTTTCTGTCTTCATGGTCCTTTCTCCTGCCATTTTTTCTGAAGAAAAGACAACATTTCTCTCCCATGCTGAAGTCAGAATTGCGTGCCTGACTTCAGCAGGGAAACGCATTTTCGCTCACGTGAGAGAACATTGTTTGAGCATTCGAGGAAGAAACATTATATATTTGTGCCTTTATTGTTATCATCATTCTTTGAGACATAATCATGCAACTTGCAAGAAGGTGTGTGTGTGTGTGTGTTGTGTGTGTGTGTGTGTGTGTGTGTGTGTTGTATGTGTGCGTGTGCACATTTATTAGTAAACAAATAAAATTTAAAAAAACCATCATCATCCAGTAAAAACGAAAACCTTAGACTTCTCATGATTTCTGGTTTAAGGAATGGTGGCTGTACCTATGTGTGACAAATATTCAAAGCTTTGAAAGAAAACATGGGCATGAAGACGCAAACATTGCATATAGTTATGTTACCCACACAAAAAGAAAAAGGCTCACTGATTTGAAATGTATTGTATGCATCATATGTGTTTTATTCAGGATGGCCACACAGCAGGAGCAGTTCAGTCTGCCCAGCTATGACAAGAACTTTGGCCGATCGTTACTGGGCGGTTACAGCGACCACTACATGTCGGACTTTGTCCTGCACGGGACGTCAGACACGCAGTTCAGGCCCAAGCTGCTGCATGATCTCCAGTTACATTACAGGTAGGGTTGGATGGATGGCAGAGGGGACTGTGCAGAAATGTGTTTGTTGGGGTTTGTGTGTGTGTGTGTGTGTGTGGTCGAGCCAGTTCAAGTGAAAATTTTCTTTATTGAGGATAAAAAAGTAAGTTTGCAAGTTGTTTTTTTTTTTGTGATCCATCCTACTCTATAAAATGCGGATAAGCTTTTAATGTGTGTGCAAGATGGTCTATGTGTGTTTGCTCATGGGATCTCAGTTTATATTGTTTTATTTGAAGGACTTTCAGGGGAGTGAAGTCAGTACCAGTATTGCTCTGGGGATAAAGTCCCTTTGAACAGAAACCTTATTTATTTTATTTTATTTATAAAAACCTCAGTGAAAACTCGGACCCATGGCTTCAGTGAACGTCTGATCATGAGTACAGTGAAGTTAACTGCTAGGCCATCCTGTGTCCTTTTTCCAGCACCTGCCAGATCTGTAACATTTTGGGGCATATGCGGTGTTACATAGTGGCAATATAGTTTGTGTATTCTGAGATTAAAAATTTTATGAGCTGACAGCTTCGATGCAGCCTCTGTTGTCGGCTGAGCTATAAACAAGATTGGATATGGTTTGCATGCTGTGACATTCCTTTGAGAAAGTATGGGGACCAGTTGCACATGACTCTTGTTTTGGATTTTGATCGGCAAGTAAAGTATGCTGTTAACAATCGGCGAATACAGCAGTTTTAGATCTGTTGTATTTTGTTGTGGTTGTACTAAGAAATGTTGGCATAACAGATGTGTTTTTTGTTGTGTGCAGCATTCCAGTCTTGATGAGCCAGTAGCGGAGTCAGTTTGCATCATTGCGGACACAGACAACTGGTGAGAATTTACAGTCCATTTATTACACTTTCAGATTTGTATAGTTTATGTAGTTCTCCATTCCTGCAGACGTATTTGGTGTGATAAGTTCAGTGGTTTTGCTCTGCATTTATGTGTATCAGTTTTTTTCTTGAGTTAGGCATATATACATGTATACATGCATGGATTCAATTTGATTTGAATTGAATACCACTTTTAAGTCACAGCAGATTTCTCTGTGTGGAATTGGGGCTGCTCTGTCAGGGGAGAGCACATTGCCACAGAAGCAGCGTTGCCCTTTTATTTTTTTTTTTCCTGTTGATATATATGTATTTGTTTCCCTATCTGAGTGGATTTTTTCTGCAGAATTTTGCCTGGATCAACTCTCTTGTTGCCGTGGATTCTTTTACTTGGGCTGAACATGTGTGTCATGTGGGACCTTAGTTAATCGTCTCATCCGAAAGACTAGCACCCAAACCATCACTAAGTGTAGTGAATGGGGGAAAGGTTTAGGCTTAGATGGGGCTCGAACCTGCACTTGTCGCTTTCTAGGCAGGTGTGTCACCTCTAGACCACCAATCTTCTGGGGACAAAATATTGATTAAAAAGTGAATTAAAGTAAATCATAAAACAAAGTCATTCATATTGTATGTATAACTTAACAACGAATAGAAAGGATGGGTGGTGAATTATATTTGGCAGTGGGGGAAAAGGGGGATTGTTGAATAGTACCTTGATTTGTTGAAGAAATAAACATGTTCAAGTGGAGGATGGTTAGGCTGGGTATTAGAGTTGATAAATAAATGACTAAGTAATTGAATGACTACCTCGTTGACTGTGATGATGACTGACTGTTCACTGTTCACCAGGACGGTGGAGGTGGCCAACAGCAGACTGCTGGAGATGAGTTCTTCAGGGACTGTGCCCTGGACCATGTCCCATCTGGTCTCCAACCTCATCGAATCCGTC
>CM060316.1:106927927-106955427 GCA_030674155.1 Stramonita haemastoma
TGATAACATGTACTGGTATTGTTCCTTTTAATCTTCTGTTTGTCTTCATTTTGCGTTTCTGTTCTTGGTGAAGAATAGTCCTTGGCAATGTTGTGCATTGCAGGGGTTTTACTTACATATCTTTATCTGTATTGCCTGCATAGTGACATATAAAAAGTGTAATTACTATAACAGTCTGCTTTGTAATATATTTTTAGCAATATTGGAGCATATTAGGTGAGATTCTTTTTTTCCTATATATTTATTTAAAAAAGGAAACTTCATTAATGCATATGTAAATCTTTAGATATAGTGTAACAGCCTGTATTTGTTTTTCTTTTTATATTTAAAATGTTCGAACTATATATGCAATAGTTATCTGGGTTCGTTATAATTTCACTTTGTGGGAATTTAGTACAGAGTGTAGTTTGGCTCACTTGAAAATGTATTAGGTCAGGAAAAGAAAATATTTCACTGAAAAATGAAAAGGAGTTGGCAAAGTGTCCTAAAGTAGAAATCATTATGTTGGTAACCTAACACTTTTTAAATGTCCAGTTTTGGTTTGGGATTCTTTATGCTTAAAAGTATTTATTTTGTGTTGAAATTTCCAATTTGAAGATCCATTTTTTCCGTTGAAGAAAGTGCAACAACTTGCTCTGTAGTAATGCAGTAGTGATTGTTTATTATTATTGTTATTATTATATTTATTTATTTATTTATTTATTTTTTGTTGAAAAAGAAGAAAAGAAAGGAATCAGTACTTTTTTGGCTGTATCACATTGGCTCTGTGAATTTCCTGCTATTCATACAGGTGTATTACTCAGTGTCATGCTTTATATGATTTTTTTTTTTTTTTTTACATTGGAAACTAGGAGGTTATATTTTATTTTGATGAAAATCCTTGATTTTTCATCAGGAAGAAGAAAAAAAGGCCAAGCACAAAAATACCAAAAAGGGAGAAAATTGCCTGTCTGCTGTGAAGTGTGTATTATATCATTCAGAAAGTTGTGATGTGTTTTAAAAAAAAAAGATGAAAAACTTTGTTTCATAAGAAGTCTCGCTAAGCTTTACTTCAGTTTACACACTGACATTTTTCATTTCCTTGCTTACAAATATTTTGAAAACTTCCTTGTTTGTTGGGAGGTCAGTGGGTGTATTTTACAAGTCTCTCTCTCTTTTTTTTCTCTTTTTTTTGTTGTTGCTTATTTTTAAAAGTTATAATCCAAGATGAAAACCAGAAACTTGAACTATATTCTTTCTTTTTTTTTTTTTTGGTTTAAAGATGACTGTTGCATTTTGTTACTAGCAGCAAGCCACCATCAGAAGTGATGAAGTGTGAACTGGTATATGATGACATGTATACTGGAGATTTATTATACTTGGTGCTGTCGATATTGTGAACATATGAATGCTGTCGAAGTTCAGTAATTTGGGATTTGTAACGGTTCCTGATCTTGCATAATTATTGCTATTGAGGAAAAGAGGGAGTGTTTTCCCTCTGTGCCCTGTACGAAACTGTTTGTGTGAACGTGTATAACTGTAAATGGACACATGAACATGTAACCTAGAAAAAACAGAGAGCCACAGATCTATGTGTATTGTACTTCAGACTAGGCACGGTTCAAGTCTTTAACCTTTTTCTGCTCTGTATTTCGTTATTATTAGATTAGGAGAAAGGGAGCCATAGACAAATAGTAGGATCCGTAAAAACTTTTGTTAAGTATTTTTGATATTCATATGCTTTGGGAGGTCAAACTTGGCTGATATGGTGGTTATATTGTAAACTGGTGACACTGTTGTGACGTTTACTTTGGCTGCTCTCTTATTCTGTGGGTTTACTGACAAAACATACCTGTACATGAAAGATCATTTTGTTTGTTATTGTCTTTTTGTAGATGAACAAGCTTGTCATTTTATAAAACTAACACACACATGCATAGGCATACACACACATACACATACACACATGCAGGCACACATGCATGCACAATGCATGCACTCACACACATGCACACACACACACACACACACACACACACACACACACACACACACACACACACACACGCGTGCGCAAAGAATTGCAAAACATTACATTCTGATAATTAGATGGCATCTTGAGGTAGGGAGAGAGAGGAGAAAGGAGAGGGGATATAGAAGGAGATGGAGTTTGTGTTTTTGGTTTGATAGGGTAGATTTGCAGATTGCTGGAATGTGTTTTAAATGTCTTTTGTTAAATCAACTTTATCTTGCTTTGAGTCACAAACATTGTGTCCACCTTCCCTCAAGTTTTCTGAAATCTGAGGCAATGAAGAGTTGATATATCACCTTATGCTTATGTTGTTTATCTGTGGTATTTTTATCTTTCTTCTCCCTCCACCCCTTGACCCTTAACCCAGTGAATAAAGTAATATCAAAGAAACCTCGTCAAGAAGTCTGACATACTTGCAGTGTGAGGGACAGCAGTGTTTTTTTCCTTTTTGTGTGTTTTAATTTTGTTAACAGTCCACCTTCACAGAAAATGTAAAAGAAAGCAGAGGACTTTTTCCTATCTACTTTATGTCAAAAAACTGATGCACATCCTTAAGTTATGTTCAGTGATTGTGACCTGTGTGGTAATTACATCAACATTCCATTCCACTTCTTGCATGCTGTTCTTTTTGGCTCAACAGTGGTGTGTAAAACACGCCGGCAGCAGCCTTAGTTGCTGTTGCAGTGGTGGTGTGCTGTGAACAGTCGGCTCTGTCGTCTTTCTGACTTCATATCTATTGTAGATACATACTCCACATTTCTCCAGTATGGCAGTTCTCAAAACCTGCTTGCTTTCAAACATGTGCTGTGTAAGAATATGTCCAATAAAAGTAAGGAAACTTTAAGGGGAAAAAAAACGTTTCAGATGTTGGATTGACTATCTTATACTGTGACTAAATGGTGTTGTACAAATATTTTTCAGTCGCTGTCAACAACAAAAAATTAAGGGGTGGGGGGTGGAAGGGGGAACGGGTGTGATTCATTCTATGGATTTATCTGTTTATGACTTTGGATCTTTTAAACAGCTGAAAGTGGTCATGTTTTGCATGAGAAGATGTGGAATTTGTTCACATGTAAGATCTGTTTTGACTTCCAAGCTGTCGTTACTCATTTTCCTTAAAAATGTCAGAACTATGGGCTTAAAAAAAATAAACTAAGAAAAAAAAGTTTTTGCAGTTGATGAATTGGAAAATCACTCCCATGATAGTGTATGTATCAAGAAAGTATGCAGCATTAAAAACAAAGTTGGTCACTGTTTCAGAGACTGATACTTTGCTCCTGGCTGCATTGATCTTTCAGTCATTTAACAAGATGTACTGCAGGTTAGAGGTATGATTATCCAAAAAGAAAAGCTTTCTCCGACTGTTGGGCTGACAGTATTTTGTTACACAACATGAATTTGCCACAACTTGCTTTAAATCTACTATATATCACATGTTGATTGTGCGAAAGAGAACAATGTGAGTGATGTGTTTTTTCAGTTGCGAAGGGGGTTTAATTAACGTGGCATCAAGATTCACACGCTCTGTTCTTCGTTTTTGTGTAACGATGATCCAAAAGATCACTTTGTTGAGTGCTGTTGAAAAAGTGCAATGCGTTGACGATGATGACGATACTGCTGGCATGTGGGATTGAGTTGGTTCCAGTCTGTCTGGTCAGTCATTTTTGTTATGCCTTTACTTGGTAACAGATCTGTGCTTGCTAATGCATTTGTTTGAAAGATACATGTAGTTTTGACTGTGGCGAGAAAGGTAGAGTGCTGTTTGGTGGTGTTTTAGTGGTATTAGAGATAGACTGTGGAATGTCTGTGGGTAATGAGATTGTGCAGAAATATGCGTTAATAACTTACAGACCGTTTTGAACTAGGATGAAGTTTTTTTATGGTTGGAGTTGGAAGTATTTATTTATTTATTTATTCATTCATTCATCAGTTTATTTATAAATAGATTGGTTAGCTGTTTATTTAGGGAAAGGTGGGGGTTATTCTTGTGAGGGTTTGGATAGAGGCACAGGATCTTCATGATTATACTGTGTATCTTACATTAATAGAGTTGGGGTTTTTTAATTATTATTATTAGTTTTTTTGGGTTTTTTACATTAATAGAGTTATATTCTCCCTCTCTCTTGCTGTCAGTGTTTCCTTATCGGTTAGGGTGTGTCATGGCTGGTCTTTTCCAGTGCTTATGGTTTTGCAGGTCTGCTCGCTGGCCTCAGCTGACACATGCTGACTTCAGAGCAGCTCATTTCAGTGTACAGGTTGCATGCTGGGTATGATCATGTTTCCATAACCTACCAAATCCTGACATCAATGACAAGATGTTTACTATGCATATTTGATCTTCTGCATGTGCAAGTGCATAAAGGAAATTCAGGCAGTGGCAGGTCTGCACTTGAAGTTGACCTGGAAGATTGTGAAAATCCCCACCTCTAATTCACCAGACACCACCACCAAAATTTAAACCCCCGACTTCTGGGACCCAGGTAATTGAAGTCCAACAGTTCTAACCACTTAGCTATAGCATCCATCAGAGTTATATTAAACTGCAAATATAATTTTTAACTGTGAACTTTCTTTTTTGTTAGGTGGTCGTTTATGTTAAAATATCTATGTATTGTTATTAGTAAAATGTCATCACAGAAAATGGCATTTATGTGAATATTACATTTGAAAGTACTGTGCCTTTTACTGGTTAAACCAGGTGGTGAATTTTGTGAACTATGTTCATCAGAGAATGTGCAGTGACTCAGTTCTGAAAGGTTCTGAAGAATGCGTCGAATTGTCTGAATGTGCTTGTAATGTAGAATATTTTGACCAATGGCAAATAAAATTGTCTGTTTCTTGCATCTCTATGCGTTTTGGAGTTTGCGTTGTGAGTGGATCAGGGCTACCCCTCTCTCTGACTTTCTTACAGAAGGAGAGGAGGACTGTGGATTTTATTGAGCATGCGGCAGTTTCCTGACAGTGGTATTATCATAGCACTGGAGAGAAGGGGAAAACATAAGGGAAATAAAGGTGGGAAAAACTTGGGGCTATCAATCATAGTGCACCAACACACACACACACACATGCTCACACATATAAATGCTCACCACACACACACACACAGTCGCGCACGCACTTCCCACACATGCACTCACACATATTATGCTCTCTCTCTCTCTCTCTCTCTCTCTCTCTCTCTCTCTCTCTCTCTCTCTCTCTCACACACACACACACACACACACACACACACACACACACATACACCAAATACATCAATCACCACTAACATGTCAGATTCAGATGTTTTGCAAACATTTACCCAGTCGTCTACAGCAGCAAAGCATTCATTTGCATTGTCATCACTGGTGTCTGCAGGGAACGAACAAACAAACCCCTTGAACCCAAAGTGGAGCCAGTGCTGACTCCACTTTCCCCTGAAGTCCTTCCGATGAGACTTTACACAGAGGCCCCGTGTGTGAACGCACGCAGAACATCTTGCGCACACGTTAAATCCTGTTCGGCTTTTCATAAGAGTAGGCCATCATGTGCCGGTGGGAACAGATGACATTTACAAAACTGCATACACACGGGGACTGGGTGTAAAAAAGCACAAGAGTGCTTATCCCATTATCATCGATATAAAAAAAAGAAACCAAGGGTTTAGCACAGAGGGCACAATCAATACACACAAAAAAGTTCATCTCCAATTTTATGTCGAGACTATCACACTTGTCCTCATGTAATTAGTTTTCCACCTTGTATAATCCATGACTTTGGGTAAAGGTGTTGCCATAATTAGTTTTCCACCTTGTATAATCCATGATTTAAGGTAAAGGTGTTGCCATAATTAGTTTTCCACCTTGTATAATCCATGATTTAAGGTAAAGGTGTTGCCATAATTAGTTTTCCACCTTGTATAATCCATGACTTTGGGTACAGGTGTTGCCATAATTAGTTTTCCACCTTGTATAATCCATGACTTTGGTACAGGTGTTGCCATAATTAGTTTTCCACCTTGTATAATCCACGACTTCAGGTACAGGTGTTGCCATAATTAGTTTTCCACCTTGTATAATCCATGACTTTAGGTAAAGGTGTTGCCATAATTAGTTTTCCACCTTGTATAATCCATGACTTTAGGTAAAGGTGTTGCCATAATTAGTTTTCCACCTTGTATAATCCATGATTTAAGGTAAAGGTGTTGCCATAATTAGTTTTCCACCTTGTATAATCCATGACTTTGGGTAAAGGTGTTGCCATAACCTATGCTGTGGTTAGGGAGCAGAGTGTCACTGTCAGAGACCTCAGCTTCTCCAGGGTCAGCAAAGTGGGAATGGCGCCCATCTCGTATACATTAGTTAGTGATTTTAAGCCTACCTGAGCTCATCCATCGAGACAGATATTTACATATGTTGGGGTCTTTCACACATTGTTGTCCATAGGAGTCAAACTGAAGGTAGTATAGAATATTATGGGGAAAAACGTAAACAGGAGTTTGCGAATTTGTGTTAAATTTTCAGTAAAACTTGTCCATTATTAGGAACTTTAACAAAAATAGAAATTGTAGATAACGTCATAAACATCCATTTGTTACTTTCGGAAAACGCTTCTCATGCATTAAAGTAATTCAGTAGTAGTTTTCGATGCCATGTCCATGAAATCTCTTTTTTCTCTCACCTCAGACCTTGGTTCTGTGAAAGCAAGCCCTCTGCCCTCAATTTAAAACCACTTCCCTCGATCTTTTCTTATTCTTCTCTGACAAAGTCTGCAACATAGGCTCCAGACTGGATCAGACTCCTTTTCAGAATGTGCCTCATGATCCCTAGCTTACTGGCTCCTCTCTACTCTCCTTCCATTCTGCAAATGAGAATGGTGTCATGACGGTTTTGAAGATATGACAAAGTCATGCGATCTCGATCCCATACCTGCTACTCTTCTCTGGCAATGCCTTCTACAACTTGTACCCACTATTACCAAAACAATGAACTCATCCCTTCTTTCGGGAAATTTTCCATCAGCTCTCAAAACTGCAGTAGTCAGACCTCTCCTCAAAAAGCATGACTTTGATTCTAATATTTCTAAAGAATTAGCCTATAGACCTGCTAGTCACATCCCTAATTCTTGCTCGATTGGACTAATGTCATTCACTTTTGGCTGGTCTACCAGCATTATATACCCACTCCCTTTAACGTATTCAAAATTCTGCAGCTCGACTTGTCCTAAGAAAGAAGAAATCCGAACACGTTACTCCTCTCTTGCACTCTCTTCACTGGCTGCCTGTCGCACAAAAAGTGAAGTTGAAGATCAATACCCACTGTTACAAATGTCTACACAAGACTGCACCTTCTTAACTCTGTAACTGCCTTCACCTATACATCCTTCTCGTTCCCTCCGATCTGCTGAAGATACCCTGTGCTTACAAATACCAAGGTTCAAACAATCCACTGTCGGCCATCGTTCTTTCACTATTTCTGGTCCATCTATCTGCCATCTGGAATGACCCCCCTCTCTCCCTTCGCAAAAATCCCTCTTTTAACACTTTCAAATCCAGTCTCAAGACATCAATTTTATTTCCTGCCTAGGTCTTCCTTCATCATTACATCTCACATATGTCACCAATCTTATTCAGTCTCCTCCATCTCCATCACCTTGTGTTAGTGTTAGTGTTAGTGTGTGTGTGCGTGCGTGCGTGCGTGTGTGTGTATGTGTGTGTGTTTGCATTTGTGTAAATATATAATGTGTTAATTCTATTCGTGAATGGTTGCATGTGTGTGACTGATTTGAATGCAAGCGCTTTGATTTGTTTGCTTAACAAGAATCAGCTCTATATACATTCCATTTTATTATTGTTATTATCATAAATGCTTCCAGATATAAAGTCATTTAATTACCTTTAAAGCAGAGGTGACCTTAGTTGTAAGAGTACTCCAAAGATCAGAAGAGAAACTGTCCACGTCTCTTCTAGAGTAAATTCGTAAGAATGCAGAGGTCCTGGTCCTGGGAAGGAGGCTAGGTTCTACGTGATCACCGCGCTTTGCAGCTGTCTTCAGACTGTGTTAAAGCCAATGCCGCCTAAACCATGCCTCTTGTCAGTCATACCCTGCCATGCCACGTTTATAAACTGTTCTCGTTCTCTCATGCTGTAGGAAAAACAGTCACTGTCAGTCCACGCTGTTTCCATAACTGCTGATGCTTCTGTCTTTGGAGTGGAAGGACGTGGCCCTGCCATAAAAATTCTCAGCCGGCCTGGCGGACAGACGACTCTTGTCCTTCAGTTTAGGAACCGTCTCAAAGCTGGAGGGCGGGGCGTGGCGAGAGAGGACAGTGCACACAGACATGGACAGGCTGGACCTGCTCTTGGCGGACTTGGCGGCGATGGAGGGGGACAGGAGGGAAGGAGGCCGGCTGGGGCAGGCTTGGGGCTGGTGAGGTGCTCACAGTCAAACGAGTTGCACAAGCTGCAATCGGCATAGATCGGCACGACCACTTTCAGCTTCTGAGGTTGAGGTGGTTGCGGTGGCTGTTGATCCGCGTCGCTTCCGCGAGCAGTTTTGCCGTTCCGCCTCCTGCCGCGTGACTTGTACACTTTGCGCATGACGTCTCTGTGGATGCTGCAGCCGAAGTACTGGAAGCGGAACGGGTCGTCCACCGAGGGCCAGGAGGGGACCACCGTGTACTGCGGGGGCCAGGACTCCCCGTCCCGGGGCCTCTGAGGGGGGCTGGTAGGAGACACGGGCGGCGCCATGGAGGCGCGTGTCTCCACGTAGCGCTGAGGGGTGGGGACAGTGTCTGTGGTAGAAGGACGTTGTGCACGTGCCGAGTACGTGGCCGTGTCGGATCGTGCAGACGTGCTGATCCAGGAACCACTGGAGGAAGACCCGCTGACGCGGTCAAAGACGTAACCGAACTGGTCATTGTCCATGCGGTCAGCGTCAAAGGTGGTGGCCGACTTGGCCTCGCAGGGGTCGTCCTCCGGGAGCAGGCAGGCGCCATGGCTGAAGGCATGACGTGGGAGGAGGAGTCACTGGAGGTGCCCTTCTTCGGGCGCGAGTCCTTGAAGAGCGCGTGGGCGGGCGGGGGCGCGGTGACGCCGGTGAAGTGATAGTTCCAGGCGGCTGCCGCTCGCCGGCTGATGGAGGGCTGGGGGAAGAACATGTGCCGCAGGGACTGCTTGGCGTCTCTGTTCGCGGCAAAGTCCTCGGAGCTGGAGGCGTTCCGCTTGTACTTGAGGGGCAGGAGGGCAGGGGCACCACGTGCTGGCTGGAGTGGCGGAGGGGGGAGGTGCTCTGCTGGGGCTGGCGGCAGTCCGAGGAGGAGGGCAGGGCGCCCCGCGCCGCCACCAGCCTCAGCTTGCTCTTCAGGTCCTTCAGCTTGCTGACCGAGTCCTGCTTGTGCTCCTGGACAGGTAAGCGTCACGTTACATCGCGTCACGTTACGTCACTTCATATCGCGTCGCGTCACATCATATCACATCGCATCACATCACATCACACTGTACTGCCTTATGACTATGTGCAGGTATTATATCACATTACATCACATCACATACATCACATTACATCACATCACATCACATCACACTGTACTGCCTTATGACTATGTACAGGTATTATATCACATTACATCACATCACATCACATCACATTACATCACATCACACTACTGCTTATGACTAGTACAGGTATTATTCACATACATCACATCACATCACATCACATACATCACATCACATACACCACACTACATCACATCACATCACCACATCACATCACACCATCACATCACACCACATCACACACACCCACTGTACTGCCTTATGACTGGACTGGCACTATATGACACCACATCGCATCACATCACATCACATCATCACTCACATACATCACATCACATCACATCACATCACTTATGACTATGACTTTTTTGTTTTGCGCAGCATGCTTGGTGATTATTGTCATCGTTGTCATCTTCGTCGTCATTGTCGTCGTCATCACCATCGTCGTCGACATCGCAATCATCATCATCATCATCATCATCATCATCATCATCATCATCATCATCATCATCATCATCATCATCATCATGTATGTACAGTGCGACCCCCCCCCCCCCCCCCCCCTTTCCCATCAATATTTTATTTCAAGAAAAATAATATACGCTTGGTTCTATTCATTTATGAAATCATATTTTCTTCAGTCTGACTTCAGAGCTATGTTAGAGTTGGGTCTTTTTTTTTATATTGTCGACAGTATATTATGACTGTTTGGGATTTGTTCTGCGTATTTTGTATCAAAGCAGGGCTGCAGTAACCAGGGAGGTGATGTGTACCAACAGTATAGCGTTGATCTCTCTCTGAAGCAGATCAGTGGCCCAGTGGTAACGGACATGCCTAGAAAGCAGAAGACTGCGGGTTCAACCCTGTCTGAACCCGGTCTTTTCCCCTCACTATGTCCTCTGGGACGACAAGAACATGTCATCAGCTTCAAGATCAGATTAATGCGCTCCCTGATCATGTCCATATTTTTTTTTGTACGCATGTGAAACGCGGACCATAACAGCAGACATTGAAAGAAGGATAGGCCTACAGGCAATGGAGATGAGATGCTTTCCAAACTTCTTGGTATATCACACAGAGATTACGTAAGCCCCTAACAAGCAAGTGAAAAACCAGAATTGAAAACAACATCAGGTCGTGTTGAGAACTCCTGACTTCAGTGGAAAACCCCTCGCAAACTGAAGAGGTATGGACATGCCATACGAACATCTGAACTGGCCCAGATTGTCCTACAGGGAACTGTACAAGGAGGGAGACAAATAGGCAGACAGAGAAAACGATGGGAAGACAAAATCAGAGAGTGGACTGGCGCTACGGAAAGTTGTATACCGTGAATAGTGGAGACAGCTGGTTGCAAATTTTTCAGTGGTGCCCCAACGGTCTACTGGACTACGGATAGGTCATGATGAACACTTCAATGCAGTGCCCTAAGGACTCCGTTGGGAGTTACAGGAGCCAAGGCAAGTAAAGGCAAGTCAAGTTAAGTCAAGTCGAGTATGCAAATTGAGCTGCTCCAGCCAACCTACTTTCACAAAAATTCGATTGATGGGGAAAACTGGGAACAGAGCCCTTGACACCAACAATGACTCCAGTTTGATAACACCTGACCATGACCATCGTGCCAACCTTTGTAAATTCATAATCAGATGAAAGATAAGGAGGGAAAAGGAGGCAATAAAAATGAACTAATAAATTGTATTTTTTGGGTTTTTAAATTTTGTTTTGGATATATTGTAGTTAACTTTCCTGTGGAGAAGCGGGGGGGGGGGGGGGGGGGGGGGGGCTGTCAGTATAAATAGCATCCTGACCTTCTGGAAATTCTGTGCTAAGAATTCCCTCTTTTCTATCCCTCTCTTTGTTTCTGACTTATTCTTTTCTACTTGTCACCTCCTTCTCGTCTATTGTCTGCCTTCTTGGTACATTCTTCTGCCTTTTTTTCCCCACAGACTTAAACAGATTTTCTCTCCCATGCCGAAGTCGGATGTGCTGGGCCTGACTTCTCAGGCACTTAACGGCAGCGCAACGCATTTTCACTCATATGACAGATAACGATAGTAGCTGTCTGAGATTTCGACGACGAAGAAGAAGTACTTAACAGACAGACAGACAGACAGACAGACAGACAGACAGACAGACAGACAGACAGACAGGACAGACAGAGAGAGAGAGAGAGAGAGAGAGAGAGAGAGAGAGAGAGAGAGAGAGAGAGAGAGAGAGAAGAAGAGAGACAGACAGACAGACAGACAGACAGACAGACAGACAGACAGACAGACAGACAGAGACAGAGACAAAAATAGAGACACACACAGGGAAACAGAGGCAGAAAAACTGGCAGACACAGAGACAGAGATGAAGAAACTATGAAACAGAAATAGGCAAAGGCTTGGAAGAGAAAAGAGGACCTCCCCCCCCCCTCAAACAACAACAACAACAACAAATAAAACAAAACCCCAAACGAACAAAAGAAACCAAAAAAAACCAACCCCAAACCCCAATCGAACAATAAAAACAACAACCAACAAACAAAAACCACCACCACCACCACCAAAACCCACTAAAATTTACGAATGCACCATCGGCTGAAGAAAAGCAAACAAGACAATGTGTTTGTCCCTCACAAACAAGACACACAATGCACGTGCACACAGCAGCTGACCTGGAGCAGTGGGGACAAGAACTGCTCCAGCACTTGAGGTCCTGGAGTCCTGCCGAGGAGGGCTGGCTGCGGCTCTTGCCCTTGGCCTTGCAGACGGCGTGCGACATGTCCAGGAACCTCTGCACTTTCTCCATCTTGCTCAGCTCCCGCCCCAGCTTCCTCAGATCCCCCAGCTCCTGCCGACGGTGGATGCGGGGAGCGGCGTCCATGGACCGACCCACCCTGTTGCCCGGGCTGCTGCAGCGGCCTTGGTGGATTTGTGGAGAGAGGAGGGGGTGGCTTGGTTGTTGAAGGGGGTGGTGGTGGCGGTGGAGGTGATTTTGTTGGGGCCATACTTGTTGTACAGCAGTTCCAGGGGGCGAGGCTCGAAAGACACGTTGATGCGTTCGGCTGGCATTGTGATGGGGTTTGCAAAGCGTGGACTGTCCGGCTTTGATTGTGTTTTTTGGTGTCTTCTTTCTTTAGCGTATGGCGTTTTATCAGCAGCAGTGATGATCTAGTGCTCTGGTGTGCAGCTTCACTGACAATCTGTTTGTTTTGTTGTTGTTGTTTTTTGGTGGGTTTTTTTTTAGCACATTGTGCTTCCTCAGTTGTAGTTCACAGCTAATGCTTCTTTGCGGTCTTCGTTGAAGCTGAGTTCATAGGTTTGAAATAATAGTCTGGATATTCTTTTGAAGTAGAGGTTTTGAAATTGGAACTGTTCGGTTTGCATGAGTTTTGTTTTTGTTTACTTAGTCTTGGTTGTTATTGGTTTAGAGTTTCATATATGAAAATTTAGTTTAGGTTTGCTCGTATTTGTTAAAAAAAAGTCTTTGACGATTTGTGCCTTAGTAAACTTTTGCAATATGTTGGTAGGAATTTACGCCTTTGCGGTCATAGTTATACAACATCCAGTGATGGGGCAGATACTTTAAGGACTGGGAATAAATTCGAAGTGTTCGGAATGTAAAGCATTTACTGTCAATTTTGCCGAGAGCCTATAGCTGTGTAGGTGTGAAGTCCTGTACCTCAGCTTTGGCGGTGTCTCATCATTCCTCACCTGTACACCTAGCCCTCCATTCTCATCTCCTTTTCTGGACGGCAGAGGCTTTTAACCAAAGTGAACAACAGCAAAGTAACAAGCTTTTCACCCCTCCTCTTGACCAGAGAGCAAGTGTCATTTTCACAGCCTACTGGAAGACACAACAGCTCCCTAAACCGGAAATCTCCGCTGGGACGTCAATACAACACCACACAAGAAGAAGAAGACACAGCTGGACTGTGGGCAGACTGTGTCAGGGTCTGCACTGTTCAGATTCCCCAACTCACCAATCCTGGAGAGGACTGGGCTCTGCCAGGGTCCACTTGCCCACCACACACTGCCTGAAAAACTCACAGACAGCAGTGCCTGACTCCTTAAGAAGTCAGGTGAAGTCAGGTAAGATGATGGATGACGCCCTTCTATGGTGTCCACTGGAGCTGGTCAGGTGAGGGGAGGGGAGGGGAGGGAGGGGAGTGTGTGGACAGGCGGAGGGTGGGCACAGGATGTGGTCAGCACTGTCTAAGTTGAGGCAGGCCATCCACGGGTTCCGGCCATGCAGGACCCGGAAACCTTAACATGGTAGTCAGGTGATCAGCGGGATACATCATCCCTACTGAAACAGAAAAAGTGATATCAACAACGACAGCAAACAACAACGATGATGATGATGGTAATGATAATCATGATATGATAATGATTATGATAATGTAGATATATGAGACTACATTCAACTGGATCTTGTAAATGCAACAGATCAAAGCACAAGATTATCAAATGATCATCTCATATTAAAAAATGGAAAGAAATATTGAATGAAAAATAAAAGAAAGAAAGAAAGAAGGCCACAAATGGAAAGACGTAAACAGCAATGACAAGCAGATGATGATCAACAGAATAAAATGCAGAACATTGTATTGCCTCTCAAATGAAGCATTGTTTTTGCTGTGCACATGACACAAAAATATAAAACATTACTGAGTTCAAGAGAGTGACATTCAAATGAGAATGACATAATTGTTAGGCCCTTATTTGGACATGCGTTATTGCAGGTAAATATACAATGGCTGCTAGTTTCTTTCACTAACACTATGAAGTCGTAGGTTCGAATCTCGGTAGCCTCTGGTGAATCAAGGGTGGAGATTTTTTTATGACCTCTGGGGTCAACTTCAAGTGCAGACCTACCAGTGCCTCTCCCTTCGTGTAGGCCTATGTACACATGCAGATCAGATATATATGCGTGTTCAAGATCCCATCATTGATTTCAGCGTTTGGCGGGATACAGAAACACATATATACTCAGCATACATTCCTGAAGTCGGAATGCGGTTACCTTCATGGCGGGCAAAACCAGTCATAGGCAAAATCTCACCATTGTCGAACCTCAGAGCTCTAGGTGAAGAACGAAAAAAAAGTAGTGGCCGATCTTCAATGACACATGCAGGTACCATGTATTATCATCATGTGTCCCCCCCCCCCCCCCCCAGAAATGACGTCGTTGCCTTTTAAAAAAAGTAAGAGGTAAAGGTGTTCCAATAACCTAGGTGGTCATAGGGGAACGAAGTGTCAGAAACCTCAGTTTCTGCAGGGGCCAGCATATTGAGGGCGGCGCTCATCTCTCTCTCGTTGCTTTACCTTCCCTGACCCTAAATATGCAGGTACGTACTCATTTACAGTTGGGTGAACTGGGGAACTGTACCAAAGCCATGGCGTGCAAACGGTCACCCATCCACTTGGTAATCAGGCTCAATGCTGCTTGACCTTAGCTTGGGGAGAACGAATGCTCTGACCACACAGTTATCCCGTCCCTTTAGCGATGTATAAATCAGTGTCCAGAATATTCCCGACTATTCACTATATGGTGAATTATCAGGCTGACACGTGATTCAATGAGATCCTGAAGACCAAATACTGTCTGCAGATAGGAAACGAACTTATTTCAGTCTTCGTGTCAGACAAAGAGTTAGGCTAAAACAATTCATACTTCAAAGTACAGAAAATTTCTTACCAAGTGTCCACATGATTCCTCTAAAAGAACACAATGGTTGCGTCAACATTATTCAAGTGTAACCAAAACTTTGAAGATTAGCAGTTACTCGTTCAGTCTCTACATCCCAGTCACGATTGGACTCGATTATCACATTTGCGCTCAGTGAAGCAGAACTGGCAACAGTGCACGTTCCAAATTGCACACAGCCAATTTCCGGCTGACCGCCTCAATGAACAAAGGTCTGAATTAATCCTGTGGCTAGTGATGCTGAACGCTGACCTCGGTCAGTTTTTTAGCACCATGTGCTGCCATAACACAGCACAACACCCACATAAACACCACACACACACACACACACACACACACACACACACACACACACACACACACACACACACACACACACAGAGAGAGAGAGAGAGAGAGAGAGAGAGAGAGAGAGAGAGAGAGAGAGAGGAGAGAGAGAGAGAGAGAGAGAGAGAGAGAGAGAGAGAGAACATTCAAATGTAGCCTACATATGGATATAAATCATACCATAAAGATGTAAAGATACACACGCACAGACATTAGAAGTAAAAACAGTGGTAGATAGGACTGTAAATTCATATGAAATACATGCACATAGGACATAATATTATAATTTTGAATACACACGGGGATCAAACCGAACTTTTCTACTTTCTAGGCAGGTGAATTACCTCTAGATCACCGATCCACCGATTTATTTGATATACTTCTCTACATCGGCTTTGTATATTGTTTACATGTTAATTCCATCCTATATTATTGTTGATTAGAGCCTAGTACCTTGTGAGAATCAATGTTGTTAGTTGTTGTTTATAGGGGCCAGTTTAAATATAGTATCTTTGGGTTTTTTTGGTGGTAAACAGGAACTTTGCTCTTGTTGCATTCAAATTCATGTGATTCAGCCACACCATCTGATCTTGTCCATGTTCGGTTTTTATTAAGGGATAGTGTCAGTTGATTCAGATGACTGGTATGTTTAGTTATATCTTCACAGAAAACTTTACATAATTCATCCCCATGTAACATTAGTTCATTCAAATAATGAAAAAAGGCTGGGCCAAGGGCACAGCCCTAAAAAGAAGATCACACTTAATAGGTCGTGGTGATATGTATGTGTGTGCATAGAGAGAATTTGAAAAAGAAAGGAAAAAAAAAAAGAAAAGAAAAAAGAGTGTTGCTATCTGGGGACTGACTATTTTCTGATGGCCTGTACACTTTTTAAGGAGTGGTTTGTGCCAGGTCATTGACATCGAATGCTTTTGGAAAGTCAGTAAGCGAGGAGCCATATAATTTACCATCACTTTGGGCTGATGAACCGACAGTCCATTAAACTTTTTTATGCTGAGAGACAAGAATGTCTTTTCCTCAATCTGGATTGGTTTTTGTAGGAGTAAATCTCTCTCTCTCTCTCTCTCTCTCTCTCTCTCTCTCTCTCTCTCTCTCTCTCTCTCTCTCTCTCTCTCTCTCTCTCTCTCTCTCTCTCTCTCTCTCTCTCTCTCTCTCCCCTCAAGTAAACTGACTTGTGACATAAAATAAATGATCAGTAACTCACTGACAAACAAACAGTATTTATTCTATTTATCTTTATATCGATGATAACAGAATAAGCAATCATGTGCTTTTTTCATCCGGTCCCGTGTGTATGCAGTTTTGTAAATATTGTCATCTGTTCCCAAACGGCACACGATGGCCTACTCTTACGAAAAGCGGAACAGGATTTAACGTGTGCGCAAGATGTTCTGCGTGCGTTTGCACACGGGGCCTCGGTTTAAAGTCTCATCCGAAGGACTAAGCAACTCGAGGCAAGTGTAAACCAAGCCATCTGAACAACGGTTACCTTTGACATAATCACAACTATAGTTACCTTAGATAGAATTACAACATTAATAATTACCTTTTATCAGCACCATCACACCTGAAAAATCCCTCACTGAGGTGACTGTGCTAATCCATCCACATCACACATGTGTCTGCGAAAAAAAAAAATCTTGATTTATTAAGGAATACTGGAAGTCTGTTTCCCTCTTACAATGTCAGTTCATGTTTTGCGTTGTTATAAGACAAGTTCTGACATATACGGTAATAATAGCACATTTCAAATTTGATTCCATGATTTCAGTCCATTGTATTCTTGCCCTTTTCACACTCTGACTCAGTAAAGCCAAGACACAAAAGAACAAAGATCTGTTCAGAGCAGTAATCCAAAGACACAATTTGGAAAGGCAGCACAAAGTGTTTCATTTTATTTTTCTTTTCTACATATTGATGATTTCTTTTTATGTATAGGTTTATATATCCGTGATCATCAAATCACAAATTTCTGTCATTTTTTTCTTTGTTGTTTTTTTCTGTCTTTTTTCTTTGTATGCCTCTTCTTTGATTATGATTTAGCTTTAAGTCTTGTCACTTAACACCCTGGCAAAATTTAAATCACACACTTTTCTCAACAGTGTAGCTTTCAGCAGCAAAGCACTGTAGTAATCTGGACGATCTTTGCTATTAGCCAGAGAACCTACCTGGCTGACCAGCCTGCTTAATGACCGCCCAAGGAAACAAAACGTCAAGCACTGAATCAAAGATTAGACCAGCCACATACATACAGCACAGCCAAGAACGCAGAACAAGCCAGCCACAGAATGTAGAGATATCACACACAGGAAATCTGCTCTGTTTTATTATGTCTTTGAGCCAACCAGCCACCCATAGCAGTCAACTGCCTTGATCCCATTGCTTTACTGTGTAACCACGCAGAGAGAGAGTATGCACTTTTTAGGACAAGTCAAAACTAATTTCAATCTTGAACTTTTTTTTTAACCACCTGTCACTTGTGGCGGGGGGTGGGGTGATTTTAGGGCGTAACAGACAGGAAGGGCTTAGTTTCCATAGGTTGATTTGAGATGGAAACTTGAAGATATGAGTAGACCTCGAAGGGAAGAGACAGGGAACTCATTCACTAAAGGCTGTATGTACATTGTTTATTTACCTGAAACCCCGAAGTCGGAATGCGGCTACCTTCATGAAGGGTTGGGGGTGGGGGGGGGGGACGGTTGCATACACAAAATATCACCAGTGGTGAACCTTGTAGGTCTAGCCTAGTATGAAACAAAAAAAGTTACCTGAAAAAAAGAGAAAAGAAAACTACATTGGTTACCCGTTTGTCTCTATAGAAACAAACAACAGCATCAGGAAACAGACGGGATGGGGGCTGGAGTTGGCTATGGTAACATGAAGAAAAGGTAGGGAAAAAATGAATAACCCCCCCCAAAGAAAAAACCCCCCCCCCCAAATAAAGAGAAAGGGATAGGAATAATTATGTCTTGATTCCTCACAGACAATATGAAACCAAACAGGGAATTATCTTCTAGAGTCTGAATGAAAATTATTGACCAGTAAACACTGATCTTGTATTGACAGCGTGCTGGAAGAATTATTACTGAACTGTTCTGTATTGTCTCGTGTGATGGTTTATAGTCAAGCAAGTTCCTCTGCATAAGATTCTGGTCGATTCCCCAGGGAGACTGTGCCAGAATGATATAGCGCCACTCATTTTTCTGTTTTATCTTTGGGTTTTCCGATAGAATTTAGCTAGGAACAATTCTCTTGATAACGTGGGTTTTTATTCAATAAGATGAATTTCACAGTTTTTTGACATTTTTTTTTTCAATAGAAAACTCGTTGTGATTGTTTAAATTAACTCAACGACACACACACACACCACACACACACACACACACACACACACACACACACACACACACACACACACACACACACACACACACACACAATGACACACACACACCACACACACACACAATGACACACACACACACACAGTGACACACACACAACACACACACACACACACACACACACACACACACACACACACACACACACACACACACACACACACACACACACACACACACCAGACAGCCCACTCAAGTCAGTCAAGACGTTGCTAAATCCGCTTTCACCGATTCCTGTACTCATGCAGAGGGGATCTACAGATTTTCAGATTAGCTAAGTCCGTCCGTCCTTTGCCTTGCCTGCCTACGCTTATAATACGTGACAGGATTGCTCGCCACTTTCTCTCTCCAGGCTAGGGTTAAGCAGCGTTGAGTGTAGTTGCCTCGCGGATGGGTGACTATTCATGCATCTTGGTTTTCATATTTATATGGCCTAGTGTGGGTCCCCAGTTCACTCAGCTGTAAATGGGTACATGGGTATTTTTAATGTCAGGGAAGGAAAAGCAGCGATGGAGATGAGATGAGAGGGTGCACCCCACAAGATGCTGGTTCCCTAGAGAAGCTGAGGTGTCTGACACCTCACACCCCAACGACGGCATTAAGTTTTAGTATAATATATATGTATTGTGTGAACAATGCAAAATAAAGCCCTCTTCCTGTAAGTTTTTGGGGACCTTTTCCTTATATTGATAAGACTGCAGTGCCAGTATGTCTCTGCCACACTGTAATGATGATAATAATAACAATGGATATTCAATGATCACTTTTCTTCCTCTTTGTAAAGGTAACACAAAGAGCTCCACGTAATATCGACAGTTTATGGCAAATATCGACAATTATACAATTATCTTGTGAATAATGCAAATATTCCTGACAAACATTTTTACGGTCATATCTCTCATTTCTAGTAGGAAAACAAAGATTCCCTATTCAGTGCTCCCGAGACTACGTATTTGACTCATAATTATCACATCGCAGTTGATGACAGGAAAAAAAGAAGAAAATCTAGTCTAAAAAAAAATCTCATTTCTTCACTCTGCATGCCAATACACTCTTATGCTGGAAACAGTATCGGTTTTGATTCCAAGGCTAGGCACTCTCAGCTGTGTTGATTGTGGCGATGTGTTAATGCGTTTGCGTGTTAGGCTTAGTGGTGTGTGTGTGTGTGTGTGGTGTGTGTGTGTGTGATGTGTGTGTGTGTGTGTGTGTGTGTGTGTGTGTGTGTGTGTGTGTGTGTGTGTGTGTGTGTGTGTGTGCAGGGGGGAGAGGGGAGAGGGGAGAGGGGGAAGTGGTGATGGAGGTGGACGTAGGTGGATAAGTGGATGGTGGTAATGGTGGTGGTGCTATGTGTGCATGCATACATACATACATACATACATACATACATACATACATACATACATACATACATTACATACATATACATACATCATACATACATACATACAACTACATACTCATCATACTACAACATACATAATAACATACATACATACTATAATATCATACATACATACATACATACATACATACATACATACATACATACATACATACATACATACATACATACATACATACATACTAATACACACGTGGTTGTTGATGAAAAAAAGCACAAATGCTTTGCTTATTCAATGTACCATCTGGAGATAAAAATTCGACTTTGACTACATAATTATATACATGTTGTCGGAGATAACAAACTGTTCATTTTGAACCAGTTGTACAGCCTCCGTATCAATGTGTCTGTCAGTATCTTAATTGCCAATCATGGGATGATTAACGTGTTTATGATTTGACTTGACATATAGACAGACAGAAACAGAAAGAACGCCAAACTATACCAGGACCCTAAAAGGGCTTCTCTTACTTTGGCCAACAGTCCAATCTGAGAGTGGACACAGTTCGTATTTTGTATTTCGTACCACTTTATGTCACAGCAGATTTCTTTGCGTGAAATTCGGGCTGCTCTCCCCGGGGAGAGCACGTCGCCACAAGTGCAGCGCCTACCCATTTTTTTCTTTATTCCTGCATGCAGCTGTATTTGTTTTCCTATCAAAGTGGCTTTTTTCTACAGAATTTTGCCAGGGTCAACCCCCTTGTTGCCGTGGGTTCTTTTACGTGCGCTAAATAGTGATGTGTAACACACGGGATCACGGTTTATCGTCTCATCCGAAAGAATAGCGCCAGACCACCACTCAGGGTCTAATGGATGGGGAAAAAGTTTTGGGCCCAAACGGGGTACAAACCGCCGCACATTCCGACCCCGGACTTTTTGCTTTCTAGGCAAGGCGCATTACCACCTAGACCATTGATCCAGGTTAGCCTAGTTACTTTTCTGTCTTTCAGTTCCCTCAACCCACTTACCCAGGGGCTTACTACCGTCAACCTGCCCCACACTGCACAACACAACACAGAAGGGAAAACCATAACACCAATCATCCACCAACACAAAAGAAGCAAATCACTGGAATGTTTTTATAGATTCAACATTGACCCAAAGGCAGGAATGGAGGATCGCAATTACTGCTGGTGGTATTGTGTTTACAGTAAATCCTCTCTGCTCAGCTCTGTAGCGGGATTTTTTGGAGGGATAAGTGGAATATGTTTGATTTGGGATAAACCTATGTGTTCTGGCCAATACCTCTCAGGAATAATCTCACTACAGTTGTCAAAGATCAGTAACGGAGAAAGCGTACGTACACGCACTACCTACAGAAGAGATTTCGTACGTTTCCATCTCCTGGCGGGGAAATGCCAGGGGCCCTTTCAGTCTAAATAGTATTTCCATATTCTGGAAATTCGGTGCTAGGAATTTCCCCTCTTCTATCACTCCCCTTCTCAGTCTTTCCTCTCACCTCTCTCTATCCTTTCCCTCTCATTCTTGTTTTTCTCCCTAACCAGTCCATTCTTCCGCCTTCTTTGCATGCAAATGGAAAATTTGTTCTCTTATAAACTTTCTGATAAGCTGCCCTGAAGTCGGAACGTGTCGGCTGAGGCCAGCGGGCAGACCTCCTGCAGAGTAACAAGTACTCTTCTTCTTCTTCTTCTTCTTCTTCTTTTTACATCGAAGATAATGGGATAAGCACTCTTGTGCTTTTTTTTTTTTTTTTACAACCAGTCCCCGTGTGTATGCAGTTTTGTAAATGTCATCTGTTCCCACCGGCACACGATGGCCTACTCTTACGAAAAGCGGAACAGGATTTAACGGTGTGCGCAAGATGTTCTGCGTGCGTTCGCACACGGGGCCTCGGTTTATAGTAGGCTATAAGAGAGGACCAGGCACTACACACTCTACCCAATGGTTGTAAGGGAATGCAGAGAAAGAGAAAGTAAGTTTCCATATTATAACTGTTCTATGTCACACTGCCACGCTCCCATACCCTCATGACTACACTCAATGCTCAACTGGAATGACCCAATAACTTTTTCTGGGGGAGTCAGATTTGGGTTTGTTTTGAGATCATTCACAGTGTAGGTGCCTGATTTTCTTCATTTTTTTGTCGTTGCTTTTTTAGGGAGGGTGAGGGGGGGGGGGGAGTACCCAGGGGATCAAACTGATTAACTATCTGAGTCAAATGAAAAGATGTGATGGGGGGGGGGGGGGGGGGGAGTGACAGGTCAACTTCAAGTGCAGACATGCCAGGCCTTAATTCCCTTCGAAATTAAAGACATGCAAAGATCAAATATGCACGTTAAAGATCCCGTCATTCATGTAAGCGTTCGGTAGGTTACGGAAACACCAGCATACCCAGTATGCGTCCCCGAAGTCGGAATACGGCTACCTTCATTGTGGGCAAAAAATGGTCGCATACGAAAAAAATTACCATTGGTGAATCTAGGAGCTCTATTTCTTTTCTTTTCTTTTCTTTTATTTTATATCACTTTATGTCACAGCAGATTTCTCCGCGTGAAATTCGGGCTGCTCTCCTCGGGGAGAGCGCGTCGCCACAAGTGCAGCGCCAACCCTTTTTTTTTTCTTCTCTCTAGCCGAGGACCGAAAAGAAACAACCCCACAGACAGGACGCTCTAACCACGAGGCTTTTCCTGCCCCGTTTTCTTGAACAACAACAACAACAACAACAACAAACAACCCCCCCCCCCCCAAACCAACCAAACAAAAAACCCAACAACAAACAAGTGTTACCATGATCACGGCGAAACAGCAACAACATGTTAAATGGCACATTTCAAAACTAATAACTAGAGACATAAAAGAATAAGAATAAACAGCAACAACAAAACAAAAAAAGGTGGGACCATTATACCGAAGCCAAAACGATGCAAAAAATATTCATACTGCAAAACAATGTCGACATGAGGAAAACAAAACAATGTTGACATGAGGAAAACAAATAACTGATGTTAAGTGGAAATGAGAGATCTGACAGTGCAGGCGAGTGAGTCATTACACACACACACACACACACACACACACACACACACACACACCACACACACTTGCGTGCGTGCGTGCGTGCGTGCGTGCGTTCCTGCGTGTGGTGCGTTATGTGTGTGTTTATTTAATTTATTTTAATCTTTTATTTCGAGGATAATGGAATACGCAACCACGTGCTTTATTTATTTTTTATTTATTTATTTTACATCCTGTCCTCGTGTGTATACACTTTTGTAAATGTTGTCATCCATTCCTCACAGCACACACTAGCCTACTGTTCCAAAAAGCGAAACAGGTTTTAATGTGTGCGCCTGTGATCACACATGGGACCTCAATTTATATTCTCATCTGAAGGACGTGTGTGTGTGTGTGTGTGGTGTGTGTGGTGTGTGTGTGTGTGTGTGTGCGTGTGCGTGTGGTGCGTGCGTGCGTGCGTGCTGCGTGCGTGCGTGGTGTGTGTGTGTGTGTGTGTGTGTGTGTGTGTGTGTGTGTGTGTGTGTGTGTGTGTGTGTGTGTGTGTGTGTATTTGGGTGCGTGGGTGAGACTCAAAGGGTTAGGCCTACAGATAAGCAGTTACATACTTTCATTTTTTTTTTTATCTGGCCCTTGTTTTGAATAGGGACTACAATGATAAAATTCAAGAAAAAAGAAGAGAAGAAATAAAGAAAACGAAACCAACCAAAAATACTGAAATCAATATACATGCATCATTTTTATTTCAGTCTAACTTTAGGGGGTCAGGATAGTCTAGTAGTTAGAGCAGTGCACTTGTGATCTGACGGCTTGGAATTTATCCACCACCAAAGACCTGTTTTGCCGCCGCTGTAGCCTAGTGGTTAGGGGGTTGGACTCGTAATCTAAAGGTTGCGGGTTCGATCCCAGCTTTCGGCTATGGCGTTGTGCCCTTGGAAAAGGCACTTTACGGCTATTTTCTCACCCCACCCAGGTGTAAAAGGGGTACCAACCTTGTGTTGGGGTTAACCCTGCGATAGACTGGCGTCCTATGCAGGGGGGAGTCTATGACTCTCAGTCGCTTAACGCCACAGAAACCGGGATAAGCACCGGCCTGATGAGGCTTAGGCTCGGGACAGACTTTAACTAAAGACCTGTTTTATGGAAATATCTTATTTTAGCCTGGAGTTAACATTAGTTCTGACTTCACTTCCCCAAAGTCCTTCGGATGAGACTATAAGCCAAACCCCTGTGTGAGAATGTAATGAATCAGAACATCTTGCACACTTTTTTTTTTTTTTTTTTTTTTCGAGATCAGATTTTCAGATGCTCCTGTCGACGTCATCAGCTAGATGTGACATCTTGCACACACACACACAAAAAACCTGTTTACCTTTCAAATGTATAGGCCATTTTTGTGCCGGTAGGAATGGATAACAACATTTAAAACAAAAACAAAACAAAAAACAAAAACCCAACAACCCATGCACATTGGTGTCGTGTTTAGTTAGACACCATCCCCGTAGTTTGGAATGGGTGATTAAAAACGGTCGCATACGTAAAATCTCACCATTGGTGAACCTGGGAACTCTAGCAGAGGAACGACCCCCCCCCCCCCCCCCCCCCCCCCATTCCACATGGAAACAATACAAAACAAAGCAAAGCAAAACTGATACCTACTAAATTTAGAATAATGTTTGATAAAAGCAAAACAAAACAGCAATAGTATAACAGCAGAATACATAGACAATTTCAACAAAGAAATACGATCTTTAGCTGACTTCAACATTTATTCATTTTCTTTTCTTTTATTCTTTCATTTCAAGGATAATGGAATAAGCACTCCTGTGCTTTTTCTTCTTCTTCTTCTTTTACATCAAGTTCCCGTATGTATGCAGTTTTGTTAATTTTGTCATTCGTTCCAACCGGCACGTTGAGAGAGAGAGAGAGAGAGAGAGAGAGAGAGAGAGAGAGGAGAGAGAGAGAGGAGAGAGAGAGAGAGAGAGAGAGAGAGAGGGGGGGGGGGGGGGAGCTTTGTTGAAAATTCCTTCATCCAGTTCCCACCCTTATCAGCATTTGAAACTAACAAACACACACAAAAATACTCATAGAACATATAGGCCGAAGTGAGAGAGAGAGAGAGAGAGAGAGAGAGAAGAGAGAGAGAGAGAGAGAGAGAGAGAGAGAGAGAGAGAGAGAGAGAGAGAGAGAGAGAGAGAGAGGAGAGAGAGAGAGAGAGAGAGAGAGGGGATTCCACTTTTATCTCTTATTGGCCTCATTGTTGATTTTTCGTCCCTGTTTTTGGCACAGCTTTCAAACGTTTTAGGTCATGATCTCAGTTATAAACAAAAAAACAAACCTGTATTGATTATTAGATAAGATAATAAAGGAAATGGGGGGGGGGGGGGGGGGGGGGGGGGGGGGGGGGGTTGCCAAGTCATAAGGGTAGGGAAGTCACATGATCAGTCAGGCGACAGGAGTAACTTCCCTCTAGGTCTAGGCCTAAACTTTTGTTTCGCTTTTTGAAGTCTAGTCGAGCGCAGCTTCACAATCATCGTCATGGGCGCGCAGTTTTGCAGTGTTGTTTTCCTGCTTCTCTTCACCCTTTGTGTGTCAGCGCTGCCACGAAACCAGCAAGCACAACTGGTGGCCCAGTTTTCAGCTCTGAACGACAGACCTATCCTCGGTAAGAATGACTGTTGACAGTTATTTTTTGTTTGCTTAGTTGTCGTCTGATAGGCCTACTAATGCCGGCAGTAATGGTACCACCGAGTTACCACTCAAAACACTGTACCAAACTAACAAACCCGTTGAGCGCTAAGGCTTTTTATTTCCTGTTGTAAACGCAGTTGGTTTTGAATCCTCTGACATGGTATAGTTTGTATTGTTTGTTTTAGTTTTTGTTATGTATATATTAAGTTGTCTAGGTTTAGATTATGATTTATCTTTTATTCAAAAGTGCAGAAGGCATAGTACTGATGTTACAAGATGTACTGAAAAAAAATGTCTTGAAACCTAAAATAGTGACAGATGGTACTTGGTAGGTTAGTGACAGTGTGTGTTTGTATGAGTGTGTGTGTGTGTGTGTGTGTGTGTGTGTGTGTGTGTGTGTGTGTGGTCACTGTGTGTGTGTGTGTGTGTTGTGTGTGTGTATGTGTGTGTGTGTGTGAATGAGATTGTGTGAGTGTGTGTGTGCGTGCATTAGTGTGTGAGCATGTGCGTGCATGCGTGTGTGTGTTGAGCATGTGCGTGCATGCGTGTGTGTGTGTGTGTGTGTGTGTGTGTGTTGTGTGGGTGTGGGTGTGGGTGAGAGAGAGAGACAGTATTTCACAGAAATATGACAGAATGGACAGCTACACAAACCAACAGCCGGCCAAACTCAACTGATAGCTAGATAACAGTGGACGAGGAAGTTACAAGCAGGAAGATTTGTTGTTCCATATAAATAGCATGGGTTTTCCTCCAAAGGGCACCGAGTGATGCAGGCCTATTATTTCTATGTCTAAAAATTCATTACAAGATCAAAACTATATATATATACAAATTTTACCCCCCCCCCAATTCCTTCCACCCCCTCCCAATCAAAAACAAACACAAAACAGCAAAACTCCCCCCCCCCCCCCCCCCCCCTACACACACACATTCAAAACAAAACAGCAACCACCATCCTGCAACAAACAAAGAAAAGTAAAACCCAACAAAAAACAACCCCTTCCACCTAACACAAGGACATCCCTCCCCCCTCCCCCCCCCCCCCCCCCCCCCCCCCCAAGAAAAAACAAACAAAACAAAGATAAAACCAAAAGACAGCCATACAGTTTGAAGTAGAAATGCTACTGTTGTTTGGTTACAATCACTGAATCAGGCTGAATACAGACTACAGTGTTGTAGATTTGCTCAGTATGTCACAAGACAGGGTATCTTTGACTTCACCTGACCTCTTCCCTAAAACTCATTGAGGAGTCACTGACTGGTGCATTGCACTGAAGTTTTTGGAGGCAGTGTGTCATGGGCAAATTGAATCTGGTGGGGCCCATTCCTCTCCAGGAAGCAAGTGCATGCTGGGCATGTTTGTGTTATTCATCTAGCCAGCCATAGCTGGTTTACTCTTCTTTGAAAGTTGGATGCAATGTTAGTGTGTGTGTTTGTGCTTGC
>CM060316.1:106960427-106970427 GCA_030674155.1 Stramonita haemastoma
ATATAGGCAGCCATACTCCGACTTCAGAGGAGTTTCTGCACAGTTTAATTAATCTTTTTTTTTTTAAAAGGATGAACAAATGAACGCTAAGACCCACATTTCTATTCTTTGCACAGAAGGAAAGTATATTAATAACCCTGTCATCTACCCATGTGCCATGGGTTTTTCTTTTGCATATCCTCTTTTGATGAAGATCAGTAAAGTTGGCCCTCACTGTGGGTCTGGCAGATCTAACTTTGTAAAAAACATTACTCATTTTCTTTTGTTCTTTTTCTTTTATTTTCTTTATTTTTTTATTTTGAGGATAAAGGACTAAGCACTCTTGACTTTCTGATTTCATGCTCAGGGAGACAGACCCTGTTTGTGTACATGGGTTGAAGATACCACATTTTTTACTGTCAGGAGTCATTTGTTTTTTTGTAATGGAAAACAAATTTTGTAGTCAGTCAGTTGTTTGCGGTTTAGAGAGACCTATGATGCTGGAATGAGTTGGTTGATTGATAGGGAAATATGCTGAAAATTAAGCTGAGAAATTTTTCAGCAAACTTGTGGTTGGGTAAGTAGGTGTGGGGGAGGTAATTGGGGGGGGGGGGGGGAGCAGGGCCATTGTCCTCCCATCTTTAAGTGGGAGGTTACCCCTGCACCCCCCACGAGGAAGTGGTTTGTCAATGAACTTTGACCTTTCAGGAATGGTTTCCCCCCCCCTCCCCCCTCTGATTTTGCTGTGTTACACTTATTCCTGAATTACTTGTAAGAACACAGTCATCTTCAATATTATTCTGAAAGACAAACTTGCATGTTTTTCATTAATACTGAATTCACTAACTTCCCTTTTTCGTCACCAGTGTCACCTTCATCCTCAATCATCATCATCATCCTTATCATTTATATTACAATAAGAAGGGAGGTGGCAGGATGGTTAAGATGTTCGTCTGCCAACATGTAAACTATGACATTTTGGGTTCGATTTCCAGCCTTGCGCTTTCTTCCCAGTTTGACAAGAAAATGTACTGAATGTCAAAGTTCTCAAGATGAGACTATAAACTGAGGCCTAGTGTGTGAATGCAAGCAGAACATCTTATGCACATATTAAAAACCTGTTCTGCTTTTCGGAAGAGTCGACCATTTGGTGCCAGTAATTAACAATGACAACATTTAAAAAACCACATGCACAGTTTCGTGTTTAGACACCATCCTTGAAGTTTGAATGTGGCTATCTAAATGTTTAGGGGGGTGTGGAGAGGGAGGGGAGGGGGAGATAGTTGCATACACAAAAATCTTACCATTGTTGAACCTCACAGCTCTAGCTGAGGAATGGAGAGAACAGAATTTGCAACACCATCAATAGTGCCATCATTGCTGTTTTCCTCCTCCTCATCATTGTGGTCATCAGTATCATCCTCTTTATCATGGTCATCGTCATCATCATTGTTGTCATCGTCATCATCATCAGCATCATCATTGTCATCGTCATCGTCATTGTCACTGTCACTGGAGCTGATTTGATGATGGCAGGGTGCTTTTTCCTGGAGGTGGGGTGAGCCTGACAGAGAGTCAGTATGCTCGCACTGGTCGTATTCTCTACAACCTCACACTGCAGGTAGGTAGTGGTGCTGGTGTCGCTGAGACTGTTTTCAGTATTGTTAGTTCCTTGTGGGGATGCTGGGGGGCCTGTCAGTATAAATAGCATCTTCACCTTCTGGAAATTCTGTGCTAGGAATTTCCTCTTTTCTATCCCTTTCTTTGTTTCTGTCTTCCTCCTTTTGTTCCTGTCACCTCCCTCTTGTCCATTTCCTGCCTTTTTGGTCCATTCTGCTGCCTTTTTTTTCCCAGAAAGACTTAAAATATAACGATTCTCTCCCATTCTGAAGTTGAATGCACTGGGCCTGATTTGTCAGGTGCTTAACAGCAGTGCAACACGTTTTCGCTCATATGACATATAACAGTAGTTGCTGTGTGAGCGTTTAGCAAAGAAGTGTCATTTAGGATTATTTTGTTACTTTCATGAGCTTATTCCTATTTAAAATTTCTCAGAGAGGGAATGAAGTACACAAAAAATGGTGCTGAAAATGAACTTGATGAAGATTTTGTTTGTTTGTTTTTTTGTTTACCTGAACAGCCTTTTATGCAAGAAAATAAATTTAAAACAAATTACGTATTAGATTTTTTTTTACTGTAAAATTTCTACCATGTTTATTACTGTCATATGGTTGTCTATAAAAATTTTGGATATCGCTGCCTGATTTTGTTACAATTCTTGGATTTCACTATAGACTGTAACTATGTGCATCTCCTTTTTGAGTTTGTAGAAAGATGTTATTTGTCTGTATATATATTAACAATATTAAATGTTGGATGGTATTAAGTGTCAGATGAAATACATGTGTTAGAGGAGAGGGCCTTGAGAAAAAAGGTCTCCTAATCTATTAACTGTGATTGGTATTACAAGATTAGGTATTTTTCAGAATTGATAATTACCAGTCGCTACAACACATTTAATTTTATTATTATTTTTGTTGTTGTTGTTGTTGTTGTTGTTGTTGTTGTTGTTGTTGTTGTTGTTATTATTATTATTATTAATTTATTAAACTCTGTACACCAACTGATACTTGACATCTCAAGCCACAGGCATGTCTCTTTTTTCTTCTTCTTTGAAATAGAGGCTGCATTGTTTTAGTCAACAGAATGGGAAACAACTTTGTACTAGTGAAGCCTTTCAACAAATCATAAGGTTATTTCCCTTCCAAGGTTATACTGTGCAAATAATTTTGGTTTGATACATACATGATACTGAAAAAAAAGGTTTTTAGTTTGTGATGCTTCTTCATTATTTTAGCTTGGAGAAGAATGTTTTCTCTCTACTGTTTATTATGGAAAAGAAGGGCATTTTTTCAGTGTATGCAGTGTTTGTCTATTTTCTGTTAGGCAGATTTTTGGATTAGAGAATATCACTGGAACAGGGATGCAGTTTTCGATTTTGGTGCATGGATGTTGTAATTGCTTGGTAGGTATATTGCAGCTCATGCACGTAATCAATTTACAGGTTGTGTGTGTGTGTGTGTGTGTGTGTGTGTGTGTGTGTGTGTGTGTGTGTGTGTGTGTGTGTGTGTGTGTATCTATGGTGTGTGTATGCGTGTGTGCACGCATGCATGCGTGCTTGTGTATAACGTGTGTTGTCAGGCCTATGATGGATCCGGGGAGGTGTTCCCCCTGTGGGGCACCTGTCTGGGCTTTGAGCTGCTCAACACCATCACTGCAGGGAAGAACCTGCTGCAGAAGACGGATGCTGAAAACATCACACTGCCTCTAGACCTGGCTCTGGGTCAGTAAAAACAACACCTGGAAACTGTGTTGACTTATATATCAGTACTTTATTTTCATTAGTAATGTAGTAAATAATAATAATGAGAATAATACATGGAACTTATATAGCACTATATCTTGTAAAAGCAAATCAAAGCGCTTAAATCCCTTTTGGTTAGCAAATACCTTGGTAATACAGACTTTTAAAAATTCTTTAAATGTTCTTGCATACTCATATTATGATACTTTACAAATATTATCATTTGTATTTTTGTTTGGTTGCTTGGTTAACTGGTTGATTTTTGTTCTGTGTTATGTAAATTTCTTCTTCACTCCAGTTATCCTAAGGGTTATTGGCTGGAGACTGGGTCTATATGTTTGCTGTCACATTCTCTGTCACTGTTTTTTGTTGTTGTGTGTTTTAGGATTCAGACACAGCCGGATGTTGAGACAGGTCCCTGGTGATGTTCTGAAATACTTGAAGACCGAGCCTGTCACTCAGAATGAACACCAGTACGGCATATTGGTGGATGTGAGTAGGATTTGGAGTTTTGTCATGAGTGTACATGCCTGTGTGTGTTTATATATGTGGCATGTTGGTTGATCTGAGTATGATTTGCAGTATTGTTTTGTGTAGGCTACATACAGGCATATTTGTTCAGTAACTTTTTTTTTTATAATCTTCATGGAAATGGTGATGAAAATAAACATTTTACAGGAAGTTAGTCAGGAACTACATGTAATATTTTAGAATTCTCTAGATTTTACAGAAAACTAGAAAAAGAGCTAGGGAATTGTGAATTAACAAAAAAGAAGATGGTTTGGATTTCATTTGTTTTCGAAGTGGTAAGAGGATTTAGGTTTTGCGGACAAGAGTTTTTGCCATTGTTCGTTATTCAGTGTGAGGAAGCAAGAGGGATGAGTTGCCATTGCTCTTATTTTTTGGTTTGTTTGATTCTTTTAATGTGGTTTTGATGTTTTCTTTTTTAACTTCTGTTTTTCTGCTTGATATTTTCAGGTGTTCAATGGCAGTTCAGCCCTCAGAAAATTCTACCGTGTTCTGTCCACAAATGTTGGGAGAAAAGGCAAACGGTTTGTTTCAACTTTTGAAGGTAGGTGTTTTTCAACTGACTTAAAAATTTTTTTTTTAAAGTAAGCATTTGTTGTAAATAATTTTATATCTATGCAAAGATGATAGCCACTTTGATGAATGTATGTATGTTTGTATGAATGAATGAATGAATGAATGAATGAATGAATGAACGAACGTAACTACACGCATCCACTCATATACAAAACAGAATTTGAAAATGTCTGCACAGAGCCCAGGCTTTTATTATTTTTATTTTATCTTAAAATGTTCAAACAAAATGTGTAATTTAGCCTTCTTGTTTCTCTTTGATATTATGATTCCTAGTTGTGTGCCTGTCAGTGTTGTCATTGCCCTTTATGGGATGATTAATTAAAGTATTTTTGACTTCACTAGACTATACACTGAAAGTAGGTCATGATGATTATGGCATTATGCTTCTCTTAACTGTTGTGTAAATCATATTTTAAAAGAATAAAAATGGGCTCTTACCAACAGTCATCTACTGTACCTAGAATCATGGTGTATTTGTGAGGCGGTTTTCCAGTTTTGTGTTTATTTGTTACTTGCAATATGGAAGTGCAGTCGCTAGAATAGCCATTTTGTTTTTACCTAAAGGTGTTTTGTTTTGTCTTCTTCTGTGATTGTTCTGTGTTTATAGTTACTGTTTAGTTACTTTATTTTTTTCTTTAAGTAAGTTGTTTGAGCACTCGCTTACCCCCAGCCAAGGTTAAGCAGCATTGAGCATGGTTACCAATTGGATGAGTGACCGTTTGCACGCCCTGGCTTCAGCACAGTCTCCCAGTTCACCCAGCTGTAAATGGGTATCTGCCCTCTTTAGGGTCAGGTAAGGTAAAGCAGCGAGAGAGAGAGATCGGTGCTGCCCTCAATATACTGGTCCCTAGAGAAGCTGAGGTATCTGATGCCTCGCTCCCCTATAGGTTATGGGACACCTTTACCTTTTTTTACCTTTAAGTTGCTTGCATCCCTGGTGGATCAGTGGTCTAGTGGTAACGCGTCTGTCTAGAAAGTGAAAAGTCCGTTTTGAAGTGTGCGGTGATTCGAATCCCATTTGGGCCCTAAACTTTTCCCCCATCCATTAGACCAAGAGTGGTGGTCTGGGTGCTAGTCTTTTGGATGAGATGATAAACCAAGGTCCTGTGTGTTACACATCATTATTTTGTGCACGTAAAAGAACCCACGGCAACAAGAGGGTTGTCCCTGGCAAAATTCTGTAGAAAGAAGCCACTCTGATAGGGAAACAAATACAGTTGCAGAAAGGAAAAAGAAAAAAAAAAAAGGGTGGCGCTGCACTTTTTTTTTTTTTTTGGGTGGCGCTGCTTTTGTGGCGACGCGCTCTCCCCAGGGAGAGCAGCCCAAATTTTATGCAGAGAAATCTGCTGTGACATAAAGTGGTAATAAATAATAATAGATAAATAAATTAAATAAATAAATAAATAAACGAATGTTGCAGCTTTCCAGTACCCCATCTACGGCACGCAGTGGCACCCGGAGAAGAACGCCTTCAACTGGAACCCCCACTACGTCATCAACCATGACCAGCACGCCGTCAGAGTGGCCCAGTACTTCGCCAACTTTCTGGTCGGGGAAGGTGAGCGATCACAGCCTCCTCTGCTCCCCCCTCCCCCCCCCCCCCCCCCCCCCCCCCTGTCAAAAACAGAACAAGACAAATATAAAACGAGTCACTCACACCCTATCGCCTGTAGCTGTATTCCGAGTCTGTATTTTTACATTGGAGTGACCAGACTGTTGTTTCATTTAAATCTGACCAAATGTTCCCCTGTAAAGATGCTAGGGGCCTGTCAGTATAAATAGCACCATCACTTTTTGGAAATTCTGTGCTAGGAGTTCCCTCTTTTTTTATCTTTCTCTTTGTTTCTGCTTTGTTCCTTTTCTTCCTGTCACCTCCTTCCTGTCTTTTATCTTCCTTCTTGCTCCATTCTGCTGCCTTTTTTCCAGAAAGACTTAAAAGATAGCATTCTCTCCCGTGCCAAAAGACGGATGCATTAGGACTGACTTGTCAGGGGCTTAACGGCAGTGCAACGCATTTTCACTCATGTAACAGACAATGCTGTTGAGCGTTCGGCGAAGAGGAAGACTGAATGTCATCAAGGTGTGAAGTTGAACCAGGAACATGGAATCTAGCTGTGGCCAAGACCTAACGTTCAGACAAAGATAATGAGAAATAACGAAGCATTCATTGATGATGTATAATTCTTGTGTCTATAAGTATCAACATGCCATGGTACAAATGCATCAATCTGTTAGGTAAACAATAGTCCACTTCTGACTCAGTGACCTGAACAAACTGTAACTAACAGCCTGGCTACTCTGACTATATTGTGGTCATCTCGTTTTGAGTACATGGTCTGTGGTACTTGTTAATTGTGTACCACTGAGATATTTCTGCTCATATGACTGAATTCTATAAAATGACAGGAAAGGAAGTGAGCTGTATGATTTTCTTTGAAAAAAACAAAAAAACTTCTGTCTGTTTGTGTTTCATCGCTTTTATTCTGATGGGTGATGCAAGTATGGCAATGATCGACACTGACTTTTGTTATCATTAGTTTTAATATTCATTGCACCACACCCTTCTTATTTTGGGTCACAGAATTCATTTATGTGACTTAATCATGATTGTGAACTGTTGCTGGTTTCAGTTATATGAATTACTGATGGCTATGGTCCAGCGACTCTTTTGTTGTTGTTGTTTTAAAAAAAAAAATTATGGTCCAGCGACTTAAATTCAGTCACCTAATCTGATTTTCCTGGATTATTTTTCAGCGCGCAAGAGTACCCACCGATTTCCGTCTGCAGAGGCTGAGAGTGCAGCCATGATTGACAACTTCAGCCCTGTTTTCAGCACTGACGGCACTTTCTCTGAAAGCTACTATTTCAACTTCACAAAGTCAGCCATTTTGAATATGAAAGCCATGGGAAACCTGTAACTCCGTTCATTTTCTGAGCAGATATACCTTAGATCATTTTTAGTGGGAAACAAGAGAGCAGGATTGTGTTGTTCTATGCTGGAAGTATTTGTGGAGTGATATTGATTTTACAGGTCTCGAAAAAAGGGCAAAGCAACTTATGAGATGAAGGTTTTTTTTATGCTCCTCTTGATTCTTTTACAGTCTTGTGAAGGATAATTTTTGGGGTTAATGATTGAGGTGACATTTTTTTTTCTGTTCCTCAGCAAGGGGTCTGAAGGTTAGCAGTGGTGAGATTTTGCGTATCTGTAACTTGTTTTTGCTCACCATTAAGGTAGTTGGTAGTAGGGCTATATACAAGATGAAATGAAAGGTAGACATATTCGGATTTCAGGAATGATGTGTAAACATGACAACAGCGTTTTTTGTTTTTAACATGACATCAGTGTGCATGCGCCTGTTCCAACCAACACAAATGGCCTACTCTTCTGGTAGGTGGGATGGGTTTTAATGTGTGCACAAAGTGTTCTGTATGCGTCCACACTCATGACTTTGGTTTTTAATCTCATCTGAAGGACTTTTGGGGGAGTGAGGTCAGTACTGATGCTAACCCCAGAGGAAAAATCCCCTCAAACAGGGTGCCTTGGGTATGGCTTGAACCATGGCCGTCAGATTGCTCACTCAGTACTCTAACCACTAGGCTAACTTGTCCCTTGAGGTGAAACAGATCACACTGAATGAAAAATAAAAAAAAGAATAAAAAAGAAAAAAACGAGATCACACTGAAAATGTTCAGAATATTTTGACAAATGCACAGGGTGACAGGCTGTGTCCCTAAATCTGTCCTATTGTTTTATGGAAGGAAACTGTCCACCAGGAAATTTATGTCATTCAAAAAGTTACAGGAGTAGTTGGCCTCCAAATTTTAGGTTTGCCAAAAATGGTTCTATTTCCTGCTGTTGTAAAGCAATAAGTGTGACATGCAGGTTTTTAAAAAATTCTTGTTGTTTTAGTTATAACCAATTCCCGGAAGTTTTCTTGAAGAGTAATCGATAAACATGACCATGTTTTTTATGCTGAAGAAAATCCATAGATGTGACTTTGTGGTTTATGCTGAAAAGTATGACATTTTGCTGGAAGTATTTGGATCTAAATCTAGATGTTGATCTGTACTGACTTGAAAAGATAGAAACTTGTTCATGTTGTCAAACTCAGCAGCATTGATTGTGTGCATTTAATTTGATGGAAAATGTCAAATAACTTGTCATTGATTTCTCACCTGTCGGCATCACCAAGTATGGCATTAGCTGCCACACTTAATCACACTGACATGATCCTCCTTCTCCATTTGCTCCGGTCTTCACTGGCCCTGCTGACTTCATGGATTCTCATGCCACAGGATTCGGTGATGTTGCCAATGAGAGAAACTGGTGGTCTGCCTTTTATTTTTCCCTTGGTATTGCCTTGAAAGGCAGTCTTCATGAGGTCTGTAGATTGGTGTGTAGCACATGGAATACATATCTGAAGTTCCTTTCATTTATTAATGTCAGAAGTTTTCTTGTCATTCCCAATTCGTGTTCGTATGGATATCTAGTAATGAAGAAGAAATGAATCTGCAATGCCTTCTATAAAATAAATTTGTGTGTGTGTGTGTGTATGGTTGGATGGGGGGAATGTGTATGTGTGCATGCACATTGAAAAGTGCTATTCTATTATGAAGCATTACTTTAATGCAAACCTTTTTTTTTCATGTAATATGTGGACAAAATTTTTACATTTTGCAGAGCGTGTTCATTGTATCAAGCAGGACTTACAGCTGCAATACTGTACTTGTGGGTTTGTACTGAAGAGTAGAATTTAGATATAAACATACTGTTTGAGTTGTCTTTTATTCTTCTTATTGTGCTAAAGAAAGGAAGAAAACAGGAGGAGGAGTGTGACAGGAAGTACTAAAGTTGTGTGGTGTTGCTTTATGCGAGTCATTTTCTTTAATTGTAATTGTTCCATGTTTTGGTCAGGGTCGTTCATTGTTCATCTCTTTTCGGTTTTCACTGTGATCTGCTGTGAAGCATTCCATCGAAAATGTGATCTGATGATGATAATCATGTTACTGCAGAAATAGGTTTGTTCTGAAATGAAAATGCATCTGTCTTTTTGTATTTTATCCTGATGAATTTGCCTTTGAGTAATGATATCAGGATTTGATATTGATGGGGAGGGTGGGGGAGGGAAGGGGGAAGAAAGGCTTCATGTTCATATGCTTCTGTGTTTAAGTCTTGTCTTGTGGTAACTGAAAGATTAGACAGGAATTGGCAGTCTTTGCATGCCACTGACACAGAGATGTTGAAGAGAATGAATGCCCCCAGCGGAAAGAAAACACTGTGATTATTGTTTTTACCTGTAAGAAAGTACTAGTCTGAACACATTGCCATGATTATGTTTTGGTCAAGGTTACTTCTCCTTATCTGGAACAGGTGTGTTCTCTGTAACAAAATACGGAAAACAAGTTAGCTACAAACAAAACCATGTAACTGATCTCTGTAGAGAACGTAGCAGAAAGCACTGACAGCAGAATGTGAGGGAAAAGGGCTTTACTGCCCAAACCTGGGCAAGCTGAGTGGTTAAGACTGTTTGACTTCTGTGCCATGGGTCCATG
>CM060316.1:106972927-106992796 GCA_030674155.1 Stramonita haemastoma
TAGATTTTCCTGTCAAACTGGGAAGGCAGGGCTGGGGATCCACACTGAGCTTTGCGGTTTACTTGTTAGGCAGGTGAATATCAAAACCTTCTATCACTCTTCTTCTGACATCTCTGTCTAAAGTCTGACATATTCCTCTGTCTGTATTTAAAAGTTTTCTAGGAAAATGATATATTTTTGGATACAGTCATTTATTTTCTCCTTCCTTTATCTTATAAGATAGGAGTAAGTAAGGGCTACCCTATGTTAACCCTCAGTGATGTTGATTATCACTGCCAATCTTCTCATGCCTTGTACTTCATGGTCAATCATTTATGATTACTAGGGTTCATGTGGCCCCAGAGCATGTTTTAAATATCTTCATTGCTAATTATTATTCATTTCAGTTTGGAGTCCTTACATGTCCTGTTGTTTAAATGGGCCTGTTGCGTTTTCATCACTGGCTCCATTGTAATCCTCATTTCACAACCGCCTACATATTTTATCCTGCCTAGCTTCAGGCCAAACACAGAGTGAGATGGCTTGACAATTCAGCTCGACTGCCTCTATATCATTGCTGCTGTCGACGATAGAACCTCCTCATGAAACCATTAGGCCTATTTGATTTGGTCTGACATACGCTATAGCCAAGTGGTTAAGATTGGTAGACTTCAATCACATGGGTCTATGAAGTCGTGGGTTCGAATCTCGGTGACGTCTGGTGAATTAAGGGTGGGGAATTTTACCATCTCCTAGGTCATCATCCAGTGCAGAGCTACCAGTGCCTTAATTCCCTTCGTGTGTATACACACATGCATATGATAAGATATGCACGTTAAAGATTCACGCCAGTGTGGGTTACGAAACACGAACATACCCACCATATACCCCGAGATCTGAATTCGGTACCTTCATGGCGGGCAAAATCGGGCATACGCAAAACCTCACCATTGGTGAACCTCAAAGCTCTGGCTGAAGAACGAAAACAGAGAAAATTTGGTCCAACATATGAAGAACGTATGAATAACACACAAACAATGATAGGTACAGATAGATTAATTAACACACAGATAAAGATAGGTACAGATACATTGTTGTTCGCCACTGCCGTCGATTTTAAGACGAAACATTGTTCTCCTGTAGCCCAGCGTTGAGCATACTTTCTAAAATGGCTGTCAGTTCTTTAATAGGCATGCTGAATACTTTTACTCTCTAAAAACTATAATAATATTGTTCACTGGAAGACGTCTAGCTGGCTGCCAAGCGAGGAAAGCTACGAGAGAGAGAGAGAGACAGACAGACAGACAGACAGACAGACAGACAGACAGACAGACAGACAGACTCAGACAGACATACGCACAGACAAAGCATTAGAAACAGAATTAAGGTCCTGTTGCTTCAATAGAAGAAAACAGCATGTGGTCACTGCAATACAAGTCTGGCCTCCTTGATTCTGTCAGCTGACGTCTCCCTGATTATGTGCGCCCAATACCGCTGTGCACGCCACTCCATGTAGACCTGTCATAAAAATAGACGTGGGCAGATGATAACTCAAGCACAGACAGGCTACGTGGGCACTGGCAGGCAACAGGTGCAAATCCGTGTATATAGCCCAAACTGGGGTTGTGCTGATTTGATTTGGTCGCACTGAAAATGTGCTGGAATGATTAAAAAGAGATGAAGCTGAACGTAGTGGTGTGTGTGGTGTGTGTGTGTGTGTGTGTTTCTCCCAGGTCATCTTCCAAGTGTAGACCTGCCAGTAGCTTAACTCCCTTCGCGTATATAGGCTTACGCACGCAGAACATCGAATATGCACGTTACAGATCCCGTAATTCATGTCAGCGTTCGGTGGGTTGCGGAAACACAAACATACCCAGCATACATCCTCCCAAGTCGGAATGTGTCTACCTTTATGGAGGGCAAAAACGGTCGCATACGCAAAATCTCACCATTGGTGAACCTCGGAGCTCTAGCCGAGGAAGGAATAAAACAACGACTTTTCACTTGTGTTCTTGACAAAGGTGTCAGCATTTCTAGGTCATCATCTCTGTTAGTTAAGCTGGAGAAGGAAAAACCCCACAACAAAACAGTAAAAATAAAAACAAAGCAAAACAGACAGCTGTGTCCTGATTAAAGGCAAGTGACAAGTCAGAACAACAGGACCAGGTCACATGATCAATGCAGCAGCCACTACAGCACCTTCCGTCCGTTTACTGCTGTTTGGCTGTTGTGGACCAGCAGAGAAAAGAACTACGTTGACCCTCATGGACGTTCTACTATATTTCAGTGTTTTCTTCTTGCTCCTCTGTACTCTGTATGAACCAAGGCCGCAGCAAGGCAGGGATACACAACTGGTCTCCCAGTTTTTCATTTTGAATGACAGACCTATCATTGGTAAGAATGAATCATTTTTCTTTATTTTTGTTTTGTCGTTGGTGTTGTTTCCTAAAGTGTAAGGTAATAGGCCTACATGTAGGCCTACTGATGACCGTGAGTTACCACTTTACTCTGCACGAAAATGAGTAGTTTTGCCTTACCAATCCCCACTTCCTGTTGTAGGCTTAGATAGTTTTGAACTCTCTGACTTGCAATGTGTATTTTCAGCTTTTGTTACATTAAATGTTCATGTCATTGAGTACGAAAACAAGAAGAGGTGACCATTTACACCCTCTTTGCCATTTTGTAAAATGATTTGACAAAGATTCTTCTTCTGCCTTCCCAGGCTATGTTAAATTTTAAATCTGGTCTGGATGGTAAAGTTTGCAGCTTGTAGCGATCCCTGCCGGTCCCCACAGTTTTTCCTGGAGCTCTGCTAGGCTGGGTCACATTTGGTGTCTCAGAGTGTTGAAGGTAGGTCAGGAATGCAGGGTATGAGAAGGGGTTTTGTGGGCCTGTGCCATAGGAGCACTGGTCAGTGTGGGATATTTTCAGGCGGTGGACATGGGAGAGTGGCAGAGTCCTGTGCGCAGTCTGAAGATGGCAACCTGAGCACCTCTATCTAGCTCAAGAATGCAATCTTTTTCGTCTTCTGGTCCGATGTCCATCCGCTGGCTCAGTGCTTTTCTCAACCAGTTTCTCCGGATAATCCTTGCCTCACTGTATGACAGGGATGGGCTGATTTAACGCTGGAGAAGGAAAACTTTTAGTGACAGCATTTGAGGTATGATGAAGTAAAGACCTGACCTGACTCATCGGCTCCTGGATGAGCATGCTTTGAGGTTTCGGCAGTGATGTCATCCTCTGTGGTACCTTGCAGCCAGACACCTCTCAGATTTAGAAGTGGGGATAACATTCCCAAGAATATGTTAATACCCATAGGCCTACCAAAGCTGTAATCAAAGATGATGATAGAAAGAGGAAGAAAATATGATCAAAGCATGTTGTGTGCAGTGGGGTAGGCCAGTGATAAGAGTGTTGTGATCATCACGATCTGACGGCCCATGCTCGAACCACCACAGAGGAACCAGTTCGAAGGATTTTCCCTCTGGAGTTAACATCGATACTGACTGCTGCACTCCCACAAAAGTCCTTCGGATGAGACTTTAAACCAAGGTTCTTTGCTAAAACACGTTCTGCCTTTTGGAAGAGTAAGCCCTTGTGTGCCGGTAGGAACGTGTGTGTGTGTGTGTGTGTGTGTGTGTGTGTGTGTGTGTGTGTGTGTGTGTGTGTGTGTGTGTGTGTGTGTGTGTGTGTGCGTGTGTGTGTGTGCGTGCGTGCATGTGTTGGATTTGGGTTCTGTTTTCATCAACAGGTATTGCTGCCCAAGAAACTCCAAAAGGTAGCCGCCATGGAGACACCTACATCTCAGCCACCTATGTCAAGTACCTGCAACAGGCAGGGGCCAGGGTGGTGGCTGTCAGGTGAGCTGGTGCAGTGGTTACAGGTTAGGCATGGCAGTATTCATGAATAAAGACACTTGGCCTGTCTTCTGCCTTAGCAGGGACTCATTAGAGCACTACACAGCACTGATTTTTTCAGGCAGTATTATTTTATCTTTTAGACTTCTGTTTACCACTCTTGACTTTTTGTCGCCCTCAACTATCGTTTTCTTTTATTAATAGCCTTAACGTCTGAAAGTGGTTTTGTTGGTTTTGTTGTTGTTGTTGTTTTGCTTTGGTTTTTTTAAAAATCGTTCCTCGGCTAGATCTCAGAGGTTCACCGATCGCGTGAATTGTGCGTATGCGGATGTCCCCCCCCAACTCTGTTCTGTGCTAGGAATTCCCTCTTTTCTATCTCTCTCTTTGTTTCTGTTGTGCTCCTTTTCTTTCTGTTTATCCTTTACCTTCTTGGTCCATTTTCTGCTGCCTTTATTCCAGAAAAAAACATTTTCTCTCTCATGCCGAGGTCTGATGTGCTGGGCCTGACTTGTCAGGCGCTTAACTGCAGCGCATCGCATTCTCCCTCGTGTGACAGACAACAACAGTTGCTGTCTAAGTGTTCGACAACATAGAAGAAGGAAAATATCGTTTTCCTATTAGTAACGTTTTTCCTGTAGAGACTTTGTAGCAACAAATTTGGAAAAAAAAGTGTGTGTGTGTGTGTGTGTGTGTGTGTGTGTGTGTGTGTGTGTGTGTGTGTGTGTGTGTGTGTGTGTGTGTGTGTGCGTGCGTGCGTGTGTGTGTTTGAGTTTGATGCTTGCATGGTTGTAACTCCATATATATAAGGATTGTGTTGGTGTATGTCAGCAGGAGTGTATAGGTCAGAAGCCTGTGTGTGAAAGCATACACATATAATACTGATTTCTTGTCAGTAGAAGAATGACTGGTGTAGTATCAGACTGTTGGTTTCAGAGCTGGGGAACCTGAGGATTACTACCAGGATCTGTTCTCCAAACTGAACGGGTAGGTCAGGGTACATGGGGTGCACAGCAATCATCACATCTTCTCTGTTAGACACTCTGCAGTTTTGTTTTCAGTGTAAACTTGGTGAAAATCACTTTGCTACAAAACACTGTTTCACACCATATACGCAGGAATGTATGCACACACACACACACACACACACACACACACACACACACACACACACACACACACACACTCACACACACACACACACGCACGCACACACACGCACACACACACACACACACACATACACACACACACACACACACACACACACACACACACACACACACACACACACACACACACACACACACCACACACGCACACACACACACAATTTGAAACACACACACACACTAAACTTTGAAACACACACACACACACACACACACACACACACACACACACACACACACACACACACACACACACACACACATTTTCCAAATATTATTTACACATGCACAGAATGTGTCGTTTGATTTAAAACCATGGCTAAAAAAAAAACACAATCATTTATTGTAAAGAAGAGGACAGGGTTCAAAGCGAAGACCCTCTGTGTAGTTGTTTTGACAAACTGCCTCCACCTGGTTCAGGGCAGGTCTGTAACGATGTGCACCTGTCACTGTAAACTCAGGGATCTGACAGACCCAATTTTAACATGAGAAAGGAAAAAAAGGTTTCTGTCAGAGTGATTTGAAGTGTGATGTGTTATTTTATTTATTTATCTATTATTTTTTAAAATATTATTCTCAGCTTGATCATTTTTGCTCAGTTTTAATATGTTTTTGCTCTCTCTCTCTCTCTCTCTCTCTCTCTCTCTCTCTCTCTCTCTCTCTCTCTCTCTCTCTCTCTCTCTCTCTCTCTCTCTCTCTCTCTCTCTCTCTCTCTCGTTTCTCGTCTAGAGCTCCGAAGTTCACAAATGGTCAGTTTTGCGTATGCAACTCCCCCCCCCCCCCTCCATCATTTAGGTAGCCGCATTCTGACTTTTGGGGATGGTGTCTAAGCATGACACACGTGTGCATGCATTTTTTGATTTTTTACAAATAAAAATAATCATCGGTTCCTACCAGCATGAAATGGCCTACTCTCCAAAAAAATGGAACGGGTTTTTAACGTGTACACAAGATTTTTTTTGTTTTGCACAGGACCTCGATTTACAGTCTCATCCGAAGGACTTTGACATTCAGTTCGATTTTTCTTGTCAAATTGGGAAGAAAAGGCATAGCAAGGCTGGGGGGAAAAAAGAAAGAAAAGCAAGGCTGGGAATGGACAACTGTTGACTGGGGATGTGGCAGACCCAGGATGTAGCAATCAGTGGGTAAGTGAGTGATACCATAGCGCAGTGTGGTGAAGACGAAGCAGAAAAAAAGTGTTAGGAAAGTTGTGGGGAAGGAGAACCCCCCTCCTCTCCCCTGGATTAGAATCTTGCCCCTGCATCCCACGAGGGATTTTTCAGTCTCTGCACTTTAAGGGAGCCTTTCTCTTGGGTGTGGCCAGTCAGTCCTGATTTAGTAAGAACTCAATGCATGTTCTTGAGTTGTGTAGAACTAAAAACAATCATATTCCTTATGAACACAATGCCATGTTCTTGAGGTAGCAAAAAACCAATGCATATTCTTGAGTAACAAAACAATCTGTCAGTCATGTTCTTGAGGTAACGAAAAACAGTCAGATTGTTATTTACTTCTGAGAGACAATTTGGAATGTTTACCAGTGTTACTAGTGTTATCAATTTCCCTCTCACCTTCCTCACCAAAAACATGTCATCTTCATCATATTCTTATCATTACCACCACCTCCCCAGCAATGCCATCATCTTCAACACTACCATTGTCATCATTCATCATCGTCATTATCATCACCATTCCATCCATCGATCCATCATCATCATCATCATCATCGTCGTCCGCCGCGCTCGTCGTCGTCGTCGTCACACCATCATCCGTCAGTCATGTCATCCATCATCATCGTCTCGTCATCATCATCATCATCACATCATCTCGTCGTCGTCGTCGTCGTTCGTTGTCGTCACTGTCACTGATACTGTTTTGATGATGGCAGGGTGCTTTTTCCTGGAGGCGCAAGAAGCCTGACAGAGAGTCAGTATGCTCGCACTGGTCGTATTTTCTACAACCTCACACTGCAGGTAAGGTCATTGAGGCTTTTTTCAATTTCATTTGCAATTTAAAAAACCCAAACTCTTAGTAGCGTTCCTCAACATTCTGGATTTCTTACAGAGAAAGCCAAGTCACACTAAAATAGAAACGATGCTGAAAATTGAATTAAATGTAGATTTTATTTTTGGATGGCCTTTTTGCACTCCCCTCCCCCCAAATAAAAACATCAACAACAAAACAAGAAAAACAAAACAAGGAAAAAGCAAAAACAAACATACACACCCCCCAAAAAAACAAAACAAAACAAACAAAAAACAAAAAACAAATAGAAACCAAACCTATACACTTTAAACTGCTGCCTGATTTCCGTATCATTGATGAATTCTCCATCCAGATATGCAGTGCAGTGATTACATGTTTTCCCTGCGCACAAAATATAGCGGTTTTTTGCTTTTTGAAGTAAATTTGTCATGATCTCATCAACCTGAACAACAACGGCCATAAACAACCCAGATGTATGATAGCTTTTATTTTTTATATTTTTTTTAATATAGAATTTTAATGTTTTCATCTGTGTGTCTTTTTATGCAGAAGTTTCGGACAAATATCTATCTATACATGTGTGTGTGTGTGTGTGTGTGTGTGTGTGTGTGTGTGTGTGTGTGTGTGTGTGTGTGTGTGTGTGGTGTGTGTGTGTTTAATTTTAGGTAAGTGATAAGTGTTTGGTGAAGTAGATGAACTGGCTTGAGGACTAGACCATGTAGTAATTTCAATTTTAATAGAACAATTATTGAAAGTCTCCTTCTCCAAGATCGATTGCGATGCGACTATCTTCGTGGCGGGCAAAACCGTCGCATACGTACAATCTCCCATTGGTGAACCCCAGAACTCTCTCTACCTGAGGAACAAAAAAAGAAAGAAAGAAAAAAAGAAAGTCTCCTAATCTTCTGACTGCGATTAGTTTTAGAATGCAAGCATTTGAATCGTTGACAGCTTCTGGTTAGAACAAACTTTTAGGTGTAGTACACCAGCTGATGTTGCTGTCTTAATCTAGAAGCTGTTTTGTTTTTGTTTTTAGTAAGATGTAAGGCTTGTCTAACTCAATGGGAAGCAACTCAATACCAATGAAGCTTCTAAGCAATAGTGATGTTAAGGTTATTTCCCTTCCAATGTACATGTCAAAACTAGGGTTTGGCGCATAAAGAAGAGCATGTTCGTAGTCTCTCTATATTGCTCTGCTGTTGATCATCTCAGAAAAAACACGAAGGTATACTCAAGTCTCCTCTGTGTTCCTCAACCGTTAATCATGGGAAATAAATCTTTCAGTATGTGCTTTAACAAGTAACCCCAATTCTTGATTACTAGTTTTGGACAGTAGTAAATATGACAGAGACAACAATTTATTAGTAGTTTTTGACCTTCCCTGCAATATTTGTTCAGCTTGTAGAGTGCTAGTCGTTCACCCATCAATTCACAGGATATATGATATATATATATATATATATAGAAGAGAGAATGAAAGTAAGAAGAGAAGAAGAAGAGTAAAGAGAAGAATGTGTTGTGCGTGTGCTGTTGTGAGCACCCTTGTACTGACATGGTGGCGTTTGTGCGTGTGTGTGTGTGCGCGCGCACATGTGTACGCGCACGTGCATGTGTGTTGTCAGGCCTATGATGGATCCGGGGAGGTGTTCCCCCTGTGGGGCACCTGTCTGGGCTTTGAGCTGCTCAACACCATCACTGCAGGGAAGAACCTGCTGCAGAAGACGGATGCTGAAAACATCACACTGCCTCTCCACCTGGCTCTGGGTCAGTCACTACTACACCTGGAAGTTAGGTTGACAGACTTATAATTATCAATGCGTTATTTTCATTCGTAAAAAGGTAAAGGTGTCTCATAGCCTGTGTGGTCGTAGTTCAGAGACCTCAGCTTCTCTAGGGGCCAGCATATTGAGGGCGGCGCCCATCTCCTCTCCCTCGCTGCTTTACCTTCCATGACCCTAAAGAGGGCAGGTACCCATTTACAGCTGGGTGAACTGGGAGACTGTACTGAAGCCAAGGTGAGCAAACGGTCACCCATCCACTGGGTAACCACGCTCGATGCTGCTTAACAATGGCTTGGGAAAAGCGAGTGCTCTGACCACTGAGCGATCCCGTTCCGTCATTAGTTATGTTGGTAGTAAATCGTTTTGATTTTGCGTAAACCCTAGTTATATAGACTTGGAGTGTGTTAAACGCATTTTCACTGACACCGAATACTAAGTCTTTATAAAGGTTTTGATATTAACTATTTTTTTCTTGTGTGTTTGGTTGGTTGGTTTTTGCTGTGTATAGCGGAAATGTCTTCAGTGCAATCATATTTTGGGCCAAAAGCCATGAGAATGAATTCAACTGCTGCCACATTCTGAGCGTGCTTTTTTTTTTTTTTGTCACACAGATTTCAGAGACAGTCGGATGTTGGGCCAGGTGCCAGCCGATATTCTGGAATACCTGAAGACAGAGCCTGTCACACACAACGGAAACAAGTACGGCATGTTAGTCGATGTGAGTAGTAGCTTAGATAATCACCATGTGTAGGCTACATATTTGTATTTTGTACCACTTTATGTCACAGCAGATTTCTCTGCGTGAAATTCGGGCTGCTCTCCCCGGGGAGAGCGCGTCGCCTTAAGTGCAGCGCCTACCCATTTTTTTTCTTTTTCCTGCATGCACCTGTATTTGTTTCCCTATCAGAGTGACTTTTTTTCCAGAATTTTGCCAGGGTCAACCCCCTTGTTGCCGTGGGTTCTTTTAGGTGCGCTAAATAGTGATGTGTAACACACGGGACCTCGGTTTATCGTCTCATCCGAAAGACTAGCGCCAAGATAAGACCACCACTCAGGGTCTAATGGATGGGGAAAAAGTTTTGGGCCCAAACGGGGTACGAACCACCGCACAATCCGACCCGGACCTTTTGCTTTCTAGGCAAGGCGCGTTACCACCTAGACCACCGATCCATATTGTTCCGTAACTTTACTGAATCTTGATGACACTAAATATCTTACAGGACAAATAGTTGACAGGAGGTTAGTTAGTAACTACACATGATAATCAGAATACTTAAGATGTCACGATAGCTGAAGAAAAGGAGGGAAACACAAATAGATAGAAAAAAGAATGTATCGATTTCAGTATTTGCCAAAAGTGGTAAGAAGATTTTGGTGTATAAATATGATTTCGTGTCATTGCCTGTTATTCAACGTAACGAAATAACTAGGATATGTTGCTACGATTCTCTCTGTGTAGGCCTATGTTTTTCCCCGTTTAGCGACTTGACCTCTGAGGTTCACCACTTGTGAGATTTTGTGTATGAAACAATTTCCCCCCACCATTTAAGTAGCTGCAGGATAATGTCTACTACACACACCTGTGTGCATGCGTTTGCTTTTTTTAATTATTATTTTTTAAAAGTTTGTCATCCATTCCAACCAAACCTCGATGGCTTGCTCTTCCAAAAGGCGGAACGGATTTTAAACGTGTGGGCAAATATTGCTCTGCGTGCATTGGCACTCGGGACCTTGGTTTTTTAGTATCATCTGAAGGACTTTGGGGGAGTGGAGTGGGTACTAATGTGAACTTCAGGGGAAAAATCCCCTCGAACAGGCGCCACGGTGGTGGCTCAATCTCAGGCTGCCAAATCAGGGGTGCCATGCTTTAACCACTAGGCTACCCCATCCTACTTTCTGTGTAAAATCTGTTTTATGTTTTAATTGGTTGTTTTATCGTTTGTTTGTAAATTGAGTTTTCTTTTGTTTTTGCTTGGAATCTTCAGGTGTTCAATGGTAATGAGGAACTGAGAAAATTTTACCGTGTACTGTCAACAAATGTCGGGAGAAAAGGCGAACGGTTTATTTCAACATTTGAAGGTAGGTATTTGTAATAAACATTTTTTTTAAAAAAGAAGGTGTTGGTTTTAGATGGCTTGTAACTATGCAAGGTGAAAAGTCACCTTGATGCAGTAATGTATGCACACTTGAGTAAATAGACATATACGAGCTCGTATGTACAAATACATAAAAACACAAAACATAGAGAATTCAAAATGTTCTGTACAGATCCCAGATTAAGGACCAAAAACAGGTCACGTAGCTTATGTCAGTATTTGGTCTTTATTTCAAATGTCGTGTAAATTAGACCAGAAATTGATGAAGAAAGGCTCCTACAAACAGTAACATACCGTGCGTAGGATCAGAGTGCATTTAGAAGTCAAATCTAATAGCTTTGTGTTTCCTTGTTGCACACAGTGTGAAAGTAGAATAGGTTGTTGAATAGCTATCTTGTTTTACCTAATTCCCAAGTTAGTCCATTTTTATACTTATTCTTTGGTTGCATTCTGTCTCTGAATGTAGCGTTCTCTTGCCTTCTTGTACAGTGCCTACTCTCGTTTGGAAAAAAAACCTCGCTCTTTGTCTGTATAGATCTACCCTTTAGTGATTTTTCCTATGCATTTCAATACCATCCAGCCTCATCTTTTAGGACTCAGATTACTTTCACTGAATGTCTGTCTTCGATTTATTCTTTGGGTATGAACTTTCTGGTTAGTGGTACATTGTGTGTCTGATTTTAAAAAGCGACATCAGCTGAAACATCAAAATTGGCTGATATTCCTCAAGGCACTGTTCTGTCTCCTATCGTTTTCAGTCTGTGATGTATCCCTTAGGGGCGGAGATTGGGTGTAAAAAAAAAAAGCAAAAGCACACAGGTGCTTATTCATTATCCTCGAAAGAAATAATTTAGTTTGATTTGACTTATTTGACTCTATATACTAATGACTGCTCTGGTTCTGATATTACACCATTGATAAGATATTTTGATGATTCTGCTCTCGTAGATAATAATGTCCAACTCTCATCCTGTGCATTCTATAAAAAAAAAAATTCGGAGCGTTTTCCTTCTGGTGCAAAAAAAACCTATATGCACTTAAATGTTAAAAAGGCTACCACCCCCCACCCCACCCCCACCCCCCAAAAAAAAAGAAAGAAAGAAAGAAAAAAAAGAATGCTGATTGACTTTCGCAAAAACCCAAAGCCTGAACCAGATCGTCATGTCTATCGTTTAAAAGTCAAACTTAGTCAGAATACAAAGACTTAGATACTGTCATTGATGGCAAAACAAACTTTTCTACGAATACAGACATGACGTAAAGAATAAATTTATGATCTTTCTCGTTTTTTTCTTCTTCAAAAGCTCAGGAGATTTCCGGGAAATGTTAAAGTTCTGCAGAACTTCTAGATCTATAGGCACTTTATTGAGAAGGAAGGTAGGTGGCAGGATGGTTAAGACGTTCGCCTGCCAACAAGTAAAACGTGAGGTTCTGTCTGGTTCGCACCCAGCCTAGCCCTTTCTTCCCAGTTTGACGAAAAAATTGAACTGAATGTCAAAGTCATTCGGATGAGACTATAAACCGAGGCCCCGTGTGCCAACGCACGCAGAACATCTTTTTTTTCTTTTTTTTTCTATGCACGCAGATCATCTTGCGCACACGTTAAAACCCCGTTCCGCCTTTCGAAAGAGCAGACCATCGTGTGCCGGTAGGAGTGGATGACAAAATTATTTAAAAAAACAACAACAAACCCAGCATGCACACAGGTGTCGTGTTCAGACACCATCCCTGAGGAAAACTCGGGGAGCTGGAGTCCCAGGGCGGCTCGGGGCTGTAGGTATATGGCAACGTTCTTGTGGCTCTTGCAACGGTACTGGAACCATTCGTATCGGTCATAGCCTTTCCAATGGATCATTCCAGTGGTGTCGAGAGGGGGGGGGGGGGGGTCTGCTGCATGGGTAACAGTTTGCCCTCCATACTTGCTTACCCAGGCTTTGCGCTCTAAAGACTAGAGCGCAACTCCATAGTCTTCCGAGACTGATGGATGTCGTACTACTACTACTACTACTACTACTACTACTACTACTACTACTACTACTACTACTACTACTACTACTACTACTACTACTACTACTACTACTACCATAATTGAATATGATTTCTTTTCTTATATGTTTGCTTGCACCCCTACTATTTTTTCAGCTTTCCACTACCCTATCTACAAATGTTGCAGCTTTCCACTACCCTATCTACGGCACTCAGTGGCACCCGGAGAAGAACGCCTTCAACTGGAACCCCCACTACGTCATCAACCATGACCAGCACGCCGTCAGAGTGGCCCAGTACTTCGCTAACTTCCTGGTCGGGGAAGGTGAGGGGTCACATCCTCCTCCCCTCCCCTCCCCCTTCAAAAATAGAACAAAACTAACAACAAAAAATCCTTCACACTAAAGCGCCAGTTGCTGTATTCTGGATCTGTATCCGGATTCTTTAGTTGTAGTAACCAGACTTGGTTTCCTTTGAATTAGACTGAATAGCATCATGGTTTGTAGTTAAACCAGGAATATGTAAAATACTTAAATATATTATAGCATAATTCTTTATTCTGATGAGTGATACAAGTGTGTTATGACAATTCTCAACATTGAATAGTGTGATGTTTTGTTTTGATCATTGCCTATCCCTTTTCATTAATAATGATTATGATAACCTACTCATGGTTGTGGACCACAGCCAGTTTCAGGTGTGCAGGATTATTTTTGATGGTTATGATCTGCAGAATTTAAACAAGACTCATTACCTAATCTGATTTTTCTGGATTAATTTTCAGCGCGCAAGAGTACCCATCGGTTTCCGTCAGCAAAGGCTGAGAGTGCAGCCATGATCAACAACTTCAACCCTTTTTTTAGCACTCGTGGAACTTTCTCCGAAAACTACTATTTCAATTACACGAAGTCAGCCATTTTGAATATGAAAGCTATGGCAAACACAGGCTTGATCTAATTACTCAGTGGATGTACCTTAAACCATTCTTAAAAGATGTTAAAAGAAAAGTATCGGAAATTTGTGTGTAGTTGAGTTGAATTTGCAGCATGTTTTTTTTTTCTTTCTTTCTTTTAAAGGCTGGGAAAACCATTATAATGAGGTTTCTCTGTTCCTCACAATTCTTTTATGATTTTGTGATAGATAAATCTTTCATGAGTGTTGTGAAATGAAATACATTGAAAATGTAAGAATATTTTGATAAACTCACAGGGCACCAGACAATGTCCATACATCTGTTCTATGGTTGTATGACATGACGCTGTTTTATAAGAATAGAAAAAGGTCTGCTTGAAACTGTGACATCCATTTGTGCAGTTTTATGTGACAATGTTTACTTGTTGATTGATTTTAGCCATATTCGTAAACCACGCGAATTTCTGGTGTTTTTGAGATAACAGAGTGTTTGTATTGTGTTGTATTGTGTTGTATTGTATTGTATTGTATTGTAAGCTGCCTACCAGAAAATGTCATGTAAAGAGATACAGGAATTGCCGCCCTACGAATTTCAGATTTGTCAAAAACAAAAAAAATCCTCTATTTCCATTCAGTAGTTGTAATGAATTTGATGTGCAGTCTTTACTACTCATTACTTCGATTATGACTAATTTCTTAAATCTCTCTAGCAGAGTAATCCATTTAATTATATGATTATATCTTCTTTTTTGGACACAAAACATTGCTTTTTCCCTGGAAGTATTTCTGTGTAGTGAGTGATTCTACTGTAATAAAGAAAGGGAAGCTATTCTAAAAGCTGCTACACTCAAAGAGTAACAATTATGGGTGTAAAATGTGCCAGAGAGTAATAATTACGAATCTAAAAAGTGCCAGAGAGTAACAATTACGAATCTAAAATGTGCCAGAGAGTAACAATTACGAATCTAAAATGTGCCAGAGAGTAACAAATACGAGTCTAAAATGTGCCAGAGAGTAACAATTATGAGTCTAAAATGTGTCAGGGAGTAACAATTACGAATCTAAAATGTGCCAGAGAGTAACAATTACGAATCTAAAATGTGCCAGAGAGTAACAATTACGAATCTAAAATGTGCCAGAGAGTAACAAATACGAGTCTAAAATGTGCCAGAGAGTAACAATTATGGGTGTAAAATGTGCCAGAGAGTAACAATTATGGGTGTAAAATGTGTCAGGGAGTAACAATTACGAGTCTAAAATGTGTCAGGGAGTAACAATTACGAGTCTAAAATGTGACAGAGAGTAACAATTACGAGTCTAAAATGTGACAGAGAGTAACAATTATGGGTGTAAAATGTGTCAGGGAGTAACAATTATGGGTGTAAAATGTGCCAGAGAGTAACAATTATGGGTGTAAAATGTGCCAGAGAGTAACAATTAATGAGTCTAAAATGTGTCAGGGAGTAATAATTATGAGTGTAAAATGTGTCAGGGCATTAATAATCATGAGTGTAAAATATGTCTGGGATATTTGAATGTAAAATGTGTCATAATTATGAATGTAAAGTGTGTCGTGGCATTAATAAACATGAGTGTAAAATATATCTGGGATATTTGAATGTAAAATGTGTCATAATTATGAATGTAAAATGTCAGGGCATTAATAATCATGAGTGTAAAAGGTATCTGGGAGTAAAATATTTTGAATGTAAAATGTGCCAAGGAGAAACAACTGTGGGTGTGAAATGTGTCAGATTTTAAAATGTGAATACAAAATTGAATCCCTTTATTTTCGTGTTGCCTTTTCCATCTTTAAACTGTCTTTTCATCACATGGACATCTTTGTCTTCTATGTTGTCCAACGCTCAGTCAGCAACTGTTGTCTGTTATATAAGTCAGCAACTGCTGTCTGTTATATAAGTCAGCAACTGCTGTCTGTTATATAAGTCAGCAACTGCTGTCTGTTATATAAGTCAGCAACTGTTGTCTGTTATATAAGTCAGCAACTGTTGTCTGTTATATAAGTCAGCAACTGCTGTCTGTTATATAAGTCAGCAACTGCTGTCTGTTATATAAGTCAGCAACTGCTGTCTGTTATATAAGTCAGCAACTGCTGTCTGTTATATAAGTCAGCAACTGCTGTCTGTTACATAAGTCAGCAACTGCTGTCTGTTACATAAGTCAGCAACTGCTGTCTGTTATATAAGTCAGCAACTGCTGTCTGTTATATAAGTCAGCAACTGCTGTCTGTTATATAAGTCAGCAACTGCTGTCTGTTATATAAGTCAGCAACTGCTGTCTGTTATATAAGTCAGCAACTGCTGTCTGTTATATAAGTCAGCAACTGCTGTCTGTTATATAAGTCAGCAACTGCTGTCTGTTATATAAGTGAAAATGCGTTGCTCTGCTAAGTGTCCAATAAAGTCAGTCCCAGGGCATATGACTTCGGTGTGGGTGAGAACTGTTATCTTTGAAGTCTTTGCGGAAAACAGGCAGGAGAATGAACCAAGAAGGCAGAAAAGAGACAAGAAGGAGGCGACAAGAAGAAAAGGAACAAGGCAGAAAGAAAGAGAGAGATAGAAAGGCAGGAATTCCAAGCACACAGTTTTTAGAAAGTGGGATGCCTTTGTTGTGCTTATGGCATTGGTTGAGGGCCTCTTTGTCTATATTATAATATTCATTCACAAACACTATATTTTTGGTTTTAAAAAAAGTCTGTCCCGACCTAAGTGCCATACAGTCCCGGTGCTTATCCCGGTTTCTGTGGCGTGACTGAGAGTCATAAGACTCCCCTGGAAATAGGACGCCAGTCTAATCGCAGGTTAAAACCCAACACAAGGTATGGTACCACACTTTACACCTGGGTGGGGTGAAGAAAAAGCTGTAAAGTGCCTTTTCCAAGGCACAACGCCATAGCCGAAAGCTGGGATCGAACCCGCACCTTTAGATTACGAGTCCAACGCCCTAACCACATCGACTACAGCGCGGCATATATTTTTGGGAAGAGTAATTTATTTTGTCTATTTTTTATTTCATAACAGAGGAGTAAATGTTACCTGATGATAACCATCAGCATCAATGTCGGTAGACTAGGTGCCTGTACTTTGTGACACAGTCAGTCCTTTTTCACGTCTAATGCTTGGTTGGTGTAACCCCACAGTGTGTTTTTCAATCTTCATAGCTTTCTACTGATTGTCATTCATCCCACGTTTTGAGCCCAGACACCCCATGCAGTTTTTTGATGCCTTGTTGTTGTGTTTTTTATTATTATTGGCGCCATCCTAATCCTTTCAGGAAAAGGCAACAGCTCTCATTCTGCCTGCCTTCGGGGAGGATGTAGGCCTAGTTTAGAAAAGGTACAGGAAATGTAGTGACGCTGCTTAATTGTCATTATGTGGGAACACACTGTTTGCCGATTCAATTATGTGGAAACAATGCATGCTTATTGCAACTGACAGGTTTATAGCTCTCATTGGGATTATAATAGAATTGCCCATCAGATCATATCGTGAGGCCTGGAGCTGAATTTGGGAAAAAGGATTCTTGCATATATAGCTTCAGGACATTCCTTTTAAATATATTATAATTATAAAGTGTAAACTTTGATCGGTGTGTGTGTGTCGGATTAATATCATGACGTAGTTGTTAGGCAAAGGAGTGAACAGATGAAAAACACATAGACACAAAGGAAGGGGGGGGGAGGGGGGTGATCAGTTTGTGACGAGTCATAATGAAGCAGGTTTATTTTGAACAGCAAACGCTGATACAATGAGTTAATTTATAGATATGCAGGACTGTGCAAGGGAGAGTAAATGAAGCAAACGATGTGAATTTATTACGTACACAACTTTACGTGATTTGTGTTTATAACTTTTTTCATATTAATGCTATTCATGATGTTTTTGTCTTTTCGTTCCTCCCGCTACAGTTCCCAGATCCATCAATGGTGAGAATTTTGTGTATGCAACCGTTTTTGCCCCGCATCAAGGTAGCTGCATTCCGACTTCGGAGATGATTTTTTAAAATGACATCAGTGCGCATGCGTTTTTTGTTTTTTTAAAATTCCATTGGCATGAAACAGTCTTCTCGGTCTTCTTGTCCGAAAGGTGGAACAGGTTTTAGCATTTGCGAAAGATGTTCTGCATGCATTTTTCACACTGGACCTCGGTTTACAGTTTCCATCCAAAGGACATTAAAGGAAATGGATTCGGTACTGATGTTAACTCCAGCGAAAAAAAAAATCCTCTCCAGTGGGTGCCTGGGTAGTGGTTCGAGCCTGGGCTCAATCCCAGGCCATTAGATCACAGGGGCAATGTCCGTAACTGCCAGAAATTAGAACCTGCACAAAATCTGTCACCCTCTCCAACACAGGACGCAACTGCAAATCATTCAAAGAGCGCCACCTTAAACTGAGATTATAGTGATGAAGTACGAAGCATGTGCCAAAATGCTTGCGATACAATATCAGGTGGCCTGTAAAGATGTATGCAAACAATTCTTCATAAAACGTGATACAAATCTCCTGACAAGGTTAAAAGATCATAAGCAGGAACAATAGCAGAAGGTGAATGACGTATTTTTATTTTATGATTTGCATGCTACATCAAAAGCACTTTCCGATCAGTAGTTCTCATTATGCAGATAATGGCTGAATTACAAGTCAGACAGTCGGATGCTTGCTACTGGTTTTTGTATACATTTCTTTGATGTGTTCACACGTTTTCACAATATTGATAGATGGGATGCCATTATAGCTTCTCTGATCGAAACCTTTCATCTTGAGAATCACAACCCAGCAGGTACAAGTCTGCTCATTTCACGAGATGAACACAGTAGGTTTAATTCATACTAGACACAGAACCATATGTGTAGAACATATCTGCCGCTTTCTATAATTATTTGGTACATGCCTTTTTCGTTCCGAAGTTGGCAGGAAGGTGTGCATCCATGGAAAAACATTCTGTGCCATGCTATGCCACTCTGCTGTGTATGGAGTGAACACTTTTTGCAGTCATAGAATGAAGAGGAAGTGGTGATGAGTTTCATGCTCTTCCCTCTCCACCTCATTTCATAATGGCCTCCATGTCCATTGGTTTGTAGTTGGTGTGAATATAGCCAGCTGACTTTAAAACAAACCAAACAAAACAAAGAAAAAACGAAAAAATAGTGTCTAAAAAAAGAACTTTGGAATGGACTATTCCTGTTTTTTGTGTGTTAAATTGTTTTTTTTATGCTGTTTCAAAGGAAAAAAACGTGTGAATTTCTCTGTCTCTAAGATAATGAAGTGCTTGAATTGAAATTAAAAATGATATAAATAAATACTATTTTTCTGCTATCTTCTCCAATGGGTTTATGGTCTCCATCTCTGCACTTCAGTTTCTCTCTCTCTCTCTCTCTCTCTCCTCTCTCTCTCTCTCTCTCTGTGCCCCAGTTCTCTCTCTGACCAGTTGTGAGGTAGCCAGTCCCTGCTACAACAGACGTCGGAGCTTTCAATTTGGACGACTAGCGGCAAAACTCTTCCCTAAAACGAGGGGCGGTAAGTCCCGCTCCCCAAAGGATTAACCCCCATTTTAGCATCAGCTGTCACTTGTGGCCGCGGCTTGTCATGCGCTGTCGAGATATTGAAAAGTTTTTCCTGCTTTCAAAGTTTGGTTTTCATACACTCTGCTCCGTATTTTACTTTTTAGGTCTGATTTACTCCTTTAAATTCTTTTTACTATGGGGGGTGGGGGGGGGGGATTAGGTCAAAGAGACAAACAGGAAAGACTATTCATGGGTGGAGAATATTTAAGAAGGTTAAGATTTGCTGCAAATGAATTATGGCTGCTATCAACTGTTTCAGTAATCAATCCAAACTGGAAAAAAACAACCCGCATCGTAACTTGTCCTTTTTGGAGTTTTAATCGATATATATATATTTTAAAGCTATATTCCTCTATGAGAAGCAGAAAACTCACTATGTCATCTTTTATTGGTATTTGTGTGTGTGGTGTGTGTGTACATTCGAATTTGTCAAAACTGTAAATTGTTGCTGATTGTGTGTTGTGTAGGTCGAATGCAAGCGCTTTGATTTGTTTTTTGCAAGATATAGCGCTATACAAAT
>CM060316.1:106992896-107012896 GCA_030674155.1 Stramonita haemastoma
CTGCAGTTAAGCGCCTGACAAGTCAGGCCCAGCACATCAGACCTCGGCATGAGAGAGAAAATGTTTTTCTGGAATAAAAGCAGCAGAAAATGGACCAAGAAGGCAAAAGATAAACAGAAAGAAAAGGAACACAACAGAAACAAAGAGAGAAATAGAAAAGGGGGAATTTCTAGCACTGAACGGAGGTTGGGGGGTGGACATCCGCATACGCACAATTCACGCGAACGGTGAACCTCGGGGCTCTAGCCAAGGAACGATATAAAAAAAAGCAGAGCAAAACAACAACAAAAAACAACAAAAAACACTTTCAGGTGTTAAGGCTATTAATAAAAGAAAACGATATTTGAGGGTGACAAAAAGACAAGAGTGATAATCAGAAGTCTAAAAGATAAACACTGCCAGAAAAGTTCAGGTCTGTGTAATGTTGTAATGAGTCCCCAAGGCAGAAGACAGACCAAGTGACTTTATCAATACTGCCATGCCTTACCTGTAACCACTACACCAGCTCACCTGACAGCCACCACCCTGGCACCTGCCTGTTCCAGGTACTTCACATAGGTGGCCGAGATGTAGGTGTCTCCATGGCGGCTACCTTTTGGGGTTTCTTGGACAGCAATACCTGTTGATGAAAACGGAACCCAAATCCAACACACACACACGCACACACACACACACACACACACACACACACACACACACACACACACACACACACACACACACACACACACACACACACACACACACACACCACACACACACGTTCCTACTAGAACGCAAGGGATTACTCTTCCGAAAAGGCAGAACGTGTTTTAGCAAGGAACCCTTGGTTTAAAGTCTCATTCGAAGGACTTTTGTGGGAGTGCAGTCAGTACTCCAGTGGGAAAATCTCCCTAAACTGGTGCCTCTGTGGTGGTTCAAACATGGGCCGTCAGTGATGATCACAACACTTTTTTTCTTTTTTTGATTTTTTTTTATCACAACACTCTTATCACTGGGCTATCCCACTGCACACATCATGTTTTGGTCATATTTTCTTCCTCTTTCTATCATCATCTTTGATTACAGCTTTGGTAGGCCTATGGGTATTAACATATTCTTGGGAATGCTATCGCCACTTCTAAATGTCTGGCTGCAAGGTACCACAGAGGGTGACACCACTGCCGAAACCCCAGGAGCCGAAAGTTGAACCAGGTCAGGTCCTTACTTCATCATACCTCGAATGCTGTGGCAAAAATTTTCCTTTTTCTAGTGTTTAAATCAGCCCTTCCCTGTCATACAGTGAGGCAATGATTATCCTGAGAAACTGGTTGAGAAAAGCACTGTGCCAGGGGACGGACATCGGGCCAGAAGACGAAAAAGATGGCATTCTTGAGCTAGATAGAGGTGCTCAGGTTGCCATCTTCAGACTGCGCACAGGACTCTGCCACCTCTCCATGTCCACCGCCTGAAAATATCCACGCTGACCAGTGCTCCTATGGCACAGGCCCACAAAACCCCTTCTCATACCCTGCATTCCTGACCTACCTTCAACACTCTGAGACACCAGACGTGGCCCAGCCTAGCAGAGCTCCAGGAAAAACTCTGGGGACTGGCAGGGATCGCTACAAGCTGCAAACTTTACCATCCAGAGCAGATTTAAAATTTAACATAGCCTGGGAAGGCAGAAGAAGAATCTTTGTAAAACCAATTTACAAAATGGCAAAGAGGTTGTAAATGGTCACCTGTTCTTGTTTTCTTACTCAATATTTTCCTCAATGACATAGAAATCTAATGTAACAAAAACTGAAAATACACTCTGCAAGTCAGAGAGTTCAAAACTATCTATGCCTACTACAGGAAGTGGGAAGATATGGCAAAATGTTGGTCATTTTAGTGCAAAGTAAAGTGATAACTCATTGTCATCAGTACATGTAGGCGTATTACCTTACCCTTGAACAAACAAAAACAACAACAACAAAACAAAAATAAAGAAAAATGATTCATTCTTACCAATGATAGGTCTGTCATTCAAAATGAAAAACTGGGAGACCAGTTGTGTATTCCGGCCTTGCTGCGGCCTTGGTTCATACAGAGTACAGAGCAGCAAGAAGAAAACTCCGAAATATAGCAGAACGTCCATGATGGTGAACGTGGTTCTGTTGTCTGCTGGTCCACAACAGTGAAACAGCAGTAAACGGACGGAAGGTGCTGTAGTGGCTGCTGCATTGATCATGTGACCTGGTCCTGTTGTTCTGACTTGTCACTTTCCTTTAAACACGAAACAGCTGTGTGTTTTGCTTTGTTTTTGTTTTTACTGTTTTGTTGTGGGGGTTTTCCTTCTCCAGCTTAACAGAGATGATGACCTAGAAATGCTGAAACCTCTGTCAAGAACACAAGTGAAGAAAAGTCGTTGTTTTTTTCCTTCCTCGGCTACAGCTCCCAGGTTCACCAATGGTGAGATTTTGCCTATGCGACCGTTTCTGCCCTCCATGAAGGTAGACACATTCCAACTTCGGAGGGTGTATGCTGGGTATGTTTGTGTTTCCGCAACCCACCGAACGCTGACATGAATTACGGTACCTTTAACGTGCATAATTGGTGTTCTGCATGCGTATTTAGGCCTACACGAAGGGAGTTACGCCACTGGTTGGTCTACATTTGGAAGATGACCTGGGAGTACACACACACACACACACACACACACACACACACACACACACAAAACGATGTTCAGCTTCATCTCTTTTTAATCATTCCAGCACATTTTCAGTGCGACCAAATCAAATCTGCACAACCCCAGTTTAGGCTATATACAGGGACTTGCACCTGTTACCTGCCAGTGCCCACGTAGCCTGCTTGTACCTGAGTTATCATCTGCCCACGTTTATTTTTATGACAGGTCTACATGAAGTGGCATGCACAGCGGTATTGGGCGCACATAATCAGGGAGAAGTAAGCTGACAGAATCAATGAGGCCAGACTTGTATTGCAGTGACCACATGCTGTTTTCTTCTATTGAAGCAACAGGACCTTAATTCTGTTTCTAATGCTTTGTCTGTGCGTATGTCTGTCTGAGTCTGTCTGTCTGTCTGTCTGTCTGTCTCTCTGTCTGTCTGTCTGTCTCTCTCTCTCTCTCTCTCTCTCTCTCTCTCTCTCTCTCTCTCTCTCTCTCTCTCTCTCTGTGGTAGCTTTCCTCGCTTGGCAGCGGGCAAGACGTCTTCCAGTGAACATTATCATCGTTTTTAGAGTGTAGAAGTATTCAGCCTGTCTGTTGAAGAGCTGACAGCCACTTTAGAAAGTATGCTCAACGCTGGGCTACAGGACAACAGTTTCCTCTTAAAATCGACGGCGGTGGCGAACAACAATGTATCTGTACCTATCTTTATCTGCGTGTAGATTAATGTAACTGTACCTATCTTTATCTGCGTGTTAATCTATCTGTACCTATCATTGTTTGTGTGTTATTCATACGTTATTCATATGTTGGACCAAATTCTTTTTGTTTTCGTTCTTAATGATCTTCAGCTAGAGCTTTGCCGTTCACCAATGGTGAGGTTTTGCGTATGCCCCCGTTTTTGCCTACCATGAAGGTACCGAATTCAGATTTCAGCTGACGTGAAACTTTAGCGTGCACATCCGATCATCTACATGTGTATATACACACGAAGGGAATTAAGGCACTGGTAGCTCTGCACTGGATGTTGATCTGGGAGATTGTAAAATTCCCCAACCTTAATTCACCAGACGTCACCGAGATTCGAACCCACGACTTCATAGACCCGTGTGATTGAAGTCTACCAGTCTTAACCACTCGGCTATAGCGTATGTCAGACCAAATCAAATAGGCCTAATGGTTTTATGTGGAGGTCCTATTGTCGACAGCAGCAATGATATGGAGGCAGTTGAGCTGAATTGTGGAGTTATTTCAGGCAGTGTTTGGCCTGAAGCTAGGCAGGATAAAATATGTAGGCGGTTGCGAAATGAGGATTCCAATGGCGCCAGTGATGAAAACGCAACAGGTCCATTTAAACAACATGATATGTAAGAACTCCAAACTGAAATGAATAATAATTAGCAATGAAGATTTTTTTTAATTTAAAAAAAAATTTTTTAATATGCTCTGGGGGCACATGAACCCTAGCAATCATAAATGACTGACTATGAAGTACAAGGCATGAGTATGTTGGCAGTGATTATCAACATCACTGAGGGCTAATACAGGGTAGCCATTACTCACTTCTATCTTGAGATAAAGAACCCAGAAAATAAATGACTGTATCCAAAAATATATCCTTTACCTAGAAAACTTTTAAATACAGAAAGAGAAATATGTCACACTTTAGACAAAGTTGTCAGAAGAAGAGTGATAGGACGGTTTGGACATTCACCTGCCTAACAAGTAAACCGCAAGGCTCAGTGTGGATCCCCAGCCCTGCCCTTTCTTCCCAGTTTGACAGGAAAATCTAACTCAATGTCAAACCTTTCAGAAGAGACTCTGGACAAGTCTCTGGACCAGTCGGACCCATACACTTTAGTTTTTTTAGTTTTTTAGTTTTGTTATTCTTTTATATCGAGGATAATGGAATAAGCACTCATGTGCTTTTTGTACATCCAGTCCTTGTGTGTATGTTTTTTTTGTAAATGTCATCTGTTCCCATCCACACTTGATGCCCTACTCATACGAAAAGTGGAACAGGATTTAACGTGTGCACAAGATGTTTTGCGTGCATTCGCACACGGGCCTCCGTTTATAGTCTTATCTGGAGGACTTAAGGACTTGTGCACATCAAAATAACTCCGGACAATTCAAAATCGGAAAGAGTATAGAGGTTCCTCCCAACTGTCCGGGCTAATCAAGAAGGTTCAGCTCCCAACTGTGTCCCCAAAGTCTGAGTGCAGTTACTTTAATGGTGGTTAGGAGGGGGGGGGGGGATTGCATTCACAAAAATCTCACCACTGGTGAACCTTGTAGCTCAAGCCCGGGAACCAAAGAAAAAAAAAGACAACAGACAAATGTGTACACATGATGTAGGTCAGACAGTTTCAGTAATGAAAAGGCAACAAGAGAATATCGGCATTCCTTTTTTATTCACATCAAAAATCAAATTGCATAGTCAAATAGCTGTCAGAAGTCTTATGAATGACAAGACCAGACGATGAAACATTACACTGTAGATCCATTCTGTTATATATGTATATTTTATTATATATATTCTGTTAATACATATAATGGACAGATAAAATAAGTAGGAGTAATACACAGTCTCAAAATTCATATTAATGTCTGTCCATATTGAGATTTCCAGCAACCAGAAAAAGCAAGCCACACTCAAAACATCCTCTTCAAATACTTACTGTCAAATCACACTGATGTTACTTTGGCATAATGTCATGAGTACAAAAAATAATAATAAAATACAATCTTGGTAGTGATCTATTATATCTAGACACAGATCTAAAAGAAAAACAACCCAAACCACACTTAGCTGGAAAAAGTTACTCCAAAAAATGGGACTTTGTGCCAGAGGAACACACACACACACACACACACACACACACACACACACACACACACACACACACACACACACACGATAAAACAAACTTTTAAGTCATACACAAGCATCTACTTTGCTTCTTTTCTCCCTGCCTGTCTCCCTATGTCTAATATCACAAATAGTGTGAAAAGACGTAAAATCTAAAGAACGAATGAACATACAAACACAAACATATATATTATATATATATATATATATATATATATATATATATATATATATATATTATATATATATATATATATATATATGTACCTCAAAGCATTGATATACACTAGTTATCTTCAAGCTCTAACAGGAAAAGTTGAAAGATGTACAATTTTCTACAACACCCTGAGCTGAACTGAAAGACTGGGGCAGTGTTGGAGTAGGTGACTAGGCAGAATGCCTTAATTACTTAATTACTACCACTGATTGTGTCTTCATGCACATGAAAATAGATTATTTTCTACACATTAACATTACCTCTAGAATAAAGTTACTTGCACTTACCAAACATCTGATAGCGTCTTCACCAAAAGTTCTTTTTCAAGCGAGCCACCTTCATCAACATGAAAAAGGATGGGGAAAAGTCAGAGAACTTCCTGTTGGAAGCAAAATTTCAGTATCTACCGATGAGGTTTTTGTCATGTACTTGGAACTGCTGCCAATGTCTTTGGTTTGGAGAGGGGGGTTGGGGGGTTGGGTTATTTTTTCCTCTTCATTCCTCAGCCAGATTTTGCATATGCAGCCAGTTTGGCCCAATATAAAGACAGCCGCATTCCAACTTCTGGGATGTATGCTGAGTGTGTTCATGTTTCTGTAACCCACCAAATACTGACATCAATTATCAGATCTTTAAAATGCATGTTTAATCTTCTACATGTTTATATTCATAAAAAGAAATAAGGCACTGGCAGGTGTGCACTTGAAGTTGAACTGGGAGATGGTAAAAATCCCCACCCTTAATTCAGCAGATGCTGCCGAGATTCGAATCTACGACGTCATGGACCCATGGCACAGAAGTCAAACAGTTTTAACCACTCAGCTTGCCCAGGTTTGGGCAGTAAAGCCCTTTTCCCTCACATTCTGCTGTCAGTGCTTTCTGCTACATTCTCTACAGAGACCAGTTACATGGTTTTGTTTGTAGCTAACTTGTTTTCCGTATTTTGTTACAGAGAACACACCTGTTCCAGATAAGGAGAAGTAACCTTGACCAAAACATAATCATGGCAATGTGTTCAGACTAGTACTTTCTTACAGGTAAAAACAATAATCACAGTGTTTTCTTTCCGCTGGGGGCATTCATTCTCTTCAACATCTCTGTGTCAGTGGCATGCAAAGACTGCCAATTCCTGACCTGTCTAATCTTTCAGTTACCACAAGACTTTAACACAGAAGCATATGAAAAAGACTTTAACACAGATGCATATGAACATGAAGCCTTCCTTCCCCCTTCCCTCCTCCACCCTCCCCATCAACATCAAATCCTGATATCATTACTCAAAGGCAAATTCATCAGGATAAAATACAAAAAGACAGATGCATTTTCATTAAAAAAAAACCCAAACTATTTCTGCGGTAACATGATTGTCATCATCAGATCACATTTTCGATGGAATGCTTCACAGCAGATCACAGTGAAAACCGAAAAGAGATGAACAATGAACGACCCTGACCAAAACATGGAACAATTACAATTAAAGAAAATGACTCGCATAAAGCAACACCACACAACTTTGGTATTTCCTGTCACACTCCTCCTCCTGTTTTCTTCCTTTCTTTAGCACAATAAGAAGAATAAAAGACAACTCAAACAGTATGTTTATATCTAAATTCTACTCTTCAGTACAAACCCACAAGTACAGTATTGCAGCTGTAAGTTCTGCTTGATACAATGAACACGCTCTGCAAAATGTAAAAATTTTGTCCACATATTACATGAAAAAAAAAGGTTTGCATTACAGTAATGCTTCATAATAGAATAGCACTTTTCAATGTGCATGCACACATACACATTCCCCCCATCCAACCATACACACACACACACACACACACACACACACACACACACACACACACACATTTATTTTATAGAAGGCATTGCAGATTCATTTCTTCTTCATTACTAGATATCCATACGAACACGAATTGGGAATGACAAGAAAACTTCTGACATTAATAAATGAAAGGAACTTGAGATATGTATTCCATGTGCTACACACCAATCTACAGACCTCATGAAGACTGCCTTTCAAGGCAATACCAAGGGAAAAATGAAAGGCAGACTACCAGCTTCTCTCATTGGCAACATCACCGAAAAATCCTGTGGCATGAGAATCCATGAAGTCAGCAGGGCCAGTGAAGACTCGAGCAAATGGAGAAGGAGGATCATGTCGGTGTTATTGAGTGTGGCAGCTAGTGCCATACTTGGTGATGCCGACAGGTGAGAAATCAATGACAAGTTATCTGACATTTTCTATCATATTAAATGCACACAATCAATGCTGCTGAGTTTGACAACATGAACAAGTTTCTATATTTTCAAGTCAGTAAAGATCAACATCTAGATTTAGATCCAAATACTTCCAGCAAAATGTCATACTTTCAGCATAAACCACAAAATCACATCTATGGATTTTCTTCAGCATAAAAAACATGGTCATGTTTATCGATTACTCTTCAAGAAAACTTCCAGAAATGAGTTATAACTAAAGCAACTAGAAATTTTTTTTTTTTAAAAACCTGCATGCCACATTTATTGCTTTACAACAGCAGGAAATAGAACAATTTTTGGCAAACATGAAATTTGGAGGCCAACTATTTTTACAACTGTTTGAATGACATCAATTTCCTGGTGGACAGCTTCCTTCCATAAAATAATAGGACAGATTTAGGGACACAGTCTGTCACCCTGTGCATTTGTCAAAATATTCTGAACATATTCAGTGTGATCTCTTTTTTTTCTTTTTTTATTCTTTTTTTTCCTTTTTATTCAGTATGATCTGTTTCACCTCAAGGGACAAGTTAGCCTTGTGGTTAGAGTACTGAGTGAGCAATCTGACAGCCATGGTTCAAGCCATTCCCAATGCACCCTGTTTGAGGGGATTTTTCCTCCGAGGTTAACATCAGTACTGACCTCACTCCCCCAAAAGTCCTTCAGATGAGATTAAAAACCAGTCATGAGTGTGAACGCATGCAGAACACCTTGTGCACACATTAAAACCCTTTCCACCTACCAGAAGAGTAGGCCATTTGTGTTGGTTGGAACAGGCGCATGCACACTGATGTCATGTTAAAAACAAAAAAACGCTGTTGTCATGTTTACACATCATCCCTGAAATCTGAATATGTCTACCTTTCATTTCACCTTGTTTATAATATATAGCCCTACCGACTACCTTAATGGTGAGCAAAAACAAGTTACAGACATGCAAAATCTCACCACTGCTAACCTTCAGACCCCTGGCTGAGGAACAATAAAAAAAATGTCACCTCAATCGTTAACCCCAAAAACCCATCACAAGACTGTAAAAGAATCAAGAGGAGCATAAAAAAATCCCTTAATCTCATAAGTTGCTTTGCCTTTTTTTCGAGACCTGTAAAATCAATATTACTCCACAAATATTTCCAGCATAAAACAACACAATCCTGTTCTCTTGCTTCCCACTAAAAATGATGTAAGGTATATCTGCTCGAAAAATGAACGGAGTTACAGGTTTCCCATGGCTTTCATATTCAAAATGGCTGACTTTGTGAAGTTGAAATAGTAGCTTTCAGAGAAAGTGCCGTCAGTGCTGAAAACAGGGCTGAAGTTGTCAATCATGGCTGCACTCTCAGCCTCTGCAGATGGAAATCGGTGGGTACTCTTGCGCGCTGAAAAATAATCCAGGAAAATCAGATTAGGTGACTGAATTTAAGTCGCTGGACCATAATTTTTTTTTTTAAAACAACAACAACAAAAGGGTCGCTGGACCATAGCCATCAGTAATTCATATAACTGAAACCAGCAACAGTTCACAATCATGATTAAGTCACATAAATGAATTCTGTGACCCCCCCCCCCAAAAAAAAAAAAAAAAGAAGAAAAGGGTTTGGTGCAATGAATATTAAAACTAAAGATAACAAAAGTCAGTGTCGATCATTGCCATACTTGCATCACTCATCAGAATAAAAGTGATGAAACACAAACAGGCAAAAGTTATTAATTAAAGACATTATCAACTAGTCATAAAATGAACAATCATAAATGTTTGTTATCACAAACAACAGTCTGAAATGACAACAACCTACACATTCATGCCAATTTTTTTTGTTTTGTTTTTTTCTGCTTTTGCTTTTTTGGGGGGAAGGGGGGGAGGGGAATGGTTGTTTGGGTTTTTTGGGGGGTAAGAGGCTGGAATGATTGTTTCTGTTTTTCAAAGAAAATCATACAGCTCACTTCCTTTCCCTTCATTTTATAGAATTAAGTCATATGAGCAGAAATATCTCAATGGTACAGGATTAACAAGTACCACAGAACATGTACTTATACAAGATGGCCACAACATAGAGTAGCCAGGCTGTTAGTTTGTTCAGGTCACTGAATCAGAAGTGGACAATTGTTTGTTTACCTAACAGACTGAAACATTTGTACCATGGCATCTTGTTACTTACAGACACAAGATTTATACATCATCAATGAATGCTTCATTATTTCTCATTATCTTTGTCTGCACATTAGGTCTTGGCCACATCTAGATTCCATGTTCCTGGTTCAACTTCACACCTTGATGACATTCAGTCTTCCCCTTCGTCGAATGCTCAATGTCACGGTTCGCATATTTTAAATAGATCGTTTTACGTGTATAGTGGCTAGTTGTCCAGTGAGTGCATTTTTGCACTTACTTCTGTGTGTATAGCTGTCTATGTTCATTTCCTTTTCTCTTCGTATAGATCTAGGCTTAGGCGAGATCTCTCGAGATATTCCGCAGCGAGAGTAGATCTAACGGTTAGATCAGCGGAGCGGCTGCGGGCTTATGCTAAGCAGGGGGACGTGGTCGCCGTTCCAGTTTTTACTGTTGGGCGCCATGTAGAATTAGTTTGGGCTCCGTTCAAGAAGCAGGAGAGAGCCTGCGCCTCGTAGGAGGTTTCACTCTCCAGTTCCTGCCTTCGTTCTCTGTTCTTCGTCACTGTTTGTCGCTTGTTCGTCTAGTCACGTCGGTTGGGGTGCAGGAGTGCGCCATATCAGTTCCAGTGACAGGTGAGAGTTTGTACTTGTAGTTATGTCTGGTTCCGCGTGGTTTTGGTGTGTTGTTGTTTTGGTTCTGATAATGGGTATTGGTTCTTGTTAATTAAACATCTGGACTGAAGAAATATAAGCATATCGTGAGCGTTTTGTTCTGAATTATATTTATCTTTCGTGAAGTAACACTAGTATTGGTGTATAGCGAACGTAGGGGTATTTATCCTTAGTTATGTGTTGTTGTTGTTTGGTTGTTTTTTTTTTTAAACATCAATGGTTCGTGGGGAAAGGGTTTTCATTGTGTTTTGTAATACTCAGCATTGTTTTACGTTGGAATTGATATGGAAATTTTTGAGTTATGTGCGAGATAGTGCAATTGAGTGTGTTGATGGTAAGTATGGATTGATATTGTTTTGTTATAAATATGCTTCATGACAGAGTCTTTCAAATGTTTTTGAATTAAACCTATTTGGATGTTAATAACTATTATGAGGTGTTGAATGTGGATTAGATTAAGGTACATAGATATATATATTTTTCCCGAGTACCAGGTGGAATCCTTGAATGTGGAGAGACAGGTATTTTGCCAAACTAAAAAGAATCAAGAAATAACTTTAGTTACCAGTGTATGTGGAGGATTATTAAGTATCGCCTTTTACAGGTTTCCGTTAACTACCAGTTCCTGTTCGCCACCAGTTCCTGTCTACCTCCAGTCATCAAGTCCTACCTTGTACCTTGTCTTCAGCGCGTCTGCTTCGTCTTCTTCATCGTGTTGTCAGGAAAGTGATTCTTTTGGTGTGTGGTTTTTTGCGTGTTTCTTTTTTTTTTTTTTTTTTATTCATTTTGAACTTCAAAAACTGTGTTAGAGAAAAAGGAAAAGAGTGAGAAATACAGGACCTTAAATTAGAGTCAATATATAATGTTTAGATTAGAGTGCGGTTGTATGTGGGTGTGAAAACTTGTACATTTTTTGCGTGTGATTTTTGCATTGTTATTATTTTTGTTGTTGTTGTTTGCGATATAAGATTTTTTTTTTGTGAACGTGAGGAAGTGTATTTTGGTGCGTTGGTTTTGCCTTGTTATTTTTGATTGTTGATTTTCATTATCATCAAATTGAATAGTAAAGATTGGAAATTTCTCCTCTGTGTTCTGCGTTTGTTGTTGTCGGGAAGTTAGATAGAGTGGGTACGGGTGGGGTTTTCTTCACACTCCCTTAAGGAGCGTGACAATGGTGGAGATGCGGGGTAAATGTTAGGATAGTTAGGTTGGTTGTGGGGTGGGTGTTTTGTCTCGTGCGTCTTGGTTTGTTCTAAACCCAAAGTCATTGGTTTATTTATTTATTTATTTATTTATTTTTCCTCTGATGGGGTGTAGTCAGTCACAGTGCTTAATCTTTTAAAAATCAGTGCCTTTGAGATTTAAACCCTGTGATGTAAAACCTTTTTTTGGTTACTTCTTCCTTCTATGATTTTAGCCTAGCAAGTTATAAGCCAGCTAATCCCAACTGAGTGATTGTGTTTGTCTTCCCCCCCAAGTTCTAAAAAAATGTCGACCCGCAGAAATGCAAGTATGCCAGCCACTCCAGGGCCAAAGACCCGAGGCTCAAAAAGGGACGAGATGTCTCCTCCTGGTGCTTTCGAGAAAGCAAGGCTGTCAGGTTGGGTAAAGGAACAACTGGAGGGTGATTTCTCTGACTCCCCTGCGAGTGAGGCCAAAGGTGAGTTTTTTTTCTTCTGAGGATCCTTATGCCAAGTTCCGCAGGTTGGGTTCGGAGTTAGGCTTGTCAGGGGAAGTACTCGCTCGGTTCATTGTGGATTCGGTAGACAAAGAAGAGGCTAGGCGGTTAGAGGAGAGAAAGGAAGCCAGGCGTCTAGAAGAAAGAGAGGAAGCTAGACGCTTAGAAGAAAGGAGGGAGGAAGAAGCTAGACGCAGGTGGTTTGAGGATAGGGAGGAGGCAAGGCGCGTCAGAGAGGAAGAGAGGAGTTACAGAGAGGCAGACAAAGAGGAGGAAAGACAAAGATTCGAAAGAAAGCTGGAGCTTAAACAAGAAGAAATTTCAGTCCGCAACGCCCAGCAATTTAATATCCAACCTTTCGATGGGAAGGATGACCTTGATTCATTTCTGACCCATTTCGAAAGAATTGCAGGACTAAATAAGTGGAAGCAGGACACTTGGGCAGCCCATCTGCTTACATTACTGCAGGGTCGAGCTAGAGACTTGTGTCTGAGTCTCTCTCCCCAAGATGTGCAGATGTATGATGTCCTGAAGGCTACTCTCTTGCGGGTGTTTCGCCTAGATGCGGATACGTATCGGAAAAAGTTCCGATCCATGCGCAAGACTAGTGAAGAGACATTCGAACAATTTCTATCCCGTTTGAAGACATGTCTCTCTCGCTGGTGTCTGGCGAGTAGCCGAGATGAAAACAGTATCCACGACATTAAAGATCTATTCCTGCAAGAACAGCTCCTATCAACTCTGACACCTGAGCTAGTTGTTGAGGTCCAGAAAGAGGAACCTCGTAGAGCTGAAGATGTTGCTCGGATTGCAACGAAAGTTGCCAACGCAAAAAGAGCAGGCAGGTTAGCTGAGGCAGAGCTCAAGGCCTCAAGAGGTTCAGACAGGAGAATTGAGCAGGGTCAGTTCGATTCAGTGATTGGCGGGAGGGTACCTACTCAGGATAGTTCCGAGTTGAGGCCAGGCCAGACTAAGTCACAGCCAACTTCTGGGGCTGCAGGTAGTTCTACCCGAGAGAGTCATTCCAAAGTGCGATCAAGCAGAGGTGAGAGCCGTCAGCCACTTTTTTGTTATGGATGTGGGAAGACAGGCCATGTCGCTAAGGAGTGCAGGCACTTAAAGGTAGTCTCTGCAGTGATTAGGCCAGAGTATTCTGAGGAACAACCTTCGAGGCTTCCCCCTACCTTGTGCGTTCCATGCGCAGCCAAAGCTTACACTCCTCGTTGCGAAGCAAAGGTGAATGGTCAGGTTGTGCAAGGACTGCGAGACACTGGAGCTCACATGATTGTGGTTGCTCGACATTTGGTCTCCCCTCACTCATTCACCGGAGCTACTGTACGGGTTGTGCTGGCTGAGTCCAAATGCTCGTCTGTGCTACCCATTGCCAGGGTCGACTTCCAGTCCCCATTCATCTGTGGCCAAATTGATGTAGCCGTAATGGAGGCACCGGTCATGGATGTCCTCATTGGCAATTCAGCATGGGGAGTTGATGGCACAATCACGAGAGTACCTGTATACGCAAATCCCCAGATTGTTGGAGCAGTAGAAACTAGGGCCCAGGCTACTCAGAAATCCAAACCTCATTCGCCTTTGGCTGTCCCAGGCTTAGAATTGCAAGTGACTCATGAGGTGTTGGCAAGCAAACAAAGCCAGGATCCCAGCTTGCAGAAGGCAAGGGAGTTGGCCGGAAAAGGCATAACTCAAAGTACAGGGTCTGGCGAGGTAGAGTACCGGTACGAGCAAGGGGTATTGGTTCGAGCCTTCAAAAATCACTGTGGCTCTTCCACCCAGATCTGTGTACCGAAGGACCTCCGCTCTTCAGTACTGCAGCTTGGGCATGATGCTCCTATGTCGGGTCATCTAGGGGTCAGCCAGACGCGTGAAAAAATTTTTCACCATTTTTATTGGCCGCGGATGTGCGCTGATATAAGAAAATTTGTGCGATCTTGTGAAATGTGCCAGAAGATGAAGGGAAGGGTCATTGGGGTTCCCTCTGGGGAAAGATTCCATCATTCAAAGGAATCTCGCAATTCTCCACCCTCCCAGAAGCGGCGAGTCCAGCAGTGGAGAACTGACAGGAAGGGCACTGCAAGTGCGACCGTTCAAAGACGCAACGCAAGCCATTCCTGGTGGAGGAAGTGTTGGGGCAGATGTCCTTGGCCATTTTCCCAGGGTAGTGGTAGAATGCGGTGGTGACATAGATGTTTTAGAAAAGTGTACTTAGACGTTGTTTTTGTTTGGGAATTTAAGTATTTTTGTAAGTGAACCAGATTTTAAGTGGCTCCCTTGTGTGCGAGTGTGGATATATCTGTGTTACTAAATTATTACCATTGTTTTTCTTGAGATAGTTGAACCCATTTATTTTTGGTAGGTTGGTATTGTGAATGGTTTATTCTCGTAGGGACTTTGTTTAACTTGGAGGCCAGAAGTAGGTTGAGGAACCTGTCATTGGATCGATATTCATTGGGTCTGGTGGACAACAAGTCACTTGTCACCAGTGTTAAAACTTTGTTGCCGTGGCACTTGCCACTGGACTGTTGGTGTTGTACATGGTGGTGCGTTGTTTCTTATGCGCACCGTGTCTTGGCTACAGTTCAAACCGGGTGGTTTGAATTTAAGGGGGGTATTGTCACGGTTCGCATATTTTAAATAGATCGTTTTACGTGTATAGTGGCTAGTTGTCCAGTGAGTGCATTTTTGCACTTACTTCTGTGTGTATAGCTGTCTATGTTCATTTCCTTTTCTCTTCGTATAGATCTAGGCTTAGGCGAGATCTCTCGAGATATTCCGCAGCGAGAGTAGATCTAACGGTTAGATCAGCGGAGCGGCTGCGGGCTTATGCTAAGCAGGGGGACGTGGTCGCCGTTCCAGTTTTTACTGTTGGGCGCCATGTAGAATTAGTTTGGGCTCCGTTCAAGAAGCAGGAGAGAGCCTGCGCCTCGTAGGAGGTTTCACTCTCCAGTTCCTGCCTTCGTTCTCTGTTCTTCGTCACTGTTTGTCGCTTGTTCGTCTAGTCACGTCGGTTGGGGTGCAGGAGTGCGCCATATCAGTTCCAGTGACAGGTGAGAGTTTGTACTTGTAGTTATGTCTGGTTCCGCGTGGTTTTGGTGTGTTGTTGTTTTGGTTCTGATAATGGGTATTGGTTCTTGTTAATTAAACATCTGGACTGAAGAAATATAAGCATATCGTGAGCGTTTTGTTCTGAATTATATTTATCTTTCGTGAAGTAACACTAGTATTGGTGTATAGCGAACGTAGGGGTATTTATCCTTAGTTATGTGTTGTTGTTGTTTGGTGTTGTTTTTTTTTTTAAACATCAATGGTTCGTGGGGAAAGGGTTTTCATTGTGTTTTGTAATACTCAGCATTGTTTTACGTTGGAATTGATATGGAAATTTTTGAGTTATGTGCGAGATAGTGCAATTGAGTGTGTTGATGGTAAGTATGGATTGATATTGTTTTGTTATAAATATGCTTCATGACAGAGTCTTTCAAATGTTTTTGAATTAAACCTATTTGGATGTTAATAACTATTATGAGGTGTTGAATGTGGATTAGATTAAGGTACATAGATTATATATTTTTCCCGAGTACCAGGTGGAATCCTTGAATGTGGAGAGACAGGTATTTTGCCAAACTAAAAAGAATCAAGAAATAACTTTAGTTACCAGTGTATGTGGAGGATTATTAAGTATCGCCTTTTACAGGTTTCCGTTAACTACCAGTTCCTGTTCGCCACCAGTTCCTGTCTACCTCCAGTCATCAAGTCCTACCTTGTACCTTGTCTTCAGCGCGTCTGCTTCGTCTTCTTCATCGTGTTGTCAGGAAAGTGATTCTTTTGGTGTGTGGTTTTTTGCGTGTTTCTTTTTTTTTTTTTTTTTTATTCATTTTGAACTTCAAAAACTGTGTTAGAGAAAAAGGAAAAGAGTGAGAAATACAGGACCTTAAATTAGAGTCAATATATAATGTTTAGATTAGAGTGCGGTTGTATGTGGGTGTGAAAACTTGTACATTTTTTGCGTGTGATTTTTGCATTGTTATTATTTTTGTTGTTGTTGTTTGCGATATAAGATTTTTTTTTTGTGAACGTGAGGAAGTGTATTTTGGTGCGTTGGTTTTGCCTTGTTATTTTTGATTGTTGATTTTCATTATCATCAAATTGAATAGTAAAGATTGGAAATTTCTCCTCTGTGTTCTGCGTTTGTTGTTGTCGGGAAGTTAGATAGAGTGGGTACGGGTGGGGTTTTCTTCACACTCCCTTAACCCTCTTGTTGTTGAATTCTACAGAGCTAAACTGCCTGTAGATTTTGAATTCTTTTAAAGTTTTCTACCCCAAACTGACATAGTCTACTCCTGAGACAATTGTCTGTGTGCATGACAAGCTATCAAGCTGAAATTTTGTCACAAGCTAGATATATCTTTGTACTTGCATTTTAAGACAAGTTTACATGTCTGGTCACAAAATGTCGTGTCGTTGTCACCTTATTTGTCACCAATCACATGTAAAAGTATGTTGTATACAATAAACCAGCAAAATATATATGGAATAGACACAAATTCATACATGTAAGTGTTGAATAAAGAACTGATGCCTAGCTAACGTGTTTATTAATGTTTGTGTGCAATTGTACTTCAAGGATGTGTCACACAATGTCCTCATAACACCTATTGTTTTATATGTCTTGATGAGGCATACTTTTTGTTTAACTGGTTTTTTGTCTTTTGAAAACAAGGAATATTCAATCAATATCTTACCTATATACTGCATTTCAGATGTCTATGTCTTACCACATGTTTGTTAAGTGCACAGAAGTGTATTATTGTACATAAGCGTCACATTGTCACCAGTGTCATCACACAGGTGTGACAAACATGAAACAACACAGAACTTCTGTAATTCTACAAAATTTTAATCGTGATAGCCTTTAAAGTAGTCATAGTGATGGCACAGGGACACATCACATCACAGAAAGCACAAAATGTGGATGTGTCGGGGGTGTACCTATCGCTGTCACCTGCCACAAGCCAAAGTTACACGTAGTTTGCAAGATCAGTATTTACAGCAATGGTATTCTCATGTGGACAATGACGACATCTTCCTCAATTATAGACTATTTAAAAAGTGTTTCTGCTTTGAACATTACTTATCCATTCTTACTCGTACCTCATTACTAACTTTTATTCATTTTCGAACGTTAAATCATAGACTTCCCATCCAAACAGGCAGAATAAGTAGTATTCCCAGAGCAGAGAGAGTCTGTGATAAATGTGAAGATAGCGAGTTAGGAGATGAGTTTCATTGCTTGTTCAAATGTAAATATTTTGTGCAGTTAAGAAACAAATTTATCCCAAAATATTATCATAAAAATCCAAACGTTATCAAGTTCCATGAACTGTTTAGCTCTAGGAGGAAATCTTTGCTTATTAAAGTTACACAGTTTCTGAAAGAAATAATGAAAAAACACTAATTTGATATTTCTTCATAAATGATACTAGTGCATGTATTGTGAATACTCTTTCTTTTTTCTTTTTTATGCCATCCATTGTGTTAGGATTTTTGTTGTGAGTATTATTCACACGCCCATATCTGCAAACATTGGTTTTGTCAAATTTCATGTACCCCTTGGGGGGTTTTCTTGAAATAAAATTTTGAATTGAAATTGAATTGAACCTGTGGCATCTTGGCAGACTTGAGGTCTATTTTCTTTTCCTTCTCGGTATTTTCGTCATCAGCAAATCTGTCCGTTGAGTTTCAAATAAAAAGTGTGGTATTAACTAGAAAATAGACAAAAGGCGTCACATTTTCTGGCGTTTATACTGCGGACCTCCCCCCCCCCGTCAAATTTCTCCACAGCGTGTGGGTAGCACAGGTCGCCACGCTTGCAGGAATGTGCCGTGTAGTCGGGTTCATTCTTCTCTCTAACTGCGTTATTTCCTTTCTCTTCTCCCCCGTCAGCTTTTTATTTCTGACTCACTTAATATTTATCATTGAATTTTTTCTACTTCCAATGCAAACACGTTCATTTTATTGTCTAGTTAGTTAGATGAATCGTCTGCTACCAACGAAGACGCCATTTTTTTTCGCCACGCGTTATGAGTGAAAGGCGTTTCTATCGCCAGCCTTGCTTTCTTCCTTCCCTCCCAAGTACACACTGTTAGTGGTCTAAATTTATCACTGGCACCATCTGAAACCTTCCCTGCATCGCCCCACCAAATTTCAGACACATTGTGTGAGAACCACGAGGTATGTGTGTGATGGAAAAGTACTGCCCACGTGGTCAGGACCAACGGGCGGCTACGGCCGCAACGGAATCTAGCAGCAGGTGCTGTTACGGGCGGCTGCGGCCGCAACGGGGCTAAGACGGTTAAGGAGCGTGACACTCAAAAAGCATTGTCTGTTATACAAGTGAAAAAGCATTGCACTGCCATTAAGCCCCTGACAAGTCAGTCCTAATGCATCCGTCTTTTGGCACTGGAGAGAATGCTATCTTTTAAGTCTTTCTGGAAAAAAGGCAGCAGAATGGAGCAAGAAGGAAGATAAAAGACAGGAAGGAGGTGACAGGAAGAAAAGGAACAAAGCAGAAACAAAGAGAAAGATAAAAAAAGAGGAACTCCTAGCACAGAATTTCCAAAAAATGATGGTGCTATTTATACTGACAGGCCCCTAGCATCTTCACAGGGGAACATTTGGTCAGATTTAAATGAAACAACAGTCTGGTCACTCCAATGTAAAAATACAGACTCGGAATACAGCTACAGGCGATAGGGTGTGAGTGACTCGTTTTATATTTGTCTTGTTCTGTTTTTGAAAGGGGGGGGGGGGGGGGGGGGGGGGGAGCAGAGGAGGCTGTGATCGCTCACCTTCCCCGACCAGGAAGTTGGCGAAGTACTGGGCCACTCTGACGGCGTGCTGGTCATGGTTGATGATGTAGTGGGGGTTCCAGTTGAAGGCGTTCTTCTCCGGGTGCCACTGCGTGCCGTAGATGGGGTAGTGGAAAGCTGAAACATTCGTTTATCATTTATTTATTTATCATTATGTAACAGAGTGGACATACTTGATGTCCCATCTCCGCACAAACCTCTGGAACGCAGCACAGATAGTCGGTTTAGAATGTGATCTCTAAAGAGGTTGCATAAATTACATTTCACTATGAAGGTGAAGCGCTTGCAACGGAAGGTTTTCGACCACTACCCAAGGAAACAGAGCATCCACAATTCACAGGTGTGTCTCTAAATAGAAACATGACACTGCGATTGTTGTGCTCTGATCACATGGGAGATAATCTACTTACCACCCCATCACAATTATTTATTACCACTCTATGTCACAGGAGATTTCTCTGCATGAAATTCGGGCTGCTCTCCCCGGGGAGAGCATGTCGCCACAAGTGCAGCGCCACCCATTATTCTTTTTTTTTTTTCCTTTCTGCAACTGTATTTGTTTCCCTATCAGAGTGGCTTTTTTCTACAGAATTTTGCCAGGGACAACCCTCTTGTTGCCATGGGTTCTTTTATATGCGCTA
>CM060316.1:107017896-107020396 GCA_030674155.1 Stramonita haemastoma
ATGACAACAATGACAACTATAAACAGGATCACACTGATGACCACATGACGATGAGGAGGAAAACAGCAATAATGGCACTACTGATGGTGTTGCAAATTCTGTTCTCTCCATTCCTCAGCTAGAGCTGTGAGGTTCAACAATGGTAAGATTTTTGTGTATGCAACTATCTCTGCCCCCCTCTCCACCCTCCCCCCCCCCCCCCCTCTAAACATTTAGGTAGCCACATCCCAACTTCAAGGATGGTGTCTAAACATGGCAACTGTGTGCATGTGGTTTTTAAAATGTCATCATTGTTAATTACTGGCACCAAATGGCCTACTCTTCCGGAAAAGCAGAACATGTTTTTAACATGTGCACAAGATGTTCTGCTTGCATTCACACATGGGGCCTCAGTTTATAGTCTCAACTGAAGGACTTTCACATTCAGTGGATTTTCTTGTCAAACTGGGAAGAAAGGGTGAGGCTGGGATTTGAACCCAAAACTTTCAAGATTAACTAATTAAGCAGTTGAACGTCTAAACCATCCTGCCACCTCCCTTCTTATTGTGGTGTACATGATAATGATGATGATGATGATTGAGGATGAAGGTGACACTGGTGGTGGAAAAGGGAAGTGAGTGAATTCAGTAATAATGAAAAACATGCATGTTTGTCTTTCAGAAGAACATTGAAGATGACTGTGTTCTTACAAGTAATTCAGGAGTAATTGTAAGACAGCAAAATCAGAGGGGGGAGGGGGGGGGACTGTTCCTGAAAGGTCAAAGTTCATTGACAAACCACTTTCTCGTGGGGGTGTAGGGTAACATCCCACTTAAAGATGGGAGGACATCCCCCCTCCCCCCCCCCGAATTGGTTGCCTCCCCCACACCTACCTACCCCACCACAAGTTTGCTGAAAAAATTTTCAGCTTAATTTTCAGCATACTTCCCTATCAATCAACCAACTCATTCCAGCATCATAGGTCTCTCCAAACCGCAAACAACAGATTGACTACAAAATTTGTTTTCAATTACAAAAACACATGACTCCTGACAGTACAAAATGTGGTATTTTCAACCCATATACACACACAGAATCTGTCTCCCTGAGCATGAAATCAGAAAGTCAAGAGTGCTTATTCCATTATCCTCAAAAAAAATTAAAGAAAATAACAGAAAAAGAACAAAAGAAAATAAGCAATGTTTTTTACAAAGTTAGATCTGTGAGACCCACAGTAGGGCCAACTTTACTGATCTTCATCAAAAGAGGATATGTAAAACCAATGGCACAGGAATGGATGACAGGGATATCAATATACTTTCTTTCTGTGCAAAGAATAGAAATGTGGGTCTTAGCCTTCATTTGTTCATCCTTTAAAAAAAGAAAATTGATTAATTAAACTGTGCGGAAATGATCATGTGGCTGAGTTTGATGAACACAGAACAATTCAAATCATTCTGATGGAAACAAAAGTATGGTGACAGTTAAACATTATTTGAAGAACACCCCCCCCCCCCTCCCTTGAAACAGCTGCTTGCTATTTTAACCCAAACAAGGAAACAAAAACACAGTTGGTCATGGTAAACTTAATTGTGCTGTTTTTACTTTTTTTTTACCCATGATTTTCAATGAAATGGTGGAAGATTCTGTATGTATGAATGATATTTTTAAGATGCATGCAAACGTGTGTGTGTGTGTGTGTGTGTGTGTGTGTGTGTGTGTGTGTGTGTGTGTGTGTGTGCGTGCGTGTGCGTGTGTGTGTGTGTGTGTGTGTGTGTGTGTGAGCATGCATGCATGCATGCATGCGTGTGTGTGTGTGTGGTGTGTGTGTGTGTGTGTGTGTGTGTGTGTGTGTGTGTGTGTGTGTGTGTGTGTGTGTGTGTGTGTGTGTGTGTGTGTGTGTGTGTGTGGAGAGAGAGAGAGAGAGAGAGAGAGTGAGAGAGAGAGAGAGAGAGAGAGAGCATGCGCGCATGTGTGTGAGCATGTGTGTGTATATGCGCATACAAGTGTATGCATGCTTGCCTGTATGAGTGGTTTGAAACAATGTGTTCATAGTGGAGTGATTTTCATCAACGTTACACTGAAAACAAAAATGCAGAGTGTCTAATAGAGAAGATGTGATGATTGCTGTGCACCCCATCTACCCTGACCTACCCGTTCAGTTTGGAGAACAGATCCTGGTAGTACTCCTCTGGTTCCCCAGCTCTGAAACCAACAGTCTGATACTACACCAGTCATTTTCATGTCACATACTTTCATATCTATCTGTCCTCTCTATCTATTCACACTCACACAGCACACACACAGCACACACACAGCACACACACAGCACACACACACACAACACACACACACACACACACACACACACACACACACACACACACGCGCGGGACTGGATGTAAAAAAAAAAATAATAATAATAATAAAAGCACATGAGTGCTTAATCAATTATCCTTGACATAAAAGAATGAAAAATAAATAAATAAAATAAATAAATAAACACAGAGAGAGAGAGAGA
>CM060316.1:107025396-107028835 GCA_030674155.1 Stramonita haemastoma
GAGTGGTAACTCGGTGGTACCATTACTGCCGGCATTAGTAGACCTATCAGACGACAACTAAGCAAACAAAAAATGACTGTTAACAGTCTTTCTTACCGAGGATAGGTCTGTCGTTCAGAGCTGAAAACTGGGCCACCATGGCTTGCTGTCGTAGCTGCTGGAGAACTGACCAGTGGCAAACGCTGCGACCACAACAAAGTGTGAAGAGAGCAGGAAACAACATGCAAAACAGCCGCCATAACGATGATTGTGAAGCGCGCTGACTAGACTTCAAAAAGCGAACAAAAGTTTAGCCTAGACCTAGAGGGAAGTTACTCCTGTCGCCTGACTGATCATGTGACTTCCCTACCCCTTATGACTTGGCAACCCCCCCCCCCCCCCCCCCCCCCCCCCCCCCTCCATTTCCTTTATTATCTTATCTAATAATCAATACAGGTTGTTTTTTTTGTTTATAACTGAGATCATGACCTAAAACGTTTGAAAGCTGTGCCAAAAACAGGGACGAAAAATCAACAATGAGGCCAATAAGAGATAAAAGTGGAATTCTCCTCTCTCTCTCTCTCTCTCTCTCCTCCTCTCTTCTCTCTCTCTCTCTCTCATCTCCTCTCTCTCTCTCTCTTTCTCTCTCTCTCCTCCTCTCTCTCTCATCTCTCTCACTCTCTCTCTCTCTCTCACTTCGGCCTATATGTTCTATGAGTATTTTTTTGTGTGTTTGTTAGTTTCAAATGCTGATAAGGGTGGGAACTGGATGAAGGAATTTTCAACAAAGCCCCCCCCCCCTCCCCCCCCTCTCTCTCTCTCTCTCCTCTCTCTCTCTCTCTTCTCCTCTCTCTCTCTCTCTCTCTACTCTCTCTCTCTCTCTCTCTCAACGTGCCGGTTGGAACGAATAACAAAATTAACAAAACTGCATACATACGGGAACTTGATGTAAAAAAAGAAGAAGAAGAAAAAGCACAGGAGTGCTTATTCCATTATCCTTGAAATGAAAGAATAAAAGAAAGGAAAATGAATAAAAGTTGGAGTCAGCTAAAGATCGTATTTCTTTGTTGAAATTGTCTATGTATTCTGCTGTTATACTATTGCTGTTTTGTTTTGCTTTTATCAAACATTATTCTAAATTTAGTAGGTATCAGTTTTGCTTTGCTTTGTTTTGTATTGTTTCCATGTGGAATGGGGGGGGGGGGGGGGGGGGGGGGGGGGGGGGGGGGGGGGGAGTCGTTCCTCTGCTAGAGTTCCCAGGTTCACCAATGGTGAGATTTTACGTATGCGACCGTTTTTTAAACCACCCATTCCAAACTACGGGGATGGTGTCTAACTAAACACGACACCAATGTGCATGGGTTGTTGGGTTTTTGTTTTTTTGTTTTGTTTTGTTTTAAATGTTGTTATCCATTCCTACCGGCACAAAAATGGCCTATACATTTGAAAGGCAAACAGTTTTTTTAATGTGTGTGTGTGCAAGATGTCACATCTAGATCTAGCTGATGACAGGAGCATCTGTAAATCTTATCTCGAAAAAAAAAAGAGAAAAAAAAAGTGTGCAAGGTGTTCTGATTCATTGCGTTCTCACACAGGGGTTTGGTTTACAGTCTCATCCGAAGGACTTTGGGGGGAAGTGAAGTCAGAACTAATGTTAACTCCAGGCTAAAATTCCATGAAACAGGTCTTTAGTGGTGGATAAATTCCAAGCCCTCAGATCACAAGTGCACTGCTCTGACTACTAGGCTATCCTGACCCCATAAAGTTGGATTGAAATAAAAATGATGCATGTATATTGATTTCAGTATTTTTGGTTGGTTTCTTTTTTCTTTATTTCTTTTCTTCTTTATTTTCTTGAATTTTATCATTGTAGTCCCTATTCAAAACAAGGGCCAGATAAAATATTTAAAAAATTAAAGTATGTAACTGCTTAGCTGTAGGCCTAACCCTTTGAGTCTCACCCACGCACCCAAATACACACACACACACACACACACACACACACACACACACACACACACACCACGCACGCACGCACGCACGCACGCACGCACGCACGCGCACTCACACCACACACACACACACACACACACACACACACACACACACACACACACACACACACACACACACACACACACACACACACACACACCCGTCCTTCAGATGAGAATATAAATTGAGGTCCCATGTGTGATCACAGGCGCACACATTAAAACCTGTTTCGCTTTTTTTAACAGTAGGCTAGTGTGTGCTGTGAGGAATGGATGACAACATTTACAAAACTGTATACACACGAGGACAGGATGTAAAAAAAAATAAATAAATAAAGCACGTGGTTGCGTATTCCATTATCCTCGAAATAAAAGATTAAAATAAATAAAATAAACACACACATAACGCACCACACGCACGCACGCACGCACGCATGTGTGTGTGTGTGTGTGTGTGTGTGCGTGTGTGTGCGTGTAATATGTTGTGTGTGTGTGTGGTGTGGTGTGTGTGTGTGTGTGTGTGTGTGTGTGTATGTGTGTGTGTGTGAGTGTGTGTGTGTGTGTGTGTGTGTGTGTGTGTGTGTGTGTGTGTGTGTGTGTGTGTGTGTGTGTGTGTGTGTGTGTGTGGGGTGTGTGTGTAATGACTCACTCGCCTGCACTGTCAGATCTCTCATTTCCACTTAACATCAGTTATTTGTTTTCCTCATATCAACATTGTTTTGTTTTCCTCATGTCGACATTGTTTTGCAGTTGTTGTTTTTTGTGGGGTTTTTTTTGCATCGTTTTGGCTTTGGTATAATGGTCCCACCTTTTTTTTTTTGGTTGCTGTTTATTCTTATTCTTTTATGTCTCTGGTTATTAGTTTTGAAATGTGCCATTAACATGTTGTTGCTGTTTCGCCGTAATCATGGTAACACTTGTTTGTTGTTGGGTTTTTTGTTTGGTTGGTTGTGGGGGGGGGGGGTTGTTGTTTGTTGTTGTTGTTGTTTTTTAAGAAAGCCGTGGCAGGAAAAGCCTCGTGGTTAGAGCGTCCTGTCTGTGGAGTTGTTTCTTTTCGGTCCTCGGCTAGAGAGAAGAAAAAAAAAAGGGGGTAGGCGCTGCACTTGTGGCGACGCGCTCTCCCCGGGAGAGAAAGCAGCCCGAATTTTACGCAGAGAAATCTGCTGTGACATAAAGTGGTATAAAATAAAATGAAATGAAATAAATAGAGCTCCCAGATTCATCAATGGTAAACTTTTTCCTATGCGACCGTTTTTGCCCACAATGAAGGTAGCCGTATTCCGACTTCGGGGACGCATACTGGTATGTTCGTGTTTCCGTAACCCACCGAAACGCTTACATGAATGACGGGATCTTTAACGTGCATATTTAAATCTTCTGCATGTCTTTAATCTTCGAAGGGAATTAAGGCGCTGGCATGTCTGCACTTGAAGTTGACCTGTTTTCACTCCCCCCCCCCCCCCCCC
>CM060316.1:107028935-107033935 GCA_030674155.1 Stramonita haemastoma
GGGTTTTTTAAAGGGGGGAAAAAAATTTTTTGGGGTTTTTTTTTTTTAATTTTAAAAAAATTTGGGGGGGGGAAAAGGGGGGGGGTTTTTTTAAACCCCCCCTTTTTGGGTTTTTGGGGGGTTTTTTTTTTTTGGGGGCGGTGGGGGGAAAGGAAGGGGGAGGGGGGAAAACCCGGGGGCGGGGGGGGGGGGGGGGGGGGGGGGAAAAAGAGGGGGTTTTTGGGGGGGGGAAAGGGGGGGGGGAAGGGGGGGGGAAAAAAGGGGGGGAAAAAAACGGAAATTTTGGGGGGGGGGGGGGGGGGGGGGAAAGGGGGGGGGGAAAAGGGGGGGAGGAGGGGGGAAGGGGGGTGGGGGGGGGGGGAGGAAAAGGGGGGGGGGGGGGATGGGGGGGAAAAGGGGGGGGGGGGGGGGAGGGGAAGGAAAAAAGGGGGGGGGGGGGGGGTTGGGGGGGGGAGGGGGGGAAAAAGGGGGGGGTTTTTTTTGGGGGGGGGGGGGGAAAGGGGGGGGGGTTTTTTTGGGGGTTTTTGGGGGGGGGGATTTAATTTTAGTTTGGGGAAAAAGGGGGAAAAAAAAGGAAAACCCCAAAAAAATTTTTTTTAAAAGGGGGGGATTTTTTGGGGAAAAAATTTTTTTAAAAAAAAGAAACCCCCCAAAAAGGGGGGAAAAAAAAAAACCCCAAAAGGGGGGGGGGCGGGGTTTTTGGGGGGGGGGTTTAAAAAAACCCCCCTTTTAATTGGGGAGGGGGGGGGGGGGGGGGAAAAAAGGGGGGGGGGGAAAAAAGGGGGGGAAAGGGTTGGGGGGTGGGAAAAAGGGGGGAGGGGGGAGGAAAAAAAAGGGGGGGGGGGGAAGGGTTGGGGCCGGGGGGGGGGGGGGAAGGGGGAGGGGAAAAAATTTGGGGGGGGGGTTTGGGGGTTTTTTTTTAAAAAAAAAGGGGGGGGGGGGGAAGGGGGGGGAAAAAAAAAGGGGGGGGGGACAAAGGGGGGGGGGGAAAGGGGGGAGGGGGGAAGGGGAAAGGAGGGGGGAAGGAAGGGGGGAAAAGAGTGAACGTGAGAGAGGAGAGGGAGGAGAGGAGAGAAGAAGAGAGAGGGAGACGGATAGACAGACAAGACAGAGACAGAGTCAAAGAGACAGAGAGAGGAGCAGAGACAGAGGAGAGACAGCGAGAGGAATAGACGGACAGGGGATCAGAGAGACCGAAGGGACAGGCAGGACAGACAGACAGGACAGACAGACAGAAGACAGACAGAGAAGACGACCAGGACAGAACAGTGGGTACATTTGACTACTCCTTGATGCTGTACTAGCATTAGTTAAGGTTAAAGTCATTTTATTTCAAATTTTTTAAAACAAAAGAGAGGGATGGTTATGAAGTTCAACTTTTTTCCCCTTCCCCTTGAGGTGGCAATTACGGAAGGTCTGTTGGTTTCGAATCTGTGGTTAAGATGAAACTTGGCCGATCTCTTTTTTTTAAATCTTCGTGTCGGGCAACCTCTTCATATTATTTTTTATTGTGGGAGCCACGGGCGGATTACATGAATAAATTTCATTTCAGAGTCCCCTCATCTCTTCTCTCTGTCCCTGTGTGAGGTGTAGTTTTGTGTGGTTTGTGTGTGTGTTGTTGTGGTTGTGTGTGTGAGTGTGTGTGTGTGTGGTGTGTGTTGGGTTTTGGGGTGTGTTGTGTGTGTGTGTGTGCGTGCCGTGCCGGCTGGCGTGGTTTTTGGGGTGTGTGTGTGTGTGTGTGTGTGTGTGTGTGTGGGTTTTTTCTTCTGTCTTTTTCTGTCGTTGTCTGTCTGTCGTCACCACCACACACACCACCAACAACAACAACAACAACACCACAACACACACAAAACCACAGGAGACAAAGAGATAGATTTGATAGTAGAAGATAGAAGATAGAGAGGAGAGAGAGGGGAAGGGGAGGAGAGGAAGAGAGAGAGGGGGAGAGAGAGAGAAAAGGGCGGGGAAGAAGGGACAAAGACAGCAGAAGGAAGACAGACGCCAGACGGTACATATTTTTTGACTTGAAGAAAAGAAAATTTTTAATATGTTTTTAAAAAGACCACCCCTTTTTTCGAAAAACGCCACCGTATGCGGACGAGGTTTTCCCCCAGTAGAAAGACGAAAAGGAAAAAACAGATATTGAAAAGTACCTTCAGGGGGAAAAAACCCCCCATCTTTTTTTTTTTTTTTTAAAAATTTTATCTTTATTTTGTAATCATCGATGTTGTTTTTTTAAAATCCCGTTTTAAAGAAAGGGCGGGGGTTTAAACAAAGGAAAATTTTTTTTCCCCGCAAAGGAATGTCCCCCAAATCAGATCCAAGTTCCCGTCCTCATGCTTTTAAACCCCAAACTTAATTAAAAGGGAGGGGAAAGTAAGAAGAAAATTTGTAAAAGGGAAGAGGGAGAGGGCGCAAAAAAAAAAATGGGAAAGGGGAAGGGGGAGGGGAGGGTGGGGGCAGGAAAAAATTGGAAGAGAATTTTTTGATGGGTGTGGTTTAGAGATGTTTATGACAAAAAAAAAAAAAAAAAAAAAAAAAAAAAAAAAAAAGAAAGGATTTCGAGAAAAGAAAAAAAATTTGATTTTGTCTGTCTGTCTGTCTGTCTTCTGTCCCGTTTGCTGTCTTTTCTTTTTGGGCCCGTCTTTTGTCTGTCTTTTCTGTCTGGTTGGGGTGCCCTGTTTTTTTTCTTCTGGGGCTCTGTCTTTTTTTGTTTGTTTCGTTGTTTCCTTTCCCCCCCTTTTTCTTCCTTTTTCTCTCCCTTCCTCCCCCCCTCTTCCCCTCTCCCTAAAAACATCATATAATTAAAAACAAAAAATTGCAGACCCGGGAGGTTTGGGGAAAAGGGTTGAGAAAAAAAAAAGAAAACCCAAAAATAAAGATAAGAACAAAATCAAGACACTAATAACACTAAGAACAATAATATGAAAACCAGAAGCAGGGTGTACTAACTGGGCGCAAGCAACACAAATCAGAAGCAAATGCATTTTACATTGTGCAATGTTAACATTTGGCATAGGGGAGTTGGGCAGGATGGAGGAGAGAGGAAAAGAGAGAGAGTGAGGGGGAGAGAGGAGGAGGATGGGGGAGTAGAGGGAGAGGAGAGAGGGGGAGAGGGAGAGAGAGGGGAGAGAGAGAGAGAATCTGAAATTTTAAAAGACAATATTTTTCGTTTTCGACAAAATGGGGAAACCCAAACTTTTTGATGTTGCCAATGCATTGAGTGAATCATGCCCCTTGGAATTTGATAAGGGGGTCACATAAAACCCCCCCGCCCCCACATCTCTTCTTGTCCCCTTGTCTCTCTTGTTTGTCTATATGTCTGTCTCTGTCTGTCTCTGTCTGTCTTGTCTGTCTTGTCTTGTCTGTCTCCTTGTCTCTGTCTCTGTCTCTCTCTGTCTCTGTTCTCTTGTCTCTGCCTCTCTCTCTCTGTCTCTCTAAAGTCAAACTTTCCCAGGAACAAAAAGCAACTTATCAATGATTTTAATTACAACGTGTGTGTGTGTGTGTGTGGGGTGTGTTGTGTGTGTGTGTGTGTGTGTTGGGGTTTGTTGCTTAACTTGGCTATTTAAAGGACAACAGGGGTATGAAAAGGTCGAAAAGCGCCCCCGCTGCACTACATATGCATCTTGTCTTTCAAACTGCCACACGGTCGAGGAAATAGCTCTGTGAAATAAGCACAGTTTTCCTGCAGTGACAGAGAAAGTAAAAGGCTCCTATTTCTCACAGAGTATAATCCCACACATTGCTTTCAACTCTACTAAAATCCTTTACATAAACAATGTAACTGTCGGCGTTTCTTAAGAAAATAACATCTGAACTGAACTAGCGGAGATGCAGCTGATGCCACATATAATAGGCCTACCTGACAAGCAATGCTAGTATAGGGGGCAGCCAGCCTCTCTTTCTGTCACTGAGATAAGCCACGCCTACTCTTGCCTCCTGCACCGATCCCACGGGGTCCGATGCTGTGGCTTTGAAGGCCCTGTGTTGGGCCTGACTTGTCAGAACCTTAACAGCAGTCCAACACATTTTCGCTCATAATGACAGACAACAATAGCTGCTGTCTGAGCGTTCGACAACGAAGAAGGGGAATGAGGCTATTGTTTTAAACATTTTTTATAACGAAAAATTCTTCTAAAAGCGGCAGCGGGGACGACGGGATAGCCTAGTAGTCAGAACATTGCGCTCGCAATTTGACGACCTAGGTTCGATTCCCGTTCGAGGGGATTTTTCCCCTGGAGTTAACATCAGTGCTGACTCCACTCTCCCCACAAGTCTTTCGGATGAGACTTTAAACCGAGGCCCCGTGTGCGAACGCACGCAGAACATCTTGCGCACACGTTAAATCCTATTCCGCTTTTCGTAAGAGTAGGCCATTGTGTGCCGGTGGGAACAGATGACAATATTTACAAAATTGCATGCACACGAGGACTGGATGAAAAAAAGCACATCAGTGCTTATTCCATTATCCTCGAGATAAAAGAATAAAATAAAATAAAATAAAATAAAATACATAAATAAATAAATAAATAAATAAATAAATAAATAAAGTGTTTGAAAAGAAACATCGGGTTTTCCCGATAACTGTACCGTGAGAAAAGGCATCTTCCTTATAATTACCCATCCATCCAACATCTTGCAGAACATCTTGCGCACACGTTAAATTCTGTTCCACTTTTCGAAAGAGTAGGCTATTGTGTGCTGGTGGGAACAGATTAAAAAAAAAATCACAAAAACCGCTAACACACGGAGACTGGATGTAAAAAAGCACATGAGTGCTTATTCCATTATCTTTGATATAAAAGAATGAATTTTCCCTATACGCGTCCATCCAGCCTACACCCAAATGTGACTGGGTGGTCTGGAGATAACGCACCTGCCTAGAAAGCAAAAAGTCCAGGTTAGAAGTTGGTGGTTCGATCCCCGTTAGTGCCTGAAACCTTTCTCCCATCCATAGACTGTGAGTGGTGGTCTGGGTGCTAGTCTTTCGGATGAGA
>CM060316.1:107038935-107076435 GCA_030674155.1 Stramonita haemastoma
ATTCTACATTGATCCATACGAGTCAATGTTAACCAGTATTTAATACATTTTAGGTAAGAGTTAATATATATGGGAAATCTTCCAAGCTCTCCATACACAAGGTCATTGGGGGTTCGGAGGTCAACATTCAAAAAACGTTTCATAGCATATAAGTGTACATTTTCAACCACATGGCTTTTTTCAAAAGCCCATATTTCAGCCCCATACAACATTATTGGCTGTACTTGAGTATCAAATAATTTACAAAAAAAGAGAAAAACTACAGCAGTCCAATTTATACAGTACACGAAAAATGGCAAAAACTGCTTTTTTAGCTCTGCTTACTAGATCTTGACATGCAAAGCCAAAACTAAGTCTAGTTGAAAAGTACAGACCAAGATATTTATATGCATTCACTGTTTCTACCTTTACATTACCATACGTCCATTTTTCTTGTCGTGCTAAATACCCTCCCTTACGAAAAACAACTATATTTGTTTTGCCCATATTTACTTTTAACTTTAACCTAGATGCAGCCATATACAAGTTATCAAGTTGCCTTTGTAAGCCAGTCACTGTTGTCGATAGTAAAATTATATCATCAGCAAATAACAGTATGAATAATTCAATCAGGTCAAAAGTTACACCATGCTTACCATTCTGGATGATGTTCAGGGCTAGTTCATTAATAAACAATGAAAACAATACTGGACTACAAACATCCCCCTGTTTTACTCATGAGTGCAGTTTAAAACTTCTGAAAAATGTGCTCCCGATCTTATTCTCGCCTTCACTTCTTGGTACATACTTTTCAAACAACGACATAATTTACCTGTAATTCCATTGTTTAACAAAATAGGCCATAACAACTTTCTAGAAACAGAATCGAACGCTTTTTCGAAATCAACAAATGCTACATATAATTTTCTATTATTCGTGAATTGTTTCTGAATTGCTGCTAACAAAGTAAACATATGATCCACCGTAGAATAACCTTTCTTAAACCCACCTTGGTATTCTCCAGTAATCTCATTTTGATTTATCCATTCCTGTAATCTTCTGTTAATAATAGAACTATATAGTTTACTACTTATATTACATAATGATATCCCTCTATAATTATTGACATTATTTACATCCCCCTTTTTAAATAATGGTAAAATAACAGATTCTTTCCAGCTTTCAGGATAAATACCAGTATCAAATAAATAGTTGAATAACTTCACTAAAAACTGAACTATGTTCCCACAAGAGTTCTTAAAAAAATTCTCCTATAAGACCATCTGGGCCAGCAGATTTATTGTTTTTCAATTTTCTGATAGCTAATAACACTTCATCTTTTGAGATTGGCCTATTTAACACTTCATCACCTTCCTCTGTTAATTCATCATCCTGTACAATATTTTCTTCATCATCCTTTTCTAATATACTTTTAAAATGTTGAAACCAGTCAGAGATAGAAATGTCATTCTGAGGCTGTGACTTCCTATTGCATATTTTACGTACTGCTCCCCAAAATAATTGTTGATCATTTACAGAATTTGAAAGCTCAGTATATAAAGCATCATTGTATTCTTTTTCTTTCTTTTTATTTAGATTTTTATATTCTCGTCTTGCAATACAATATCGAACCCTGTCATCGTTCTGTCGAGTTTTTCTAAATTTTCTCAATAGCCTCCGCACTTTACGCTTTGCTGTTTTGCATTCATGATCAAACCATCTTCTTCGCTCATTTATTTTTATACCAGGAATTCTTTTTATCATACATTCAGCTTGTTCTTTGACAATGTCATTAAATTCATTCAGAGCTCTATTGACATCAACATCTATCAGAGCTTCCGCACTACATAGACGACCCTGCACATCATTTGAATTCATAGAAGTACAAAACAAGTGTTCATATTCTTTTTTCCAACAATACTTCGTTATAAACTGAGTTCTAACTATATTTACATCATTTGAGCTAGATTTCCACTTGCTTTGTTTACCAATACACATTAAAAGGGGCAAATGATCCGATTCAATTCTTTCTACCACATGAAGATACGATGTATCCTTAATAGCCTCAAATAAATTAACAGTTGTCAAAAAATAGTCATTAACACTGTTACCAACATCAGAAATGTATGTGAAACGACCATAATGATCGCCATTACATACTCCATTCAAAATACATAGACCAAAAACAGTACACAGGCTTAATAACTTTTTCCCATATAGATTTAATATCTTATCTTCAGAATTTCTTTGAAAACTACTATGAGAATCTTGTTTTTGCCAACCGTGAAGTTCATCATCATTCATAATTTCAGGAAAAAATTCTGCAGTCCTGGCATTTAGATCACCACATATCAATAAATCAACATCACTGAAAGAAAGAAACATATCCATGAGACATTGTTCCAAAATATCAATTCCATTGTCGTATCCATACATACAATAATAAGGTGAATTTTCAGGAGGTATATAAGTACACATAAGAACGACATCTTTGCAAACCCCTAAAAAGTTTTTATCAATCAAAAAAGACAAAGAATAATTACTGTCACATTTCAGTTCTTGCACAAAACTAACTATAGACTTGCGAACAAGACAAATTATTCCCCCTGAATATCTTCCCTGCCGTGACAATTTTATTGCAGGCTTTACAAATATTTCAAAATCTTTCAACAAATCTGACTGAAACTTTTCCATAAACGTTTCAACCAGACACACAAAATCAAAAGAAGAAATAAACTGTACAAAATCTGAGTCAGTCATTTTAGAAAACAAACCACAAATATTCCAATGAAGAAAGGAAATTTTATTTATAATAGCGCTGCGAACTTCAAAGCTCAGGTCAGCAGGATTATCGTTCCCTGATTCAACATCTCCGTCACTGGCATCTCCATCATCACATTCATAACTACGGTCACGTGCAGTGTCATGCGCGCGCCCACCTGTACCATCCTCATTCTCCCTTCCCCCTTCACTTTCATTCTCATTTTCACCACCGCCCTCCCTGTCTCCACTCTCACCCCGTCCTCATATTCATCCCTTCTCTCCTCACCGCCCTTACTTTCATCTCTTTTCTCACTGTCACTGTCACCGTGTTCATTTTCTCCACCCCTCTCGCACTCCTCCTGACTCTCTCTGGCACCACCTTCCTCCCCCTCATCTCGGACACCATGACAAACGTCATTCCTCTCACTGTCATGTCCCCCTCCCCCACTCTCTCGGCAATCATCACTCTCACTCTCACTCTTAGAACCAACTGATACACTAAACGACTGTGTGCGTACATCACTTTCGTACAAACCATAATGCAAAACATTATTTTCAGCTCTTATGACCATTTGCTTTTCACTTAATTTAGTGTAAACTTTAGTTTGGTTACGTATCGGATTCCTGTTTGTATTTAGTTTGTTTACTGACTTATTCACATACAACTTTTCAACATCACACTCTTCCGTTTGTTTACTATTTTTCTGCCACAGGTAATGCACAATACACAAATCATGCACGGATTTTGCATTCTCTACCATTTCAGCATCAAAGCAATTCACACTTTCATCCATCCTTTCCCTCCATTTCCCAACACGTGAAACCATACCCTCAACATTTTGTGCATGCGGTGACTGTTTTCTTTTTATGCCTTCTGCATTTTCTGGACCGGACAGATTCTTGCTGCAGGGCCGGCCAGACCGTTATTGCAGAGGACACAGCTGATCCCTGTCATCCAGGCCAAACTTTTGGCCCTCTATGACAAGGTGGTCGTACACCAGCGATGCCCTTTTGTCCTGGCTTCTGGCGGTCTTCAGGTGCGGCACAAGCTTCCTTCGGATCTCTCTTACCCGAAAAGAGAAATCCTCGCCAATGAAGATCCCGCTTCCTTTCAGCTTCTGCTTTGCTTGAAGAATTTTGCCCTTGTCTTTGAAAAAAGTGCAGCAGGCAACGATGGGGGCATTGGGCTTGGCACTGAGGCGATGCACTCGATCGAAAGAAATGTTCCGAGAGAATTCCAGCTTGTCGGTGAAAGTTTCGTGCACAAGATCCTCACAATCCTGCCAAGTCTCCTTTTCATTTCTAGGGATTCCATGAATGATGATATTATTTCTTTTGGATCTGCCCTCTAGATCGTCCACTTTCCTCTCCAAAAAATCAGTTCTTTCGTTTAACTTTTCATTTTCCTTTCGCAGACTTTCATTCTCTGTTTTCAGATCTTTCATCCCCTGCTTGATGCTGTTGACTTCTCCCTCGAGATTATTACAGACAGTCTTGATCTCTGCGAGGTCTCGACTCATTCTGTCACAGGTACCCTGCAGAATCCTGATCGCATCCATGACTTCTGTTGAAGCAGGATCAGGTGACCGTGTTGGCGTCGTTGCCTCAGGAGTTCTGGATTTGTCAGCGCTGTCCCGACGAGAGCTACTTCCCATTCCAGACAAAGTAGACTGTCGTCCCTCAGTTTTACGGATAGGTCCTGGGTTGAGTTCCACATCACCACATTGATATATTAAATCTCCGTAGAAAAGTAGAACGAGGAGCAATCCTAGCATTGCACCGTGTACTCTGTTTCTCAACCTCAACACGCCAATTCTCATGGCTGCTTTAAATTTTGCTCGTTTTGTCATGAAGGAAATAAATACTGACAGAAAATTGCCACAAACTGACCGGAATGCCAGAGCAGAGCAAGGCATAGTCCTTCACACAGTCACTGACCAACTTTGGAGTCAGTACTTTCAGTATAGCCAGAGAAACCAGCATTAAACGGGAGAGCACGAAAATCGTGTCTGTTCAGTGCTACTGACAACTCGGTCCCCCGAGAGAGAGAGAGAGAGAGAGAGAGAGAGAGAGAGAGAGAGAGAGAGAGAGAGAGAGAGAGAGGAGAGAGAGAGAGAGAGAGAATGACAATGACAATGACAATCGTTTATTGTGATCTAAGCTTTTTTCAGCCCGTTCACAAGGGGACAGTGGGAAGGGGATTGGGCACAATACAAATAATCGTATTGAACAAAAACGACAAGAAACAAAATACGGTTGCAGCCCAAATGATCTTCATGGCATGGATTCCACATCATGGTACAAAGATAGAGATCCAGAGTCAGAGAGAGAGAGAGAGAGAGAGAGAGAGAGAGAGAGAGAGAGAGAGAGAGAGAGGAGAGAGAGAGAGAGAGAGAGAGAGAGAGAGAGAGAGAGAGAGACACTGAACTGAACACTGAAATGATTTAATGTACATTGGCCTTGGACCACAATACATTTGTTGGGCTTGGGATTCAGCAATGGATTCATTCATATCATTGGCAAAGCAAATGCAAAAACAAGTAACTATTATCAACGATTAAAGAAAGAAAACACAATTATTCCATTTCATGATTATAACCTGAAATCAACCATGACCCACCCACAAAGAGAGAGAGAGAGAGAGAGAGAGAGAGAGAGAGAGAGAGAGAGAGAGAGAGAGAGAGAGAGAGAGAGAGAGAGGATGGATGGACCCACTCAGTGTCGAATCACTCTACCAAAACGTATCGAGTGTCAGTCCCAGTCACGAAACGGACGTCTTTTATCAAATACACCTGAACCGCTGGATAGATCTAACAGCCTTCCCCCACCCTCCCTTCCCTTCTCTTCTCTCCCCTCGTCCACCGATTTTCAGATTCTCTCTCTCTCCCAACTCCCTTCGTCCTTCTTCTCCCCCCCCCCTCCTCTCCCTGTCTCCCCCCCCCCCCCCCCCAACTCGTTTATTATAATCTCGCGAAGTGACGAGCGGGTCTGATGACCAAGGGACATAATTTCTTTCGATGACAAAGGGAAACGACTTTTGTCTCAGGCCTTATATTTTGGTGGCATCTGTAGTGAATGTCTGTAAATAAACATGAGTTTTGGTTAGCTGCATAAAGAGCTGAGAAATTGCAAAAAAGATTTTGAGGATAATAGTTACAACAATAATAACAACAACAATAACAATAATAATAAAAAATAATGATGATGATTATGATGATGATGATGATGATGATAATAATAATAATAATAATAATAATAATAATTATTATTATTATTATTATCATATGCACATTACTTGAACACTTTTCTTCCCCTTTAATTATAGGAAAAGCACAAAGCACTTTACATCATAACAACAACAACAAAAAAGAGAAAGTTCGTAGCATTACACGCTAATACATAACAACTCAGTACCATACATATACTACACTGTAATAAGCAAAGTGAAGATTAAGCAAGGTACATTAAAAAAAAAAAAACGATTGTAAAGATAAACAAATGATTAAACAAAGAAATAGGCAGGTGTATTTAAGCTGTGAACACAGCCGGACTGTCGCGAAAAAAAAGACGAAAGACAAGAAATCCACCTGGGGCAATAACATATTGTCACACATACCGGCACACACAGTACGCCGCGTACAAGCCGGTAAGATCAACAGGTGAATAAATTATTCATAAGATGACAGTCTTGAGATGTGGCCAGGGAGAGGGGGGAAGGAGAATGTCCACAAAATAGATACGTTATGAATCATAACAAACAAAACAAAAGATTCCTGTGGTGTTTTCATTATAGATATATCTACGGGGAGAGAAACAAAGAGAGCGTGCAATGTCCGCGAAATAGATACATAATGAATCAGGAGGGACAGATGCGGCAGGATGGAGGGGGGAAAGAACGGCTTGAGAGTTGTCAGTAGGAAGGTACTGAGCCGGGGGAAAATGAGTCAAGTTATGGAGAGAGAGAGAGAGACAGAGAGAGAGAGAGGGGGAGAGAGAGAATGACAATTTATTGTGGTAAGCTTTCAAGCCCATTCACAAAGGGACGGTGGGATTGGACTGGGCACAAACACATAATTATTTAACTTTGTAGAGAAAAGAAAAACATTCACAACAGCCAAAAGAATCATCATGATATGGGATTCTCATCATGGTTTAACAGCTGCAACAATCCCTGGTATTGAAGACTACCATTACTGTAGACTTTACAGAGCGACAACAATGATCAAAATCTGTTAAGCTTTACAAGCCTTTCAGCAGTGCCTCACGATTCATACATATATGTGGGGTTTTGTTTTTGTTTTTAATAATACGTCATGCAAGAAAGCAACTGTGATGACAGAAATTACCTGGGAACCACGTCAGTAGAATTTGTGTTCAAGATCACTAGGCCTGCAGTGGGGAGCAAAGGCATTTCCCCTGTGTTATTCAACAAGAGATGATTATGTAAGTTGTGTGCAATAGGGACTGTCACTGACTCAGCTGTAATGTCACTCCCACCCCATAACAGAAACAGATGAGACCATGCAGATTGTTCAATAGCAGAGAGAGAGAGAGAGAGAGAGAGAGGGGGGGGGGGGATTGTTAAAACAGCTTTTGCACTGGCCATTTGCTGACTTGCGTCTTGAAAGCCCCAATATGTAGTCAAGTAAAGTTGTTGGTAACGAAGATCTATGCCAGCTGATATTCCTTCTTTTTTTTCCGCTCATTTCATATTGGTGCCCTGTATCTAAATCTCACTCTTCCTCCACTCTCTGATAAATAACGCTCCCTAATATGATTAACCACGTAAGTCATCCATTTCAGGGGGTGTTGCAATATTTGCTTTGTTTCTTCAGTGACTTGATCATGTCATCATCATGTCTGCCCGTGGTCCCTTCTGGGGCATAGGCCACCAACCAGCTGTCTCCAGGCATCTCGGTTCTGGGCTAGGCGTTCCAGTTGTCCCCACATCTTGCCCATCTGCGTGACTTGATCTGCATGCCACAATTCTGACATCACTAAACGGGTCTGTGTTCCACATAACACCACCAAAGTGACCCAGCAACAGTGCATGGCCATTATGGATGGTGACCCCACGGCAGCCTGATATTAATGGGCTCCTTGTGGATTTCAAACCTTAAAGACATAGAGAATCAGGGTATGGCTGTGGCAGGGAGATTGAAATCAGGGGCGTGAGAACAGCAAGACAGGGACGTTACAGAAGATGAGGCAGCAAAGCCCCCCCCCCCCCCCCCACCCAAATAAACAACAACAAATAAAACCCCAAACAAAAACAAAAAAAACACAAAACAACAATAACAAAAACCGAAAAGCAAAAACAAAACAACGAAAACAAAACAAAACAAACAAACAACAAAAACCTCAAACAAAAAACCGGGCCTGTGTTATTGTGTTCTTCCAGTCCCTGTCAAGAGCTGTGAGTATCAGTCCATCATTTGTAGAGCAGCCCCCAGTTGCTGAATCCTCTAGGTGGTGTTCAGTAAACCTGATGTCTGTGTACATTTGTCATACATAGGACACCCCTTCTCTAACCATCGGGTCAGGAGACCCAGTGGACATCAGAAAAGAGGGGGATATAAATATTTTGTCATCGACAGTCACTAAACACACATCTATGTTTCTTTTTTTCTGTTTTTTGTTTGTTTTGTTTTTGATTTTTTTGTATTTGTTTTTATTATAGGTATATTTTATATAAAAAGGCAGTTGAAATCGTGTCAGTAAAAATGTTGGTGATTTTTTTTTCTTAGAAAAGGAGAGGCTTGATAAAAAAAAAACAACCTATGCCTATTTAATGTACTACCATCTGGAAATAAAAAATTGACTTTGACTTTCCAAACACCTGCTGTTTGCCACTGTCCAGCAACTCCACTCCTCATCCATACATCTCTTCTTCACCCAATCCTCCGCCTTTCACGCTGGTAGGTTAGGCCTACCCCTTGAGGGCGCAACACGTGTAGTCTGATGACTAAGGGGCATCATCCTTGTCTTTCAATTGATCACAAAGGGACAAAACCCATGACCATCCTTTTCTTGACGCAATGCTTGAAAATAGATATTGCTACCGGAAACAAAGCAACGATTGATTAATAAGTTGCCTCAAAAATGAACTGTTGCACCACTCATGAAAATAAAAGTTCAAAGAAATACGGCGACTTTGTCATTATCCAAGGAGTGGGGGAAAGGGGAAGAAAGAGAATCCCGTTGCAGTTAGAATAGGGAGTCGGCTGGAAAGATGAAAGCCGAGTGTCATGCATGGAACCGCACCCTCTCTCTCTCTCTCTCTCTCTCTCTCATCAGGGCAAGGGGCGGATAAAAAAAATATGTCACCCTTACAAAAATAAAGATTAAAGATAACTAACTAACTAACTAACTAACTCTCTCTCTCTCTCTCTCTCTCTCTCTCTCTCTCTCTCTCTCTCAGGGCCTTTTATTACCAACAATATCGGAAATTTAACAGTGATAAGATGTAGTCTAGAGATCCTAACTCCCTCTACCAGTCCTCCAACCAGAAAAATAGTAGTGCATGACGCGTACTTCAAGGCAGTCGAGGCAAGGGTCTATAACAGGAGAGAGAAAAATAAATGTTTGTATAATTTCTAAAACAGACGTAGTATATATAAGATACTTTTATTGCGTTATTTGAGAATGTACGGAACATACTATTACGAGTGCGGGACAACGAATTTACTACCCACTGACCTATTTTTCAATAGCAATCTCGATAAAAGCCAACACATTTTTTAGTTTGTTTGTTTTTTATTGTGTGCCGACTCCCCGACACTGCATAGTTTCTGCAGAGGAAACTCGTACGGACAATTTGAGCGCAGAATGGTCATGGCAAGATGTTCTGAATGCATTCGCACACAGGACTTCAGTTTGCAATCTCATCCAGGTTTGAATGGGAGTGGAGTTGGTATTCACATGCGTACAAAACGTGAGCCATACCAGCAGACATCGGAAAAATGATACAGGCAATGAAGATAAGATGCTTCAACAAACTCCTGGGTATTTCATACAGGGATCACATCACTAATGAAGAAGTGAAAACCAGAATCTAAAACGTCATCGGACCATATGATAAGCTCCTGTCTTCAGAGAAAAAACATAAACTAAAGTGGTACGGGCACATCACCCGAACATCCAGACTGGCCAAGACTGTCCTACAGGGAACAGAACAAGGAGGGAGATCAAGAGGCAGACAGAAAAAAACGATGGGAAGACAACACCAGAGTGGACGGACTGGCCTCGAGTAGAACGACTTAGGCCTAGGCTAATACGGAAAGCGAGTGGATGAAGGTGGTTACAAAATCTTCAGTGGTGCCCCACCAGGACTGCGGGATAGGTGATGAATTCGGTGTCGTGTTAATGGAAGAGGACGCAAGCTAAAAGAGTTTCCGTGAGTGAAGGCCAGGAAACGATTATTGCAGGCACTTACTTCCTAAAATAGGTTTCTCTGTACAGCCAGCGCTGACAGCTGGACGGAGTGAGGGACAGGGGAACAAAGTACGGTCATCCATCTCTCTGGGATAAACACTCAGCGCTGTGACAAGGAACCAATCGGGTTCGGGATCAAAAGAGAAACGAACATCTATCTACATTGGTATGTCTGTGTTGTTCCCATGAAAAAAACTAACAATGTAAAAAAAAAAAAAGGGTAACGGTGTCCCTTAACCTATGTAGTCGTAGGGGAGCGAGGTGTCAGCTTTTCCAGGGGCCAGCATATTGAGGGAGGCGCCCATCTCCTCTCCCTCGCTGTTTTACTTTCCCTGACCCTAATGAGGGTTAGGTACCCATTTACAGCTAGGTGAACTAGGGGACTGTACTGAAGCCACGCCGTGCAAATGGTCACCCATCCACTTGGTAAAGTTCTACACTCGACACTGCTCAACAGTGGCTGGGGGAAAGTGAGTGCTCTGACCACTGAGCGATCCCGTCCCCAAGCAAACAAACAAAAACTCTCTGAGAGCGGCTGAAAGAGAGAGGGGAGGCAACACTTATGTCTCTTTCGTTTAATTGTCAGACGACAATAACAACAGCGACAAACTACTAGAGAAAATACCAAAAAAAACACCAACAGCCACAATTGCTCACATATTGATCAAGGAATCGAATTCGTGGATCGGTGGTCTAGAGGTAACGTGCCTGTCTAAAAAGCGAAAAGTCCCTGTCGGAGTGTGCCGTGGTTCGAATCCCGTTTGGGCCCCAAACTCCCCCCCCCCCCATTCATTAGACCATGACTGGTGGTCTGGGTGCTAGTCTTTGGGATGAGACAATAAACCGAGGTCTCGTGTGTTGCACATAATTATTTAGCGCACGTAAAAGAACCCACGGCAACAAGAGGGTTGTCCCTGGAAAAATTCAGTAGAAAAAAGCCACTCTAATACAGTCGCAGACAGGAAAAAAGGGGTGGCGCTGCACTTTTGGCGACGCGCACTCCCCGGAGAGAGCTGCCCGAATTTCACTCAGAGAAATCTGCTGAGACATAAAGTGGTATGAAATATATAAAAAAAATAGAACAGATAAGATACATACATAATATATATTATATATATATATATATATATATATATATATATATATATATATATATCTGTTGATGCTAAGGTATTGGTTAAGAGCAGGAGAGAGAGAGAGAGAGAGAGAGAGGAGAGAGAGAGAGAGAGAGAGAGAGAGAGAGAGAGAGAGAGAGAGAGAGAGAGAGAGAGAGAGAGAGAGAGAACCACAGGAATATGGTTAATGACATCAAGACAGTGATAAAACAAAATTCAACCAAACATGCTAAAAAGTCCAGAACAACATTCCAAATCCCCTGTAAGGCATGTGACTACACTTAGCTTCCTTTGTTTTTGAGGAGAAGAAAAAAAACAATCCCACCACAAGCCACCATCCCCATATGCTAAAAGTTACGGAAAACTTTTTGTGCCAAAACATCGACATTGCAATTTCTACATGGGGAATTAGAACGAAAATGTCGCCCTCAAAAAGGAATTTTTCGCCTTCACACAAAACCGTGTACTTGCCTACATTTTCCAATGCTGACTTCAACTTACCTGTCTAGACTCCTCTCTTGACTGCTTAAGGAGTCCTCAGGTCAAGGCATGCACTGAATTTTTCAGGCAGTGTGTTGTGGGTCAGCTGAACATGGTAGAGCCCATCTCTCTCCACTTACAGGGTGCATGCTGGGTATGTCAATGTCAGTCATCCCACTGGATATCACTAGCCTGCTCTTTCATGACAGGCAGACACGATTTTGATGTGTGCGCAAGATGTTCTGCACGCGTTCCCACACGGTAGTTTGGATTATGGTATCATCCGAAGGACATTCAAGAGAGTGGAGAGTAAGAGCTAATTTAATATTTCTGAGACCACGTTCTTTTAGGACAAAAGTTATACTTCCAAGCAAGAAGGAGGCTACTTGCTCAAAAATCTCACTGTTGGTGAACCTCGAAGCTCTAGCCAAGGAACACCCCCTCCCCCCAAAAAACACCCACCAAACAAAGAAAGAAAGAAAGAAACAAACAAACAACAGCTTTTATTTCCTTCAGGTGTCGTTGGGGGCAGTGCACTACACTGCACTGCATTGAATGTTTCAGGCGGTGTGTGGTAGGTAGCGTGAACCTGGCGGAGCTTATCCCTCTCCAGGTAGCAGTACTGTGCATGCTGGGTATGTTCGTGTCTTCCATGCCAGCCTGCTCTTCAATAAAACGTGGTGGAATTTTAACATGTCAGTGCAAAAGATGTGATGTGAGCATGTGCATGCATGACTTCGGTTTACAATCCTATCTGAAGGACATTCAATGGAATGGAGACAGGACCAGTATCAACTACGAAGGCATGGGTCGGGGTAGGGGAGGGGGAGAGCAATGCCATCGAACTTTCACTTCACCAGGGATTCGGACCCACGTTTCCAATGGCTGTCAGGTCATGATGCTAAAACCACCAGGCCATTGTGTCCACTAGAGTGAGACGGGACCGCGTTTTCACCTACTTTATTTCTGATCAAAAGCTATATTAAAAAAAAAGACATATAAATCTAATGCATTTTCAGCAAGAGTTAAAATTGCAATGCACTACACTTATTTATCTTTATTAATATAAAAAAAGAGAGGAAAAAGTGAGGTTTTGATACTAATGATGTTCCATACAAGACAAATCGGTGGTGCTCAGTTTGCAGCCAGCTTTCAGGACTACAGTGACAATGCTGACAGACCAGAACCACTTGAGAGCCAGTCTGCCGGTGCTTTGTGCTCCAGGCGCTGTTTTACGCTCCTCTGGCTCCTACCATTTTTTTTTTTTTCAAAATTCAGGAACAAATCTTTCCTTTGCTATTTCCTCTGTTTGATTACTCTTTAACGCTGGCGCGGTGCCTCTTCCACACCAACTTTGAGTATTTGAGGAACGAAAGCTTTACAAAATGTCAATATTTTCTACACGAAGCTAGATTGAACGCTTGCTTGCTTACACTGATACGTACACGTCCACTCACAACGGATCAGTTGGAAGCCCTCTCAATATAAGCGCTAAATTGTGAAATTGAAATATCTACAATTTAACAATATAAGCACTGATTTTGCAGACCTAAAATGTTCAAATGTTGGAAAAGGTGTAAAGAAAAATACCACGCAATATTTTTGCTTTTTTATATATAGCAATCGCCTCCTTCTTAAAGAGTTCAACAGGCACATTAGCCGTTGGACTGTTTGGTTGTGGTTTTTTTCTTGTTTGTTTTAGGTTATGTTGTTCACTTTATCTGTGGTCGCTCCTTATGATATTGCTTACCTTAGTCATGGAATACAGACACGAACACAAACGCTTGATTATCTAAGAAACAGAGAAATCCACACGAAGAAGAAGAGAAAGCACCCATGAGTCTCGGAAGACTATGGAGTTGCGCTCTAGTCTTTAGAGCGCAAAGCCTGGGTAGTTAAGTATGGAGGGCAAGCTGTTACCCATGCAGCAGACCCCTCTCTCTCTCCCACGCCACTGGAATGATCCATTGGAAAGGCAATGACTATTACGAATGGTTCCAGTACCGTCGCAGGTGCCACTAGAACGTTGCCATATAGCCTACAGCCCCAGCCACCCTGGGACTCCAACTCCCCGATTTTCCCTCAGGGATGGTGTCTAAACACGACACCTGTGTGCGTTATTATTATTTTTTAAATTTTTTACACAGAAACAATAAACAGAAAAACCTTCAACTCAGTCCTGGGATCTCACCCAACCCGGTTCCATGTCCTTTATACATCCACAAGCCCCCCCCCCCCCCTCCCCACACACACACACACCAGTGATACTTTTGTTTAGACCGACATTCATGCCACATAAAAAAGGTAAAGTTGTCCCATAACCTAAGTGTTCGTAGGGGAACAGGGCATCAGATTTCTCAGCTTCTCCAGGGGCCAGCATAGTGAGGGCGGCGCCCATCTCCTCTCCGTCGCTGCTTTACGTTCCCTGACCGTAAAGAAGGCAGGTACCCATTTACAGCTGGGTGAACTGGGGAGGGTGGGGGGGACTGCACTGAAGCCAAGGCGCACAGTCACCCATCCAACTGGTACCACACTCGACGCTGCTTAACTTGACTGGGGGAAAGAGAGCGCTCTGACCACTTTTGCTTTTAATACTGAAAACCTATAATTATCATAAAATACGGATATGAACACAATACGTGATTACCTTAGAACCGGAGGTTCCAAAAGATTACATATGTGATAACGCATATCGACAACCTTATGTTAATGAATGGCCTAGGTATTGCTAATATTTATCTTCTTTTTTTTGTCTTGTGATGCGTTGTTGCTGATAAACAGATACTCTTTTGTCGTGTTTTCCTGTTAATGTTTTCTTGTTTGGTGTTTTTATATTTGGCTTGAAGCCCACCTGAGTTTCTCTGTTTGTGAGATAATAAAGTATTTGAATCGAGAATCGTGAATGCCAGCATGTGCATGTACCTGCGAACCACACGACACACACAACCACACACACACACACACACACACACACACAACACACACACAACACACACACACACACACACACACACACACACAACACAACAACCATTATCCTCAAATAAAAGGGTAAAAAAAAACAACACAGAAGTCCTGCAAGAAAAAAAACAAGGCAGCCCAAGCCTCATCCCACCCTTTACCACCAGATCAGAATCAATCGCCCCATCAACTCCTTACATTAGCCTACTTCCAACACACACACACACACAGCTAGGCCCTACTCTAGCCTACCCATCCCCACTAACGGCTACACCACCCCCCTCCCCCCCCATTAGGCCTACACGACAAACGGTGAAGTGGGGGGAAGAGAACACAGCAATAAACACTGACGACCAGTTTACTGCTCTTAATTCCCTGCCCCTCCCTACAGCAGTCCAGAAACATGCATACATGTAGAGAGAGAAATGAGAACAGGAAAAGGAAAAAAACACGAAAAGTTATGGAATCGGACGGACCCTCAGAAGATGTATATGGCTGCCGACAGAGAGGAAGTTGGAAGATGGACCCCGGGAGCATAGATCATGGCGGGCAAGGAGCTAAGTACAGCTGCCCCAAGTCGCCAATCCCAGACAGCTTAAGGACGGCTTTGCTGCCGCTTCCTTTTGCCGCCAGAGAGCAGCAGGGAAGGGCCATCCTCCGCTCAGCCCTGCCTCCTGTCCTGCCTGCCCATGCCCGCGTGAAATAGGCAGCGCCATCTATATGGAAATGGCGTGTCTGGCGACAAGGGGAGACCACTCTCCGAGGGAGACGGAAGAGCTGAGATGGGGGCCCGATAGCAGGCAGGGGCCCGGCTCCTTTCGCATGTATGAAGTAATTAAATTTGAATTAATCAGCCTCGTTGTTAACGCTATGAACACGTGAGATAATTGAGTTTTCGGTGTCGGGATGGGAAGCGAGTTCCCAAAGATGACATATGTAATAACGGCCTGATCAGCGGCTTATCGAACCGGCCCGGACATGACGTCGTAAACCTCCTCCTTTCCTCCTCCCCCTTCCCCCCTCCCTCTTAGCCCCCTCAGTCTCGTGGCCGCAACAACGAGAGTCTGGGAGGAGGGAGGAGGCAGGAGATGACATCAAGATCGCAGTGCCTGCTGGGATGGCTGCTTCTCCGTTTTCTCTTTATTTGCCGTGCAGTTCGCTTTGGGATCTTGTGCTGTCTGGACGGGTGGACAGGAAGCGGACCATTGACCGTGTTAATTAGCTGAAAGTACAATCTCACAGTCTGGTAGCAAGCATGTTATTATTTTGTGGAACTGCCCCCTCCCCCCCTTTTTTTTTTTTTTTTTTTTTTTTTTAGTTTTGCAACATCGTCATGCCTTTTTATTGTTCCTTCTTGGTTGAGATGATTTGCAACTTTTCAAATTTGCAGGTCTGTTGAAGGTATTCAATATACTGGGTATTTTCTAGTCTTCATAACCACCAACTTTGGATATGAATTTGGGGGGCCTTTAAAGTAGTGTTTGATTTTGTCATTCATCTTTATACTAATACAATCAAGCACTGGTAGGTATGCACATAATGTCAAGAAGGCAGATTTAAAAACATAAACTCAAAACAACCCAGACTTGTTCAGTGAGTCCTCCACCTATGGTGGGATGAGTTCAGACTGTTTGGGTTATATCGACTTCTGCAAGAAGTTGTTTCCATGGTGACCCGGAATATTGATGAAATTTAAAATATCTTTATAAGGAAAAATAAGCTGAAAGTATAGAACTTTTAAAAGCTTACTTCTGTGTATTACTGATTACAAAGTAGCTGGTGGTTCAGACTTTTTTTTCTTCTTTTTTTTTTGCTGCCTCGTTTTCTGTGACGTCACCTTACTGCTGTTCCCACGCCCCTCATTTCAATCACCCCGCCACAGCCATACCCAGATTCGTTGTGTCTCATCCCCGGGATCGGCAGTCCACAGGGAGCACATCAATATTAGGCTGCCGTGAGGCCACCAGCCAGAGGGGCCCTGCACTTCTGCCGGGTCACTTTGGTGGTGTTCAGTGATGCCTGTTCTGATCTAACATACGCAGGACGCCACCTACTAAGCCCCCTACTAACGACAGTATTAGCTCAGTCGCGGAGCCAGACTGAGTGAGTCACCCACCTGAGGTGGGTTGGTTCAGACTCTTGCCATATCGACATTCTGAAGAATCGGCAGAGCCATGGGTGAGCCATATTCTAGAATTATTCAACAGAAATAAAAATTAATCAGAAAAAAAACTGAAACGTATACTTGTAAAAGTACTTTTTTCTTGTGTAGTCCTTTAGTCTGCTAAAACTTCCACGATGTTACACAGGAAAGGAAACTATTTAAAAGGAAAAAGAAATATGATTCCAAACCATTCGCACGAGGAGGACTTCATGGTAGACCTCAGGTGGACCTGTGAAAATGCCAATATCTCTGCCTCAGCTCACCTGCTTCTTTTCCACGCCATTCATCAGCTGGTATGGCACTGGGCTGAGTTTTTCCGGCAGTGTGCCGTGGGCAAGTTGAATCTGGCGGAGCCCATCCCTCTTCACGTAACAGGGTGCATGCTGGGTATGTTTCATGTCATCCACCCTACAGGCCATAACTGGCCTTGCTCTTCTACGAACGATGGATGGGGTTTTAACGTGTGCAAGAAGGGAAAGTGGCAGGATGGTTAGATATTCACCTGCCTAACAAGTAAACTTTTGAGATTCTGAGTTCGATTCCCAGCCTTGCCCTTTCCTTAAAATTTGACGGGAAAATCGAACTGAATGTCAAGTCTTTCGGATGGGACCCTAAACCAGTGGGACTCGAGTGGATAAGGACCTGCAGAAGTCAAAAAACCTGAATTAGATAAAATCGGAAAGAGCAAGGAGGTGCCCCCATGACTGTCCTGGTAAAATTGGTAAGTTTAATTCCCAGCTGTACTCCTGAAGGGGAATGCGACTACCTGAATTGTGGGGGTATAAACGACCACATACACAGAATATCACCATTGGTGAACCTTAGAACTCTAACCCAGAGAACAAAACAAAACAAAACAAACAAAAATGTAAAGCAAGATGTCTGCATTGTTCTAGATGGGTCTAGAAGACAATCCTAAAACTGTGCTACTTAAAGAAATGAAAAAACTCTCCACACAAAAAAAGAAGACACCCCCCACCCACATTTCTACCCTTCCTCAATACAAGCCTCACTCCCTCACCCAAAACTCTCACTCGTTCGGCCACCGACCTGCCATCCTCTCCAGAGGGAGGAAGCCTTTTCATTACCCATCTGAATCGCTGACAAATGGCGGGGAGAGGCCTGCCTGATTCTGCCGGCGATTAGGCCTCCGCCATCTTGGGCTGCCAGAGCCCCGCCCTCCCCCTCCCCCCCTCCATGCCTGCCTCTACTTCGGCAGTCAGCAAGATTTCCATCTCTTCCCTCCTTCTGTCCCTCATCCCTCCTATCCGTCCCTCCCTGGGGACTGACTGCTGACTGGGAGGAGAAGGAGGAGAAAGAGAGAGAAGGAGAAGATGGGGATGGGGACAGGGGATGGGGTAGGGTGGGGGATGGGGTGGGAGTCTGTGGGGACTTTCTTTTGGACCAGCTGTGGATTTGAGGTCCGTGAAGAGTCAGATGTTATACCGCCGGGTGTCCTCTCTCTCTCTCTCTCTCTCTCTCTCTCTCTCTCTCTCTCTCCTCTCTCTCTCTCTCTCTCTCTGTATGTGTGTGTGTGTGTGTGTGCGCGCGCGCGCGCGCGCGCACGCACGCACGCGCAGTGTGTTGCAGTTTTTAGTAGTAGATCTAGTAGTAGTAGTAGTAGTAGTAGTAGTAGTAGTAGTAGTAGTTAGTAGTAGTAGTTAGTAGTAGTAGTAGTCTTAGTCTTCATTGTTTTACGTCCTTTCTCTTAAAGTGATTCCAGACGATCTGAAATGGGAAAATTTAGGGATATGTGTGTGTATGCGTGCGTGCGTGCGCGCGCGCGCGTGTGTGTGTGCACGTGTGCATGTCTGTAATCAAGACAGTGCTTGCTTTCATGCTGCTCATATGCTGTGTGCACACACATGGATTGTCTAAGATAGTCAAAGCAATCGTTCCATGCAAACGGCAAAGACGAGAGCTGAAAAAGGAACGACGAATGAAAGAGACTGCTGTAAGAATGATATTGTATTGTATTGTATTGTATTGTATTGTATTGTATTGTATTGTATTGTATTGTATTGTATTTGTATGTGTTGTATTGTGTTGTGTTTGTTGTGTTGTATTGTATTGTGTTGTATTGTATTGTATTATGTATTATTGTATGTGTTGTGTTGTGTTGTGTTGTTTGTATTGTGTTGTGTTGTGTTGTATTGTATTGTATTGTATTGTGTTTGTATTGTATTGTATTGTATTGTATTGTATTGTGTTGTATTGCATTGTATTGTGTTGTATATACTACTTTAAGTCACGGCAGATTTCTCTGCGTGAAATTCGGGCTGCTGTTTCTGGAGAGAGCGCGTCGCCTCAAGAGCAGCGCCACCCATTGTTCTTTTTCTTTTCCTGTCTGCTGCATGCATGTGTATTTGTTTCCATAATTATTAGAGTGCCTTTTCCCCACAGTGTCAGTGGCCCAAACCAATGTCAAAACGTGTACCTATTTTCCTCACTGAGGGGAAATTGTTTTTGAAAAGTTATGAAACTGTCTGCAGCCACCCCATAATTAAAGTCTGTCCCGAGCCTAAGGCTCATCAGGCCGGTGCTTATCCCGGTTTCTGTGGCGTTAAGCGACTGAGAGTCATAGACTCCCCCCTGGATAGGACGCCAGTCTATCGCAGGGTTAACCCCCAACACAAGGTTGGTACCCCTTTTACACCTGGGTGGGGTGAGAAAATAGCCGTAAAGTGCCTTTTCCAAGGGCACAACGCCATAGCCGAAAGCTGGGATCGAACCCGCAACCTTTAGATTACGAGTCCAACGCCCTAACCACTGGGCTACAGCGGCGGCACCCTTAATTGCTATATCAAAAGTGCAGTGTCTTTTGAAAGGTAACCAGGAGGCTTTCCAAATAGATACATTTACATTAGCTCTTTAGCATGTCCCCATCTCCGAAGATACAATGCGGCTACCTATATGGTGGGCAAAAACGGTCGCATATGCACAATCTCACCATGGTAAACCTTGGAGCTGTAGCCGAAGAACGAAAAATAAACTGCTCCTAAAGTTTTTTTAGTTCCTTAATCTTATCGACTTTTAAAGATTTGTTGCTTCCCAAGTTTGATGTTTAACTTACATTTCAAATGTACTATTTGTCACAAGCATAACGGTGATGTCGCTGTGAACAACTGTATTAATTAACTTTGTTCTTACTGTTGTTAAGGACACTGCATTTACAGTATTTTCATCCTTTGATTCACTATTGTCTGTATGCAGTTTATCTATCGCTGTTGCAGCTATCATTTTTTGTCATTTATGTTAGCTTTGGTGTCGCCCCCCCCCCCCCTTCCTTGTCGTCTTGAATGTGATCATTATGTTTAAATAATGTTTGTTGATGATCACTTTAACTAAGAAAACCAGACAGGCGAGCAATCTTCAAAGGTGTACGCTATTCAGCGACCTGAGGAAGAAAGTGTGCCGACGAGATAACTCTACAGACTAAGCTGTACGGCCATCGAGAGAGCTGGAAAGGACATGCCATTATTTTTCCCAGACACATCTGACAGTGTAAAGCGAACGAGAGAAAAAGATCTATTAATTTCTGATTGCTCAGATAACGTTCGAGTACATGTCCTTCTTTCCCACGTGTATCGATGAGCTAGCAACCACGCTTCGTGACCGATGAGAACAACGGCTTGGTAACACACCGTGATAATAAAGCGCCTGCTGCAGTACAAATATCTGCATCGTCCACATCACCTACGAAAATCTGTGGTGTGGAGACGGAGGCAGCACCTCAAGCCAGTTGCAGAGCGACAACCGATCCATCATTATACCTCCCGTGTCAAACTCTTCACTGTCTGCAATACCAACAACAATCATACTCAACCTAACGCCACAAGAGGGGCAGACAGACAGACAGACAACAGATTGTTGCAAGGGATGCGAGATGATCAAGCGTTTGTCAGGGTGATCGGAGGGAGGGACGAAGGGATGAAAGGAGGTGTCATTTTTAGCGTGTCTGGGGTGTAAAGTGATGGTATCTGCCACAGAACCTGTGTCTAAACTGAGCCTGGGGTGAAAGAAGAGAGAGAGAAAGAAAGAGGGGCAGGTAGGTAGGAGGCAGGTATACACTCCCGTCACTGTAGCCAGGAGGCAAGATAGAGAGAGGGGGGACGGCTGGTAACGGTTCATCCGCAGTGACTAAGTGAGACAGCCATGATGGGATTTGACTTTTCCCTGCAGGGGGGTGTTGGGGCATTACACTGCACCTCACTGCACTGTGTCGTGGGAAAGTGAACTTGGCGGAGCCCATCTCTCTCTCCAGGTAGCAGCAGGGTGCATGCTGGGCATGTTCATGTTATGCACACCACTGGCCATAGCTGGCTGATTGTTCAGCAATAAGTGGGTAGAGTTTCAACGTGGGCATAAGAGGTTCTTTTTATGATGTGTTCAGGCACCCGACCTCGGTTTATAGCCTTGTGGGGATACTTAAGGGAAGTGAAGTCGGCACCAGTGTTAATTCCAGAGCAAAGTCTTTCTAACTGTCACCCCAGCAAAGAATGGAACTGGCATTTTCAGTTATTGTCAGATTATTAATTCAAAGGGATTTAATCATTTAGGTCATTCCACCTTCCTGAGACACGAATAGGGTGGGGACGACTGTATCAATGCATGGATCGAAATGCTGGGTAAAGGCCTACCTAGCTTTTGAACTGGAAGTCAGCCTGAAATACCGAGGGCCGAAATATTAGCCCCAAATAGAGAAGAATAAACTTGCCTTCATTTTTCATTATCGCCGCCTCCACCCCACCCCTCTCTCTCTCTCTCTCTCTCTCCTCTCTCTCTCTCTCTCCCCATCTCTCCCCCTCCCCCTCCCCCCCCCCCCCCTCTTTGCACTTGCACGCACACATGCTTGGGGACACCAAATAGTTATTTGTCTAAAGTCATTCTAAATGGACAGACGTAAAATTGAAGACACATACACCAGAGATGAAAAGTGTAGGCAGTCAGGTTTGAATCGGATGGACACGTACACTTGTCATTCAAAAGTCTTGTAAATTATTTCAAACTTTATGTAGATTCTAGATCTACATATTTACGTGGCCGTATCCTACATTTTGTGCTTCTTACTGACAGTGACAAAGAGATCAATACTAAGAGCACTTTTTTTTCTCTCAAGATTTAAATGAAAAAGCGATTAGGAAGTCTTCCCTGTTGTGTTAGCATACTTATCGTCAGACATGGAACGCTTTATGATGTCACTGTGGAACAGTTTTCTGACTAACACTTCACACTTTTTCAACTTGGCAACCAGGATTGTAATTGGAGCACATTAAAAAAAAAAACAGAACGACATTAGCTGGGAAGTCTTTATTTGTATTAGCTCGTTTCTTTTATTTGCTTTCGTGATGCTTTACTTTGAAAAATGAAGCAACCATTCTTCTATCTATCTCTCTATCTATCTTCTATCTTCTATCTATCTATCTATCTATCTCATCTATCTCTCTATCTATCTATCGATCTACACGTTTACACCAGTCATAAGATCCTCACTGCAGTGCACTACACTGGCAACAGATTCTTTTTCGCCATCATTCCACCTTGTCACAGAAGCTGGTGACTAGACTTAGCCAAACTTGCTGTTGGTGGGAGTAAGTCAGGAAGACACCCCACCCATGCATACGATACCAAGAGATCATGTCCCACTATCGCGATGATAGCGAAGATAATCCCCTACCCCTCTCCCTGTAAATCTGTGTGATCGTGTCCGTATCGCACGAGTATCCGATCGATATCATACGCGAAGATAATCCCCTACCCCTCTCCCATGTAAATCTGTGTGATGGCATTGTCCAGCTTGTTGCAGGATAAACCACCTTGACACGTCCAGGTGAAGAGTGTCGAAGACACTTCAAGCTGCTCGAGGGACTAGGCTGTGAGTGAGCCGTTGGATGCCCCGGGCACAGAGGAGAGGTGATCTGTTGAAGGTCCTCCTCCTCATTGTCTCCTCATCGCATCCTCCAAACACAACGTGCCTAAGCCACAGAGCTACATAATTATATTGCACCTGGAAGCGTTCCACGCTTGTGTCCATCTTTCCGCGTTCTGTTTCTAAAGCTGTGGACTGGACCATGCAGCTCTGTGGTCAGGGTCAATGACGCCACAGTGTGATGGTATTGAGGAGGTGATGGATGACCGCTTGGTGACAACGGTAGCTGACCCCCCCCCCACCTCTCCCTCAACACCCCACTGGCTTCTGGTTACACGCAGTCCACCGCGCCCATGGTGGTGATAGATCTATCTGTATGAGAGCGAAGTCATTCTAACAAACGAGGACTCTGCTTTGCCCCCATTGTTTTTCTGGAAGGCGGAACGATGATGATTACGATGATCACCTGGCTGTAACGGGACAATGTGTCAACGTGGCGCCGTGGCAAGCGATACATTGTGATATGGCCACGGGTGTAGATTAGGTCTTCTTCCCCCACACTGTCACGAGACTCTCCCCCTGAAGCTCATTATGACCTGACAACTTATGATCGTCAGTCCATCACCGTTCCTAGCGACACTGACGCCGGCCGTGTCGTGTCACCGTTGTCACTGGCAGAGATGTAAGATAGGTTCCGGGATGAAGGCGATTGTTGGTGGCGTAACACCTGTTCTGGTGACGAATGGAAATGTCCGGGGTGCCGCTGGACTAAGCGGTAGCTGTGATTTACCAAGGCATGAAGCAAGGTAAAAGATGGAGGATTTCCCACTCTCCAATGTTGCTGTCGTAGTACACTGAATTGGTGGCCGCGTTGTACAGCTGTTTGATGACTCTGATCAAGTTTGCATTGATGCTGTACAAATTCATGGTTGCCCATAAAGCTGCATGCCACACCCTGTCAAATGCCTTCTTAAAATCAATAAATACGTGGTAGAGGTCTTGTTGGTGTTAAAGGTACCGCTCACTGAGTATTTTTGAGGTTAAACATCTGTTCAGTTGTGCTACGCCCTGTTCTGAAACCTGCTTGTTCTTCAGCATTGATGCTCTCTGCTTGTCGCTTCAGTCTGTTCAGTATAATCTTCAACATAACCTTGCTAAGGTGGCATATGAGGCATATGAGGCTGATTTGCGGAAATTCTGGCACTGTTGTAGATTTCTTTTCTTGGGGAGGAAGATGACTAGTGACTGTGTTCATGGTGCTGGTCATTTTTCTGTCTGCCAGATCTTGTTGCAGATTTTTAGTAGAGCATTGATCATGGCTTCCCCTCCCGCTTGAACCGACTCAGCTGGAATGTTGTCAGCCCCTGCTGACTTCCCCTTTTTCATCGATCTGACAGCTGTTTCCACTTCTTCTGGGAGGACAGGATGACTGTCTGTATCTGTGCTTGTGGGGACTTTGAGGACTTCTGGATCTCCTGTACTGTGGTTCTGTAGTTGTACAGGTCAGAGCAGTATTCTGTCCATCTGTTCAGAATATCCTGGTCGTCAGCGAGACACTCCCCATTTTTGTCTTGAATTATCGATATTTTCTCCTGTTTCGTGCTTGTCAGGTCTTTCAATAGCTGATAAGTTTTTTTGCTATCGTTTTTTCTTCATGTTCTCTTCAATGTCATGGCACTGCCACTGATCCATTTCTCTTTTGCTTATGTCATGGGCTTCCTGATTCTTTTGTTGACTGTCCCATATTGTTCTGCTCTTTCCGCTGTTTTATTTTTTTCTTCAAGTCTCTACGTTTTTCGCATAGTCTAGTTGTAGGATGTTAGGTGTGACCCAAGGTGTGATTGGTCGATGTTTGCCAAGAAGTTTGCTTGCTGTTTTAGTCACTGCTGTGTTGAAACTATCCATCAGTGTATCTATACCTGTTTCATCTGGGTCTATCGGAGTGAGTGCTACGTCAGATTGCACGGATGAAGCCATAGAGGAATTCTACGAAAAAGGGTTCTTAATCTCTTAATCAGTCTCCTACGAAAGACATCCTTGGTGTACAAGATGATTAGAGCACTAAGATAGGGGGAGATGCCTACAAAGTGTGGGAAGCATTTGTAGACCACACTGAAACAAAGAAACAAATGAAAGAGCCTTGAGACTCATGGAGTTTGCCAGTAACAATAGTTCCAGCGAGTGAATACACTTGGGCCACCAAAATTTTTTTAAACCCCCCAGAAGATGGACATGGCATAGCCCAACTGGAGAACACCATAACCAGATAGATCATAATTATCATGGTGAAGTGACGATTTCAGTCCAGTGTGTTTGTGTGTGTTTGCGTTTGCGTAAATAGATCTATATATTTGTTAATTCATTTGTGAATGGTTGCATGGGTGTGACTGATTTGAACGTAAGGGCTTGGATTTGTTTAGTTTACAAGATTTAGCGCTACATAAATTCTTATATTATTATTATTATTATTATTATATTATATTATTATTATATTATTATTATTATTATTCATTATTATTATTATTATTATTATACATTGCAGGGACACGAAGCTTTCCAGGAGCAGGCATAGCGACATAATACCGTAAGACAGACTTTCCAGAAGGTGGAGATGCTATTTATATCGACAGGCCCCCCCCCCCCCCCCCCCCCCCCCCCGCACATCCAGGGGAGGATCTCCATTTGAGCGTGAAATTTCCCCCCATCCACGAAACCTTGAGTGGTGTCGGGTGCGAGTTTTTTTATTTTTTTTATATAGGATGAAAAAATGGGATGCCGTGTGCAACCGCATTCAGCACATAAAAGAACCCACGGCAACAAAAGAATTCTCTTTGGTAAAATGCTGTAGAAAAAAACCACAATACACTATCACAGGGAATGAAATACGCATGCGGACTGGAATACTGGATCATATAATAATAATAATAATAATAATAATAATAATAATATAATACAAAAATAACAACAACAACACAACAACACACAACAACAAACAATAATAATAATACATAATATAATTAATAATAATAATATAATAAATTTAAAAGGCAGCGGTGCTCTTGTGGTAACGGTTCTCCCTGGGGAGAGCAGTCTGAATTTCAGGCAGAGAAATCTACCGCAACTGAAAGGGGTTTACAATACAATACAATACAATACAATACAATACAATACAATACAATACAATACAATACATACAATACAATACAATACAATACAATACAATACAATACAATGCAATACCTAATAAAAAAAAAAATCAGTGCAGTTTCCCAACAAGTTCATGGCGAGTCAAAGAAGAAGTCAAGCCGTTGTGCAAGGTCCTGTTTTAATCCTAATCAGATGACGCTATAGTGGAGTGGTTAAGACTGTTCCATTTCAATCCCAGAGGTCTATGAAGTCGTGGGTCTGAATCTCAGTGGCGTCTGGTGAATTAAGGGTGGGGATTTTTTACCATCTCAGGTCAACTTTAAGTCCAGACCTGCCAGTGCCTTTATTCTTCGTGTGTAATTATACACATGCAGAAGGATCAAACATGCACGTTAAAGATTCCGTGATATATGTCAGCGTTTAGTGGGTTAGGGAAACTACGAACATACCCAGCATGTATCCCCAAAGTCGAATGCGGCTAACTTCATGGTGGGAAACAAACGGTCTCATACGTAAAAATCTCACGATTGGTGATTGGTGACCCTCGGATGAAAGAAAAAAGATCCTTGTCTGAATTGAAACCCTCAAAGTTGACCAATGATGTACAGGGTTACCTTTCTGTCCCTCAATCATCGAAGACGTTTTGACCAACCAATGACCACTGAAACCACTGACCAGTGAAGTCCCCCCCCCATCCCACTCCCCCCCCCTTCCCAATTTTGGCTCAAGGCGGCGGCTGACCACAGACCACTGACCACATTACATACAGTAAGTAACGGAACCTGCAACGTGTGTTGGTCATTAGGGACACATCATAGAAGCCACCTTCTAGCTGAGGTGTGTGTGTGTGTTATCAGATATCATCTCTTGACCGTGGGGATCTGACCTTAGCGGGAAGCTTAGTGCGGTGAACTGCCTTTGATGCCTTTTGAAGATGGGATCTTTCGATCGCTGGATGGATAGTTCTTACCTCAAAAGTTTGGGGAGAAGATCTTGGCTAGGCTTGCTTGCGTTAAACGATCAGGAGCTGATCCAAGCTATTTGTCATGGGCGGTCAATTGGTGTCATTTAGCTTTTGTTGGACGGGGGAGGAGTTTTGGGGGAAAATTGTCATGATGATGGCCGATAGAGAGATTTATGGCTGTCTGACTTCTGTCATCATCGCCGATATTGAGGAAAGATCAAGAAAGCCAAAGGAGTGTGAGTGTTATCTTCAGGATATCACTGCCTTTAATTCAAAGCTTAGTCGCCGAGGAAAAAAAAAGGACAGACGAAAAACGCGGGAACTTAAAAAAAAAGTCGCACGCCCCTACTATAACTCCACTTTCCCCAAATGTCCTTCGGATGAGACTATAAACCGAGGTCCCGTGTGCGAACGCACGCATAACATCTTACGCACACGTTAAAACCCGTTCCGCTTTTCGGAAGAGTAGGCCATTGTGTGCCGGTGGGAACATATGACAAAATTTACAAAACTGCATATACACGGGGGCTGGTTGTAAAAAAGTACACGGGTGCTTATTAACATCCTCGAAATAAAAGAATAAAATAAATAAATGAATAAATAAACAAATATTTAAAAAAAAACAACTTAACTTGCATAGATCACTGTTGCACAGCTTAGTGCACAAACAACAATATACTCCATAGTTCTAATTTTATGATATAGTTTTGGGTGGATAAGAAAATATTTTCCTTTCTGTGAGCAAAAACAAAAATCCCCACAAAAAAACACCGCCAAAAACACACACAAACCACTAATTACCACTTTCATTTTATTGCCCCTGAGCTAATCTTAATGGAAAGCGTGTCAGCAGATGTTCAATGTTAAAATAAAAGTGTCCAGGTTGACCAATGGGGAGAGTTTGTGTATGCCACCACTTTTGTCCCCACCAGTAAAGTAGCCACACTCCGACTTCGGGGAAGGGCAACGTTATAAAATGTGGGGGTATTAGAAATCAACATTTTGTCCTTTTCGGTATCGTGGCTCGGTGGCCATAAGGCAAAAGACACCCGTCCAGAAAGCTGCCAGAGGTCCCTGGGTTCAGTTCCCTGCCGTGCCACACTGGACTCCTGTCCCTGTCCACTGGACCATAATGTGGTGTCCTGGGAGCTTGTCTTTCTAATGAGATAATTATCCTGTTTGACGTGAAGGAACCCATGGAAATATGAAATTTGTCCCTGGCAAAAATTGCACATGGAAATCCATCAATATCTAGATCTATAGGCAACTCCATGCAGACAGAAACACTGGTACCGCACTTCATAATCATGTTTGACGACCCGCTCTTACACGAACTTGAAGTACTGGCAGAGAAATGTGCTGTGACAATTGAATATAATACAATATAATCAAAAGAACACACTACAATACAAAACAATGCAATGCGGTGCAATTCAATACAATATAGTACAATGCAATACAATTCAACACAATATACATCTGATAGAATGCAACGCAATACAAGACAAAACAACACAATACAATACAGTACGATAAAACACAACAGGGTATATCTCCACACCAACAAATTACACATTGTCAGCACAAGATGACGGCAGCAAAAAGAACCACAGCCTGTTTCTCTCTGAATATCAGAGGGGTCGTTAAAGTCACGGCCAAAACGAAATTGGAAGGCCTCTTTCGTAACACCAGTGGGCATTAGCTGGTGGCTGTAATTAGCATAGGACAGATAATGAGCCATCCTGTGTCTCTGCTAGCTCACCCTTCTATCCCCCACCACCCACCCCTTTACTCGGCTCATCTGGTCCCTCGTTGAGCAAACCGCAACAAACGCTGAGCCCATGCGGCTCATTGCAGACAACTAATTACCATTAATTACTTCACTCCAGCGCCAGTAAAAACAAAGTGCCAATTACTCCAGCACACAGTGTTAACAGATTTATTCGCCTCGACAGTCTCGTTTTCCCTTTGCTGCTGCTGCTCTCTCTCTCTTACTCTCTATTTCTTTCTCTCTGCCTTTGCCCTGAAAAATCAGATGTTATCTGCACGCACACAGACATCCCTCCAGAAGGCAATTTTACAAATCAGCTGGCGGATGGAAGATGCGAAGGTTCAGTTAGAGTTGGGGAACGGATCCGAAATATTTTCCGTCGATGCAAGATAGCCATCTTGGAAAATGCCGGGCAATGAAAGCAGCGATGAAATTCGACGAACCGTTGGTGGCCTCGGGGTCTTCATGGCGGAGATAGCGGTTTAACTCTTGGCGAGCCGTCGGGAAGGAGGACCCACACCAAGTCAAGATGGCCGCGGGCAGGAAGGAACGACCACTCTCCCAGGCAGTCCAGCCAGAAAGCAGTGAGCGGAAAGACGATAAGCTGCCGGTCCATCTGCGATGCGGTAAACGGGGTGCATAATGACTGGGAAAAGATTGCTCCGCATCTGAAGGCAGTTCAAAGAGTCAGAAATTGATGAGGAATTAATATGATAAAGGGAAGGCGGCTGTCGTTGTTTACCGCTGCTGCCGCTTGAATGGCCCAGTGATCTTTGCCCTGTGAGAGTTTCCATTTTAGCGGGGAAACTGCCCACGCATGCAAGGAGGATGAACACTGTCAGCAGTTAGGTAGTCTGCGGCCCATGGGCAGATTAAGGGCTGAATTGGAGACGGCAGCTGCTGATCTAAATGTATGTGATGGCTGATATGAAGATGCAGCAGACTTCACTTCACAGTCTCCACGGCTTGGCTCAGGGAGTTCGCAAAGCTGCTAGAATGAACACAGTGTAAATCTCCATCTTTCTGAAGCTGCTTAGAGCAGTTAGGGAATCAGTCTGACAAGCTGGCTGGCTGGCTGCAGTCTGAAAACGAAAACTCTGAGAGAGAGAGAGAGGAGAGAGAGAGAGAGAGAGAGAGAGAGAGAGAGAGAGAGAGAGAGAGAGAGAGAGAGAGAGAGAGAGAGAGAGAGAAGCTAATACTGGTTCCATGTGGTAGGGGGAGAGAGAGAGAGAGAGAGAGAAGAGAGAGAGAGAGAGAGAGAGAGAGAGAGAGAGAGAGAGAGAGAGAGAGAGAGAGAGAGAGAGAGAGAGAGAGAAGCTAATACTGGTTTCATGTGGTAAGCAGTTATAAAGCGTGATTGAGCCCAGCTGCTGTAGCGTTTTAGACATTAGCATTGATTACCAAATAAATATGTATCAAATTTACCAATATATCTAGGTGACATTTAAAACAAAAAAAGACCTGCACAGCCTGTACAAGAGAGATCCGAACAGCCTGATTCAGAGAGACCCGGACAGCCTGATTCAGAGAGACCTTCGGATGAGACTTTAAACCGAGGCCCCGTGTGCGAACGCACGCAGAACATCTTGCGCACACGTTAAATCCTGTTCCGCTTTTCGTAAGAGTAGGCCATCGTGTGCCGGTGGGAACAGATGACAATATTTACAAAACTGCATACAAACGGGGACCGGATGAAAAAAGCACATAGTTGCTTATTCTGTTATCCTCGATATAAAAGAATAAAAGAATAAATAAAAAAGACTCGGACAGCCTGATTCAGAGAGATCCAGACAGCCTGATTCAGAGAGATCCGGACAGCCTGATTCAGAGAGATCCGGACAGCCTGATTCAGAGAGATCCGGACAAAGAGATCAGAGAGATCCGAACAGGCATTAAAAGAGAGATCCGGACAGCCTGTATCAGAGAGATCCGAACAGGCTTTAAAAGAGAGATCCGGTCAACCTGTATCAGAGAGATATGGACAGGCTTTAAAAGAGAGATCCGGACAGCCTGTATCAGAGAGATATGGACAGCCTGTATAAGAGAGGTATGGACAGCCTGTATAAGAGAGATCCGGACAGCCTGTATAAGAGATATCCGAACAGCCTGTATAAGAGAGATCCGGACAGCCTATATAAAAGAGATCCGAACAGCCTGTATAAGAGAGATCCGAACAGCCTGTATAAGAATGATCCGAACAGCCTGTATAAGAGAGATCCGGACAGCCTGTATAAGAGAGATCCGAACAGCCTGTATAAGAGAGATCCGGACAGCCTGTATAAGAGAGATCCGAACAGCCTGTATAAAAGAGACAGCCTGTATAAGAGAGATAGGGACAGCCTGTATAAGAGAGATCCGGACAGCCTGTATAAAAGAGATATGGACAGCCTGTATCAGAGAGAGATATGGACAGCCTGTATAAGAGAGATATGGACAGCCTGTGTAAGAGAGATATGGACAGCCTGTATAAGAGAGATATGGACAGCCTGTATAAGAGATATGGACAGCCTGAATCAGAGAGATATAGACAGCCTGTATAAGAGAGATCCGGACAGCCTCTATCACAGAGATCCGTACAGCCTGTATCAGTCTATAGTTGTATACTTCAGCCATTCTTGAAGAAATACGAGTCCTCTGTTTTAGTCACAGCTTGAATGTTACCACAGAAGTGTCCCTGCCCGCGGAAGTGTATGGAAAACGACAGATCGCAGGTGCGATTCCTGTCGGAGTCGGGACTTTGCCTCCCATCAACTACATCATGAATAAGACAATTCAATAATACAATATAATCAATACGACATGCTACAATACAAAACAATGCAATGCGATGCAATTCAATACAATATAGTACAATGCAGTGCAATTCAACACAATATAGATCTAATAGAATGCAATGTAGTGCAATACAATACAATACAATACAATACAATACAATACAACACAACAGGGTATATCTAAGAGGGTAAGAGGATAAACTGTGGTCCTGTGTGTAACTTACATGCAGTGCACTTGAAGGAACATAACGGCAACAAACGAATCTGCGAAATATATTGCAGGAAAACTCTTTATCATAAAGAAACAAATAGACTTGCGAAGAGGAAAAAAATGGCTGGCGCTGCTCATATGGCAACACGAACCCCCTCCCCCCCCCCCCCAACTACATACACTTCCTACTACTAGATCTACATCTATTTAGTACTAAGGTCCAATAACTATTTTCTTAAAGAATGCTCAGTTCTGTTACTGTTCAATTTTTTGTTAAAAAGGAAGCAAAATTCCATCCCCTGAACATGAATTAACAATTACAGCATCATGACAGCATCACATACGGCCTTTATTCAGATGTAAACGATTCAGCTCTTCAGTTCTCTCCCTTCATTTGCATACGTGTCTCCTTCATGACTTCGGTAACATGATATAAAGGGAGATAAATCAATTCTTCAAAACAAGAAAAAGGGGGATAGATCAATTCTTTAAAAGGTCCCTCGCGATAAATTTTGAAGCTCCAGTGAAGGACTTCTTAACAGCTTTAAGGCAAATTGATGGTCTCCAGTTTTGAAGTTATTGGCTGATGAATATCGAAGTGGTTGGTATGAGTACAGCGGATCACACGACAAAGCCCGTGGTCATCCAAGGGTCCCCGTTTGATGTGAGGCCTATTTGTCCACGAGAAAGAGATTAAGGGCCTTTATAGCACACGTTTGTTGAAAGTTCAAAAGTCAAAGAAAGATGATGAAAACGATCTTCTGACAAGCATAACGATGCCGGTTTTGATAAGTGCGGGGGATGTACTGAAAGGAAATAAGCCTCGTGGTGAGACAGACACATCAACCGTTGAGTTTGACTGACAAGGGAACGAACCCTTGATCTTCAAGTTGCCTGTACCGTGAAAGAAAAGAAATATTCACCAAAATATAAAAATCATATATCAGATAAACATTTGTGAATTAATTCGCCGGAAAGTGTTTTCTTTCTGCCTTCGGGGCTGTTGAATTGTTGCCACATAAATAAAACGAAAAAATATCGGTACAGACCTAAAGGTTCAGCCACTAACGATGGGAAAGGCAGACGAAAGGCAGGCAGGCAGACAGACAACACCCAGAAGACAGACAGACAGACAGACAGATAGACAGACAGACAGACAGACAGATAGCTACAGACAAATCAGAAGACAGTAAAACTCACAACAAAATAGTCAATGTTTAATCCGAAAATTTTTCGCGTGTTCTGATTCTTATTATTTCAATGATAATGGAACAAGTACTCGTGTGGTTTTTTTGTTTTTTGTTTTTTACATCCAGTCTCGGCATGCATGTAGATCTAGTTTTGTAAATTTTGTCATCCGTCTCCCGGACACAATGGCTTTTCTTCAGAAAAGTGGAATAGGTTTCAACACGTGCGTGCGCGCGAGCATGTGTGTGTGTGTTGGTTTGTGTTTGTGTGCTGCTGCGTGGTTGTGGTGGTGGTGCTGGTGCGTGCTGTGTGTGTGTGTGTGTGTCTGTGGTGTGTCGTGTGTGTGTGTGTGTGTGTGTGTAACAGGGTGTGTAAGAAAAGACATGCTGTAGAAGTGGAAGACGAAGGAACACTGAGTAAGCGAAAGAAGAAAAAGAAAGAAACAAAAACAAGAAGAGAAAAAAGAAATGAAAGAACGAAAAAAAGGAGAAAGAAGAGAAGAAAAAAGAAGAAGAAAAAAAAAAAAAAAGAGAAGAAAGAAAGAAAGAAAAAGAAAAAAGAAGAGAAAGAAAGACAGAGAGAAAGAAAAAGAAAAGAAAAAGAAAGAGTAAAGAAAGACAGAGAGAAAGAAAGAAAGAAAAAAAAAGAAAGAAAGAAAGAAAGAAAGAAAGAAAGAAAGAAAGAAAGAAGAAAAAAGAAAGAAAGAAAAAAAAAAGAAAGAGTAAAGAAAGACAGAGAGAAAGAAAAGAAAGAAAGAAGAAAGAAAGAAAGAAAAAAGAAAGAGTAAAGAAAGACAGAGAGAAAGAAAGAAAGAAAGAAAGAAAGAAAAAAAAGAAAGAGTAAAGAAAGACAGAGAGAAAGGAAAGAAGAAAGGAAAGAAGAAAGAAAGAAAGGAAAACAAAATAAAAAGAAGGGGGAAAAAGAAAGAAATACAGGGATAGATTGTCCAAAACTCTCCTCACAGGCACAAGAACTAACTAATCACTGCTGATGACTTTGGTCAAATACATGTCTTATTTTTGTTTTTTCTGTGGGTTGTATTGTATTGTATTGTATTGTATTGTATTGTATTGTATTGTATTGTATTGTATTGTATTGTATTGTATTGTATGTATTGTATTGTGTTGTGTTGTATTGTGTTGTTTGTGTTGTGTTGTGTTGAATTGTATTGTTTGTATTGTATTGTTTGTATTGTTTGTATTGTATTGTATTGTATTGTGTGATGGGGCGGTAATTAGATTACCTCCCATGCGATCAGAGCCCTGTCGCAGCATTGTGTTACCGGACACACCTGCGAATTGTGCGATGCTCTGTTTCCTTGGGTGGTGGTCGACACTCCACTGTGCAATATACTCTTTGCCTTCATGGTGAACGGTAGAATTTATGCAACCAACCTCTTCTTAGAGGTCATATCCTAACTGGCTAGCTGTACCCATCCCCAGAAGCTGTGCAGAGATGGGACATATGGGCCAATGTCCACTCAGTTTCTATTGTATTGAATTGTCCTGTTTTGTAGACCAATTTCAGTCCTGCAGGTTTCACTGCGTGAAATTTGGGTCGTCTCTCCAGAATAAAAAGAGCAGCGCCACCTATTTTTTCTTCTTTTTCCTGCCTGTATGTGTTTTGATTATCCTGCCCACACACACACACACTCTGTCTAATATCACAACTTGTGAAAAGACGTGAAATGAATTTGATCACACACACACCACACACAACTTCAGCGTGACAAGCTTTTAACATAACAACCAACTTGGAGAAAAAAAAGTCTTTGAAGTCAGAGTATGGCTGCCTATACAGGTGAAATACTGGGGGGAAAATTCCTTTTAGCCCAAACTTCTCTCATGCTCGGTGTACCTATAGTCTCACGGGGAACAGCACCAGGTGGAATGAATGAAACAGAGACCGTTTCGCGTGACCCCGGGATGTTAAGCTTGAGACCAAGCAAAAAACAACAAATAACAAGCAAACAACACAAAACAAACAACAAACAAAACAAAAAAAACAAAGAAACAAATAAACACAAAGCCACAAACAACAAAAACAAAGAAAAAACAACAACAAACAACAAACGTTTCAGCTGTAACACACAAATAGGCATCTTACTTGGGGACTGTACAACAGACACAACAACAACAATAAGACATCTCAGCTGTAAGCACACAAATAGGCATCTTATTTGGGGACTGTAAACAACACGACAACAACAAACCTCGCTAAACAATCAGACATTCACTTGGGGATTGTAAAACATCATCACATCATCATCAACAACAAAACATAACAACAACAACAACAACAACGAGACGTCTGACTATAAACACACAAATAAATAGGCATCTTAGTTGGGGACTGAACAACAAAAACAACAACAACAACGAGACGCCTGTGCTATTAAACACTCAGATAGGCATCTTATTCATTGTCACAATTATTATCCTAATCATTAGGCATTCTACTTTTAGGGCCCTCTTAGCTAATGGCGACAGCGTCAATAAAAGCAGTCCTGGGATCTATAGCTCCTCTCTCCGCAGCCCTTAGGGTAACGTAACAGTTTTATGGAGATGATGAACACATCAGCTGAATATTTTCAGACTCCTTGATCCAATGACCTGAAAGCCTTCTTTTCAGACAGATTTTTTTGTGTGATTTATTTATTCTTTTATATCGAGGATAATGGAATGAGCACTCTTGTGTGTGTGTGTGTGTGTGTGTGTGTGTGTGTGTGTGTGTGTGTGTGTGTGTGTGTGTGTGTGTTTTATACATCCAGTCCCTGTGTGTAGCTATGCAGTTTTGTAAATGTCATCTGTTCCCAGACAGAAGAGTTCGTAGCTCTTTACTACAGTGGATTTTTTTTCTGTATTCACGACATTATTGTTTTTATTATTGATGTTTTTCATATTTCTTGTTGAATCTTTCTTGCTGTGTGATCTGGTCACAGGTTTTTTTTTTGTTTGTTTTAATGGTTTGTTCCTCGGCTTGAGCTCCGAGGTTCACCAATGGTGAGATTTTTGCGTATGTCACCGTTTTTGCCCACCATGAAGGTTATCCACACTCCGGCTTCAGGGGTTTATGTTGGGTATGTTCGTGTTTCCGTAATCCACCCAACGCTGACATGAATTACCAGGATCTTTAACATGCGTATTTGATCTTTGCACGTGCATAGAGAAGATTAAGTAAGGCACTGGCAGGTCAGCGTTTGGAGAGAGAGAGAGAGAGAGAGAGAGAGAGAGAGAGAGAGAGAGAGAGAGAGAGAGAGAGAGAGAGAGAGAGAGAGAGAGAGAGAGAGGAGAAGACAGACAGACAGACAGACAGACAGACAGACAGACAGACAGACAGACAGACAGACAGACAGAAGACGAGAGAGAGAGAGAGGAAGGAAGAGCAGAGAGAAGAGAGAGAGAAGACAAAGACAAGAGAGAAAGACAGAGAGGAACAGAGAGAGAGAGAGACAGAGACAGAGACAGAGAGAGATACAGAGACAGAGAGACAGAGAGGAGAGAGACACAGAGAGACAGAGAGAGAGAGGAGAGGTAGACAGAGAGAGAGAGAGAAGAAGAAGAAGAAGAAGAAGAAGAAGAAGAAGAAGAAGAAGAAGAAAGGAATGTTTTCAAAGATAATAGATGACTATTGGTAGTCTATATACTTTTAAAAAAATCAAACAGATACAGAGGACAACAGAGACCAACACGCAGGGCAAGCAGACAATGAATCATGTAAAACAGATGCCTAGTGATTTGATTATGAGAGGGAGAGTTTGAAACTTCATTAGTTGTGTGGCTGATCAAAACATAGAGGATCAGTGTCACAGCTCCTTTAGCATTTCAAAGCGGAACATGACAAAGCTCATCTAATTTTTATGACGACCCCTGAGAGACACTGCCAGCCATTTTCCCACCCTATGGGCTTCACCCTACCTACTTAGGAATTATGGCAGGTGCGGAAAAGTCCACACGCAATAATCATTTATTTATTCATTCTTTCATTTCCATGATAATCGAATAAGCATTCCATTGCTTTTTTCCCCCATCCAGTCCCTGTGTGTGTATGTGGTTTTTGTAAATTTTGTCATCCCTTTCCCACCGGCACACAATGGCCAACTCTTTCGAAAAAGTGGAGCAGGTTGTAAAGTGTGCCAAGATGTTCTGTGTGCGTTCGCACCACACGCGGCCTCGGTTTATAGTTTCATCTGAAGAACATAGTTTAGGTCGTTTAAGAGTGATGTTTATTGTGGAAGAAAGTATGGAGAAAGTATAAATAATCTGAAATTAAAAGAATCTGTTGGTGCTGATCTTCCCAACGTACAATCCAAACGGTTCAGTATCGCTACCTTAACGAAACAGATGGTAAGAAATAGTCTTATGCATAAGACTTAACACGTTTGTCAGTCTCAATTCTCGAAATATAATTATATATTAGAATGGATGATGAGATGATGATGAAGATATGAATGAAGTTGTATTGGTTACCTGCACTTGCTTTTCTCCACTATATTTTCTCAATTATATATTTTCTCAATATATATATAGTATATATATCTGTGTGTGTGTGTGTTTACTTTGCGTAGTTCATTTTTTTAAACCTGTTTTTTCTCTCTCTCTCTCTCTCTCTCCTCTCTCTCTTCTCTCTTCTCTCTCTCTCTCTCCGCCTGGCTACATTTCCTCCCCTGGTACGCAGCCA
>CM060316.1:107081435-107098935 GCA_030674155.1 Stramonita haemastoma
AGAAAGAACAACCCAAAGAAAGATCAGTGATGAAAATGAATGTGTTCACAGAGAGACTATAATTTATATATGACAAAGAGTAGGCCTAGTGAAAGAAAACAAGCTCGTGTAAATAATACAACTTCTTTTTTCTTACTCAAACAATTCCCGAAGATTAGTAAGAAACCAAAATACGAGAAAATATACTGTAAAATAGTGTTGCGAAATGAATAGAAAAGTAAAATGTATATGGCTATGAAGTATTTGTGCCTATAGATCTATACATCATATATATATCTATATCTATATCTATTATCTATATATATATACATATATATACATATATATATATATATATATATATATATATATATATATATATTCAGTGTGTGTGTGTGTGTGTGTGTGTGTGTGTGTGTGTGTGTGTGTGTGTGTGTGTGTGTGTGTGTGTGTGTGCAACCACTCATGCCTTCAGCGGCCAGTGCTAATGGGCAGAATACAGATGGAAATACAGATGAAAATACTGAAGGAATACAGAGGGAAATATAGACAGAAAAAACAGAGGGAACTGTTCTGTGCAGCTGATGTGTTGCCTGTCACACCATGACATCAATCACTGTCCATCTTCCACTGTGCCTCTGCACGTGTGAAGTCCTACATTGTCAGGGCCAGAGTCCACAGTCAGCCACAAGGGTTGTAGTAACTAAAAAAAAAAAAGTAACTTTAAGTCGGTCCTACTGTATGGCTTATTGGGGCTTATTGGCGGACAACAAAGCCCAACACCTACAAACTCTAGACATTCACCTACAGATGTCTTAGGAACATCCTCGGTATCAGGTGACCAGAACTCGTCTCAAACGGAGAACTGTGGGACAGGACCAGACACGCTCCAATCGAGATGGAGATCAAGAAAAGGAAATGGGGATGAATCAGCCATAGGCTCCGCAAGCCTGCTTCAAACGTCACCAGGCAGGCCCTCGACTGAAACCCACAAGGGAAGCGGAAAGTAGGTCGACCAAAACAGACCTGGCGCAGAGGCATTGAAGCAGAGACGAAGGCAGCCAGCCGGAATGACGTGAGCCGAGCTGAAGAGGATCTCCCAGAACTGAGTCCGTTGGAGGGGTGTTGTTGCAGCCATTTGTTCCCAAGGGAATTCACAGGCATAAGTCAAGTAAGTCAGTCATGGGTCTTAAAGCCAAAGCAATCAGAGACAACACAAAAACACTCAAAGCACAAAACAAAACAAAAAGCCCAAGCAAAGAAACCCAGGGAAACAAAGCAAAGAAATTATAATTAAAAAAAAGAAATGAAGTGTAACCCACCGAAAGTTTTGTCTAGAAGGGGATACAAATTTTAGGAGGTCACCAGTGATAAGACATTTATAAAACTGAAACATGTTTATTTTTTCTAAGTCAACAAAAAATCAAATTGTTAGGATTTTTTGTTGGTATTTTATTTAATTTATAAAATAGTTTTAGTTGTATTTAGATTTAGAGTCATTTGGAAAAAAATAAATAGTAAAAGGAAGATAACGTCGAGGCACTTCCTGTCGACATTCTAGAAATCTCCGACAGTGAATCATTGATCGTTGAGAGAGCAAGCCATATTTTCGTTAGTAGTTTAGGCTACTATTCACCTATTTCTTAGGTGATCAACGTGCCCTTTTTTAGGTGAGTGTTAATGTTATAGTGGGTTAGTTATTCTGAGTAAGATGTTGTGTGTCTTTATTACGTTATTTTTCAGAGGTACATTAGTACTGTGGGGAACCGGTTCGAAGCAGTCATTTGGGTGAAAGTAAATTGTTATGATTAGAAATGCTTCGATGTCTCAAGCATTTCTCTTGCTATAAGTTGTGTTTTTTGGTGCTGTTGGCCTTTTGAGTGACTGTGAATTATTGGAGCATTTTCAGGCAATCATATTTGATTTTTGTGTTGTTATGATGTATGAAGAATTGTTATGGTGTATGAAGAATGAATATTGAACACCCCTGTTTCAGTGAAGGTTGAGCTGAATTTTTCAAGGAAAAATATTTGTTATGTTTTATATTTTACTCTGTTGAACAACTGAGTAAGATGGTTGGAAGGGTTGTGGTAGATATAATGTTGTGGTACACATATTTTTTATCTGGGTTCTTTCCTGAATCATAGCTCAGTACCTCATATCTGTTCCTACCCATATGTCTCCTCCAACCCGTCACCTTGGTGTGTGTATATGTGTGTGTGTATGACAATAGACATGTAAAATGTTAATTTTATGTGTAACCAGTTGCATGTGTGTGACTAAATTGAATGAGAGCGTTTTGATCGCGTACTCCACAGGATTCAGTGTTGTCAAAAGGCGGAACCTGGGTGAAATGTTTTGACACCTTTAGTGGTTGAATTAGGCATTAGATTGCTATGTGTTTTATGTTGGGGAAAACAGGTGACACCCGGAGAGTGAAGTTGTTCTGCCACTATGAAAAAAAACCTGTTACCAAATTGAGGTTTGGTGGAATGGCTCAAGAAGCCGTCACTAAATTAGTTATTGCACTGTGCTATCCACAGTGGGTGTTTTAGTGCGATTAATCTGAATATTTTTGTGTATGTTGGATTGTGTGCAGAGAGCACAAACCGCTGACCGGTGGTCCACTCCACCACAAAGCTGTGTTTTTGAGTTGAGTTTGATTTGGGGCATGGTTTGAGATTTGCTATCTACCTTATAAACCAATAGAATTTTTCAAATCAATAAATCCTTGGAACAGCCATTCCAGTTTTATCTACTTCTTTGTGTGAAAGAGTCAGAACCCTATGTACCCGGCGGAAGGATAAAGAGCCTGGGTTACAGAAGCAAACAAAACAAAGAAAGTAGGGGCGCTGATTGCATTCTAGCAGAACTAGAAGTTAAGAATATGCACATGAAGGTCAAGCCATTTTCTTAACTTTTGTATACGAATTGCAACATAACATCTAACACAATGAGATGCAAGGCAAAGTTACACAACCACTCAGAGACAGAGAGGCGTGTGTTTGCGGCGGTATTGTCTCGTGGGCAAAAGTGAGGGCATGCAGGGACAGACAACTCCTGTCAAATATGCCTTGGATTTATTTTGGTTTTTTTCGTTCTTCGGCTAGAGCTTTTAGGTTCACCCTTGGTGAGATTAATGTGTATGCGACCGTAGTTACACTCTCTTGAGAAAAAAATTACATTCTAGGGAATAGAAATGTTGGACAGTAGACAGTCTTGAGAAAAGAAGCCCAGTTTTTGTTAAGTGTTTCAGCTCTTTTTTTTTTTCGTTCCTCACTTGAGCCCCAAAGTTCACCAATGGTGATATTTTACGTACGCTACCGTTTTTTGCCCACCATATAAGGTAGCCACATTCTGACTTCGGGGATGTTTCTGCTCCTAATTCCTTACACTAAAGGGAGATGAGCTGCATCCATTTTCTGTCTCCTGCACGCTCTTCTGCTAAAGAAACAAAAATTCACGTTCATAATCCCCATCCTATTTCTCTCTCCCTCCCCCCTCCCCCCATCCCCCAACCCTCTTCTCGAAATACAGCCACCCAAATGATGAAATCGATCTTTTCCCCTGCCCCGCCCCTCCCAGGATTGAGATATTTCAAAACACATTAACCGCCATCTCCCCACCACGGGTCAGCCCTGGTGACAAGAGAGAGGGCTGAAAGGAATTGTGTGCCAGCGATATTAGTTTCAGCGGATTCTGTCCCACTTCACATGTGAAAGGCGTGCAGCCCACGTGTGTTGAATCAATTACTTTTTTATTCCTTAAATAAAGGACGACGATGTTTTCAACGAGATTGGAAACATTTTAAAGCGTTGAAAACTGATATTGCTCTGCCTATTTGCCAACAACTCGCGAAAATCATTACCTTTTGTGGAAACCATTTTCTTCCAAATAGCCACCGTTTTAGCCAGGTAAATGAACCGAAATTGAGGTGACAGAGCCCTGTTTCACTCACTTGTGTCACAAAAGTAAGGCTGTTGTTTTCTCATCTTGTTTTCAGTGGTTTTGCCTCGGGGTCATTATTTTACTGGTTCAATCACAGCTTCAAAACTGGACAAACGGGAAAATGCCAGCTTCCGTGAAATATCCTGCCATTTTTTTCCTGACACTATCACGATCGACGGAAAAATGTTAACGGATATTACATTTCATTGAAACATTCAACTTCATGTCTGTGATTGTTATCCCTCTCTTTGCTGCTTTCTCTTCTCTCTGTGTCTGCTTTTGAGTATCTGCTTTTCCTGGCTACAGTTCGTCGCTGTAGTGCAGTGCCATATTTTTTTCAGTCTCTATATTTTCTTTTAACATGCATGAATGAACGAATCTATGGTTTATAAAGCACTTAAAGACCTCCCACCCTTGGGTGTGATAGCCTTTGAGAGTGGCTTACCCATACAGGAGTTTGCCGAGAACTCGCTGCTGTGAGTTCATTAACGTGCATTAAACATATATTGCTGATCGAACCTTGATTTATAATGCCATTCGTTAAAAATATTTTTAAAAAAACACCAAATAACCCCAAAGAACAACAACAACAAAACCAACAGCATTCATTCTAGCAACTCATGATCTGGTAGGTGGGACTAAGGCTGATTTCAAGCAGGTTCGAACCCGCGATCTCTCCAGCTCCAGCAGACCTGCGCCCGTTCCTTTCAGACCACTGGTCCATCAGTACACGGCACAAGTCATTGAGTCGGTGGACTGATTGGAGAGCAGCCCAGCAATTTCCCCCTCTAATGGATCGGTCAACACACACACACAATACAGTTACATACAATGCTTAAAGCAAACACCACACTCTTCTTCCTTTTCTTTTTCTTTTTCCGCTCCAAAAATGAAACTGTACCATTTAAAGTAATCAAACTGCAAAGTATGAGAGAGATGCGAGATTCTCTCTTCATTTTCATCAAGCTGGCTCTAAATTCAGGAACTGTTTGTTCTGAGACATTAGAATAATTACACGAAATTCTGAAGCTGTTCTGTGTTGATATTCGCAGTACTGTTTTTTGAGGTGTTCAATTTCAAATCGTTTTAACAAGTATTTTGTTCAATACGATGTATCCATTAACGCTTCTAGTCTTTGTCGAAGTTCAGTTTTTGCATTAATTGCTTAGTAATTTTTATTTGGAAATTTTCCTCTTCAAGAACTTTTCAAGTTTAAAAAAATCATTGCTTAAATGAAAGCTTTAAATTTGAACTTGTATTTCAAATATTTCGTTTAAAACTTATACTTACCTTAAATGTCGTTCTCATTTGAACTGCGTTTGAAAGGTTTCCATTGTAAACGTTTGAAATGCATGTTCTTTTTTTTTCTTTTTTTTTTCTTTTTTTTAAAGCACTTTAGATGGATCATACCGACATATTGATTTAGGAAAATGATAAATCACACACACAAATAGTATATTCAAAAGGTAGAACAGCAAAACATGTTTGGAACTCACAATGATTACAACCATCCCCTCCTTTTATTATTTTTTTTTTTGCAAGCATGCGAGCAACCCCCCCCCCCCCCCACAAAAAAAAGAAGCTAAAAACAAACCAAAGACAACTAACAACAAACCAAAGCCAAACCAAAAATTAAAACAAACAAAATACCCCCATCCCCCAAACCCAAAGGAACAGAAGCGAAGGCAGAACTGAATCATCAATCCAGATTTGAACCCTGTATTTGCAGACTGGCAAGTAAAAAGTACTTGGCACCAAAGTACACACACACACACACACACACACACACACACACACACACACACACACACACACACCACTTAGTCTAACTGCACCACTTTCGAGCACAGAGATTTGAATGGCGAGGTGCAATCATTGAAGGGACAAGACGTAACACAGGCCTATGAATAATTTATCCAAGCAAAAACAAAAACAAAGAAAAAAAAGCCAACAAAAACAACAAAATACCTGAATATGCACGTAACTCTTAAATAATCAAATGTTCCACAAAGAAAGTGATATTGAGATAATTATGCACAAAATCGGCATGGTTAAATAACAAACAATAATAATGAGATTCTATTAAAAGTACTGTTTTCGTCAGCTGTAGATCCCTGCAAGAGTAAACCTGTACACAAAGACCCACTCTAGGACTAATGTAACAATCTCCCTACATAGCTCTGCATGTGGTAGGATCTTGCTTACTTCACTTCGCTCTCAGTGCAATCCAAACCGAAAACAGACCATTAGAAAGAGATGAAATCCCAACATGATTATGTTAGGAAAGACTCCACCTGAAAAAACAAACCAACCCAGATTAACTTGTCTTTTTAGACCCAAGCCATATCATGGCTAAAGTTCAACATTCATGCCTTTTTTTTTGCAGTGGAACCAAGATCGAAAGAAGAGGGGGAGGGGGGGTGATTGTATTAGAGTCCCAGCGGTTACGTGCGTAACCAGGGATGCATAAAGGTCCTCCGCGCGTGTCCGTATCTTTGAAGGACAAACGCAGAGAAAATTAGTTCACCTCATGGCTTACGCCAGTGGACCGGAAGAAGTACTTCTCAATGGCCTGACCTCTCCTGAGTAGAGAGGCGTTCTTGGGACACAGCAGTGAATGTTTTCAGTTAGCTATAGTGGGTAAGTTAAAACAGGCAGGGTACACCCCTCCTACAAGTAATGGTCACGCTAAAACCGTTGATTTTTAAGAGAAGAAAAAAAAAGAAAACAGCTTTACTTTAATAGGTGGACTGAAAGCGAAGGGGATGGGTACCTTACTTATCAGGCTTAACCCTCACATACACGCAACCTACCATGACTTGACTTCTCTCAGAGCTCATTGTAAGTCATTGGGCACTGCCCCGGATTTTCCAGGTAGAGTCTCGTGGACAAGCTGAATCTGGCAGTCTACCCCCCTCCCTGCTACGTCTGATCCTAGCGTCATCCCAACGACCCAATCTTGCCTTTTTTAATACTTAAGGCAGATGAGCTTTTCTTGTGGGAGCAACATATTCTGCATGACTCAGGACCTTGTTATTTTATTTTATCATTATAATTTTATTTTTGTTCATCGGCTAGAGTTCAGAGGTCAACCAATGGTAAGATTCTGCGGATGCGACCATTTTTGTTCATCATGAAGGGACCCGCATTCCAATTTCCTGGGATGTATGGTGGGTATGTTCTGTTTTCGGTGTTTCCAGAACCGACTGAACGCTGACATGAATTACGGAGTCTTTAAAGTGCATAATTAGTTTGATCCTCTGCATGCACATATACATAGAGAGAATTAAGGCACTGGGAGGTTTGTACTTGAAGTTCACCAGGAAAGTTGTAAAAAATCCCCACCTTTAATTTACAAGACACCGCCAAGATTCTAATCAACGACTTTATGAACCCATGGAAATAAAATTGAACAATCTTCACCACTTGGCTATAGCGTCCATCGGACCTGGTTATAAGTCTTATCTAAAGGACTTGGGTTCAGAACCAATGGCACCACCAGTTCCAAAAGAAAACCCTGGAACGGACTTTTCAAAGCAAGACTTGAGAACGTGCCTGCAGTTGTCATTAGATCATAAAAGTACGACTCTGTAACCTAGCTGTCCCACTGTCCATACACGTGTAGTGAAATTGGCAACCACAGGCCGTCTATTCAAGCCACAAAACCACAACCAACACATTGTGTACATATACACACGTACCTCACCAAACCCAGCTAAGAAGCCCAAGGCTCTAATTGCATTATAGGCTCTCTGTTACCTGCACTTTTTTCTTTTTTTCTTTTTTTATAAAGTTGCTGTCGACAAAATGACGTTTCCTTTTCAGCCCTGTATGTTTGTGAGCGGAAATGTGCGGCAGGCTACGGTTAGGGTGAAAGCGAGACTAGCACGTGGCCTCCAGGCGCCATGTTTGCAAAATGGCCCCGGGTCGATGGAGACAGTGGCCGCTCTGTAAATAGGCAAGGCGGTTAGAGAGAGCGCGAAAATCAAAGTACAGTTCAATGCATGTTGGGTGCAGGTTTTCAAGAGCTCTGACTGGTATTTGTTGTCCATTTATTAACATTACACTTTGTGTCGCGGCATTCACTGCTTCCAGCTCTCTCAAACTGTTATCACCTCCACTCCTTCTCTCCTCCACTGCCCCCCCCCCCCCCCCCCAGCCCTTCTTTCATGGCTAACCTTCCTTCCCTCCCTTCTTTCTCTTATGCTGTTTGCAGACTTGCAGGCAGAGATCCAGGCTTCTAATTCCAAGGGGAAAGTCACATCTACCTAGAAACTTGGTGCTTAGACTTGCAGGCCTACTGTTGTACCCAAAACCTGACCTGCCAAATATGCCCATTTAATTGAAACAAAACTTCATACTGAATCAAAATTCTCTGCCTCTTTGCTTCCTCATCTCACATTTACACCTTAATAGAGCCACTGGGGCACTGTACTGAAGAGCGGTTTACCAGATTACTCCAATGGTGAGATTTTGCGTATGGGAACTTTTTTACTAACCATTTAAAGGTAACCGCAATCCGACTTTGGGAATGGTATCTAAACACGACTCAACCACTGTACGTGCGCTTTTTTTCTCTCTTTTTTGTGTTGATTTTGTCATCTGTTCCCACTGGCACGCAATATCCTTCTCTTATTTGTATGCGCAAGATGTTCTGCGTGTGTTTGCACACTGGACCTCGGTTAACAGTGCTATCGAAGGACTTGAGCGGTAGTGGAGTCAGCATCGATGCTACTCCAGGGGGAAAATCCCCTTGAACGGGCATATGGGCATCTAACCTGGGATCGATCCCGGTTCGTCAGATCGCGGGCACAACGCTCTAACCACCAGGCTATCCCGTCCCCCCCCCCCCCCCCCCCAAGCTTTATCAGGTATTACAGAGCAGGTATTGGGGGTGGGGTAGCTAAGCGGTCAGAGCACTCGCTTTCCTCAAGTCAAGTTAAGCAGCCTCGAGCGTGGTTACCAGTTGGATGGGTGACCGTTTGCGCGCCTTGGCTTCAGTACAGTCCCCCCAGTTCACCCAGCTGTAAATGGGTACCTGCCCTCTTTAGGGTCAGCGAAGGTAAAGCAGCGAAGGAGAGGAGATGGGCGCCACCCTCAATGTGCTGGCCCCTCGAGAAGCTGAGGTCTCTGATGCCTCGCTCCCCTACGACCGCCTAGGTTATGGGACACCGTTTTTACCGTTTTTTTAGGGTCGGGAAAGTCTCAGGGTCTAGATCTATATCAAAATGTTGAACATTATGCTTTGAAATGTTTTGCTGACATTGTCCTTAGCCATGACAAGTTCTTAGCATAACAAACAACCTGCACTCTCCAGCCAAGGAAAAACAAAAATGTCCCGAAGCCAGAGTAGGGCTGAGTTGATATTACGGCAATGTGTGAGTGAGTCAGAGCACATTCTGGGTGTTATGCTGGGGAACACCCAACAAAAATAACAATCTATAATGTCTGCTATCTATCCGCCTGTTGTGTATGTGTGTGTGTGCCCAGCATATAAAGTGTGTGTGTGTGTGTGTGTGTGTGTGTGTGTGTGTGCGCGCGCGCGCGCGCGTGCGCAGAACATAAAGTGTGTGTGTGTGTGTGTGTGTGTGTGTGGAGGAGAGAGAGAGAGAGAGAGAGAGAGAGAGAGAGAGAGAGAGAGAGAGAGAGAGACAGACAGACAGACCAGACAGACAGACAGAGAATTCCTTCTTCCCCCTCACCTATCTCATAATCTAGTAGACTGTTAGGGCACCACTGAAGATTTTACAACCAGCTTCCTCCACTCCTGGCTGTTCTCAGCTTTCGGCAGTTCGTCGTTCCACCCAAGGCCAGTCCACTCTCTGATGCTGTCTTCCTATCGTTTTCTCTGTCTGCCTCTTCGTCTCCCTCCTTGTACTGTTCCCTGTAGGACAGTCTCGGCCAGTCCAGATGTTCGTGTGACGTGCCAGTACCACTGTAGTTTGCGTTTTTCACTGGTCAGGAGATCTTTATATTGTCCCATTGTGTGTTTCAATTCTGGTTTTCATTTCCTCGTAAGTTTTATATGATCTCTGAATGAGATACCAAGAAGTTTTCGCAAGCATTTCATCCCCATTGGCTGTAGACTATTCTTTCTTTCTTTCTGTTTTTCGTTCTGCTGCTAGAGCTCCTAAGTTTACCAATCATGGGGATGGTGAGATTTTGCAGACAACGCGACCGTTTTTTTTTTTTTATCCTTCTTTCAATGTTTGGTGTTATTGTCAATGTTTAACATGCATACTCAAACATGAAAGGGAACGTATCAATCTGATCTTGAAGCTGATGCCAGAATACCAATGATTTATCAATTAATCACTAAACCGAGAATTTCAGAGAGAGAGAGAGAGAGAGAGAGAGAGAGAGAGAGAGAGAGAGAGAGAGAGAGAGAGAGAGAGAGAAGAGAGAGTTTTTATTTATTTATTTATTTATTCTTTTATATCGAGGATAACAGAATAAGCAATCATGTGCTTTTTTTCATCCGGTCCCCGTGTGTATGCAGTTTTTGTAAATATTGTCATCTGTTCCCACCGGCACACGATGGCCTACTCTTACGAAAAGCGGAACAGGATTTAACGTGAGAGTGAGAGAGAGAGAGAGAGAAAACTATATTAGGTAAGTGTCCCACTCCTATGAGGTGAAATTTCTATCTCCACCTGGACCTCTGAAGAGGGCACATCCAGGGGCCACAACTCCTGTTAGGTCACCCAAAGGCAAAGCTTCTCCTTACTAAAATAAACACACAAAACTGCCAATGGTGTCTTTTTTTTCCCATAGCTGTCATTGAAAGATCTGACATTTTTGGATTAAAAGTAAACTGAATCCTTGATAAATCATTTTATAATGAAGAAGTTGTGTTACTGGTTACTTACTCTTTTTTATTATTATTATTTTTTTTATTATCCTCCCATTACTAGCTATTTATCCAGTTACATCATTCCAAATCCATGTTTAATATAGATCTAGTTACGACATAGCCTAACCAAGCCCTGTACGATTCCTCTTTTTTTCTTGTCTTTTCTTTTTGGTTTTAAACACATTAACAACTAAGTTAAATTCAAGCCATGAAAAGACGGTCAGCTTTTGTGTGCTTGCTGGCTTGTGGGCATGTTCGAGAGAGAGAGAGAGAGAAGAGAGAGAGAGAGAGAATCAATCAATGCCCCCTCTCTCACACCACTTTACCGCAAAGGACAGAAAGGGCGGGGCGAAAGCCGCTAACCCCGCCCCTTAATTGTTTTTCCTGGCTGTTCATTGGTTCAGGCGCGGCGGGGGGCTGTCGTAGGCAGGACTGATGAAAAGGGATGGCAGCCCACTTAACGCAGCAGACGACACTCCGCGCTTCATTTTGTCCAACCGTCAACCGAGCAGTGACACAACTCAGTAGCTGGTGTGGCGTGGGAACTTTGTTTTGTTGATGGTGCTGTGATGCTACTCTCGTCGTGTCTTTTTTCAATACCGGAGGATTGGCTTCATTTGCTTGGCATACTGTTAACAGCTGCCTACACCCGTTAGTAACTAATAACACACAATAGAACACTAGGACTCGAACCTGCAAGATGTGAAACGGGATCTTTTTCTTCATTTTTTTTAACAAAAAAGAATCTGATATAGTCTATTTACAATTATGTTTGGATTCTGTTTACCAGTTGCATCTTCTTCGATTTAGCCATCAATGGTTGAAAGAGAGACAATACAACTTTCTTTCATTTCAAACTTGGCCAGTTGGTTGATCTTACCCAAAACAGTGGCTTGCTTGACTTGTCAAGGACAGTTTGTGTGTAGAACTATGAACATAAACCTGCCACAAAGAGAGGAAAGGGCCACACCAGCATATAACACGGACCACACTACTTAATAATGGGGAAAAAATGTATGGGATTCTGTAAAAACAAAATATGTTAACCACAGAATCTAATTGTTCAATCTTCAGAGAACATTAGAAGTAAGAAAAAGTCAGAGGTCTTGACTCCACTCTGACCAGTCCATCAGGGGTTTTGACTCTACTCTGACCAATCATATGTATGAGTTTCATCTCATGCAGTTGCTGCTTCAAGAATTGTAACATTTTTTGGGGGTGGCCTGAGGTGCTGAAGTGGGAGAACTTGCCAAAGCGTGGGACCTCCGACTTTCTGGCTTCTGACTACAGTCCTGATATCAGAGAAATCTGGAAAGGACTCTAATTCGACTAAAACAAACACAATCTACTCTGACCAATCTGTCCGAGGTCTGGACTCCATCCCCTCTGACCACTCTATCTACCGCCATGAACATCCTAGCCACAGCTTACCCCAGCGCCTACGCTCGTTACGCGGGGCTGGCCGCTTTCCCCCACTACCGCGCCGCTCTGCCCCCCGGGGCTTTCCCCTTCCCCCCCAGCCCCCAGGCCCCAGTGTCGGAACAGGCTCTGGACTGCACTGTACGCCCCCCTCGCTTCCAGCCCGACCCCTCCCTGCAGCAGCAACAGCAGCAGCAGCAACAACATCAACAGCAGCAGCAGCGGCATCTGAACCACTTTGCCGATGTCACATTTTCTGTAGAGCGTATTTTGGCCGCGACGGATCACCGCCGACGCACCGCGGCAGGAAGGGTAACCCCGCCTGAGTTGAGCGGTTTGGGTATGGGCGTGGATCCTTCCGCTGTGGGGGATGGCTTAGGACGGGGACATTGTGGTGAGTCCTGTTGTTATTGTTGTTGGTGGTGGTGGTGGTGGTGTGTGTGTGTGTGTGTGTGTGAGTGTGAGTGTGTGTGTGAGTGTGTGTGTGTGTGTGTGTGTGTGTGTGTGTGTGTGTGTGTGTGTGTGTGTGTGACTCAGTGTCTTTTCGCTCTCCTTTAAATAGTTAAATTCGTCTAGTATGTATATACATTTTGTCCACCCACACTATATATGGTCGTGCGCCCATTTCTTCCCTAATGATTATTTAGATTATATTATTGACTATAGGGCTGTTAGGGTATATTTAGTTCTGTGTACATTTTTATGCCGCGCGCAGGCGCGCGTGCGTGCGTATGTGCGTACGTGTGTGTGTGTGTGTGTGTGTGTGTGTGTGTGTGTGTGTGTGTGTGTGTGTGTGTGTGTGTGTGTGTGTGTGTGAGAGAGAGAGAGAGAGAGAGAGAGAGAGAGAGAGAGAGTAGTTGAAGAATTGTATAAAGCGATTTGTAAACAATATGATTTACTTGAATGTCTTACGTGTGTCCACACATGGCAGTTTTCTCTATACTATTTTACTGTCATCATTTAGTGAACATTTCTATTACTCTCCGGTTTTTTGAGGGCTCAATGTAACAGAAAACTGTTTTGTTTGCGCTTTATGCCAACAAGCGGATAAACGTGGATATTGTTCATAATTGTGCGTTTGTTTCTTGTAGGGAAACAATAAGTCACAGTAGGGCAGCTTGTGTAAACTTCTGTTTTTGATTGCGAGTTAAAAATATAATTTATCGATGAGTTTAAAAACAATCTGTGCAAGATGTAAAAAAATCATTTTTATAGGGTTAAAAGACAATAACAGAAGCAACAAAACTAACAGCAATTAAAAACAACAACAATAAAGACCCCCCCCCCCAAAAAAAAAAGGAAGAAAAAGGAAACAAGGATAGTTGTGGATCTTTTGGAAGATGATTAGAGGAAGAGAGAACACAGTCATGAGGTGAAGGAGATTTGGGCCTATTATTATTATTATTGTTATTGTTGTTTTATTTTTATTATTATTATTTTATTATTATTATTATTATTATTATTATTATTATTATTGTTGTTGTTGTTGTTGTTGTTGTTGTTGTTGTCATCATTGTTACTGTTATTCTTGTTATTTATATCGTTAATCCATCTTCTACTCAGAATTATTGTTGTTAGCAGCAGCAGCAGCATAGTCGTATTAGAAATAGTAGTAGTAGTAGTAGTAGTAGTAGTAGTAGTAGTATATGATACCACCACTATCATCATCTTTATCATTGATCCTCTCAACATTTGAAGCAGCCTTCCAACTTATTAAGATATTGTTATGAATAATGAATTATGATTTTTTAAAAATCCAACATGAATTTTTGTTGCCTTATCTCGTCAAGAGAGAAGCTGACTACAAAATATCATTAATTTTTGTGTATTGATTCTTTCCCATCATCATCATGATCACCAGTGCTGCTGTACTGTGGGAGGGAATAGATTTTTGTATGCGCTGTATGAATTACACAGCTACTACTAGACTACTACTTCTATTACCACTACTCCTACTACTCCTGTATTATTGTTGCTGCACTTTCTACAAATTTGGCAGCTGTTGCTGCTGTTAAAGTGTTGTTTTTTATATTGTTGTTGTCTTTGCTGCTAATAAATACTTACTTGCTTTTGTATAACAGTGCTCAAATAAATTCTTCCCACTCCCCATTCCCCATCAAAACATCAGTCTAGCTGTGAAGAAATTACTGTGATAACTGTTTCAGATTGATTCATTTTCAAACAAACAAATAATAATAAAATAAACCTCAACAACAAAGCAACCAATCATCCAACCAGCCAATAGAACAATAACAACAACAACAACAACAACGGTGACAAAAGAACCGATCCCTTTGTTTTGTGTTTGCATTATTATTGTTCTGTTTTGTTTTGTTTCGTTATGGTTTGTGACTTTTGCTTCCCTCACCCTCACCCCTACTTCCGAATTATTAAAGACTCAGCCAACAAACAAATCAGTAAATAAAGTCTATAAAAAAAAATGTAGAGCCTTGAAAAAAACACATGAACCGGGCGGAACAACATTAAAAAAACAACAACAACCAACGAACAACCCCCCCCCCCCCACCACCAAAAAATAAACAACAACAGAAAACCAACAATAACAACACAAACCCCAAAACAACAAACGAACAAAAGGTGCAACCAAAAGACATGAGGGTTTTTGGTGTGTGTGATTTATTTGTTTGTTTGGTTGAGGGTTGTTTTTTTTTCGTTTTTTTTTTAGTGTTCTGTCGTTTATCAGCTTTTGCTTTAATGTTTTGCTAACCACACACACACACACACACACACACACACAACACACACACACACACACACACACACACACACACACACACACACATCCTTGGATGAGACTATAAACCGAGGCCATGTGTGCGAGCCCACGCAGAACATCTTGCGCACATGTTAAATCCTGTTCCGCTTTTCTTAAGAGTAGGCCATTGTGTGCCGGTAGGAGCAGATAAGATTTTCAAAACTGTATACACACGGGGACTGGATGTAAAAAAATTTTTTTTAAAAAGCACATGAGTGCTTATTCCATTATCCTTGATATAAAAGAATAAAGGAATTAATAAAATAAATAAATAACACACACAATCAGATCGATGTTCATTTTGTTTTCATAGATAAAATACACAGTTAAGTCTCTGGTAAGACAAGAAATAAACAAGACAGACAAGTCAACCGCAGGAAAGACAAGGATAATAGTAGAAATCTAATAATATCATGGGAGATATTCTTTCTTTCTTCTTTTATTTTCCATTTCTTTCTTCTCCTTTTCCCCATTTTCTTTCTTCCTTTTCCTCTCCTCTTTTTTCGTATTCTGTTTTCTTTTTTTCTATTCTTTCTCCCCCCTTTTTTAAAAATTCATTTTCGTATTTTCTTTCTGTCTTTTTCTGTCTTTCTTCCTTTCCTTTGCTTTCTTTTTTTCTCTCCTTTCTTTCTTTAATTCCCCCCCCCCCCCCCCTTTCTTTCTTTTTTGTTATCATTCTTCCTTTTCCTTGCTTTCTTTTTTCCTTCTTTCTTTCTTTTTCTTTCTTTCATTTCTTTCTTCCTTTCTCTTTCTTCCTTTTCTTTCTTCCTTTTTCTTTCTTTCTTTTTCCTTGCTTCCTTTTTCCCTTCTTTCTTCCTTTTTCTTTCTTTTCTTTCTTTCTTTCTTCTTTGTTGTTGTTGTTATTGTTTTCTCTTTAAACAAAATTCTTGGGTATTTCTTTAGCAGAGGGGAAAGCGCGTCTGTAATAGTGGTTGAAACTGACAACTCCGTTAGCCATAATGAAGAAAGCATGTCAAGAATAAATTGATTTCACCAACAACAGTGACAGACAGACAGACAGACAGACAGACGCAAGTCTAACTTGCGAATTTCGCTCGGGGCAGGAACCTGACACTTCGTCATTAACGAACTCCTACTAGTCTACTCGAGTCAATTGAATTTCTACATAATCTTCGACAATTCTGAAATTCAAATCAATCGAAAATTAATTCAAATGAATTGTATGTGAGTATCATGTCTCCATAGCCGCAAGGTTGTGTCTAGATCTAGTATCCCTACATGAAATAATGTTGTTGACAAGGGTGTCATGTCTGAAAAACTCAAACGTGTCAAAAGTTTGGACCATGTGAAAAAAAAAGTTAAGTCTAGCGTGGTTTGAGTTTTGACGATCGTTTTTGAATGAGCTTTAATGTAAAATTATTATGATGTAAATGATATACAGAAGTGTGAACATTGATTAAGTAGAAAATGAAAGTGCAGATAAAAAAAGAAAGTGCATGGCGTTTGGCCTAAAATTGAACAATGCACACCGGTTGGTCGTTATCAATTTTTTTTTTTACTTAAAAATTTTTTTTTTACAAAATGCCTATTATCGCCCTTTAAAAAAAAATTTTCGTTCATGGTTTCTTTCTTGAGAAAATGCTTATTCTTTATTTCTTTTAATTTTTCATTTTGAGGGAGGGAAAACTGTCCCTTTTCACCTCTGTGTAAAAATTTAAAAACAATTAACCACAACCTACTTGCTTTACCTTTACCTTTATACCAACTTGACAAGGAATTTGTTTCAAGGCCCGCCAATCTTCTGTGCAATCAAAATGAATTTTTAAAAAAATACTAGATCTATAAACAGATTAATTCTGATATTATTCAGCGCTAAATCGTAACATCAGCGAAATAAGCAAAACAAACACCTTAAGATTATAGTTGGCCATATTGTGTGCATGGAGGCATGTGTGCGCGCATGTAAGCGTTTCAAATCTGTCTGTGTGCATGTCGCTCTGTCAGTTTTAATGCAACTTTTCTGTCTATCTGCGCATGTGTCTGAGTATTGAGTATTGTCGTGTCGTGTAGCTGCTTGCATTCATGCACAATTTCCATGTCTGAATATCTTCAAGGATCTAGATCTATCTCTGTACATCCTTTCATATATTTTTCTTACTATTTTTCCATTAGTCTCTCAACATATCTACTTGGATTGATAACTTTGTATTGCGTTTGTGCATACATTGCGCAAAAAAAAGAAGAAGAAAAAAAGAGTATATTCATTGAAAGATTGATGAACTGATTTGTTTAAAAAGGGAGATAATTACTGTTATAAAAAAGACAATAATAATAATAATAATAATAATAATAATAATAATAATAATAATAATACATGGATTTTATATTGCACTATATCTCACACAAAAAAAACAAATCAAAGCACTTGTTCAAACTGTTCAAATTCAACACAGACTCCTTCACTAAACACCAAGAGCAACAGGGGGCACGAAAGTTACGTTAGTAATATAATAGGGAAGCTTCCCTTCACAGGGTTGAAAACAACCCAATGGATTAATGAAATA
>CM060316.1:107103935-107134792 GCA_030674155.1 Stramonita haemastoma
ACATTCTAAAACAAACACAAGAAGAAAGGCAGTCTAAAACTAATTTTCGTTTGTTCTAAATAGTTTGTCACTTTCCTTTTAATGATTTCTTCTATTTCTGTGGAAACAGTATTTTCCCATATCATTTTCCCCCTGACTGTTTTTGTTTCTTGTTGATAAGCGTTGCAAGGCGGGAACAAATATCCATTGTACAGTAACAAGAGCCCATCCTAAGAATGGCAGGACTGTGGGACTAGAATAAGTAAGAAGAGTAGAAACAGTAGCAGTAACAAGAACAACAGTGAATAATAATAATAATGTAGAAAGTAATGATTATCAAAATGATAAGAATCATAACAATAATCATATTGATAATAATAATAACGATGATTATAATAATAATCACAACAATAGTCATATTGATGATACCAACAATAATCATAATAATTACTATAATAACACAATACTTTAATAATGAGGATATGACAATAATAAATGATATTTCGACTATATAAACATATTTATGATGATGTTAAAAGAAGAATTGGTGGGGGGGGGTCTTTTTACATATTGCAACAATTTATTATTCAATTTAATCAAAGTCTTCAACTGTTTAGTAGTTTGATTAGGCCTGTCTCAATTTTCCTAGCTTTTCCTGTTTATTTTCTTATTGGTTTATTTTTCCATTTTTCACTTTAGAACGAAGATTGTTTTTGTTTTTTTTCTTCAAGTCAATGCGTAACTGGTAGACTATATCTAGTCTTTTGGCGTCACTCTCTGCGAGTTTTTTTCTTTCCTTTTTTTATCTTTTCGTTTTGGTACTGTTCCTTCTTTTAGATATTTTAAATCCATGAGAAATGCTTCTAAATGCTAATTCAGTAATTGTCTTGACTATGAAAGATTTCTTCACATTTGTGGCGAGTGTTTGATTGGTACTGATGATGTTACAACGAAGTGTTTCTACTGACAAAGAGAATACATTTATATGGTAGTAATATTTCACATTTGCATACAATGCATATGACAGAAAACAGTAGTTGCTGTCTGAGGAAGAAGTGGTTTCTTGAAAAAAAAAAATGGTATCAAGATATGATAACATGGTTGACACCTGAATTCAATTTTAAAGCTTTACCACTCAAAATTGTATATTTCATGATGAGAATATGTCTTCTGATTGCGTAAAATACTGTATAATTATCATGTTGCGATAGATGGATCATACTCGGCTGTGCAAATCTTCGTTATGTACACAGAGCAACTTGTCTTTATGAAATGGCTGTACTCATAGTATTAGGCTTACACAGCTCTAGATTTGTGCCAATTTACACACACACACACACACACACACACACACACACACACACACACACACACACACACACACACACACACACACACACACACACACAAAATGCGCGCGCGTATTAAAAGTACGCGTGTAAGGATACCTTTGAACCAATTCATTCATTCAGTATTTGATGTTATGATGTTCTCCATTACAGTATTTTCATTCATTCATCTTTGCTTCCCTTTTTATTAATTTTTTTTTATCTTATCTTTAAACCATTAGTTATTTCAACTTGTTACTGAGAAAAAACAAAACAACCAATCTCCATCAATCATCATGGACAATCACCAATGAAAGAAATCGTAATCTAGACCCAGTTGACCGACAGTCATTCCCTTCTTTTTATTTTTCCCGTATGTTTTTTTTCCTTCTCTTTTTTATCATAAGCCGCCATAGCTGATATAGGTGGTAGGTGTGTGTGTGTGTGTGTGTGTGTGTGTGTGTGTGTGTGTGTGTGTGTGTGTGTGTGTGTGTGTGTGTGTGTTGTTGTTGTGTGTGTGTGGTGGTGTGTGTTGTGTGTGTGTGTGTGTGTGATTTTTATCTTTTTTTTCGGAGGAAGTGCATGATATATTTTTGTTGTGTTGTTTTTGTTGTTGTTGTTCATTTTCTATTCCTATCATTTTGTCTTTTTTAATTTTTTGTTTCTGTTGTTTTTTCTAGATTATTCTTATCATTAAGTTTTGTTTAATTCTTATTGGTTTCATGTATTCGTTTTCTTGTTGTTTTGTTGTTTTGTGTTGTTTGTTTTGTTTTGTTGGGGGGGGGGGGGTCCTTAGCTTTTTCTTTCCTTTTTTCTTTCTTCCTTTTTTCTTCTTTTTTTCTATTTCTTTAAACACACACACACACACACACACACACACACACACACACACACACACACACACACACACACACACACACACACACAACCTGTTTCAAACTAATAATATTTACTTGCTTGGCTCATTTCACTTTGTCATTCTACTAAACGATATCGCACATACGTTTCATAACAGTCTGTTGAAAATTTGCCACCCTCTCTCTCCTCTTGTTCCTCTAAATTCCTAGTTATTACAGTATTTTTCTCTGTGTCTCTTAGTCTGTCTGTCAGTTTCCATCAAATGTTTGTATCCAGATGGTAGACTACATTGAACGAGTGATGCATGTGTTTGTGTTTACATCAAACTAACATCAGAACGTTCAAAACACCTTGCGCACAATAAAAACCTGCTCCCTGCTCCGCTTTTCAGAGTAGTTAGGCCATTGTGTGTCCTTTGAGAACGGATGACAAAATGTACAAAACTGTATACAGTGGATGTAAAATAAAGCACAAGAGTGCTTATTCCATTATCCTCGAAATAAAAGATGAAAAGAATAGAAAGCCATCTATCTAAGAACATTGTGTGTGTGTGTGTGTGTGTGTGTGTGTGTGTGTCTGTGTCTGTGTCTGTCTGTCTGTCTGTCTGTCTGTCTGTCTGTCTGTCTGTCTGTCTGTCTGTCTCTGTCTCTGTCTCTGTCTCCCTGTCTGTCTATCTCTCTCTCACTCTCACACACATTCTCTCTCTCTCCTCTCATCTCTCTCTCTCTCTCTCTCTCCTCTCTCTCTCTCTCTCTCTCTCTCTCTCTCTCTCTCTCTCTCTCTCTTCTCTCTGTCTCTTCTCTGTCTCGTCTCTGCTTCTCTGTCTGTCTGTCTGTCTGTCTGTCTGTCTGTCTGTCTGTCCTCTCTGTCTCTCTCTCTCTCTCTCTCTCTTCTCTCTCTCTCTCTCTCTCTCTCTCTCTCTTCTCCTCCTCTCTCTCTCACTAATCTCTCTCACTCAACAACAGCTCACCAGACACCACCACAGCAGCAGACAGCACTAAGTCATCCTACCACCCGCTTTGACAAGCCCACCTCTTCCCTCGCAAATTGGCCTTCTCCTCCCCCTCCCCCTTCAATCCTCCCTCATTTCATCCCCCCCTTCCCCTCAACCGCCCCCCCCCCCCCCACCTCCCCAACTCAATCCTCCTCTCTCCAGCTCTCTCTCAAACGCTCTCCTTTCGAAACAACAGCGAAACAACGACGGATTTAGCGCGTATTAACCCGTTAACGCACCTTCCCCGGAAAATCCAACACCCTCCCACCCCCCACCCCCCTCCCTATATTACTACCATTACCACCTCCCACCCCCTACCACCCACCACCCACCCCCTTACCAAAATTCTCAGTCTCCACCCCCACCCCCCACCCCACTCTCCCAAAGCCTCAAGTGTGAAAACGGTTCTCTGTCCGATGTGACCCTAGGGAGAGATTCGAACCCGGGACGGGAGGGACGGTGGGGGGAAAATTGATTCCCCGACAGCAGAAGGCGATGGGCAGGGGGCAGGGGAGGGGGAGGGGGGGGAGAGAGTTGAGGGCGAAGGGAAGCGGGGACTAGAAGGAAATGAAGCCAGTGGTCCCTTGCTGCCGCTCGTTAAAACTCTGCTAGGGGATGGAAGAGGCTGAGACTGAGAAAGATGGTCTTGCTATGGCTGAGATCTGCCCTGTACTGCTGCTTTTGCTACTGCTGCTACTGCTTCTGCTTCTGCTGCTGCTGCTGCTTCTGCTTCTGCTGCTTCTGCTGCTTCTGCTGCTTCTGCTACTGCTGCTTCTGTTGCTGCTGCTTTTGCTACAGCTTCTGCTTCTGCTGCTACTGCTTCTGCTGCTGCTGCTTCTGCTGCTGCTGTTCCCCCCATAGTTTTACTATGGTTATGAGAGGAATTGGATGGATGGATGGATTGATGGGACTGGGATGGAGGAAGAGGGAGGAAGGAGGAGAGAGACAGGGAGGGAGGGAGGGAGGGGGTGAGGAGAAGGGGGAGGGGTGGAGGGGGAGGGAGGTGGGGAGAGAGGTGGGAGGGAGAGAGAGAGAGAGAGAGAGAGAGAGAGAGAGAGAGAGAGAGAGAGAGAGAGAGAGAGAGAACGAAATGATTATTATCTTATTTACAAAAAGGCCATTGGCCCATATCATAGGAAGGGGTTGCCTGTCGTCAGTTAATAGATAATTTTATGTGACCTCAGATATACCATAATATGAGAGAGAGAGAGGGAGAGGGAGAGGGAGAGAGAGAGAGAGAGAGAGAGAGAGAGAGAGAGAGAGAGGAGGAGAGAGAGAGATTAATTTTTATTTTATACACAAAAAATCCATAGCCTGCTCATACATGAAGGGGGGGGGGGGGGGGGGGGGGGGGGGGGGGGGTGGGGGGCTTTGCCAAACTATTTAATTTCCTTTGTAAGCAGATCAACAGTTAATAGATATGGGACTAAGACATCATAATCTCTGTGTGTGTGTGTGTGTGTGTGTGTGTGTGTGTGTGTGTGTGTGTGTGTGTGTGAGCGACACACACACACACACACACACACACACACACACACACACACACACACACACACACATACACACACACACACACACACACACACACGGCAAATTCTTTTATTCTAGGATAATAGATAAGCACTCGTGTGCTTTTTTACATTCAGTCCCCGCCCTTTTCAGGGATAACATCAAGATAAAAAGACACTAAACAATAAAACTATACGCAGCACCAAACAATATAGAAGAAATAAGGACACTATATATAATAAGGTAATAAAAATGCACTCATTCAGAAGACGAAAATCAGAAGTCACAATAAAATGATTTTGATTATTAAAGAAAAACAAAGCGCTAATAGATAAAGAGCAAACAAGAGAACATAATGAATAAACAACTGAAAACATCAATCCACCACCATCTGTCAAAAGTTATACAAGTCATATAAATCATACATTTGGATAAAACGGGGGGGGGGGGGGGGGGGGGGGGGGAATTAACTAATATCCTTACTGGAGAGAGAGAGAGAGAGAGAGAGAGAGAGAGAGAGAGAGAGAGAGAGAGAGAGAGAGAGAGAGAGGCAAGGCAAGGCAAGGCAAGGCAAGGCAAGGCAAGGCAAGGCAAATTCTTTTATTCGAGGATAATGAATAAGCAGTCGTGTGCTTTTTACATCCAGTCCCCGCCCTTATCAGGGATACATCAAGACAAAAAAAAACTCTAACTAAACAACAACAATAATAATGATCCAAATACCAAGAGCAAGAAACTGTACCAAGTAGCAAACAACAGACAAGAAAAATTGATAAGAAAGCAATACATTAATAAGTTTTTTGTTTTTTTTTAAAGGCACGCATTCAAAAATTGAAATAAGAAGTAAGAATCAAATGAAGATTTTGATTTGAAAAAAAAGCGCAATAAAGGGCAAAAATGAGAATATAATGAGGTAAACGACTGAAAACATCAATCCACCACCATCTATAACAAAATAAGTCATTCAAATCATAACATTTTGATAAAAGGGGAGAAGAGAGAGAGAGAGAGAGAGAGAGAGAGAGAGAGAGAGAGAGAGAGAGAGAGAGAGAGAGCTTTATTCCAAGGGTTACAGATAAGCAAACGCATACATTAATTTCCTCCGTCCCTTGCCCTGATTAGGGACTATCAGCAAATCAAGAAGGAACCCCTTCGCAAAAAGCATAACTACAAAACAACAATCTGACAATCAGTAAGATAATGGAACAAGCGGTAAGTAAATGAACAGGTCACTGCAGGTACACGTTCTCTCCTTCTGTTGAAAAAGAAAGGAAGAAAAGGCATACATTTCATGAGAGAAATAAAACTAAATTGTTAACAGCGTGAAGACTGCCGCCGGCTTAACGCTCATTTATATAGCCTGCTGTCTCTGGGGGAGATTTACAAGCAGGGTGTGCGGATATGTACTTACATAGCCTTTTTCACTCCCTTTTCATTTGTATCGGGTAGCATTAGTCAGTCTGTTATACCGAACAGGAAGCATCTACAATCAATAATTTTTTTCAAAAGCAAGTTAGAAAAAAATACAAAAAATACAATTTACCTTCCGTTTATCTTACTTTGCCTAGGCCCTATATGTTCAATTGTCTATGTTGCGCTACTGCGCGACGCCTAGAATTCCCTCCCCTGACCATGAAAAACACTGTTGCCTTCTTTAAAACTACTAAAATTCAGAAAGGATTGTCGTCCCATACTTTGAATTGCCTCCCTTAGCAAGAACGCTGTTGTCTTCTTTGTTCTTACTAAAATTCATAAAGGATCGCCGTTTCAGGGGAGTTAATTAGAAACCCACAAAATAACTTACATCACGAAGAATTCTTTCGTGTCTAGTTTTGAATATAGGACATCATTTACATCCCTAAAATACCATTCTGTTGATAAATATCCCAAGATCATTATTTTGCTCGACTTCGGAAGACATTTTGTTTCAAACTCACAGAAATCATGCCGCTACATCGGACATTCTACAGTATACTCTTCTTCCGGTGAGAGAATGAATGAACAATAAATTAATGAGTGAATAACTTTATTTTTAATGGTTACAGAGTAAGTATGTACATACTTTTTCCATCCTCCCTTGCCCTGATTAGGGACTATGTATTTTAAAAAATACCACACACAATCACCAACAACAGAGAGAGAGAGGAGGAGGAGAGAGAGAGAGAGAGAGAGAGAGAGAGAGAGAGAGAGAGATGGACCGACGACGGGAAGAAGTTTGAAAGAAACAGATCAAGAACAAGAGTGAGATCAGAACAAAGTTTTTAATAAAAGAAGAACTCTACCAGACTATGAGCAGTATATGTTAAAATTTCAGCACATGGTGCAGTGTAAGTTGTTTTGCATGATGGAAGCCGTTGCTAACAGTGCTTTTTTGAGTGTATCTAGTTCAAATGTCAGTCTAACCCACATGCGACCATGACGTAGCTCCCCACCCTTTTAGAATCTAGCCTAGAGAAATAATCTAGTTATTTTGATATCTTCTTGTGTTTTTAACAACCATTGTAAAACTGCATTCCTTTTATTTATTTATTTACTTCCAAAAAATTTCCGCTGAACGCAGTATTTTTGAGGAGACTGAGTGTTTGACAGCATGGCTAGGTAAGAACTTAGCTTCTTTTTTATTACACAAGAGTCCCAGCGGAGTTATCCAATGTAGGGACTGTGCCAACCACCACCACTATTAAGCAGTTCTCTCTGATCCCTACTGACTGCAGTCCCTATCATTCTTTTCCATAATATCAGGCTTTTCGTCCTCCTGGGTTTCCCCCGATATGGGACATTGGCTACTTTTGTTTTCTCCACTCTTTGCTGTCCAGTCATAGTTGATGACCAATCAGTGCTACAAATCACGTTGACTCCATGACGTCATGGCCGCCATGTTGAGAAAAACATAGGATGCGCCCATGTTATGCCATTGACATGACGTCAGGTGTACCTGAGAAGGCTTTGTCACGGCTCATTGGATGGAAGTAGAATGCGCGCGTTACAGCATTTTCTTTCCACAGCCAATAGACAGGGACATGATGATGTCAGCCATCATGGTTAGTCATATGGAATGCAACTCATTGACGTTCTTAGATATCATGTACCTTCGTGAGTTTCAAGAGAGACCAGAATTATTTAGGTGTGTTTTTTTTTCATTTGCGTGTTTTGTTTTGCTTTAATAAAAAAAAAAAATTTAAAAAAAGGAAGAAGAGGAAAAGAAAAGTGAACACCACCAAGTTGCGTTGTACACATCTGCTTTGGACACCAGATGCATTGTGTTCTGGTAAAAGCAAGCGGACAACAACAAGGACAACCAAAAAATCCAAAACAAAAACAAGCTAAAAACCTCAACCAAAAGCAGACACAGGAAGGGAATTCTCACAGCGTCTGTCTTTAACTTGGGAGCACATAGAAGATACAGGTCGGAAATCTGGGGAAATATACTGAGCACCCCCCCCCCCCCCGCCCCCTGGTGTTTGTCAAGAGTTATGAAGGCTTTTTTTAATTGTGTTTATCAATGAAAATCCTCACTGAAAAAAACAACAACAAAAAACGCTGATGATATTGTTTTTCGGGAAAAGTCTTGGTATCATTTTGAATGGAAAGTTAACTTATGGAGAGTAACTTCTGCTGTATACAAATAAATATCTTTAATGAACTCAATAGCTATGATGTCACTCACAAATAAAGACCTGAAGGTGATGACGTAGAAATTATCACATGCAGTGGCAGCTTCAACCCTTCATAATTATTTAGTTGTAACAGTTTTGGGGGTTACTGGGTTGAGACTCTAAACAGGCCCTGTGTGCCAACGCACACAGAACATCTTGTGCACGCGTTAAAAACCTGTTCTGCCTTTTGAAAGAACAGGCCATTGTGTGCCGTTGGAGCAGATGACAACAAAATATTATTTTTCAATCTCCAGCATGCACACAAGTGTCCTGTTTAGACACCACACCCTGAGGAGGAAAAATCGGAGAGTTGGGAGTCCCCAGAGCAGTTCGGGGCTGTAGGCCTATACGGCAACGTTTTGGCGACTTCAGTGATTGCCTGTCCAATGGAGTATTCCAGCGATGTGGAGAGGGGAGGTGTCTGCTGCATGGGTAACAGCTCGCCCTCCATACTTACTTACCTAGACTTTGCAACTCCATAGTCTTCCAAGACTGAGGATACCTACTACAGTTTTTAACCTAAAGGAATGAGTTTTTTTCTCTGCCTGGGTAAAACACACACACACACACACACACACACACACACACACACACACACACACACACACACACACAACACACACACCAACACAAAAACAAACCAACACCCCTAACAACTACCATTGCCATTACCTGCTAATTAACTTATTTAAAATAAAAGATACATCCTGCAAGTCAGGCACCATACAGCCACCTCCATGGGTTTTTAAAATCCTGAATCGATGTTGAGCGCTTTTATCAGACAGCACCAACTGTTGTTCTAATGATACATACACTACCCCACCCCTTCACTTCACCGTTCATGTTACCTGATTGATGTGTGCAAATAATTCATCGTGTTGTTTCCATTTTGGGAAAAAAGTTAATAATGTATGAAATGATAATGGATGAAATAATACAGGCTGGATCTTGTAAAGCAAACAAATCAAAGGCTTAAACAGTCTGGTTGTAGTTTACTCCCCACATGTAAGTAGCCCCTGCATAACTCTCTGCTTACCTTCATGTTTCTTGCAAACACAAAACGTGCCCCTGACCATCTGTAGGCCTAGTGGATATCCCTCTGCCCTGTAACGGATAGCCCTGTAACGGATAGCCTCTGCCTGTAACGGATAGCCCTCTAGCCCTGTGACATAGCCCTCTGCGACCCTGTAATGGATAGGCCTCTGCCCTGTAAATATGTAATAGCCCTCTGCCCTGTAATGATAGCCCTGTAACGGATACCCTCTGCCCTGTAACGGTATTGCCCTGTAACGGATAGCCCTCTGCCCTGTAAGGATAGCCTCTGTCCTGTAACAGGATAGTCCTCTGTCCTGTAACGGAGAGTCCTCTGTAACGGATAGCCCTTTGTAACGGATAAGCCCTTGTCAAGGATAGCCCTCTGCCCTGTAAGGGTTAAGATAACCCTGTAACAACGATAGCCCTCTGCCCTGTAAGGGTGGGCCCTCTGCCCTGTAACGGATGGCCCTCTGCCCTGTAACGGTGCTGTAACGGATAGCCCTCTGCCCTGTAACGCGGATAGCCCTCTGCCCTGTAACGGATAGCCCTCTGCCCTGTAACGGATAGCCCTCTGCCCTGTAACGGATAGCCCTCTGCCCTGTAACGGGATAGCCCTCTGCCCTGTAACGGATAGCCTCTGCCTATAAGGAGAACCTTTTGCTCCAACGTCAGCCCTGTACGGACCCTCCCTAACGATACACCTTAACGATAGTGAATAGATAACCCTTGTAGGTGCCTTGTGTCATTCTCTGCACATGGATAAGCGATACCCTCCCTGTCGTGCCCTCTCCACATAGCAGCTCTGTGCTGAACGACTACTGCTGTAAGTGTCTCCTGCCCTGTAACGGATAGCCCTCTGCCCTGTAACGGATAGCCCTCTGCCCGTAACGGATAGCCCTCTGCCCTGTAACGGATAACCCTGTAACGGATAGCCCTCTGCCCTGTAACGGATAGCCCTCTGCCCTGTAACGGATAGCCCTCTGCCCTGTAACGGATAGCCCTCTGCCTGTAACGGATAGCCCTGTAACGGATAGCCCTCTGCCCTGTAACGGATAGCCCTCTGCCCTGTAACGGATAGCCCTGTAACGGATAGCCCTCTGCCCTGTAACGGATAGCCCTGTAACGGATAGCCCTCTGCCCTGTAACGGATAGCCCTGTAACGGATAGCCCTCTGCCCTCTTCAGGGAGCTGTTTTCTCCACACGTCAGCCATGTACCCGCCTCCCCAAAACACACTTTCCCCACAATTGAATTAGACAGACGGCTTGTAGTCCTAGTAGTCATTTCTTGCAACAAGGAAAGGCGACACCCTCCCTGTCTGCCCCTCCACACAGCAGGGCTTTAGTGCTGAAATGACTACTGCTGGAGTGTTTCCTACCCCCGTTCAAGTACCCAACGACACCCGTTTGACACGGGCTTTGTAGTACAAGGGACCAGATTAACCCTCCACCTCTTTCGCGTTGCACAGCGTTTGAAGGACTACAGGGGTACCTGGGTGACAAGGAGCTTCCAGCAGGGAAGGAAGGGGGGGGGGGGGGGGGGGTGATTGGTGGTTTGCTAATCGCTTGGTCAACACACTGGTGAGGGAGTAAGACTCCCCACACCTTGACAGGTCTGGTCCTTGGTCTGAAAGTCGATCATGGTGTAAGCTCTTGTGGGAAATTCCAATCTCTGCTCTTCTTTGTCATATTCAGGACAACCCCTTGTTTTCTTTTAATCCCTCCTTCACCCACCTCCTTTCTATATCGCATTATCCACACTTCCAGGTTTAAATCTCATCAAATTGGATCAGTGAACAACCATTAGGCATCCGCATCTAGTGTTTTGTTTCATTGTGGTGGTGTTCTTGTTGCAGCCTTTGTTTTAAATCTTGTAATTAGATTGAACGTTAAGAGCGTTTGACTTCAATGCCATGTGTTCATGAAGTCATGGGTTTGAATCTCGGCGACGTCTGGTGAATTAAAGGTGGGATTTTTTTACGATCTCCCAGGTCGACTCCAAGTGCAGACCTACGAATACCTTAATTCCCTTCTTGTTTTATACTCATGCAGAAGATCAAATATGCATGTTAAAGATCCGAAGTTTCATGTCAGTGTTCGGGGTTAGGGAAACACGAACATACCCAAAAATCCCCTTAAATCAAGAATGCAACTCCTTCATGATGGGTAAAAACGATCACATTTGCAAAACTCTCGTCGATATGGCGATCCTTCGGAATTCTACCGTAGCAAACGGAAAAAAAATCTGAATTTAGTTACTGGTCATTCCAACCCTTTAAAGACTCTTGCTGGTGATATCATTGCAGTAGATGTCATTGAATTAAGCATCTTTTTCAACCTCCTGTCTTTAATCTTATTGCAGTCTCGCAGTTTTGAAATATGATTAAGGCAGCTTTTTGGCTGGGTTTGTGTTGTGACGATGAGGATGCGATTTTTAGCAACTCAGCGCATAGAAACCCTTACTACCCTATGAAGACATCTTTTGAAGAAGAAGAGTAAAGTGAAGTGATAATGTTATGTCACAAGATCGGACAGCCTGTATGTCAGATATCCTCTTGAAGGCACAGTCCAGGGAGGTTAAAAGGAGATAGATCAGACAGAAGAAGAAATAAATGAAGTGGATGGATAAACCACTTGATAAATCCAATAGAGCTTGGCTGGGACCCAGGCAATGGTACATGACCGTTATCAATGGAGGCAACTGGTGTTCTTGTCGGTGCAGCGCCCTCAAACCACTCTCAGTTAAGAGACAAGTGCAATGTAGATCGGTGGTCTAGAGGTAATGTGCCTGCCTAGGAAGCAAAAAGTCCAGGTTCGATCCTGGTTCGGGTTTGATCCCAGTTTGTGCCCAAACTTTTCCACCCATCCACTAGACCATGAGTGGTGGTCTGGGTGTAGTCTTTCGGATGAACAATAAACGGACATCCTGTGTGTAACACGCAATCAGTGCACGTAAAGAACCCTTGTGGCGAGGCTCTCTCCCGGGAAGAGAGCCCAGAGTTTCACGCAGATAAATTTGTCGGGAAAGTTGTATACACACAAAAAAAACAAATAGTGTAATGAAGTACATAGTGTAACATTCTTGTGGGACATAACACGATAATAGCAAGGGTAGGGGAGGGGGGGGGAGTAATGAACATGACTTTATTCCTTTCAGGGGAATAAATACTCGATTGGTCAACAACACCCACACTGATGCGATCTCTGTTTGTCCTATTGTTACATCCTTTCATTGTTTTAGTTGTTAATAAAGATCACATCCCTCCATTGTTTTAGTTGGTAATAAAGATCACTCCCTTCATTGTTTTAGTTGATAATAAAGATCACATCCCTTTCATTGTTTTAGTTGTTAATAAAGATCAGAGCCAGTGTCTTTTTTCCAGTCGGGGGTTGATGAAAGTATCAGTCGCCACAGAAGATGGCGGCTGGTGGATCAGGTTTGTTTGATCTGCGGGCTCTGGGCGCCAGGCCGAGGCAGTGGAAAGTGTCTGCTGACAGCCCGCTTATCTCCCCTGCCGCCTGCAGCCTTGTATTGCAACAGACAGACACTTGATAACTGCCTGCCTGCCTGCCTGTCTGTCTGTGTGTCTGTTGCTGTTTACACGTCTGTCACTTAGTGTTCGGGCTGTCAATAGATGTGTTTGCTGTTAAAATGAAAGGAGGAAAGGGGAGGGGGTGGATTAATTTTGTTGATTTGAATTCAGGACTGAAAGAGAGATGACATTGTAAAGTGTGGGTGGCCTTTTTTTCTGTTTATCAGTTTTCAACAGGTATTACTAGATTCGCGTTATGATTGGTTTTTAAGCTTATAAGCGCACAGTGGTCCTAATTTTACAAAAGGCCGACCGGTTTTTAAAGTGTGCACAGGATGTTCTGCGAGCGTTTGTACATTGGACGTTGGCTTATAATCTCATTTCAAGTCCTTGGGGGAGTGGAGTCGGGTGTTGATGTTAACACCAGGGGAAAATCCCGAATCCCCTTGGTACGGGCGTCTCAGTGTTGACTTGAACCCGCATCAGATCGCAAGCTCAATGTTCTAACCATTGGGGGACGGATAGCCTAGTGGTCAGAACATTGCGCTGGCAATTTGACGACCCGGGTTCGAGTTGGTCGAGAGATTTTTTTCTGGAGTTAACATCAGTCTGACTCCACTCTCCAAAAGTCCTTCGGATGAGACTTTTAAACCGAGGCCCGTGTGCGAACGCACGAAGAACACCTTGCTCACACGTTAAATCCATGTTCCGCTATTCGTAAAGTAGGCCATCGTGTGCGGTTGGAACAGATACATTTACAAACGGCATTCACACGGGACTTGGATAAAAAAAAAGTACAAGAGTGCTTATCCATTATCCTCGATATAAAAGAATTAAGAAAAAGAAAGAAAGAAAGAACCACTAAGCAATTCGAACCCCCCCCTGTATAAAACTGTGGCAGAGAAACAGTCAACAGCAGCAGTCATGTTCACCACGGTAGTAGTCTTTTACTAATAAATATTTATTTCCTCATCCCCCACACTTTGATAAGAAAAAAATCTGTTTCTTTGCCTCTTTCAGTCCCCCTGCTCCAAGCTGTGAATACCCAGTTCAGTATATTAAGATACAGGGACAACAACTAACTCTAACATGCAATTTCAAGACTTTCTGTCTTTGCTTATTGCAACAGTTTCTGTCCATTAAGCGCATTGATTTGTTTGGTTTACAAGACTCAGCGCTCTAAAAATTCCACATGTTATCATTCTTCTTCTTCTTCTTCTTCTTCTTCTCTTCTTCTTCTTCTTCTGTCTTCTTCTTCCTTGTTCTTCTTCTTCTTCTTCTTCTTCTTCTTCTTCTTCTTCTTCTTCTTCTTCTTCTTCTTCTTCTTCTTCTTCTTCTTCTTTTTTTCTCATTGTTGTTGTTGTTATTACAATGGGTGGCGCTCCTCTTGTGGCAACGTGCCTTCCCATGGGTAGAGCAGCTCGTATTTCACGCAGAGAAATCTGCCGTGATTTCAAGGAGTAACACAAACACAAACACACACAACACAACACCACAACACAACACAAACACACAAACACAACACAAACACAACACAACACAAACTATCATCATCAACATCCTCCTCCCTCCTCCATCCTGTTCTAACCAGACTAAACACTGTCATTGTGTTTCAGGTGTGGTTCCAGAACCGCAGGGCCAAGTGGCGGAAAAAGGAGAACACGCGCAAGGGCCCAGGGCGCCCTGCCCACAACGCGCACCCCAGACCTGCAGCGGGGAGCCCATGGACCCCGCAGAGATAGAGCGCCGGGAGCGCAGAGGCAGGAGAAGAAGCGGCGCAAACAGGAGGATAGGCTGAGGAGACTGGAGGAGAGGAGGGCGGCCATGGGCGGCATGGACCCCAGTCTCATGGACGGCGCCAGCGACGCTCTGGCCAGACTGTCCTCCTCGGGGTCCCTGAAGGGGTTCTCCCGCAGTTCTTCCCGCCCCAGCTCTCCCTCAGCCTCCATGGACTCCTCCATAGGACTCAGCAGCGAAGACGACGACCCGGCAAGAGGAGGGGGAGGAGGAGGGGGGGAGGAGGAGAAGCGCCCTTACCCCACCCCCACGACCACTGACGGCCTCCAGCAAGTGTCCTTTCTCCATCGAAAGGCTTCTGGAGGCGCCGCGTGTGCCCCGAGGACGGAGGCCTAACTCCAAGTACCCCCGGGTGCAGGCCTGCAATCGCTGGGGCCTCTGGCGCTGAACATGCTGCCCTTCTTCCAGATCACGCAGCCTGTAGGCTTCGTGGTGGAGCAGATGGAGTCCCCGCCGCCTTACCTGGAGAGGGCGTTCAGCAGTGTGACTCCCAGCGCCAAGACACGCCGAGAGGAGAAGGAGGACAGAACCCAGCACGCCAGCAGGGGAACAGCAGCAGCAGACCTGTCTGACAGGACCGAGACTGACAGCAGCTCGTGCAAGCTCCGTGCCGAGTTCTGGAAGAGTGTGCAGTTAGCGGCAGAGCGTGCAAGGATCTCCCAGGATCGGACTTGGCAGAGACAGATGCTTGCCAGGAGATTGAAGAGGTGGAAGAGGAGGAGCATCAGAGGGTGGAGGAGGACATTGATGTGGTCAGTGAGGAAAGCGCGGTCAGGAATCTTTCAGAACACAGCGGTGTGGAGGCGGACACTTCGGGGAGGTTGGGATGGCGGGGGGGGTGGTGGTGGTGGTGAAGAAGGAATCATCAGAAGAGCATGAAGTCAGGCTAAGGAGTCTCTTCGAGACATTCTAATTGATGTGCGGTGTTTAATATTATGCTCGTGTTAGCTTGTTTCGATTCTTGGTCTTTCGCTTGTTGTGTGTGTGTGTGTGTGTGTGTGTGTGTGTGTGTGTGTGTGTGTGTGTGTGTGTGTGTGTGTGTGTGTGTGTGTGTGTGTGTGTGTGGTGAGGGTGGACTTGTTTTGTTTTCATTATTTTGTTTTTTTCTTTTGTCGTGTTTCTTTAACAGAGCTTTCCTTCAGACTGTTCCTTCAGACCTGTTTACCATTCCTTGTTAGAATCAATTTCAAAAGCGGTGTTTTGAGGCTGTAAAAAAATCATACCTTAATGCCAAACCCACGAGAGTAGCTGATTTAAACAAAGAAAAGGCGTTGACATTCTAATTCTGTGTACGTGGACTCACTTCCAAATTGAAGTTTATGACAAGGATTGCATGTTAAGCAACGAAGAGCGATGTCATGTCATGTAGACTGGGTGGGAAAGCAGCCTGGACCAAATGATGGCATGGTGACAGTTAATGGACATTGTTGACCATTCCTTGGTGAAAACACTGGACAAGTATGCATCCCTGTTTTCCTAAAAGATCGTTTATTTTCGAGATTGTGGGCACTGAAATATGGCCAGAAGAGTGGACTGGGATAAACCCTTCAAGAGTCATTCCGTTGGCTACCTTATCGCAAATCTGTTATCATCATTGAGAAATGTATAAGCAATTTTTCATTTCATTCAGAAGTGTGTGATGTTTTTTACTCTTCTTTCTTTCTTTCTTTCTTTCTTTCTCTTTCTTTCTTGTCTTTTTTTTTTCTTCTTTTCATTCTTTCTTTCTTTTTTTTCTTTTTCTTCTTTTTTTTTTTTTTTTTCTTTTTCTTGTTAAAAAATATCCGAACTGATATTGACCTGCCATTTTCAGTAAGATAAACAAAAGGTAGAACTACTAGGGCTGAGACGAAGAGAAGATATTGATGGCAGTTACAAAAATCAGCTGATGTGTCATCGTATCATGAACTCATGTGAAATACTTCTTTGTGGGGGCAAAGCCCGTAGGAAGGAATGCATACCTGAAGAGAGAGAGAGAGAGAGAGAGAGAGAGAGAGAGAGAGAGAGAGAGAGAGAGAGAGAGAGAGAGAAGAGAGAACCAATGGTAAAAGGAGCATGGGTGAAATTCCAGTCAGGACAAAGGGATAGATAGAACAAAGAGTAAATGATGCTGACTACTGGGACTTTTATGTGATGAATGCAAGTGGGTAGGGAGGAGGCTAGCTGTTTTAACTCATCAATCTGTGTTTGTCTGTCTCCTCTTTCTCTGTCTGTCTATCTCCTCTCTCTCTTGTTTCTCTGTCTGTCTATCTCTGTCTCTGTATCTGTCTCACTCTTAACCTGAATTTCACCTGCTCCCCACCCACCCCCACCATTTTTTTTTACACCACTTCATTCCATCCAGTAAAAAAGACACCCCCCCCCCCCCCCGCCTCCATTTTCTTGGCTTCCCTGCCCTCACTTAAGCCACCAAGCAAAACACTGAGGACAAATCTGTGGCACTGAACAAGATGATAACTGCTTTCTCCCAAACGCTCTTTTTCCAATCATAAAGTCAAGTATATGCCTTCTGCTTTTTGATGTCAAAGTATCTGTTTGGAATAAAGAAAAAACTATTAAAATTGTGATTATTGATTAATAGGCTGTTTTATTTTGTTTGTTCAATTTTATTGTTTCATTCAGATGTGGTCAGAGCGTTGCACTCATGATCTGATGAATTGGGATCTAGTCATCAAGAAGGCGCCCGTTTTACGGGATTTTCCCCAGGATTTGATATCAGTATCGACTCCACTCTCCCAAAAGTCCTTCGGATGAGACTAGAAACCGAGGCCCCATGTGTGAAAGCATGCCGAACATCTTGCGTACACGTGAAAAGTTCGTTCCGCCTTTTTGGAAGAGCAATGGCATTTCGTGCCGGCAAGAATGATGACAAAGGTATATTATTTTTTATGAAGATGCATGCACACAGGTGTCGTGTTTAGACACCATCTCTGAGGTCCCAAATGCGTTACCTTACAAGATTCAGCGCTATATAGATTCCATATATATTATCATAATTATCTACCTTAAAGGTGGGTAAAAAGCAGTCGCACACGACAAAAATCCACATTGATAAACCTCGGAGCTCTAGCTGAGGAACGAAAAAGTTTTTTCATCCATTTACACCCATCTTTCCTCCTTAATCTCATTGTTCAATTTCATATTCCGCTTTCATAAGCCAACATATCGTATTTGTGATGTCATGTTGTGGATTTTGTGATTGTATCTTTATAATCATTTTGTATTGGCGGGTGATGGTTTTGCTCATGGGACCACACTCTTACACAGTGACTGTACAGTATACTACTATACGGGGAAGGGTCATTTGGAAATTATGGGCGTTTTGACTGTGTTGTGCCTATGTTCACATACTCCGACATGTGTGTGTGTGTGTGTGTGTGTGTGTGTGTGTGTGTGTGTGTGTGTGTGTGTGGTTGTGTGTGTGTGTGTGTGTGAGTGTGTGTGTGTGTGCACGCGCACGCGTGTGTGTGTATGTAAATAATGATGTTTGATTGCCATCTCTCTCTCCTCTCCTCTCTCTCATCTCCTCTCTCTCTCTCTCTCTCCTCTCTCTCTCTCTCTCTCTCCTCTCCTGATTTAAACATTACTTTAATTGAAGTAATAGTAACATTTCATGAAGCTTTACATATCTAATGATCACTTTCATATCAAGTGAATTAGATGTTTGCATTGTCCGCTGCTAACGTTTGTTTGTTTGTTACATGTTACTTGATATACTGTTTTTCACAAAATGTGACTTCAAATGCCAAATAAATCTGAATGGTAATGGCTTATGAATGCTTTGTGGGGTTTTCTTCAAAATTACAGTAAACTGCACAGCAAGAGAGAGAGAGAGAGAGAGAGAGAGAGAGAGAGAGAGAGAGAGAGAGAGAGAGAGAGAGAGAGAGGATGAGGGAGTCCATGCATTAATTTTTGTACCATGCTAATAATGTCAAATTTCTGTAAAAACAAACAAAAATAAAACAAACACAAAAACAAAAATATAAAAACTGTATTAACAAAGATAAAGATGACTCAAAAACTCTAAAATAAATAAAAGCAATCCTTCCCCCCCCCCCCCCCCACACAGCCGCCAAGGATGAAATTCTGACATGAGGAGTGACAGCAAACCAGTTTGTATACATACTTACTATCACAGTGAACAACGTTATCGTGGGAAACAAGAATCTGTGCCCCTGGGAGTTATAATGAACAGTGAAGTTATGCAAGACTCCTGAAATGGACAATTTTGATACTTTACATCCTCCTATCCCCCTCCCCTACCCCCCTATACCCCTCCTCCATCCCCCCCCCTTACCATCCCCCTCCTTCTCCTCCCCTTACCTATCCCCCTCCTTCCCCCCCCTACCTATCTCCCTCCTCCCACCTACCCCCTCCTTCCCTACCCATCCCCCTCCTTCCCTACCCACCCCTCCTCCCCTACCTATCCCCTCCTCCCTACCCATCCCCTCCTCCCTACCTACCCCCCTCCTTCCTACCTATCCCCCTCCTTCCCACCTACCATCCCCCTCCTCCCTTACCCATCCCCCTCCTTCCCTACCTATCCCCCTCCTGCTCCTCCCTACCTATCCATCCCCCCTACCCATCCCCCCCCTACCTTTCTCCCCTCCTCTCCCTCCTCCCTACCTATCCCCCTCCTTCCATACCTATCCCCCTCCTCTCCTCCATACCTATCCTCCCCCTATCCATCCCCATCCCTCGCTCCTCCCCTACCTATCCCCCCTCCTCCGTCCTCCCCTCCCTACGCACTCCCCCTCCTTCCACTACCTCCCTTCCCTACTACCCTTCCCCCTACCATCCCCCCTCCCCTCTCCTTCCTACCTATCCATCCCCCTACCATCCCCATCCTGCTCCTCCACCTACCTATCCCCCCTCCTTCCTTGATCCTCCCCTCCCTACGCCACCTCTCCTCCATACTCTCCTTCCACTACCTCATCCCTTACCCCCCCCCTACCCCATCCCCTCCTCCTCCCTACCCATCCCTCCCCTCCTCCTGCCCCTACCATCCTCCTCCCGACCTCTCCTACCACCTCCCCCTCTACCCCTCCTGCCCCTCCCTTGCTACCCCCATCCCTCCTCTGCCCTTACACATCCCCTCCTCTCCAACAAAGAAATAAAAACAGCACAAACATGGGAAGATAGCCACACATCTCCTCCAAAGCTCGGAGGGTTAGAAGTTAGGGGCATCCTCATGAGATCTGCCATTCCTAATTCTAAATCTAAAGTTTGCCTTCATAGTTTTGCAACAATTATTACACTAACAATTCCACTTTTTCAGGTTCTTTTCCTATGTCTGCTCAGAAATTGAAAAAAAGCTTAATCTTTAAACATTTCTTATCACCACGTCCGTTTCAGAAGGTAAACAGCACAGTCTACAATTTTTTTTTTTAAATTGCTGCTTCATTTGCCATTAGATACAGATTTTCCTCTGGACTTCTGAGTAGCGTCAAACAATAAAAAGGAACATAACTGTTATGACAGCCTTTGAAGGGGGATAATATTGCCTTAAAATAAATCGTTTTATCACGCATATAGAATGTGTCAGAAATTCTAAATACATGCAGCATAAATTAGCACAGGTAAAAAACTTACAGTTCAAAGACAGTGGCCATTGGCAAATTTGTTATCTGGGGGCAATGCAGGGACAGATAAGAAATGAAACAGGAGGAGAACATCTTATGTTTGAAATAAGTATATCTTGAGACTGGATTGAAAAGTGTCTTAAATAGGCTTTTAGCAAAGTGAGAGAGAGGGGTCATTCCAGACAGATGAACCAGAAATAGAGAAAGGGAAATGAACACACACACACACCACACACACACACACACACACACAAACACACAAACAAATACACACACACACACACCACACACACACACAAACACACACACCACACACACACACACACACACAACACACACACACACACACACACACACCAACCACACACACCAACACACACACACACGATTCAAGATTGAATTCCTTTCACCCCTTTTGGAGCATGGGGGATAACAAATTCAACAGGGAAAAAAAAACTTGACAGCAGTACACCCAAAAATATCATCAATACTAACAGGAACTGAAAAGCAACAAGTCACTGCAAAATGATAAACAAACAATATTAAAGACTCAAAAATAAAAATAAAAAACTGCAAAAATCATAACTAGACGTGGGTTGAAGAAAATGCTGAGGAATAAAATCGTGTCTTAAATGTTTAAAGTAGGAAACATTCCATGATGAGAATAAATTTCTCCCCTGAAACAGACATATTGCATTTTGAAAATACTCTTTCTTCCCGTGGTATGTAATAGGAAAATCTCAATAGAAAGCTTGTGACAACTGCAACTAAATTTTATAAGAGTGTAAACATATACATCTGGCAGACAAGTTATATATTTTTCCATACAAAAATCGGTTTTATAGTTTTGGTAATAAAGGCATCTACTATTATCTCACAGCTGAGCTCTCCATTCAATAACAAACTTTTTATATTAAGAAGGTTTTGGTAATCATATGAACTGGTAGAACTGATAGTTGAACAAAACTGTCTCTCCCACAAAGTCAAATCTGCTTTACTCTAAAAATGTTTTGTATCTTATTTAGCCATGCTAATTGAATCAGAGATAAACATGTGACTTAAGCTTTCCAAGATGAAAGTCAAGAGGCTGCATCCAGAAATGAACCATTGGAACAGAAATAGACAAGGAGTATCTGCCCCCTTCTCCATATCCCGATGAATTTGACATTGTACGCTTTAAATGAAAAACATATTTTTTTTAAAAAGTAACTGAAACTTTTTAAATCATAACTACGTTTTCACACCCCCAAATTTCATACCCATACAAAAAACAGGTAAAACAGTGTTATCGAACGAATCAAGTGTCACATGTATCGGTAGTCCTTTTTGCCATGCAGTCCTTATCAGACTAAACATGACTTCAGTAGTTTGATTAAGCATTTTCCTTACATTTTGCAAAACTGCCACTCTTACTGAAAATAATTCCTAAATATTTAAAATAGTTAGCAACTTCCAAAGTTTTTCCACCATATATAAACATGTTACGACATCTATTTTGGCAAAATATCATGATTTTCACACACAACACAACACACACCACACCACACCACACACCACACCACACACACACACACACACACACACACACACACACACATGCTGTGTGGCTATTTCATGTCAATATTACTCCCCCTTCACCGACTATCTTAAACAATTCAATCCCTTTTAATTGTTTAAAGTTGCTTAGTAGTCCAGTTAAAAGTTGCCATATTATGGAAAGATGCAACAACTTTTATACGAATTTTTAGGAATTACTGTTTACCTGTCTTGAACAAGTACAAGATGAAGTAAATGATTGTAAATAAATAAATATATATATAAAAAAAAAAAAAAAAAAAAAAAAAAAAAAAAAAAAAAAAAAAAAAAAAAAAAAAAAAAAAGGGGGAAAAGGGAAGGAAAAGGGGGGGAAATAAAAAAAAATTTTAAAAAAAAAACGGGGGGGGGGGAAAATAAAAGGGGGGGGGGGGAGAGATAGGACAAAAGGGGGGGGGGAAGGGGGGGTGGGGCGGGGGGGGGGGGGGGGTGGGAAAAAGGGGGGGGGGGGGGGGGGGGGGGGGGGGGGGGGGGGGGGGGGGGGAAAGGGGGTGGGGGGGGGGGGGGGGAAAGGAATTTTTGGGGGGTTTTTTTGGAAAAGGCCCCGGGGGGGGGGGGGGGGGGGGGGGGGGGGGGGGGGGGGGGGGGGGCCAAGGGGGGGAAGCCCCTTTAAAAGGAAAAAAAAAAAAAAAAAAAAAAAGGGGGGGGGGATGGGAGGGGGGGGAGGGGGGGAGGGAGGGAGGAGGGGAGAATGGGGGGAGGAGAGAGAGGACCCGGGGGAGGAGATGAGGGGGGAGAGGAGAGGAGGGGGAGAGAGGGGGGATAAATAAAAAATTTTTTTAGTTGGGGGAAATTGAAAGCCAAAAAAAAATTTTTTTTTTTCAAAAAAGGGAAACTTTTTTTACAAACCCCCCCCCCCCCAAAAAAAAAAAAAAAAAAAAAAAAAAACAAAAAAAAAAAAAAACCCAAAAAAAACCCAAAACAACCAATAAAAAAAAAACACAAAAAAAAAACAAAAAAAGCACAAAAAAAAAAATTTTTAAAAAAAGAAAAAATAAAAGAAAAAAGGAGAAGTAACCCAAAAAAGTAAAAAGAAAAAAGAGAGCCAACAAAAAACAAAAAGAACTGGGGCAAGTCTATGAATTTATGATCCCTTCGGACATATGCATGGGGAAAAAAAAAACCAAGATAAAAAAATGGAAAAAAAACAATCAATATTAACAGCCCCAAAAAAAAAATGAGCATGAACAGTCATATAGCAATGCCAAAAACCCAAAAACCAAAAAAAACAAAAGGAACAAAAAAAAAATCAGAACAAAAGGGGGTTTAAAAGGGAATTTTTAAAAAAATTCCAAAAATTTTTTTTTTTTAATGGTGGGGTGGAAAAAAGGAAAAAATAAAAGGGGTGTGTTGTGTGTGTTGGGGGGTGTGTGGGGTGGTTTTGTTTTGTGGGTGTGTGTGTGTGTGTTTTGGTTTTGGGGTGTTTTTGTGTGTGTGTTTTTTGTGTGAGGGAGGAGAGTGAGAGAAGGAGAAGGGGGAGAGGAGGAGAGAGAGAGAGAGAGAGGGGAGGGAGGCGAGAGGAGAAAAGGGGGGGAGGAGAAGAGAGAGAGAGGGTTTTAAAAAAGGGAAAAAAAAAAAAAGACTTCGGGGTGTTTTATCCCCCCACAATCAATTACTCTTAACATAGTTTTTCATCGTAAAAAATAACGCTTGTTGGGGGGGGGGGGGGGGGGGGGGGGGAAAAAAAAAAATAGCATAGAGAAACTAAAAAAAGACCACTGAATTGTTTAAAAACGCTTTTATAAAGGGTTTCTATTTCGATGAAAAAACTTTACTTAAAAAATAAACTTTGTTACTTTTGTTGCATTTTTTGGGAAAGTCCCGTATTTTTAAAAATTTACCCCCTTCTTTTCTCTCTCTTTCTTCCTCTCTTTCTCTCCTCTCTTTTCTCTCTCTCTTCTTTCTCTTCTCTCCTCTTTCTTCTTCTCTTCTCTTTTTTTTTTCTTCTTCTTCTTCTTTTTTTTCTTTTTCTTCTTTTTTTGGTAAGGGGGGAAACCCTTCTGACCAAAAACCCCTTTTAAAAATTTGATTTGTAAAAAAACGGCAAATTTTTTTCCGCAGGCTTTATACTTCATTCTTTTTTTTTCTTTTTCTTTTCCCCTCTCTCTCCTTCTCTCCCCTTTGGGTTTGAAATGAATAATTTTCTTGGGAAATTTTTGCATAACAAATTTATCGGGCCTTTTCCCCCCCGGGGTGCTCGGCTTTTTTTCACTACCTGCAAATTGGTGTTTCTTGATAGCCTAAAATTTAAATGGGGGACGCCCCCAAAACAGGCTGTTTCAAGCCCCTCCCCAAAATTTTCCCCCCCCTTTTTCCGGAAGAGGTATTCAAAAATCTGCGTTTTTTGCATTCAGGGGGGGCCCCCCCCCCCCCCCCCCCTTTTTTTTTTTTTGCCACCACCTCTTTTTCTTTTGCCATCCCCCCTTTTTCCCCCCCCCTCTTTTTTTCATCCCCCATTCCTGCACCACCACCCCCCCTTTTCCCTTTCCTTTTTTTTTTTTTGGGGGGGGGGGGGGGGGAGGAGGGGGGCTGATGTCGGTGGGCGAATGGTTGCCCCGAGAGAAGAGGAAGAGAGGAGAGAGAGAGTGTGTTAAAGGGAGGGTGACAAAATGGGGTGATGCCGCCATGTTTGGTCCCTGACAAGCCCCAAAACCCCCGTGCGGGGGGGGGCAGCCCCAGCACAGCCCCAAAAAAGCACAGAAACACAACAAACAAAAATTTTTAAAAAAGGTTTTCCCCCTTTTGGGGGTCTAAATTCCCTTTGGGCCCCCCCCCACCCCCTTTCACCCCCCCTTTTTCCCCCCCCCCCCCTTTCTTTTCCCAAAACCCCCCCCCCCCCCCTCCATTCCTAGTCGACAGTCACGCCCCCCCAAAGTCGTCGGGGGGCCCCCAATTGGGCCCCCGCCCCCCTCCCAAAGCGAGAACCCCCCGGGTTAGGCGTGATGCAAAGGGGGGAGCGGGTTTGGGCCTAATGCAAAAAAATTTGGGCCCTGTTTTTCCCCCTTTAAATGGAGGGGGTATCAGAAAAACACCCCGGGGCCCCTTTGACCCCATCTGACATTTAAAATGAGGCCCCCGCCCGATCCCCCCTTTCCCAAGGGGGGCCAAAAATAGCGGAAAAATTTAAAAATTTTAATTAATCAGCGGGGTTTTTTTGTTGCAATGAACCGGGCTGTAATTGGGTTTTTTGGCCCCTGTGTAGGGGGAGGTTGGGGTCGCGGCGGTTGTTTGTGAAAAGTGGGGAGATTGGGCCCCCCCTACCCAAACGGGAAAAATTCACCCCTTCCCGATCCCCCTTTTTTGGGAAAACGATTCTTGCTATTAGTTTCCCCACGGCGACAGCAGGGGGTTTGGTTTTTTTTTTTAAAGGGTTTTTTTTTTTTTCTCTCTCTCCCCTTTTTCCCCCCTCTCTCTCTCTCTCTTTTCTCTCTTCTCTTTTCTCTTTTTCTCTTCTTTTTTCCCCCCGGGGTTTTTGGTCAGTTTTTCTCTCTCTCTTCCTCTCTTCTCTCTCTCTCTCTCTCTCTCTTCTCCCCCCCCTCGGGGGGTCAGTGGGGTGAATCGTTGCCGAAAGTGTAAAAGGCCCCTCCCGGTTTTAAAAAGGGAGGACGAAAAATTTTTTTGTGCCCCCAAACATTGGGTGTCGGGAACGATTTGAGGAGCGGGGAAAAGGGCCCTCGCGAGCTAATCCCGGGAGACAAATGGAGATACCTTTTGGTGATCGATTTTGGGGGAACTCGTTTCAATCGCTGCCCCCTTTCTGTGGAGTCTATCATTCAACCGCAAACTAGACGGCGGTACGGTCGAGAAATTTTTGGGGGGTTGTCGCTGTTTCTCTTTTTGCTGTGTTTTAATGCATGGGGGAAGAGAGGGGGAAAAGAGAGGAAAGGCGGGGGGGGTTAGGGTGTAGGAAAAATAGATTTTGACTTTCAGTGCTTGGGGGGTGGGTCCCCCATATCGAAAATGTTTTTTTAGAAAGCAAGACCCGACGATTTGGGAAAAATGTTTTTACCCCGAATGCTGCTTGGGAAAATTTTTCTACATAACGTTTTTTTCCCCCTACTTGACATGCCGGCTCTCGTTTGATACCCCTATCGGCCCCCATTGAACGTAGCGGACCCCACCCCGTAAAAACAAGTGGCAGAAAAGAAAAAACACTTTAAAAAAGAAAAACTAATTATGTTAATCAAAAAACAAACAAAATGGCAAGAAAAAAGGTTGATTGAAAAGAAAAAAAAAAAACAAGATACCCGCCAAAAGCCAGAAGGGTTTTTCCCCTTTAAAATTACATTGATTTTGCCCCAAAAAGTCAGAAGACAAAATAAAAGGAAAAAGGGGGGGGTGGGTGGGGGAAAAAGTGGGGGAAGACAGCCAAAGAAAACTGTCCACTTTGCAGAGCTGAAAAATCCCGCAAAAAAAACAAAAGGCTTTTTTTACCTTCCCCCACCCGTAGCCAAGTAGACGTTGGGGGGCAAAAAAAACCCCGTTCCCCAAATTATGGTTTTGCTTTCGTGGCATGTCGTCCAAATTTGCCATTTTCACTCTCTGTTTTTTTTCCCCTCTTTTTTCCCCTGTCTCCCCCTTGTCTCCCCCTTTTTCCCTTGGGGGCCAGTCCAGATCTGGGTTTTTGAATGCCTGTATCTTTCCCGGGGTTTTTTCGGACCCCCTTTATTGGCCTGATGGCTTTTTTCCCTTGGTTTTTATTCTCGTTTGGGTTTATCTCTGTATGAGTATCAAGAAGTTTGCGGGGTTCTTCCCTTTTCTGCCTGTATCCTTCTTTTTTTGTCCCGCTGTTTTGCCCAAAAAAGGGTTTTTTTATTTGAATTGCCCCAAACCCGTAGGGCTCTTTATCCACCCTTTTTTGAGGGAATTTTCAGCGGAGCCAGATGAGTGAGACCCCGGGGGGGCCCAATAATGCCCCCCTGTTGGGGGGGGGGGAGGGGGGAAACCCCTTTCAGGGTTTGGAAAAAAAAACAGCAGACAGAAAAGGAGGGTGTATTGGGGTGCCCCCTTTTCCCCGTCAGAGGACCCCCCCGGTTTTAAACCCGGAACCTGCTGGACTGAAATGACTAATGAAAACCCCGGTTTTTTGGCAATTCGAAAAATATGATGACCCAATGTTGGATGTAGGAAGAGAAAAGGGAAAAGGGGTTTTTTTAAAAAAAAAAAGAAGAAAAGGGAAAAACGCAGTTAGTTTGGAAAAAAAAGTTTAAAGGGAATGTAGATATTGAAACTGGTGAGTACGATGATAGAATTTTGGGGGGGCAGTAAAAAACATACAAACGAAAAAAAAAGTTAAAATCAGTGCGGACTTTAAACCCCCCCAAAAAAAAATTGGGGCGAAAATATAAACGAAGCCCCCTGTGCTAAGGGACCCCAGAACATCTTTTTTTGGGGGGGCAAAATCCCCCCCGCCGGATGGTTTACCTTTTTGATGGGTAAAAGGGGGGGGACAAAAATCTCACCTTTGGGTCGGAGTCTAGTGAGGAAAAAAGGAAAAAACAGTCAAACCTGTTCCCCCTTTAAAGAGTAGGCCCTTAGTGTTTTGTAGGACAAAATGAAAAAAAAAAAAAAAAAACCCCTCATACATATGTTGTTTAGCCCCCTGTTCGAAGCCGGGAAGCGGACTATAAAATGGGGGGAAAAAAAAAGTCGGCACACGCAAAAATTTCCCCTTTTGGGAAAGTCCCAAAAATTAAAACCCAAGAACGAAAAAAAAAATTTCCCAGAAAAAAAATTATCTAAACCCTGCAAAATTCCCAAAAGGGGAAAAAAAAAAAAAAAAACCCCTTTTGGGTAAAAAAAGAAAAGCGCTGAATAATGTTTCATAATTTTTTTTTTAAATTTTCATTCTAAAAAAAAATTTTGTCTGAACAAACCCCGTTAAGCTTTTCAGCAGTGGCTGGGTTTTATTTTTTTCCCCGGAAAAGATAAAGTCTGAAGCAGGGATAAGAAGAAAGTTATGAAAAAAATCTGATCATTTTTTGTTGAAGGTATCTGAAAAACGGGCTGAAGGGGGAAAAAAAAATTGTTATCGCGTATTTTTAAAAAGAACAACACAAAAAAAAATTTAAAGAAAAAAAAACAAAAAAATTTGGTTAAAAAAAATTTTTGAAACATCAAGCAAGCATGCAAGGTTGATATTCAAGAAAAAAAAAAAAAACAAAATTTTCCAGCACCAAAGCAAAAGAAACGAAATTATTGCTCTTTTACCCCTTATCACAGATATTTAAAACCCACAGAGCTGTGTGGTGGGTTAAAGAGACTTTCAATGGGGGCCTGAAAAATTTGGGTTCGAAACCCAGGCAGTGGTTTGGAAAAATTAAAAAGGGGGGAAAATTTTTTTAAACTCCCGGTCAAAATTTTAAGTGCAGGCCTGCCAGAACTTTAAAAACCCCCGTGTAAAAATCCCGCTGAAGAGGAAAAATTTCCCTTAAAAATCCCGTATTCATTTTAAGGTTAGTTGGGGGTTCGAAAAAAAACGAACTTTAGAAAACATTACGAAGTAGAATATGGTGTTTTATGGTGGTTAAAAAGGTCAAATTTACGCAAAATTAACTTGATAATTGGGCTCTTGCGAAAAAGGGAAAAAACCCAAACAAAAAAAAACTGATAAAAAAAGGATATGCTTTTTCCCCCGTTATCACCGGTTTAAAAAATGTTTCCCATGCACAAATCACCAAGAGAAAAAAGGAAAAGAAATGCATGGAAAAAATTGTTTTTATTTGGTACAAGGCAAAGAATGGTCCCCCTTCACTGTGGGTTTTCGGGTTTCCCCTGTGGGGGGTTTTCTTGCTTAGGTTTTTTTTTTTTTTGTGTGTGTCTTTTTTTGGGGGGAGGGTGGGGGGATTTTTTGGGTTTGTCTTCTTTTGTCTCTGTGTGTTTTTTCTTCTTCTTCTTCTTCTTCTTTTTTTTTTTTTTTCTTCTTTTTCCTTTTCTTCTTCTTTTTTTCTTCTCCCCTTTTCTTCTTCTTTTTTTTTATTTTAATTTTTATTTTTTTTTAAAATTTTATTTTATCATATTTTCATATCATTTATTTTATTATTTATTATTTTTTTTTTAATATTTTTTATTTTATTTATTATTTTAAATTATTATTATTATTTTTTTTTTTTTTTGGGGAAAAGGCAATGCCCGATCGAATGGTTCCAGTCCCCGTAGGAGCCCGAACGTTGCCATATGCCTACAGCCCGACCCCCCCGGGGGCCCCCCAAACCCCCCGATTTTTCCTCAGGGATGGTGAAAAAAACACGACCCCTTTTTTGTGCATGCTGTTTTTTTAATATTAAAAATTTTTGTTCCCCTCCTACCGGCCCACGATGACGCTTTTCCCGGGAAAGGGGGGAAGGGGGGTTTTAAAAATGTGCGCAAGATGTTTGCGTGGAAGGGGGGGGGGGGGGGGGGGGTTGTGAGGGAAAGCTGGCCCCCTTTCTTCCCACCCAGGCTTTGCCCCTTAAAGAAAAGAGCGCAACCCCCTTGTTTCCGGGGATGATGGGTGCCTTTTATTATTATTATTTTTTTTATTTTTTATTTATTTTTATTTTTTTTAAATTATTCCCCCCTCTTTATTATTATTTTTTTGTTGTTGTTTTTTTTGGGCCCTTAAAAAAGTTTTTTCGGGTAGGGTTTTTAAAAAAAAAAAACGTATGTCAATTATTTAAAACCCCTTGGGGTTTAAAAACTATTATTTTAAAAAACAATAAAAAATTAATCAATCGGGCTTCGTGGGTCTGTCTATTCTTCGAGAGAGAGGGGGGGGAGAGAGGAGGGGGGAGAGAGAGAGGGAGAGAGGAGAGTCTGTCTGTCGTCTGTCTGTTGTTGTTGTTTTTCCCCCAGTTGGTTGTGTGTGCGCATTTTATCTGTGGTTAAGTTCTTCCTTTGTCCATGTAAAAAAGTTCCCCCCCGGAGGGGGAAGGGTTGGGGATGCACTTTAAAAAGGGGGAAATTTTGCCCTTGAGGGGGGGGGGGGGGGAGGGGAAAAATGGGGGGGGGGATGGGGTAAAGTGAAATTTTTTTTTTCCCCGACTCTTCAAAGGAGAGGGTTACTGCTAGGGGGTTTGTACTGCCCCCCCCCCCCCCTCACCCCCCCCCCCCCAGGTCAACCCCCCCCCCTTTTTTCCAAATTGGTGAAACATTTAAAATTTAAAAAAGGTTGTGACAAAATTTGGGCCCTTTTTTTTTTTAAAATTTACTTGTTTCATTTTAAAAGGGAAAATTCCAGGGAAACAAAAGTTATCAAAAAATTCGTCTCCTGTCTTCCCTTCCCCCGTTTCTCTGTCTTTTGTTCTTTCGGGTCTCTTTCTTCTCAAGTCTTTTTAAAATAATTTTATTTTTATGTTTTTTTCAAATTTTCTGGTATGTGTCTTTTTGCTATTTTTTTTATTGCTCATTTTTCCCCTTTTTTTTTGGGCTTTTTTTTGTTACCCTTTTGATGTCCCTTCTTGCTTTTGTTATTTGGTTTATTTTTGTTGTTTTTTTTTTTTGTTAGGGTATTCTTTTTTTATGTTATCCCCGTAAGGGCGGGGAAGGGTGTTAAAAAAAAAACCCTGAGTTTCTTAATTTATTATCCTCGAAATAAAAAAAACTGATTTTATTTGATTTAATCTCTCCTCTTCCTTTCCCCTTCCCCCCCCCCCGGGGACATACACATTGTCAAGAGTTTTTTGGGGGGGGGGGGGAGAATGGTGGTGGTGGTTTGTGTGGGGGGGGGGGGGGGGGGGGGGGGACTCCCTTCCCCCAAAATTGCTCCTGTATTTTTTAGTTTTTTGTGTTTGCGGCCCAAACTGTCGTTTTGTGACTTCAAAAGTCAGGGATGAAAATGGCTCTCATGGACCATGATAAACGCAAACAAAGACAACGCGGGAAACAAAAAAGGGGGTTTCATCCACAGATGGGGGGGGAAAAAAAAGTTAACCCCCTTTTTTGATTTTTGAGACCAGCCAGGCCTACTCCTTTCCAAATACAGATCCATAATCACTTTTCCCCCTTTTCCTTTCTTCAG
>CM060316.1:107134892-107169892 GCA_030674155.1 Stramonita haemastoma
TTTTGGACTTCTGAGTAGCGTCCAAAAAAAAATAAAAGGAACATAATGTTAGGGACAGCCTTTTGAAGGGGGATAATATTGCCTTAAAATAAATCGTTTTATCACGCATATAGAATGTGTCAGAAATTCTAAATACATGCAGCATAAATTAGCACAGGTAAAAGAACTTACAGTTCAAAGACAGTGGCCATTGGCAAATTTGTTATCTGGGGGCAATGCAGGGACAGATAAGAAATGAAACAGGAGGAGAGAACATCTTATGTTTGAAATAAGTATATCTTGAGACTGGATTGAAAAGTGTCTTAAATAGGCTTTTAGCAAAGTGAGAGAGAGGGGTCATTCCAGACAGATGAACCAGAAATAGAGAAAGGGAAATGAACACACACACACACACACACACACACACACACACACACACAAACACACAAACAAATACACACACACACACACACACACACACACACACAAACACAACACACACACACACACACACACACACACACAACACACACACACACACACACACACACACACAACACACACACACACACACACACACAACACACACACGATTCAAGATTGAATTCCTTTCACCCCTTTTGGAGCATGGGGGATAACAAATTCAACAGGGAAAAAAAAACTTGACAGCAGTACACCCAAAAATATCATCAATACTAACAGGAACTGAAAAGCAACAAGTCACTGCAAAATGATAAACAAACAATATTAAAGACTCAAAAATAAAAATAAAAAACTGCAAAAATCATAACTAGACGTGGGTTGAAGAAAATGCTGAGGAATAAAATCGTGTCTTAAATGTTTTAAAGTAGGAAACATTCCATGATGAGAATAAATTTCTCCCCTGAAACAGACATATTGCATTTTGAAAATACTCTTTCTTCCCGTGGTATGTAATGGAAAATCTCAATAGAAAGCTTGTGACAACTGCAACTAAATTTTATAAGAGTGTAAACATATACATTGGCAGACAAGTTATATATTTTTCCATACAAAAATCGGTTTTATTAGTTTTGGTAATAAAGGCATCTACTATTATCTCACAGCTGAGCTCTCCATTCAATAACAAACTTTTTATATTAAGAAGGTTTTGGTAATCATATGAACTGGTAGAACTGATAGTTGAACAAAACTGTCTCTCCCACAAAGTCAAATCTGCTTTACTCTAAAAATGTTTTGTATCTTATTTAGCCATGCTAATTGAATCAGAGATAAACATGTGACTTAAGCTTTCCAAGATGAAAGTCAAGAGGCTGCATCCAGAAATGAACCATTGGAACAGAAATAGACAAGGAGTATCTGCCCCCTTCTCCATATCCCGATGAATTTGACATTGTACGCTTTAAATGAAAAACATATTTTTTTAAAAAGTAACTGAAACTTTTTAAATCATAACTACGTTTTCACACCCCCAAATTTCATACCCATACAACAAAACAGGTAAAACAGTGTTATCGAACGAATCAAGTGTCACATGTATCGGTAGTCCTTTTTGCCATGCAGTCCTTATCAGACTAAACATGACTTCAGTAGTTTGATTAAGCATTTTCCTTACATTTTGCAAAAACTGCCACTCTTACTGAAAATAATTCCTAAATATTTAAAATAGTTAGCAACTTCCAAAGTTTTTTCCACCATATATAAACATGTTACGACATCTATTTTGGCAAAATATCATGATTTTCACACACACACACACACACCACACCACACACCACACACACACACACACACACACACACACACACACACACACACACATGCTGTGTGGCTATTTCATGTCAATATTACTCCCCCTTCACCGACTATCTTAAACAATTCAATCCCTTTTAATTGTTTAAAGTTGCTTAGTAGTCCAGTTTAAAAGTTGCCATATTATGGAAAGATGCAACAACTTTTATACGAATTTTTAGGAATTACTGTTTACCTGTCTTGAACAAGTACAAGATGAAGTAAATGATTGTAAATAAATAAATATATATATATATTTTTTTTCATTTTCAAACTAATATAGGAAAACACCTTCAAAGTTTTGAATTGTTTGTTTGATAACATGTCATAAAAATTAGATCGCAGTAACTTGAGTTGAGTTAGAAATCGCAGATCTCTAGGCGGATCTCCCCTTAACTTCTAATCCTCGGAGCTTTGGAGGAGATGTGTTGTCTATCTTCCTGTGCTTGTGCCTGGATTAGGTGAGGAGGGGATAGGTAGGGGGAGGAGGGGGATAGGGAGGGGGAGGAGGGGATAGGGAGGGGGAGGAGGGGATAGGGAGGGGGATAGGGAGGGTAAGGGTAATGGGGGGGGGGGGAAGGAAGGGGGGAGGGGGGGGGAGATAGGATAGGAGGGAGCATAGGGGGTGGAGATAGGAGGGAGCATAGGGGGTGGAGATAGGATGAGGGGGGAGGATAGGAGGGGAGCATAGGGGGAGGATAGGAGGGGAGCATAGGGGTGGAGATAGGATAGGAGAGAGCATAGGGGGGGGGGATAGGAGGGAGGAGGAGGGGGCTAAGTAGGGTAGGGGGGAGGGAGAGATAGGACAAGGGGGGGGGGGGGGAGGGGGAGATAGGACAGGAGGGGGAGGGACAGATGGGGGGGGAGATAGGGGGAGGGGAGAGATAGGACAGGAGGGGGGAAGGTGGGAGGGGAGGGGAGAGAATAGAAGAGGAGGGATAGGACAAGGGGGGGGTGGGGGAGAGATAGGACAAGACAAGGGGGGGAAGAGATAGGACAAGACAAGGGGGGGGGAGAGATAGGACAAGACAAGGGGGGGGGGGGAGAGAGATAGGATAAGGCGGGGGTGGGGGGAGATAGGATAAGGCGGGGGTGGGGGGAGAGATAGGACAAGGCGGGGGTGGGGGGAGAGATAGGACAAAGGCGGGGGTGGGGGGGAGAGATTAGGAACAAGGCGGGGGGGTGGGGGGGGAGAGATAGGACAAGGCGGGGGGGGGGGGGGGGAGAGATAGGATAAGGCGGGGGGGGGGGGGGGAGAGATAGGAAGGGCGGGGGGGGGGAGAGATAGGGAGAGATAGGACAAGGCGGGGGGGGGGGGGGGGGGGGGGGGGGGGAGGGAGGGGGGGGGGGAGATAGGGGAAAGGTGGGGGGGGGGGGACGGACAGGGGGGGGGGGGGAGGGAGGGGACGGACAGGGGGGGGGGGGGAGGGAGGCGAGGGGGGGAGATAAGACAGGAGGAGGGGGTGGGGGGAGATATTGGGGGGGGGGGGGGGGGGGGGGGGGGGGGGGGGGGGGGGGGGGGGGGGGGGGAGAGAGAGGTGGTATGGTAAAGAAGGTTTAACTGTGGAGGTTGGGGGATAAGATGCTGGGGAAACTGGGCTTGTGGATAAGTTGGGGGGGAGGAGAAGGTTACGTTTGGGTCGTGGTCTATAATAAGTGGTATCATTGTCTCAATCTCCTTCTGGTGAATAAATATTAATTAATAAACTAAGGAGAAAAAAGAAACAAACCGAAGCAAACCAAACCAAACACAAGTACAGAAGACAAGGCACTACGTACCCCACCCGGTACGAGAACGCAGAGAGAGAGAGAGAGAGAGGGGAGAGAGGAGGAGAGGAGAGAGTGAGAGAGAGGAGGAGAGAGGAGGAGGGGAGAGAGAGAGAGAGAGAGAGAGCCAACAAAATAGAACATGGAACAAGCCTATGAATTCATGATCCATTCGGAACATATACATGGAAAAAAAACAAAACACACCAACGATAATAAAATGGAAAAAAAAGCAATCAATATTAGACAGCCATAAAGAAAAATGAGCATGAACAGTCATATAGCAATGACAACAACAAAAACAGCAAGCAAAGCAACCAATAAACAACATGAACAAAAGCGTTGAAGCGAATATAATAATCCATAATCATAATGGTGATGAACAACAAGTGTGTCAAAGTCAAAGTCAAAGTCAAAGTCAAATTTTTATTTACAGATAGTACATTGAGTAAGCAAAACACTTGCTTTTTTTCATCAAGCCATCTACAAAAGAAAATTATGCAAGAAAACGAAACAAAAAAAATCAACAATAATGACAACAACAATTATTACAGCAATAAAGAACACTGAAATGTGATAATGTGTTGGTGTTGTGTGTGTGTGGTGTTGTGTGTGTGTGGGTGGTGTGTGTGTGTTGTGTGTGTGTGTGTGGTGTGTGGTGTGTGTGTGTGTGTGTGTGTGTGTGTGTGTGTAGTGATGTGGAGAGAGATGATGTGGATGAGTGAGAGTGGAGGGGAGTGAGAGAGAGGAGAGAGGAGAGAGAGAGGAGAGAGAGAGAGAGGAAGAGAGTGAGAGAGAGGAGAGAGAGAGAGAGAGAGAGAGAGAGAGAGAGGAGAGTTCTAAAAGGAAAGAAATAAAGAGACTTCGGGGCTGTTTTATCACCAGCACAATCAATTACTCATTAACATAGATTTACATCGTAACGCATAACGCTATGTTGGTGGGGGGGGGGGGGGGGGAGGAGGAAAAAGAAATAAGCATAGAGAGCTATAAAGCAGCCACTGACATTGATTAAAATCGCCTGTCTCATAAACGGGTTTCTATTTCTGATGCATAATCTACACTTCAAAAGTAAACTTTGTTACTTTTGTTGCATTTTGGAACATGTCACTGTATCTTTAAATTGTACTTCTCTCTCTCTCTCTCTCTCTCTCTCTCTCTCTCTCTCTCTCTCTCTCTCTCTCTCTCTCTCTCTCTCTCTCTCTCTCTCTCTCTCTCTCTTCTTCTTCTTCTTCTTCTTCTTCTTCTTCTTTCCTTCTTCTTCTTCTTTCTTTTCTCTTTCTTCTTCTTTTGGTAAGGTGGCAAGCCGATCTGACAAACTCCCATTAAAAGTTTGACGTCTTGTGAACTAAATCCGGCAAATTTATTCCGCACGGCTTTGATACTTCATTCTTTTTTTTCGTCTTCTTCTTCTTCTCCCTCTCTCTCTCTCTCTCTTCTCTTTGCTTTGAAATGAATAATTTTCTCTGAATATCTGCATAGACAAATTGTATCCGGGACCTTTCCCTGCGGGCTGCTCTGGCTTTTCAGCACTACCTGCAAATTGGTGTCACTTAGATCAGCCTAAAAATGAAATGGGGGACAGCCCTCAAAGCAGCTGTCTGTCAAGCCTCTCCCGACATCTCTCCATCCTTTGGCCGGAATGATGGTATTCAAAACTCTGCGTCTTGCATTACAGGGGCTACCATACCCCCCCCCCCTCTTTTTTTTCCACCCCCTTTTTCTTTTGCCATCCCCCTCTTTCTTTTGCCATCCCCCCCTTTCCCTCTTTTTTTCTTCATCCTCCATTCCTGGCACCACCACCCACCCTTTCCTTCTCCGGTTTTTTTTTGTTTTTTTTTTGGGGGGGGGGGGGGGGGAGAGGAGGGGTCATGATGTCGGTGCACGAACTGGTTGCCAGAGGAGAGAGAGAGAGAGAGAGAGAGAGAGGGGGTAGAGAGAGGGATGAGAGAGGAGAGAGAATGAGTGTAGGGAGGGTGACAGAGTGGAGGTGATGCCGCCATGTAGGTCCATGACAAGACCTAACACAAGTGCCAAGGGCACAGCACAGCACAGCACAGCACAGCACACGCACAATACAAGGCTGTATAGCTAAAAACAGGTCCCCTTTGGTGGTCTGAAATTCGCTGGACACCTCTCCCACCTCCTTTCCACCCTCCTCTTCTCTCCCCCCCCCTCCCCTTTCCACTCTTCCACCCCCCCCCCTCCTCCATTCCTAGCTCGACAGTCACAGCTCCCCAATGTCGTCAGGGCCCGCAACTCTGACCTCCCCGTCCAATCAACGCGAGAATCCCCGGGATTAGGCGTGATGCAAAGTGGCAGCGAGCTTTGGTGCCTAATGCAAGAAAATGGCCGTGATTTCCATTGAAATGGAGGCGGGCTATCAGAGATCACGCCTGCTCGGCCATTTAAGATCCTATCTGCACATTCAAGTGACGGCCGCGCCCGATCCCGCCCCGCTGCCAAGGCGGACAAAGTAGCGGAGAAATTAAATTTGAATTAATCAGCAGTTGTTTTGATGCAATGAACACGGGCTGTAATTAGGTTTTGGCCCGTGTGATCAGCGGGAGGCTTGCGGGTCGCGGCGGCTTGTTTGCTGCAATGTCGGGGAGATTGGGCCCCCGCTACCCAAACGGGAAATCACTCCATTCAGATCCCCCATATTTCCAGGAAACGATTCTTGCTATTAGTTTCCGCCACGGCGACAGCAGAGTTTGGTTTTTTCTTTTAAGTTACTTTTTTCTCTCTCTCTCTCTCTCTCTCTCTCTCTCTCTCTCTCTCTCTCTCTCCTCTCTCTCTCTCTCTCTCTTCTCTCCGTGTGTCTAGTGTCTCTCTCTCTCTCTCTCTCTCTCTCTCTCTCTCTCTCTCTCTCTCTCTCTCTCTCCTCCCTCGTGTGTCAGTGTGTGGCTGAATCGTTGCCGCTATGTGTCAAAGACCATCGCGGTGTAAAAAGGGAAGGACAGAATAATTTTTGTGTCCTCCAAACATTGGGCTGTCAGACACGATTTGCAGGAGCCGGGGAGAAGGCTCGCGACGCTAATGCCGGGAGACAAATGGAGACTACACATTTCATGGTGATCGATTCTCTGACGGAACTCGTTTCAACTCGCTGCAAGCCTGCTGTGGACGTCTATACATTCACACCGCAAACTAGACGGCGGTACGGTCAGCAGCATCTTTGGGGCTTGTCGCTGTTTCTCGTTATGCTGCTGTTTTAATGCATGGAGAAGAGAGAGGAGAGAGAGAAGGACAGGGGTTAGGGTCGTAGGAGAAGTAGATATGACTTTCAAGTTGCTTGTGGTTGGTCCGCATATCGTAAAAATGTCATTTCAGAAGCAAGAGCAGACAGAGTTGGAAGATGCATGTTATCCTGAATGCTGCATTGAGAGAAAACATTGCATACATAACGTTGTTTACCTCCCTACTCTGACATGCACGGCTCTCGTTTGATCATCCATACTCGGTTACCCTATTGAACGTAGCGGACCTCATCCAGTGAAAGCAAGTGCGCAGACAGAGAAAACACGTAAAAAAGCAAACTAATTATGTTAATCGAAAACAAACAAAATGGCAAGCAAATGGCTCTGATTGAAAAGAAAGTGAAAAATCCAAGATATCCAGCAAAAGCCAGAATGGTTCCATTTCAATTACATTGATTTCTGTCCCCCAAAAAGTCAGAAGACAAAATCGAAGGAAATAGGGGGGACTGGGTGAGGGAAAGTGGGGGAAAGCACAGCCAAAGAAAACTGTCCACTTCTGCAGAGCTGTACAATGCCTGCACGTCACAAAACCAACAGGCATTCCTTCACCTTCACCTATCCAGTAGCCAAGTAGACCGTTGGGGCTAGAAGCAACCAGCTTCCTCCCTATTCATGGTTTTCTGCTTTCTGTGGCATGTCGGTTCCATTTAGCCAGTTCACTCTCTGATTGTCTTCCCATCGTTTCCTCTGTCTGCCTCTTAGTCTCCCCTTACTCTGGGCGCCTAGTCCAGATCTGAGTTTGTGACATGCCTGTATCACTTCAGGCTTTTTTCAGGAGCTCTTCATATGGCCTGATGGCGTTTTCCATTCTGGTTTTCACTTCCTCGTTAGTGGTGTCATCTCTGTATGAGATATCAAGAAGTTTGCGGAAGATCTCATCTCTTTCTGCCTGTATCTTCTTTATTGTCTGCTGTTTGCCAAAGGGTTTTATGATTTGAATCTGACCAAAACTGTAGACTCTTTATCCACCTTCAATTGCAGGTAATTGCTCAGTCTGCGAGCCAGACTGAGTGAGACGCCCATCTGGGGGGCAACCAATAATGTCCCATTCTGTTGGGGGGGGATGAGGGGAGGGAATGCCATTCTCAGGGTGGAACAAAAAATGACAGCAGACAGAAAAGGAGGGTGTTTTATTTTGGTGACGCCCCTTTACCAGTGCAGAGGAAGCCCACCAGGTTTACCTGCAGAACTCTGCTGTGACTGAACATGACTACATGATCAAAGCCGGCTTCTTCGGCAAGTCTGTGAAAATATAGATGAATGACAACTGTTGGATGTAGGACAGAGAAAAGGAGTGTTTTTAAGAAAAGAAAGAAGAAAAGGGAACAACGCAGTTAGTTTGAAGCATAAGATAAGGTAATGTTAGATATTAAAGATCTAGGCTGAGTACGATGATAGAATTTCGGGACAGTAAACAAACATACAAACGAAAAAGCCAGTCAACATCAGTGCGGACTCCACTCCCCCCAAAAAGTCCTTCGGACGAAACTATAAACCGAAGCCCGTGTGCTAACGCACGCAGAACATCTTGATTGCGCGTCAAAATCCCCGAAGCCGGAATGTGTTTACCTTCATGATGGGTAAAATGGGGGCATACACAAAATCTCACCTTTGGTGAACATCGGAGCTCTAGCTGAGGAACAAGGAAAATCACGTCAAAACCTGTTCCGCCTTTCAAAGAGTAGGCCCTTACGTGCCTTGTAGGACAAAATGGAAAAAAAATACAAACCCTGCATACATATGTCGTGTTTAGACACTGTCCTCGAAGACGGAATGCGACTATCAAAATGGTGGGCAAAAACGTCGGCACACGCAAAATCTCACCCTTGGTGAACGTCAAAACTCTAACCGAAGAACGAAGAAAAAATCCAGAGAAAAACATTATCTAAACATGCACAATCTCAAAGATGGACAAAAAGCTTGGATAAAAAAGAAACACAGCAGCTGAATAATGTATTACATACATTTTCTTAATTTACATTCTAAATAAAATTGTGTCTGAACAAAGCCAGTTAAGCTATCAGCAGTGGCTGGGTTATTATTATTTCCTACGCAAAATGATAAAGTCTGAACGCAGATATAAGAAAGAAAGTTATGTAAGAAATCTGCATCATCTTATGCTTGAAAGCGTATCATGAGAACGGAGCATGAAGAAGAAAAACAAGTCTGTTATCAGCGCTACTTTAAAAAGAACAACACACAAAAATTAATGAAAAACTAAACAAAAACTGCTGTAAATGATTTCTGAAAACCATCAAGCAAGCATGCAAAGGTCTGATATCCTCAAGAAGTAAATAAACAAACAAAAATGCTCCAGCACACAAAGCAAATGCATCGAAATTATTGCTCCTTTCACCCGTTATCACAGATATAAAGCCGACAGACGCTGTAGCTGAGTGGTTAAGACGACTTCAATGGGTCCATGAAATTGTGGGTTCGAATCTAGGCAGTGTGTATGGAATTAAGGGTGGGAATTTTATGATCTCCCAGGTCAACTTCAAGTGCAGACCCTGCCAGTACTTTAACTCCCTCCGTGTAAATATACACGCTGAAGATGAAATCTGCGCGTTAAAGATCCAGTAATTCATGAAAGCGTTAGTTGGGTTACGAAAGCACGAACATACCTAGCATACATCTACGAAGTCAGAATATGGCTGCTTTTATGGTGGTTAAAAACGGTCACATACGCAAAATCTAACCATTGATGAATCTAGGAGCTCTTCGCCGAGAAAGGAAAAACCAACAAAAAGAATCATGATATAAAGCATATGCTCTTTCACCCGTTATCACCGAGATAAACTACATGCTTCCATGCACAAATCACGCACAGCAGAAAAAAGGCAGAGAAATGCATGGTGTAACTTCGTCATTATTCTGGTAGCCAAGGCAAAGAATGGTAGTCCCATTCACTGTGGGCTTCTTCTGTTCCGTGTGTGTGTGTTTTCGTTGTCTTAGGTTTTCTGTTCTTTTTTTGTGTGTAGTCTTTCTTTGGGGAAGGGTAGAGGGAGATTGGTTTGCTCAGTCTCTGTCCTCTGTGTGTTTCTTCTTCTTCTTCTTCTTCTTCTTCTTCTTCTTCTTTTCTTCTTCTTCTTCTTCTTCTTCTTCTTCTTCTTCTTCTTCATATCATCATCATCATCATCATCATCATCATCATCATCATGTTATTATATATTAATATTTTTATTATTATCTATCATCATCATCATCATCATCATCATCATCTATTATTATTATTATTATTATTATTATTATTATTATTATTATTATTATTATTATTATTATTATTATTTGTTTTGTTGTTGTTGTTGTTGGAAAGGCAATGACCGATACGAATGGTTCCAGTACCGTCGTAGGAGCCACCAGAACGTTGCCATATAGCCTACAGCCCCGAGCCGCCCTGGGACTCCAACCCCCGATTTTTCCTCAGGGATGGTGTCTAAACACGACACCTGTGTGCATGCTGTTTTTTTAATAATGATAATTTTGTCATCCATCCTACCAGCACACGATGACCTGCTCTTCCGGAAGGCGGAACGGGGTTTTAACGTGTGCGCAAGATGTTCTGCGTGGAGAGGTGGGGGGGGGGGGGGGGTCTGCTGCATGGGTAACAGCTTGCCCGCCATACTTACCTACCCAGGCTTTGCGCTCTAAAGACTAGAGCGCAACTCCATTGTCTTCCGAGACTGATGGGTGCCTTTTTATATTATTACTTATTATTATTATTATTATTATTATTATTATTATTATTATTACCACCATCATCATTATTATTATTTGTTGTTGTTGATGTTGTGGTCATTAATAATAGTCTCTTTCAGGGTAAGGGTTGAATATAAAAAAGCGTATGTCAACTTAATTTAAACCTTGGGAATAAAGACTATCTATTAATCAATCAATCAATCAATTAATCAATCTGTCTTTCTGTGGGTCTGTCTATTCTTCAGAGAGAGAGAGAGAGAGAGAGAGAGAGAGAGAGAGAGAGAGGAGAGAGAGAGAGAGTGTCTGTTGTCTGTCTGTCTGTCTGTCTGTCTGTCTGTCTGTCTATTCCTCAGTCTGTGTGTGTGTATGCGCACTCTATTATCTGTGGTTCAAGTTCGTTTCCTTTGTCCACTGTGAAAAAAGTACTCCACACTGGAGTGGTAAGGGTATGAGGGATGTCACTTTGAACATGGAATTGTGCCCTGAGGGAGGGGGGGGGGAGGAGGAAGTGGAGGCTGGGGGATGGGGTAAAGTGTAATTGTTCTTTCCAGACTCTTCAAAGGAGAGAGGTTACTGCTATGGGGGTCAGATAGCTGCCCTCACCCTCCCCCCTCACCCCCATCTCCAGGTCACCCCCCCCCTTCTGCCCAAATGGAATGGCTGACAACACTGATTGAAATAAGGGTGTGACAAATTGCCCTTTCTTCTTTCTACAAATTTACTTGCTCTTCATTTTGAAGAAACTTCCAGGCAAACAAAAGATCTATCAAAATATTCTGTCTCTCTGTCTCTCCATCTCTCTGTCTCTCTGTCTCTGTCTCTGTCTCGCTCTCTTTCTCTCTCAACGTCTTTTTATCATAATTTGATATTTTATGTTTTATTTCAATTCTCTGTGTATGTGTACTTTTTGCTATTATATTATTGTCTGCATGTCCTTATTTCTTGTCTTTTGTTTGTTACCGTTGATGTCATCTCTTGCTTTTGTTATTTGGTTTATATTGTTGTTTTTTTGTTTAGTTAGAGGTATTCTTTTATCTTATGTTATCCCTGATAAGGGCGGGGACAGGGTGTTAAAAAAAGCACATGAGTACTTATTCATTATCCTCGAAATAAAAGAATCTGATTTTGATTTGATTTAATCTCTCCTCTTCCTCCTCTTCCCCACCTCCACACGCACATACACATTGTCAAGAGTTTTGGATGGGGGATGGGAGAGAATGGTGGTGGTGGTGTGTCTGGAGGGGGGGGGGGGGCACTCCCTTGCACAAAGTCTAGCCTCACTGATAAACTTTAGTTCTGGTGTTTGCGGCAATCTGTCGGTGTTTGCTGACTTCAAATGCTCATGGAGATGAAGATGGCTCTCAAGTGACCACTGATAAACAGCCAGCAAAGACAACGCGAAGCAAACGTGTGTTTCATCACACAGACTGGGGGAACAATCCTGTTAACCTCTTGTCCTTGATTCTTTGAGACCAGCCAGGCCCTATACATCCCTACCACAATACAGATCCATAATCACTTCCCTCATCTCCTTATCTTCAGCATCTGGCCATCAGTCATGCCCAAAGAAACCACCCGCACCATCCTCCCCCCCCCCACCCCATCTTCCTGTCTCGATTCGCGCACATGCGCATGCAGCCTGGCGGGTAATTGAAAATCATGACACGGAACAAATAGATGAAAGCACCGATAACATGCAGTGCTGAAACTATGGCCAACGTGCTTCCCTCCCTTCCCTGCCTATCCTATCCTCTCCTCCTCCTTCTCTTTACAGAAGAGGGTCAAGACATTCGTATTAGTTTCATAATTCATTATCGACTTTTCCTGTATGGAGGAGAATGTCTCATTTGGACAAGGCCCGATCCTGCGCTTGGCGTGCTTGTTTCCCTTTAGCTGGGGAAGCAGGGAGTCCCTCTCTGCAGGCTCCTGTTCCCTCCCCAGCCTGATTAACCCCCAGGGTCAGGCTGCCAGAATCAGGTATCAGAGAGAAAGAGGCTCACATATTATGGGATGACGTGATGGCCAGGGAAGGAACATCTAATACCTTCATAAGAGAAGCCTTGGTGGCGATTGTCTTGCTTTTTTCTCTCAACTTCTGCTTATCTCCCCGTTCTGCCCTCTTCATTAATAGTGAGGGGAAAAAAGGTAGTGGTGCGCATCATCACGAGGCACGTGCCAGCATCCCGTATCCTGGCTGCTCATGAAGAGGACTATAGAATGTCTGTGGTCTGCTGATGGGCTCTGTGGTTAAGAGTCATTGGTCTCTCCTTGTGGACTTGGCATAACGACTCAATGACTGAGGAAAAGTCTGTGTTCCCAACAGTGTGAGGTTGGTTCATTTGAGGTGAACATTACTGGTGAATCATCCTCTTATTTGCTTTGGTTTTTTGTGGATTATAGAACAGGCAGTAAAGGTGATGATTGTTTCCATTATCATGGAGGTTGAAACTTAATAACTTATTTTCTGAGTGAAAGCTAGGTCTATGTGTTTCTCAGCTGTTCTTGCTGTTTCTTTCACTCCCATATTGGTTTTTTTCCCCAATCTTCTTACACTTCTCTCTTCTATCTCAGGATAAACTTTAGTTTTGGTGATATGATAATCCTTTAAATTTTAAGGCAAGCTTAAAAATAAAAAATACCTTTCTGGTCCATGTTGCTGTCTACATTTATGATGCATGGGAAAAAATCAATTTCTTTGTGACAACATATAATCCTAAGTCAAAGATGTTGTCCTGTATTATATTTAGGTCAAGAATGTTGTCTTGTGTTATATTTAGGTCAAGAAGATTGTCCTGTAATATCTTCAAGTCAAAGATGTTGTCCTGTATTATATTTTTGGTCAAGAAAGTTGTCTCCTGTTATCTTTGAGTCAAAGATGTTGTTCTGTGTTATATTTAGGTCAAGAATGTTGTCCTGTATTCTATTTGGGTCAAGAATGTTGTTCTGTATTATATTCAGGTCAAAGACGTCCTATGTTCTCTTTAGGTCAAAAATGTTGTTCTGTTTTATAATTGTGCAATCTGACACCAGGTTCTGCAAATAAATGTGTATCACAGACTGAAGCAGGGCTCATCCTTCTGCCTCACACAACATGGGTAGCCCTGCTAGAAAGATGATCTTCCTTTCCCATTTATTCAGTTCTGAAAAACCTACAAGAGAGGATGACGACAATTGATAGAATTTGACCATGCATGAAAAAGAAAGAAAGAAAGATAGGAAGGAAGAAAGAAAGACACAACAAAAGAAAGGATTCTTTAATTATTTCCAGTCAGGCGAACTCGATTAATGAAGTTTGTTGGTTTGGGGCTGTTTATTTTGTTTCGTTTTTGCTTTTCATTTGTATTTTACTGATTAATAATTCTGTACAGCTTTTTCCATATATCGGTTAAGAACTTGAGCAGCAACTACAAAAGGTTTGGGATTGCTTAATCCCCTTGAGCAAAACTTCATTGATCAGCAGTGATTTTATTCTATAAGTAAAATAGGCCCCTGCGCGCTAAGCCCGAGCCCATGTGTGTGTGTTTTTGTGTGTGTGTGTGTGTGTGTGTGTGTGTGTGTGTGTGTGTGTGTGTGTGTGTGTGTGTGTGTGTGTGTGTGTGTGTGTGTGTGTGTGTGCGTGTTTGTGTGCGTGCGTTCATATGTATTGTGTGTGTGTGTGTGTGTGTGTGTGTGTGTGTGTGTGTGTGTGTGTGTGTGTGTGTGTGTGTGTGCGCGTGTGGGTGGGTGTGTAAAAAATGCTAACAGCCCTGAAATCATGGGTTGTGGAATCCAGTTTCAATATTGCCCCATGGATGAAGTGAGGACATTGTTATAATTATGTCTGTCATCAACTTACATACGACCCATCTGTACTGCCATTTTCCACTTTGTGTCATCATGCTGCCTCATCATCTGTGATATCCTGGCGTTCTTTCTGACACTCCATCTGAGCCACATCTATAGTCTCCATTCCATCCTTCCAGGGTTAGAAGTCCACAGAAAGCGTCATCAAATGCTGCCGCCATAAGGCCACCTGTCAACAAGGCCCTGCACGTCTGGGTCACTTCTTTGCCTGGGTCTTTAACAGCTTCATGTGGTGACATCTCCTTGGGAAAGCTGAAAATTTGAAAAAAAAATTGAAATAAGGTTAGTTGATATATAAACGTAACTTGTTTAAGCGTTATCTGTAAGGAGTGGCTGACACCTTGAGCAGGGCTTAAGTAAAAAAAAAACAACAGACAAACAAACAAAAGCAAAACAAAAAACCCTCTTCAAGACGTCAGATAAAGCACCCTCCAACAAAAATGATTCACACACTGACAAAGGTAAACAGTTTTTAATGAAAATAGTTGCGCCCCCCCCCAAAAAAAACAAACAACACAACACAAACAACAAAAAACGAAAAAAAAAAAAAAAAAAAAAAATCACCAGAAAACAACAACAAAAAACCCAACTCCATAACCTGAGGATCCATTGCTCATGTTTCCCCCACAGTCTGGTTCCCATAACACATAACAATACAAAGCGGTTGTGATTCTGATTTCCTCACAACAGCTTCCATTTTAAAAAGGGGTTACTGTTGCTCATGAACGCAAACAAGAAGAGTCATGCTGTGAACAAGTGGTTTCATTCAGATCCCTTTTCCACCACAAGCTGCCTATTACTACCGTCTGGTTTCCACCACTACGAAGTATCTTCTCTGCATTGCCACTTTCATTTGTCAGAATTTATTAAAAAACATCCTCATACCGTTTTGTTCCAGGGAACAGGTTGGAGGTGAACATTACCCAGAAGAACAGTGGCAAAGAGGCAGAAAAGTGTGTGTTGGCAAAGAGGGGAGCATGCATCATTCAGAAAAGGCAAACAGTGAAGTCGCTTCATTACCTTCACCATCATCCTCTCCACCCTCTCGTGGTGATGCATGCGCCAACCAGCAACCCTCTCATGGCAACGGCTTTTTGCTTGCACAGGCTAATTCAATGATTGCTGCCACGGCCAATGGCTGAATTCAAGCTCATTGATCAGAGCTGGACAATCCACAGTGTTTGTCGTTCTCTTCCTTCTCGTAACCTCTGAATCTTGGCACTGTTTGTTAATGTGTCAGCAAACAAGCAGCCATGACGCCAATTTCCTCTGACAACCATTTTACAGCTAAGCATTCTGGGTAAAGGAAACAGACAAACTTCGGGTTGCAAACCAAGCCCGGTTCAATAGCCATAAGTAATGAATCCACTAAATGATTCGGCAAAGAAGTAATGGCAGCCCAAAATCACGAAATTTAATCATCTAATTTCCGTGGATGTCAAATATGGTGTCAGGTTGTCTGAAAGTGAGGTTTGATGTTCATTTGGTATACAAACACTTCTTTGTTTTAGTCCTGTTTTGATCATTTACATTGGCCAATAGCCAGAGTGGAGACAGGGGAGGGAAGTGTGGGTGTTGTCAGAGAAAACAGCAGTCTGCTGGGGAGGCTGGCTCTGTCTGCCACATCCAGTGCTGTTCTCCAGCATGCTGGTGTGGCCACAGGCCGAGGGAAGGTCATTACAGCCTGGTGCTCTTTCCACTCTTTACACCACGGGAGACAATTTTTCCGCTCTGCAAACAAAGGGAGATAAACTTGTTGGAACGCTCCGTGTGTTTCTCTGTCCTAAATCGTCTTTCCTGTTTCTTTTGCACACTCTGGCTGTGATATTTTACCAGAACAAACTTGGACAATCTTCTAGAAACACATCGTTGATAACTGTTAACATGAATGTTTAGCTTCTCAAAGACTGCTTGAGCACTTGCAAAATATTTTCGTAGGAGACATCTCGAGAAGAGTGCAGCATAACAAGTTCTTTCTCACCCACATTTGGCCAATTCACCAAACACTGACACACTTGATACAGGCTGGAGGCAAACATATCCCATGTAAAGACAAGATTATGTCAGCAACTCAGAACTTGTAGCATATGTCATTTGATTAACTTTCTTTCATAGAGAAACCAGAGGACCAGGTAGTTGTGGTTGTGGAAATTGTTTAAGAGTTTCATCACCAAGTCCATCTAGATGTTATTGCTCTGTTGACTGAAAATATTATATCAAACAATTCAGTGTTTCATGTTTTTCAGTATTTTCTTTCCATTCATAGCAATTCCCCAATTCACTTTTCTACAATCGATTTTGTAATCACGTTTTCCATAATAACATTTTATTCCAATTTTGCCAGCAGTGGGTTTTGTTGTTGTTATAATAAACACATGACTTTATTCCATAGAATATAAAAGCCCTAAAAAATCAAACGTTATGGTGATATGAACATCAAACATGGATCCCCTATACAGAGTCATCAATGATTTTCTCAAGAAATGTCTCACCCCTCTCACAAAACAGTGTAATCCTAACCATCCCTTTGTTACTCCTAAAGAACTAAACATGAGACCCCCATGTTGTCTGTAGTTCATTGGATTGCATCTGCTGTCTTAGACCCCATATCAGAGTAGAAGCATCTAATTCTAAATGGACACATCCAGAGACTTCTGTGTCGAAAGCAGATAGTTGTCTCTAGTGTTTGGCATTTGATTTATTATTGTTGTTGTTTAGTTACAGGTTGGGTTTTTTTAATTCTGATCTTATCCTTGATTAGGGTGGGGACTGGATGTAAAAAAGCACACAAGTGCTTATTTATTATCCTTGAAATAAAAAATTTGACTTGATTTGAATATTGTTATCTGTCGTATGAGGGAAGATGCGTTTTCGATGCCATTAAGATGTCATTAAGCGCCTGGCAAGTCAGGCTCAGGGCATCCAACTTTGGCTTGGGAGAGAATTGTTATCTTTTAAGTCTTTCTGGGAAAAAAGCCTGAGAATAGATCAAAAAGGCAGAAAATAGACAAAAAGGAGGTAACAGGAAGAAAAGGAACACGGCAGAAACAAAGAAAGGGATAGAAAAGAGGGACTCCTGACACAAAATTTCCAGAAAATGGGGATTCTGTTTACTCTGACAGGCTCCTAGGAATAGGTATTCCCATGGAGGACACATCCAGAGACAACATGGCACACATTAAACTGCCTAACATGATGTAAATAGCCCTGACCTAATCATAGACACTCCCAGTACAGTCCCACTACAATACAGATCTATTATCACTTCCCTGATCTTCTTCTTTTCAGTATCAATCCATTAGTCATGTCAAAAAGAGTCTCCAGCACCCTTCTACTTCACCCCTCTTCTACCCTCGACATGCACTCATGCACACGCAGTCTGGCCGGTAATTGAAAGTCACTGCATGGAAGAAACAGAGGAAAGCCAGGACACCGTGCAATGCAGGAACTACAGGCTGCATACACGTGTGCCCCCTTCCCCTCTGTTCTCTGCCCCCATAAGGTCTGAGGGTCAAGACATTGCTATCAGTTTCATAATTCATTATCGACCTTTTCTGGGGCTGGGACAGGGAGAGGTGGAGTGAGCACAGTGTGGATCCATCCTGTGCTTGGCGTGCTTGTTTCCCTTTAGCTGGGGAAGCAGGGAGTCCCTCTCTGCAGGCTCCTGTTCCCTCCCCAGGCCTGATTAACCCCCAGGGTCAGGCTGCCAGAATCAGGTATCAGAGAGAATCAGGCTCACATATTATGGGATGACGTGACGGCCACGCAACGAACATCTAATACCTTCGTAAGAGAAGGCTTGGCGGCAATTGTCTTGCTATTTTCTCAACTCTTGCTGCACCTCCCCCCCCCCCTCCACATCCCCTTTTCTTCTCTCTTCCTTGTGGTGGGGAGGAAAAGGGTGGGGGTAACCATCACAAGGCACGTGCCAGCATCCCCTATCCTGGCTCCTCATGATGTGGCTGACTTCACTAAAAATGACTTGGCTTTGTGAATCAACTGACTTCATGATGGAGACTAGCTGCTCTGTCACAGTGTAGGTAATACAACCAGTCTCTGGTGGAAAAGTTTTGTGTCTTTAAAGTTGAGTACATATTCAAGGTTGAGGTATATTGTTGAATCACCTAGTGGATCTTTGGTATCTTGAATAAAGTCATTGTATGTATTGTATTAATTATTAATTGTATTGTATTAATTATTGTATTAATTATGCTCATGAGTCAAGGGATTCAATTTGTTCATAATATTTCATAGGAGGGAGAAAGATTTGCCTGAAACAGTTTCATTCCAACATGACACCAAGCCCTAAATTCATAAATTTGACATAAGAAGAAACTATGCTGAGGCTGAGACATAATGATGAAATGATCAAATCTGTCAGTCTGAAAGTGGGCTCATACTGGCACCATGACTCAGGACATCATTGCCACTGTGACATGAAGGGCTTTGGTTCTGATTTTCACACAAAGGCTTCCTGGGTGATAGGGGCAGAGAGAAGAGGAGTCACACTAGGGACAAGTACTGTTAGTCTCTTGCTGCTAAGACCTGGCTTCCACCAGTAGCACACCCTTTCTCTTCTACCACCACTCCTAGTCAGCAGACAAGGAGGACATCTTCATACTGTGTTACTACAAAGAACTAGCTGATAATGACATTGTGAGAAAGAAGAGAGAAAAAGAGGCAGAAAAGAGTTGGCTTTGGCAAAGAGTAGAATTTGCACTGTACAGAAAGGGCAAACAGGGAAGAGTTACTCTATTATGCTCACCACAATCCTCTTCATCCTACTGGGGCACTATGTGTGTAGGCCAGCAGCCTTTTTCATGGTCACTATTTTCTGCCTGTGCTGTGATAATTCAATAATGGCTGCTGCCACAGCCAATGCCTGAATTCAAGCGTCATTGATCAGAGCTGGACAATGTAGCAGTGCTGTCTTTCTCTTCCTTCTTGTAGCCTCAATCTCCACACTGTACGTTAATGTGTCAGCAAATAGGGAATCCATGATGCCAGTTTGACAACCATTTTATATTATAACTATATATCCTGGGTAAAGGAAACAGACAAACTTGTGGCTGTACATGCAAGCTACAGTTGATAGACAGTGATGGATTTTGTAAATGACTCTACAAAGATGGTGATGCTGGGCAGCCAACATTCACAAAATTAAATCATATGAATTCCGCCAATGTCAGATACCAGTGTTTGGTTCTCTAACACAGAGTTTGACAATCATTAGGAACTAATCAAACATAAACACGTCTCCATTTTTGCTGTCGATTTGCTCAGTGACAGAGGGCAGCAGTTAGTGGGGAGGGAGACAGGGGAGGGAAGTGTGGGTGTTGTCAGAGAAAACAGCAGTCTGCTGGGGAGGCTGGCTCTGTCTGCCACATCCAGTGCTGTTCTCCAGCATGGTGGTGTGGCCACAGGCCAGGAGGAAGGTCATTACAGCCTGGTGCTCTTTCCCCTTCATACCACGGGAGACAAATTTTTTCCGGTCTGCAAACAAAGGGAGATAAACTTCCAGGGCGTGTTTGCGTGTTTCCTTGAACTAAATCTCGTTCCCCATCTTTCACACCCTTTGGCTAGGGTGTTTTGGGGTTTTTTTACTTGCCAGAAAAAACATGGACAAAAGGAATTGAAAACACATCATGGGTTACTGGCCTCTGAACATGAAAGAACACCAGACAACAAAAGGCATTTCTGACAAGATCATATAGCCACTCTCACTGTAAAACTAAAAGATCTGCAAATAACAAAATAAAATGCAAAACAAAAATAACAAAATAAAGTAAAATGAAAGAAAAGAAGAAGAAAAATGTGGTGATGTACAGCAGGATTGCAGCCCCACTTTCAGGCAGAGAAACCCTCTATGCTTATAACTGTCTGAATAACTAGGATGCTCTTTAGGCATCTCTGAAAAGGTAATCTGCCTACGATACATATCAGAAAGCCAAAATATGTTTTACTACACTTGTCTGGGAAAACATCAAATATAAAAGGGCATGTTGAAAGCTGGGAAACAGATCTACAAAAGGGAAAGTTAAAGAAAGGAAAGATAGTAAACAAACAAACAAACAAAGAGACAAAAATCAATAAGGCCACACCAATAAACATGTTTGTGCAGGTTCTGTGTGGAAGATAACCAAGAATCAGATAAGTAATGAGTAGGCAATTCCTGTCAAACATTCTGGTAAAAGAGTTTCTACCAAAAAAAAACCCGAGGAAATGCATCACACTGAATCTATGACAGTTTTTCTATAATAATAATAATAATAATAATAATAATAATAATAATAAATAATATAATACATGGAATTTGTTTTAGCGCTATCTCTTGTAAAGACAAATCAAAGCGCTTGCATTTGACCTACAGAGCCACAGATCATGCTGCCACCAGGCGCAAAGATCAACGACGAACAACGATGATCAACTGTTGTTGTCCTGCTGCTGCTGTACACTTTAGAGCGCAAAGCTGGGCAAGTATGTATGGAGGGTAAGCTGTTACCCATGCAGCAGACCCCCTTCTCCACGGCACTGGAATGGTCCATTGGAAGGGCATTGACCGATACGAATGGTTCCAGTACCGTTGCCATATCCCTACAGCCCCGAGCCGCTCCGGGACTCCAACTCCCCGATTTTTCCTCAGGATGGTGTCTAAACACGACACCTGTGTGCATGCTGGTTTGTTATAATTTTGTCATCCGCTCCTACCGGCACACGATGGCCTACTCTTCCGAAAAGTGGAACGGGGTTTTAACGTGTGCGCAAGATGTTCTGCGTGCATTCGCACACGGGGCCTCGGTTTCGTGTCTCATCCGAATGCCTATACACAGACAAGCAAATGTATCACCAGTGAATAGACATAGGACTGTTTTTCTAGACAAATAGAGAGGGACCAGCTCCACAATATTCTTCTTGCCCAAAACACACTACAGTGCAGTGACCCAGGGATTCCTAAAGGAGTTCACAGAAAAGTCAAGTCAAGGCCAAAGGTCGTTTCCCACATTTGGGGTTATTTTATGCTTGAGAACTCATGTAGTATATCCAAGAATCCAGTTTCAACCCCCCCACCCCCACCCCCCAAAAAAAACCCTCCCTGTTTTCAGAGCTAAAAATTGGTGATGGAGGGGGGGGGTCAAAGGTAAGAACAAAACAAACAAAAAACCACTGGATCTCTAAACGATTTCCGAAAATCATCAAGCCAACATACCAGTGTATAACACTCTTAAAAAGGAAACAAACCATGGCTCCTGCACACAAAGCAAAGGCCCTGAAAATATTGCCTCTTCACCCATTTCACAGATATAAAGCATTTTGTTCTCATGCATATGATGACTAAAGCCTGACAAAAAAAGAAGAAGAAATAAACATGTGGCATCCTCTTCTTAATCCTGCAGGCAAAGATAAGAAAACATGCGGAAAGATAGTCCTATTTAGTGCTGGTTTTTCTCCCAAGTCTTCTTCCTTTTGTTTTTGTTTATTCTTTGTTTTGGTTTTGTTTTTTTGTTTTGTTTCGTGTTGTTTTTTTGGCTTTGTTATGCAGTACATGTTTTGTAAGCCCATATGTTTTGGTTTTGCTTTCGTTTATTTTGCTTTCGTTTTACTTGATGTGTAGAGGGGCTTGTCCTCTCTAATCTACCCAAAGGAGAGAGAGCTATAGATAGATAGATAGATAGATAGATAGATAGATAGATAGATAGATGGATAGATAGATAGATAGATAGATAGATAGATAGATAGATAGATAGATAGATAGATAGATAGATAGATAGATAGATATTTATTATTTATTTATTTATTCTTTTATATCGAGGATAACAGATAAGCAATCATGTGCTTTTTTTCATCCGGTCCCCGTGTGTATGCAGTTTTGTAAATATTGTCATCTGTTCCCACCGGCACACGATGGCCTACTCTTACGAAAAGCGGAACAGGATTAACGTGTGCGCAAGATGTTCTGCGTGCGTTCGCACACGGGGCCTCGGTTTAGATAGAGGAGGGAGGGAGGGAGGAGAGAGGGAGGGGGAGGGAGGGAGGGGAGGAGAGAGAGGGAGATGGAGAGAGAGGGAGAGAGAGAGAGAGAAAGAGAGGGGGAGAGGATGGAGAGAGAGAGAGAGAGAGAGAGAGAGAGAGAGAGAGAGAGAGAGAGAGAGAGAGAGAAGAGAGAGAGAGGAGAGAGAGAGAGAGAGAGAGAGAACACCCCCCACCCCAACCCCTTCATGTCCATGCCTTCCACCTCCCTTCTGTTTCAATGAAATGGCTGGCACAAGTAATTATAACAGAAAAGAACGCATTGCATTTGATTCTGATGATAGAAAATTGTATTTAGAATTTTAGAGGGGAAAATAAAAAATCCGGTCTCTAAGTATTACAAACACAAGGGCTCCCACGCCCCCCCCCCCCCCCCCCCCCCCCACACACACACACACATTCAAACGTGCGATTGTATTCAAATGAAATTTTGAAATAATGTTGTAACCAAGTGTTACATTGATAGAGCTAAGAGATCTTTGATCTGCAGTTAAACAAAGCCTTGCAAATATTACTACTTCTTCAAAACTGTTGCTCATTTTCTTTGATTTTTGTTAGACTTTGCAGTTGGTAGTTAACTTCAAAAGCTTTTTGAAGCTGAACACAATCTTGAAATGATGAGCACTGATAACTAAGTTAAGGAAACACAGAAGCAAGCATGAGCCTCAGGAAGCAAATTGGTACCAGTCCCTGCATCCCTACCACAATACAGATCCAAAATCACTTCCTCATCTCCTTATCTTCAGCATCTGGCCATCAGTCGTGCCCAAAGGAACCACCCGCACCCTCCTTCCTCCTCCTTCTACCCTCGACATGCACACATGTACACCAGTCTGGCGGGTAATTGAAAGTCACTGCATGGAAGAAACAGAGGAAAGCCAGGACACCGTGCAATGCAGGAACTACAGGCTGCATACACATGTGCCCCCTTCCCTCTGTTCTCTGCCCCCATAAGGTCTGAGGGTCAAGACATTGCTATCAGTTTCATAATTCATTATCGACCTTTTCTGGGGTTGGGACAGGGAGAGGTGGAGTGAGCACAGTGTGGATCCATCCTGTGCTTGGCGTGCTTGTTTCCCTTTAGCTGGGGAAGCAGGGAGTACCCTCTCTGCGGGCTCCTGTTCCCTCCCCAGGCCTGATTAACCCCCAGGGTCAGGCTGCCAGAATCAGGTATCAGAGAGAATCAGGCTCACATATTATGGGATGACGTGACGGCCACGGAAGGAACATCTAATACCTTCATAAGAGAAGCCTTGGCGGCAATTGTCTTGCTTTTTTTTTCTCAACTCCTGCTGATCTCCCCTTTCTGCCCTCTCCATTATGGTGAGGAAAAAAAGGTGTGGTGCGCATCACGAGGCACGTGCCAGCATCCCGTATCCTGGCTCCTCATGAAGTGGCCGACTTCACTGAAAATAAGGGTGGTCTGCTGATGAATTCTGTGGTTAGGTTGTTGGTCTGTCCTTGTTAGGTGGTTCAACCCCTCTTTGATGGAAGTGTGTCCCTCAGGGTGAAATGGGATGTTAAATAATCTATAGATCATCATCTTTGGAAACAGACTAAGGTCATTCTGCGTCAGCAGAGGCTGCTCTGTAATACAGTGACAACACTGGTTCTGTACATTACAGAGATGGGCTATGGATTTCATTAAAACAGTTTTATTCAAGCACGTCATAAAACACATGTATTTATTATTTTGAACAAAAAGCCAGTAATCTAGCTGTGGTGGAGAAAGACCAATATTAAATTATCAACAACCACTCTTTTGTTAAAAAAAATACAAAACAAAAGAAACAAGGAAACAAACCCACGGACATGTTCTTAACTCCCCGATATGCTTGCCCTCACCTTTCATAGACAGTCAGTCTATGATGATTAACCATTGGTCATGGAGACATGACAGACATTTTGACAATCCTCTCTCCTGTTTATCAACTGCTGTTCTCAAAATGTACGAAGTTCAAGCCTGTTTCTTTGCTTGGGCTGTCTTTATAGCTCATAGTCTCTTAGGTCCTCACTGTGTGTGGGCGAGAGAGGAAAGCATCGCCTTTGCCTAATGACTGATGCAACAAACATTTTCTTCTTCTTCTTCTTCTTCTTTTCTTCTTCTTCTTCTTCTTCTTCTTCTTCTTCTTCTCATCATCATCATCATCATCAAACCCTCAGACAGCAGCTATTGGTGTTTTTCATGTGAGCGAAAATGTGATGGGCTGCCCTCAAATGCCTGACAAGTCAGGCTGAGCTCATCGACTTCAATGTGGGAGAGGATTGTTGTCTTTTAAATCTCTGGAAAAAGGCAGTAAAATGGATTGAGAAGGCAGAAAATAGGCAAGAAGGAGAAGGCCGAAACATAGAAGGATGGAAAAGACAAGATTCCTAGCAAGATTTTCTAGAAGTGGGTGATGCTATTCATACTGACTGTTATTGCAATAGAAAAATACACCAGGATCAGAAACACGAGATTCCTAGCAAAGATTTTCTAGAAGTGGTGGATGCTATTCCATACTGACTGTTATTACAATAGAAAAATACACCAGGATCATAGAAAACAAACAGGCAGAGACAAAGGGAGGCAGAAATAAAGAAATAGGGGGAAAATTGCCTGTGGACTACGTTCTAATTGATGAACAAACAGAGTTATGAAATCAGTCAGTCTGTCAGTTGATGTGTACTGTGGTAATGACTCAGGACACCATCGCCATTCAGTTAGCTGCTGTTTGTTCTCCTCTCCAACGCCCTGGCAAATTCAAAGGGCAGATAATGAGAGGCGTGACCCAAACTTGTCTTTTGACCTCCCCTGCCTCACCCTCACAAAAAAAGTGGTGAAGGGGAGGAGAAAATTAATATGGCTGAGAGAAATGTCAACCAGGCTGTAGAAAAACCAAGCATTGCCTTTAATGTCTGCAGCAAACAGTAATTAAAAGCAGATGGTGTAAAATGTAGTGGTGGCCATCTCCATCAAAGAATAAGTTTGCATTGTGCCCTTGATTGACATCAGTTTTCAGCAAGTCACCGCTAGGCCTACTGTCTAGGGATGAAAATGAAATATAGGAAATTTCCGGGGGGGAATGCCTTGCAAATTTGTCATCTTATCTCTTTGTTCAGGAGATATGATCTACATTGAATAATTCCTATCAGCAATGATCCAGAAAATAGTACTTTGGATTGGGGAGGGGGGGGGGGTTCAGACCCTCATATTTTGAATGATTTTGAATGTAAGTAGTACATAATATGTCTCTTAAGCTGTTATAGATCTATCAGCTTCATTTCATTGTTAAGGAGTTACTTAATATACATGGAATTATATAGGTATATCTTGTAAACAATCAAAGCCCTTGCATTCGCCCATACAACACACATCAATCAATTAACCATTTATAGCTTAGAATAATGTTAACAGGCACACACGATCACAAGGCGCGACGCACAGGTTATGCACTTGGCAGTATGTTGAAGCAGGTGCAGGACAATAAAATGAAAAAAGTGTGACCTTTCTATGGTAGACCTAGACCTCTTGTTTTAAAACCTTTTATACTTGATATGCTTTATTTAAATTGATGTTTTTCTATGGATTCTTTAAAACTGTGTACAGCTACTGGACTCTATTCTTTTCTACTGATTTTTTTTATTATAAGATTTTGTTGGATTTTAAGCTTTCATGTGTTGTTTCAAGCTGCTTGTTCTTGATGCTGTTAGGTATGTTATGACTCTGTCAGGTTGTTTAAAACCACAGGCCTTGGAAAAAGCTTATTAGACCTACTGGATTTTGTTTTTCTTCTGTTTCATAAAACTTGTATGCATCTGACATACTAGGTTTATAATTTTTTTCTGTATTGTTCAAACTTACTTATTTTGTGATGTTTCTAGGACAATGTATTAATTGTTTGAAACTCTCCATTCTTGATGTTGAATTCACGGTTGTTTTCTTGTACCTGTGCTTTCTAAAAAAAAAAGGCAATTGCAGGCACTGACAGTAAAAAATATAATGGTTGCCTAAGGAAACAGATAGATTCTTACTGATTAGATATCTGTTTATTATTTTTTTTAATAGAGTTGTATTGTCAGTCTAATAACTTGTTGTTGCTGTTGTCTTCTTCTCTACCTGGGTGTCATGACCAAAGTGCTGTTCATATGTTGTTCCACTGTGTCCCAGTGCATGAAAATCCAATAGATGGATTTTCACTCAAAACAAACAGTGCTTGCTGAAAAAAGGCAGTGTGTGTGTGGACATCTCCTGAAGTTTGGAGATTCCCCAATCCTCACCAGTTCTGTCAGCTATCCACAGAGGTTGACCTGCCTCACGGCAAAAAAACATCACTTACATCATAACACTGCTTCCCCTATCTCTATCCTTAACAGTACTGTCCCCTTAATCCACTCTCCTGTATCCTGAAGGCAACATAACCGTGTGTTGACTGATCAAAGCCAGGCTGGGGGTGTGGCACGTGCCATAAGACACGTGGTGAGGATGTCATGGTTCATTCAGTTGTCCCCCCCCCCCCCTATCCTCACTGCTTTCATTCACTCAGACTTGTCAAGCAAACTGGCCAGGCCTGAAAGGAGCACAGAGGGCAAACAGTCCACACGTGCGTCCTCCTTCCATGGTTTTCCCTTTCCCAGGGCCATGGGCAGGGCGGTTCATTGCAGCTCACCCAGGGTGGCTGTTTGCCTGATGGACTGTGACAAAGTTACAGGATGGCATGACCAGTATGTGTCAATACTGGGCACTCCTGCTGGCTGTAGTCACCTTCACCTTCACCCACCTCATTGTTTAGTAGAGTGTTGGGAAACCACTGAAGATTTTGCAACTAGCTCCCTCGAATCCTTTACTATAAAGGCTAGGTCTTTTTTTTCTTATCTATCAGGAACTTGCTGTGTTTTGTTGTTAACTTTTTAGTAACATTTTTTTCTGGTAGTTACAGAGGATTGGTTCATTATAGAAATAAATGAAGGGCAACATTTGAAAGTCAGGCACATTAGCATTTTCCCCATGGTCAGTTAAGCTTCAATAGTCCTCTTTAATTGCTATGTAATTCAGGTCAAGAAATAGAAACAACTTCAGTGTTAAAAAAGATCTTATTGGTGGCTTTCTTTGAGCCCCCCTCCCCTCCACACACACACACACACACACACACACACACCACACACACACACACACACACACACACACACACACACACACACACACACACATGTTGATTCCTTAAGTATTGATTACTTAGTTTGAGCAACAGTTGTCACATTTACCATGGTGAATTAAACGACTGTCTAGTGTTTAGTCAACCCCCCTCCAATTTAGCCCATTGCATGTTTGACTCTGAATAGGAAGCAGCCATACCCTCTGCTCCTCATCCACCTTCCCCCACCCCACCCCACCCCTAAAAAAAATACAGAAACCCAAACCCAAACTCACCATTTGTGTCCAATGGGGATCAGACTCACAGCAAGCCAGCCAGCAGTTCCTTCTTTAACCACCACGGCCAAGGGCCAGCAGGTCAGCTACAGATACAATTAGAGAATATTAGTAAAAAGTAGTAAAGAATAGCAGTAAAGGCAGTCCTACAGGGAACAGTACAAGTAGGGCGACAAAGAGGTAGACAGAGAAAGATGAGGAAGACAACATCAGGGAGCAGATGGGCCTTGGGTGAAACAACTTGCTATGGAAAGCCAAAAACCGCCAGGAATGGAAGAAGCTGGTTCCAAAATATTCAGTGGGCCCCAACAATCTCCAAGTCTACAGGATAGGTGAAGGTGAAGTAAAGAAGTTGTTCCAGCATTAGTGTCACCTCAAGAAACAGCAATTACAACAAAAGCATAATCATAAGCACCCCCATATATCTATCTCTCATGGAAAGTGAATACGCATTTATGCAAAGATGTTAGTGGAAAAAAATGTGGGATGACCAGGTATGGCAAAAAAAAAAGTCCACTTCCTCACTCAGGATCTGATAAATTCATCAAACAACAAGACAGATACAATTACCTGTCTCCTAGTGATAGTGTGTGCTGTGACCAACAAAAAAAACACCACAAAAAGATTAGCAGAATGTTAAAACAAGTCTGAAGGTATTATTCAGAATCTTCGTCACTTCAGGGTAAACAGTCTTAAAACCAGCAAGTCAGGCCAATGAGATTGGGAAGGGTCAGGGCAAGTTTGAACAGTGTGACAGAGTGGCGGCTCTCTTGATGTGTCTGGCCAAGGGAAGATCAGGGAAACGAGTGAGGAGGTTGTCATCTGCTGTCTTTGCTCGGTAACTGAACACTTGCCCCAACGCTTGTTTCTCTGAAAGAGAAGGGTTTCGTCTTGCTGGCTTAAACAGCATGGGTGGTAGCCGAACAGATTTCTATTTTCTTTTTTCCTTTTCTCTGGCTAAGGATACAGAGTAAGGAGAGGGAGAAGGGGGAGAGGGAGAGAAAGAGAGGGGGAGGAAGAGAGACAGACAGACAGAGACAGAGGATGGATGGACAGACAGGCAGACGGACAGACAGACAGGCAGACATGCACAGAGAGAGGAGAGAGAGAGAGAGAGAGAGAGAGAGAGAGAGAGAGAGAGAGAGAGAGAGAGAGAGAGAGAGAGAGAGAGAGAGAGAGGAGAGAGAGAGAGAGAGAGAGAGGAGAGAGATGTTATGCAGTGCCACTCACTGACTACTTTTCTTTCTTTATTTTGTTTTTCTTTGTGCTTTGCTTTTGTCTTTCCTTTTCACCCACTCCTTCTTCTTCCTTATTGTCTTTGTCTTTATCAATCCTGTTCTTAATCCTGAGACAGCCTCCATGATGGTTTCAGTATCAAAAGCATTGAACCTCTCTAAACTCTTTTCTTTCCATATCATTTTTTTCTCTACAGTCTCTACAAGTCTGGTTCCAACCCCCCCCCCCCCCTTCTCCTGTGCTTTTATCCCCTGCCCTGTTCCTCTTTCTCCACTCACTCTGAGAACCATACATGTTGAACTTTAAATGAGGACAGCAAGGAGAAAACCTTGTCTTGAGCCCACAATGTAAATCTAGTCTCAAAACCCAGTGAGGATAACAGTGGCCTATCAGTATAAAATAGCATCCCCACCATCTGGAAATTGTGCTGTAGATTCCATCTTTTCCTCCCTCTCTTTGTATCTGCCTTATTCTTTCTCTTCTTGTCACCTCTTTTTGTCTATTTTCTACATTCTTGTTTAATTCGCCCGCTTTTTTTTTGCAGAAGAACCTAAAAGATATTCTCTCCCACCTCAAAAGTCAAGTCGGATGTACTGGGCCTGACTTGTCAGTGCTTAACAGCCCCAACACATTTTCGCTCATATGGCAGACAACAATAGTTGCTGTCTGAGTGTTCCAGGAAGAAGTGAACTGACACTTTTCTCTCTGAGTAACAATGATGTGTACACATATCTGCTGTCATCAGTCTTCCCTACACAATGGCGCCAAGCTAGGTTTTCAACAGTGTTTTTAGTCTCTTTCTGAACAGATTTGCCCACAACCCAAAGCAGACTGTTTTATTCTATCACAGCTTTTAGTAAACAACCTCAACCTCCTCCCCCTCTTCCACACATATTGTTTCAGACACAAATCGGGGAGAAGTTTTGTGGGGAGGGAGAGCAGCAAAAAAGGCAGACGAGCTTTGGTACATGAGCTTACCCCATGTGCAAAAGGCCAGCAAACCATCACTTCTCTAAATCCCAACTACTGTCGACCTTGCCTGCTTCAGCTCCATATACTGCAGTGTTGGCCAGTGCCCTCTCAAAGTACAGTACTTAGTAGCTGCTTTCTGCTTGCATGGTTAATTCAATGATTGCTGCAACAGCCAATGGCTGAATTTGGTGTCATTGATCAGAGCTGAACAATCCAGCAGTGTTGTCTTTCTTTCCCATCTTTTAACCTCTGAATCTCCACACTGTTGGCAGCAAACAGGGCAGCGTGATGCTAATTTCCTCTGACAACCATTTTACACCTAGATGCTCTGGGAAATGGAAATGGACTCGCTTCCGGTAAGGGCATACATTCCCAGTTCAATAATAAGTAATGCATCCTCTTTAAAATGATTTTATAAAGAGGAGAGAGCAGGAAAAATGCCACGAAATTTAATCATGTAATTTCCGTGGATAACAAATATCAGCATTCTATGCCAAACATATGGGGTTTGACATTCATTTAGAATTAATCAAACATAAACATATCTTCATTTTTTTGTTGCTGAATTGATCAGTAACAGAGGCGGCAATCAGAGGGCAGAGACTACAGGCAGGCAGGCAGGCGGCAGGAGCGCCAGTGGGTCTGTTGTCAGAGAAAACAGCTGTAGTGTGGGATGCTTGCTGTGCCTGCCCCAGCTCACATTCCCCAGCTTCATATTGAGTCCAGAAGAAACAGTCATTATACACCTTCAACACTTTACACATAATAGTGTTGACACTTTAGACAGTACACTTTCCTAACCTTACAGCATTATGTACTTTCGAAACTCTACATATTATTATTTTAACACTTTACACGTCATACACTTTCAACACTTTAAATATTGTGGAACATTTTTTTCCAGTCCCATGATAAAATTTCCGAAACTTTTCTTTGCTCCCTTCCACTGTTCCTTAATTATCTTTTCCTTTTTTTTTATTATCATTTTCATGCTGTAATCATTCTATCTGAACAAACATTGACAATATTGTGTCGGAAAATATTTTGCTGGTGATCGATTGGATGAATGATTAGCTTCTGAAAGCTTCTTGAGAACACAGCAAAACATCCCTGGCAAAGACACTTAGCAGATCATTTCCCGGTCTGAACATTGTAAAACACTGACCCAACCTTGGCACTGCTAGGAACAAGCACAGATCAATGTTAAAAGACTGTAAGGATTGCTATATTAAAACTTTCAACTTTTTTTTCTTTTAGTCAACTTAGTTTTAGAAGACAACAGTAGAGCAATTCTGTTGCAGTGCTGGTGTGTACAGTGGCCATTTATGGCTGAACTTTGACATGCACAAATGGCAGCAATATTTTGGTTGATCAGATATCCTCAACGTGCACATTTGTTTGGCTTTTGTCTGTAAATACAAGGGGGCATGATAGCCTAACCATTAGAGCATGCGGTTTGTGCTTGCTATCTGATGACCCAGGTTCAAAAACATTCTCACTTTGAAAGATAAATCAACACATAAGGTAACTTCCCTTTGTAACACAGTAGGGGCAGAGAGAGAGAGAGAGAAGACAGAGAGAGACAGACAGACAGACAGACAGACAGACAGAGAAATACAAGCTCTCAAATGGCATTCTCCCATTTTTATGTCTGCAGGAAAATGAGTTTGTTAGCCATTTTTCTCATCGTTGACCAGTGTGTGCCATCAATTCATCATTTCCCCCTCACATCTTGCTCCTGGGCTGGTGAAGAGAACAGCCTGATGTCACCTCTGTCTGTCTGTCTGTCTGTCTGTCTGTCTGTCTGTCTGTCTGTCTGTCTGTCTGTCTTCTGTCTCTCTCTCTCTCTCTCTCTCTCTCTCTCTCTCTCTCTCTCTCTCTCTCTCTCTCCTCTCTCTCCTCTCTCTCTCTCTCCTATTTTCATCACTCTCATTCATTTCCTGATAACATTCACTAAATAACTGTGGCTCAAAAGTGCATATTCATTCATTCTGAAAATGCGTGTAGGTGTATCATGCACCTGGAAGATTGCATAAGTGATCACAGATGTCATGTGTATATGGGGAAGTTAAAGAGGGGAAAAGATGGCCCAGGAAAAAATCTCACCATAATGACTCAGAATTTTAGCCAAAGAATAGAAAAGGAGGCGGATGAGGGGGAGGGGAGAATGAGAGAGATGAAGAAGAAGAAGAAGAAGAAGAAGAAGAAGAAGAAGAAGAAGAAGAAGAAGAAGGAGGAGGAGGAGGAGGAGGAGGAGGAGGAGAAAAAGGAAAAGGAGGGAGTACAAGTATTGGCCATAAAGGATCATACACAATTGACAAATGATACACTATTACTTCAGTATCTTCACCATCATCCCCCTATCTGCTCCTTGCCCTCAGTCTTCTTGCCAGTGCCCTCTTCTGCCTGCATGGATAATTCAATGATGGCTGCCACAGCCACAGCCAATGACTGACTTCAAGCGCCATTGATCAGAGCTGGACAATCCAGCAGTGTTGTCTTTCTCTTCCTTCTTGTAGCCCTGAATCTCCACACTGTTGGTTAATGTGTCAGCAAACAAGGCAGCCATGATGCCAATTTCCTCTGACAACCATTTAGCAGCTGTCTTGTTGTGGGAAAGAAAAAACAACTTCTGATTTGGGGAAGGAGGGGTACGCTCCCAGTCGAACAGAAAAGTCATGGATCCTCTTTAAATGATTCCAGAAAGAGGAGAGGGCAGCAGAAAATGCCAGGACATTTAATCATATAATTTCCGTAGATGGCAAATATCAGTGTGGGACACCATCTGTGGGGTTTGATGTTCCTTCAGAATTAATCAAACATAAACATGTCTTTATTGTTGAAGTCAATTTGATCAGTGGGATCAGCACAGGATCAGAGAGAGAGAGAAAGAGAGAGAGAGATAGGAGAGAGAGAGAGAGAGAGAAGACAGACAGACAGACAGACAGACAGAAGACAACAGACAGACAACAGACAGACAGACACAGACAGACAGAGAAGACAGAGAGAGACAGAGAGACAGAGAGAGAGCAGACTACATGCATCTACGGTCAGAGGAAATGGTTGTTGATGTGGTATGTTTACTCTGCCGACCTCCACTACTCTTCCCCAGCTTCCCCCAGTGTTCAGGGGCCAGACAGACCAGGTTACAATGCCCTTTCTGCACACCACATTTGCTTTATTATGCTGGACAAAAGAAATTAACTTTATGAACTAGTTTGTTTCCATTGTACCTAACTCACCTTATCATTCCCACAACTTGCAAGCTTCAATCCTTTAACCATTAAATATGAAAAAAAAAAATTGGAGAATGGATTTTCAGTTATTATCTCCTGTGGGGTTGCCAGGGCTTTTCAGTATAAATAGAATCATCACCTTCTGGAAATTTTGTGTTGTGACTCCCTCTTTTCTCTCCCTCTCTTTGTTTCTAGAAGCCTTGTTCCTTTTCTTCCTGCTAGCTCCTTCTTGTCTATTTTCTGCCTTCTTGGTTCTTTCTCCAGCCTTTTTTTTGCAGAAAGTCTTAAAATATAACAATTTTCTACACACCATAGTCGGAAAGGCTGGGTCTGACTAGTCAGGTACTTATCAGTAGCTGAACGCATTTTCGCTCACATGAAAGACAACAACAGTTGTTGTCTTGACCTTTGAGGAAGAAGAAGAATGGGCTTTCATCATTATGTAAACACTGAAGCCAAGAATCCGGAAATGTATTGTTGAGGGGGGGGGGCGGGGGGCGGGAAGGATCACATGTTTTTGTGGTAACGAAACAACGTCATTAACATGGGACATTTAGCTGATTTGGTTCATTTACTGTGTAGGGCAAATGATTGCCTATCTGCTTTCCACTTTTCTGATTGTAAAGATTGTTGGCTTTGGTTGGTGCTGTAGAATGCCTTTGGGATGTCATAAAAAATGCACTGGGCTGTGTTATGTTAAGACTTTTCACTTGTTTACTATATAATCCTATCCATTTGTGGAAAAATCATAAGATAGAGAAATAAAGGCTTATAAAAAGCTTTCAAGAATTTTTTGTCTGAAAATAAAATGGCAAACTTTCTCAATGAAATAAGTTCTTAAATATGTCATTACTTGAAGGAGAGTGCTTGTGTGCCAGTGTTTTGACGTGTACTGCTGCACATGCATAGGTGAATTTTTTTGCCCCAATGTTCATTCCTATGATGCTTGCTTTTCTTAGAGGAAAATGATGAAGGGGGGCAGGAAGAGAGAAGGAGGAGAAGAAGAGAGAGAGAGGGGGAGAAGAAAAGAGAGGAGGAGAGAGGAGAGAGAGAGAGAGAGAGAGAAAAGAGACAGAGAGACAGAGACAGAGAGAGACAGAGAGAGAACCATAAGGATAATGAAAACATAACGATTGGGAAATTTTGTTTTCTGATGGTAGGCCTACTAGATTAAATTCAGTGACTTTTTTTCATCTAGCCCACAAAAACGAATAGATAGATAAATAAACAATCACATAAGCACGTACAATGTATTTGAAAAATAATTCAAAAGACAGAAAAGAAAAAATAGAAGATCAGAAGTCAAGAGACAGACAGACAGAAAGACAGACAGACACAAAGAGAGAGACAGAAAGGGAGGGGGACAAGTAGGGGAGGAAGGGGCAGAAACTGGAGCTGTAAAATCATATTCTCCCAGTTTTTATGTGGGCAAGGAAAATGAGTTTGTTAGCCATTTTTCTCAGGGCTGACCAGTGTGTGCCATCAATTCATCATTTCCCCGTCATATCTCACCTCTGGCTTGGTAAACACAACAGCTAATGTCAACTCTCCTCTCTCTCTCCTCTCTCTCTCTCTCTCTCTCTCTCTCTCTCTCTCTCTCTCTCTTTCTTCTCTCTCTCTCTCTCTCTTTCTTTCTTTCTTTCTCTGAGTCCTGTGAATTTAGATGGAGGAAGAGCGTACCTTTTCAGTGTGTTGTGTGTTAACATCTTCGTTATTTCTCTCAAAATGCCAGTCACTGGCCTTCCAGCAGGTGTAGAGAAAACCCTGACTGCCCTGCTGACTGACAACATGGATTCAAGT